>JAHLJS010000001.1:21009579-21609579 GCA_038502445.1 Eremochloa ophiuroides | reverse complement strand
GCATACTATCTACAGACAGCGTTCCAATTGTTATCACCTATTAGTGTCATGGCTTCTTCGCTTGCACCAATGGCTCGACTTCAATATCGCCAAGGTGGTGGAGCCAGGATTTGGCCAAGACTAGGACCAATTTTTAGTGGCCAAAAATCTAAACCTATGTCATAATCTTTATGACCATATATATACATATGTACACATATGTGTGTGTCCATTTTGAACATAGTGTTTTCCCTGTCCACTTAAAATGGAGAAAATTTGTCTAGGGAAACTAATACATCAGAAAAGTAGTAATGGAAAGAGGATGAAACCATTCAGTGTCTCCTCTTCTCTTGACAAACTCATCAGCTATCTGGAACAAACACAACAGCAGGTCAACAATAGTAAAGATGGGGGAAATACATGGAAGAGCACCGTGATAGAACAAGGATGCGCTTAGTAATCAGAGTGATGGCATGATGCCGTGATGGACACACTCACTTTGCTCCAAGCTCCTCAGCCAGTTCCTTTTGGGCCCTGTCGCTCGGTGGATGCTTTCCTCTCCTCAAACAGGCGCCATAAGCGACAGACCTGAACAGGGATTGACCGTCCCATGTGATTCTTGTAATTAAACGTGAGGGCGGCATCAGTGTGAAATTCATAAGGTATGTTCGGCCGAGCAAGGCAGCGACGGCAGCTGAATGGGGCCAGCTGGCCGGTGCGCCGGTGCGAGCGGGTGGCAAGCACTGTGCTGGGCAGCGGCCATCCGTCACCCGTTGGCAGGCAGCGGGCTGGCGGGCGCCCAGTTGAGGAAGGAGCCACGGAGCCAGAGCGCAAAGCGATGGGGGCAAGGCCGCGTGGGGAAATGCTAGATGGGCTAAAAACTGAAGGCATGTTCCCATGTTGGCTCACTACTACAATAAACTTGTCCTGTGATAGTCGTTTTTGATTTCTTGAGGCGGACATCATTACCACCTCTAATGAAAAGGTCACGGTTAATCCATCACCAACCGAAGTGGGCGCTTAACCCACCTCCGTTAATCTATTAACGGTGGCGGGCAGCTTGGAACACTGCCTCGGTTAATCGATAAAAAGTTTAAAAAAAGCACAATAGCCCGCCGATGAGCCCGTTTTTGATCCGTCACTTGGGGTGCTCGGGCCCTGCAAGCGAGCTCGCGCCTTCTTGCTCCGGCCCAGCGCCTCCGTGCTCTGGCTCGGTGGTGGGGAAGAAGACATGATCCGCTCCATGCACCGTGCTTACCGATGTGGCCGGATCCACGGTGGGGAAGGGAAGATCCACGGTGGGGAAGGGGGATCCACAGTGTGGGAGGCCGGATCCATGGTGGGGGAGGCTAGATCCACAGCGGGGGACAGTCGGATCAGCCATCGTCGAAGTGGACCACCACCATAGCCACCGACGCTTTGGCCACCGAAGGGGGGCCGGCGCCTACCACCACCGCCTTGCCCGCACGCGAGGTGAGTGGCCCGCGAGCCTGTCATGGCTACTTGGCCTTGCGCTTGAGGCGCCGTCATTGCCTAGGCCAGCGAGCTCGCTGTTGCCGCCACCTTGACTGCAGAAGGAGAGGGGTGGCCACGCCTTCCACCTGGACTATGAGCTCGCTGTCTCCTCACCTTCCACCACCATCGATATCATGCCAGAGAGGGAGGAAGGGAGAGGAGGGTGGATCTGCCGGAGGGAGAGAGAGGGGCAGGCAAATGAGGGAGAGAGGGAGGCGTTGGCTGTTGCTGTGAGGGAGAGAGAGCACGGGTGAGAGAGGAGCCGGGTGAGAGCTATGAAGCGAAACTCTAATCTCTCTATATATATACAATGAATGATATCGGGCTTGATATGGGCTTTAACTGGGCCTCAGAATTTCCTAGACAGGGCTTCATAACGTGCCCACCTCCGAAAATAGATTTATAGAGGTGGTCAGCTTAAGACAACCGCCTCCGAAAATATTTATTTTTTGAGGACGGTTATCTTAAGGATGACCGCCTCTGATCCATAAATCTATTTTCGGATATGGTTGTCTTAAAACAACCGCCTCCGTAAATAGAAGACAACCGCCTCCGAAATTTATTTTTGAGGCGGATATTTCCTGACCAGCCTCTGTAAATCCATTTTTTCGAGGCGGGTATCTCCTGACCGTCTCTGTAAATATTTTTAGAGGTGGTTGAAATTTTCGTTCATCTCGCTTAATATTTGGGCACCGTCTTCTGAAATTAATTGTCTCGGCTTGTAATTATAGGTTAAGGACATGGACAAACATGTGTATATATTTTATGTACATTATGTGTATATTTAATCATACATGTGATATATATAGTTTATTAGCTATATAGTTGGGTTAATTATTTACCTATGCATGCTTGATACGTGTATGCATATAACATTAGCGTAAAATGCGTATTTAAATACCTATATTAAACTCTAAATCCTAAATATGAATAAATAAGCTGAAATGAGTCAAAAAAGAAAAAAATACCTTTACTCTCGGTTCGTGTTATGAAATCGGGACTAAAAGTTCCTGCCAGCGTGGCTAGGCTGGAGGGACTTTTAGTCCCGGTCCGTATTACGAACCAGCAGCTAAAGGCCCTCCCTTTACTCCCGGTTCCTTTACTCCTGAAAACGTACTCCCGGCTGGAAAACTAGGGAGCAAAGCCCCTTCCCAACCTGGAGTAAAACCCGATCCTGTACTAGTGATGGCCCTAGCTGCCCTAGCACCAGGCCCACCACTGGTCAAGGATGTTTTATAATGCACTCTCCTCATATAATATAAAAAAGTATCAAGTACTCGGATTTGCTTCGACGAAACACATCATTGTTGTACCTAGACACTTAGGAGGATCCACATTTTCATTAACTCAAGCCTATGGAAACATTATTAATTAATAGAGGCATCCCTGGCCATTTCACAAATCTCTTAAATCTGTCAACATATCCTGAAATATCATGGTTTTATGATGAAGGTAATACATGTTGTGGCGGGTGAGGTGGGTAAAAGGGCAATGACACTCCAGCTCCAGCTTTAGCCGCCACCTTTCCAACATTCATCATTCGCAATATTGGAGCCCAGGTCAGTGTGCCGAAAAACGAAAGAGGGTCGACAGCGAATCATGCAAAAAAAAAAAAAAAAAAAAAAAAAAAAAAAAAAAACCTGCTCATTGGTCCCAGTTGCGTTTTCTAAAATTGGCTAAAGGCTAATAAAATTGATGCTGCAGAGCTACACCAAAATGTCATGTCATATTTCACAATACTATGTGCACATCACTGAAGTACCAGAAGTAGAGTTCAGTGGCAGTACTGAAATTCGATAGTAACTTAGCATCAAATACATTTCCAGAACTGTGTGCACATAACTGAACTCCATTCTGAATTCTGAAAAGTTTCATTGTGTCATCCTTTTCCAATTTACTAAATTTCTTCAACATTCATCGTATCCAAAGAAAAATTTGAAGGCTATCACTTTTATGAAGAATTATTTTATCAAAATTTCGAAGAAGTCAGTCCAAGATAAACCGATTTAAAGTAGCTTGTGGTATTTTGTACTTTGTACGTGCAGAAGCATGTGTGTATATGCATGCAGAAATATAATCTGGTTGTATTGAAGATAAATAATGGAGGCTGAAAATAAGAATGTCCATTAATCCAGCGAAGAAATTTGATGCTATAGTGGGGGAACCTAGTGACAATATTTATCTCAAAATAAGGACATATTTTTGCTGGAGGCTGGAACAATTTTATATCGTAGTTACGACATATCAGCATGACAGAATGCATGCAGTGGATATGCTTTGATTTATGAGTGCCAGTGCACCTTGATACTGGCATCGTGTGCCCCTACCCGATCAAATGCTAATATATACTGGAGTGAAGAGGCATGAAAGTGCATAGTTGAAACAAAGCTAGAACCAAATCAGCTGCCATAGGAAGGGAAGGTGTCAAGAAACAGCCTACCACTGAAAAGACTCCTCATGCTGTTGTTTTGTGGCATTATTAATCTTGGGCAAGTCTTAATGTACAGTGACCGTAACGTGTTGGGTCAATGGAGCTGTCTATCTTTCTCGATATACAAGATCGAGCGCATGTGAACCAGGGCCTTGAGGCATGATAGGATACTCAGGCTCAGTGGCAGCTACACGTCGGCCAACAACGTGGGCTATGCCCTGCTTGGCTGAGAAAAAAATTAGTGATTCAATGATTGATCAGTCAATGGCCCATGTAATCTTGAGTCTAGAAGCTCAAAAGTTACAACTTGCAAGGACTGCTTGTCTCCTGGTTTTTGCCATTCCTACTGAGGATCTACAGCAACGCCAAGTTGCTTATCACGGCACACAATCGCCCATCCCTTACCTTCCTACGGCCAGTCCGCTCGTTGTCTCATCTGCCATCCAGAGTCCAGAGCAACGTGCGTTGATGTCATCGCTGCCTGCTTGTCTTTGGAGTCTTTGGGTTGCCTTGTATGCTGACCTGCTCTCCAGTCTGCAGTCTCAAATCCCAATATTTATAGAAGGCTTTGTGAGTGCCACTGCACATTCATATATTCGATACTAGCGAGCATTGGGTGTCCCTAGTCGGTCACAGGCAAACATATGTACAATGAAGAAGAATCTAGCGCACATGAGTGAAAATATAGACACAACTCTTCCTCCATAGGAATGGAAGGTGTCAGGAATAGCGGACCACTAATATGACTTGGCTATTGCTGCTCGGTTGGTATCGCTTACATCATGGGACGATCTTAATTCTTAATTGCCTGTGAGCAGAGGGAGTTGCATCTATGAAACACTGTCTACCTTTCCCGAATTGACATCTTAGAGATGATCCTATACTCAGGCGTACCATAATTCACTATTAAATAGTTTCCAAGCATTTACTAGTCCATGGTCATCATTTGGGGCACAAGAACAACAATGTAAGAAAAAAAAAAGTATTATGTATGTATGCGAGATCTGTTACACGTAAAAAGATAGACCATGTCAATAAAGTACTTTTTTTATATATAAAGTACATGTCAAACATTCTTTATTTAGTTTAATACGTGTGTCAGTTAACAGTAGTGTGGCAACGATTCAATCGAAGACTTGCTTTGCTAAGAAACAAAATAGGAAAAGCTATTCGCCTATGCCACTCGTCAAATTTATATGAGTTTAGTTACTGTGGTTCTCCGAAAAGAAAAAAAATATATAGTAGCCGTTGATCACTGTCACTAAAAATATAATTATTTATTTTAAGGGGTACTTCAGTATTTTCTCGTCTTCCTAATTGAATTATTGTATCCATGCATACAGTTATTCAATCAATCGACTCCACGAACTCACGATCAGGAATTCCAGAATAATAAATGTCTCCATCCACAGGAGTTCGTTGCTGCTCAATCAAGCTCGCTCCTGCTCGTCTCGCTGCCAGCTGCTCGCCTGTCCCAGATTTCTACGTTGCCCGCTTCCTCCACTTCCCATGGCCAAGGCAGGAGCTCACCCTTCTGATTTACTCACCCAGCACGGCGGGCTTGCTCCAAATCAGTGGCTGCGTGCAGTGGAGAATGCGAGGGAGGAGTGGCGGATTTCACCATAGCTCACCTCCCAGGGGTCATCATCTTCCCACATCGCCTGTAGGAGCTCCGCTCGCTCGCACAGCACGGCTCTGGTACTCTCAAATCTGCCCCAAAATATATAGGATCTGGAGCTTACTGAAGTGTTGTGTTAAAAAAACTGTTGTCTTCCTCTTATTGTCAGCCATGTAAAAAAATTCTTGTTAACCCACCCCACTACACAGGCTTCTAAGCCATTAACATGATTTTTTTACCAGGTTGCTTGTCCAACCATCAAGCATGATATCTTTCCATAGAGTGGAAACCCTCTTTGTGCTGGACTCCAAGAGCTTTTATTTATCACCTGAACTAGGCGAAGTTACTCCTGCTCAAGAAGGACAACCTTGTGGAGATTGGAGACTATTGCCTCATCAGCCTCTTCGGTAGCTTTAGCAAAAATATTCTCCAAGGCCTCGCCAACTATATGGCGCTGAACTTAACTATTAGGTCAGGCCCCATCAGAGTGTGTTCATAAAGGTCATCCAGTTCATGAATGACAACTTCCGTCGTTGGCTAAAGCTATTCCAAGTGGATTCCTAGGCTCCTGCTCAAGTTGGTTTCGCAGGATTATTACGGCTCCGCCTGATTTGTAGGGCTCATTTGTTGTGAGAGAAAAACACTGGGCTCATTCCTAAGGTGAAGAGAGCAGGTTCGCACGTACAACTGAGGCCTTCAACTTAGTCACTTGAGTAGTTGAGTTTTCTTTCTGATGATGTTTTAGTTCTTGTAGTTCCCTCAAGTTTGGCATGAGGATATCTGCACTCCTCTCCACTTGCAGCATTAAGATTCTCATGAATGGTACCCCTAGTGACCATATTCGTCATTGTTGTGGTATTTGTTAGGCAGATTGCCATGTCACTTGAATGTCATGGGATGGATCATCGGGGTGTTCCTCCACATGCATGGCATTCAACTCACCGAGGAGATCCTCTAGTGGTTTGAGGGCACTTAGTAGGGTCGGGCTGCTAGCCATTTATAAGATGTGTGTGGATAAATGTGTCTGCATATAAGCATGTGGAA
Organism: Eremochloa ophiuroides; assembly: GCA_038502445.1. Classification (NCBI taxonomy): domain Eukaryota; kingdom Viridiplantae; phylum Streptophyta; class Magnoliopsida; order Poales; family Poaceae; genus Eremochloa; species Eremochloa ophiuroides. The sequence continues at coordinate 21,602,992 of JAHLJS010000001.1, read as the reverse complement.
ATACAACAAATTTGACATTGAAGATGAATAGTAGACTGCATAGCCATTTAATTATAAGATCATAGTACATTACACCGAGGGTGAAAATTAATGAAATATCGGGATCAAATCATTGCTGTCAAATCGATCTCTATCTTAAGATGAATGAGAAGTACATATATTTGGCTAGACAATTAACTATTTAAATCATAAGTACCACGTATCAACATTATTGAATGCAAGATGCTCTTGCAAGTGCCTCTAAACCTTTATATATTTGATAGTGGCAGTGTGTGCCCCTACTCGATAAAGTGCTGACAAATATACAGCCTAGAAGAATAGATCAGAAGTGCACACTAGTGAAAACATAGACACAAATCTTCTTCCTTCTTAGGAATGGAAGCTATCGGGAAATGGCTTACCACTGTCGCGTCTCATGTGCTATCGTTCCACTGGTTTATTTCATCTTTGGCTGGTGTTTGTGGAGAGTGAGCAGAGGGTGTTGGATTGGTGGAAGGCTGTCAACCTTGCTCTATACAAAAAATTCGCGAGTCTACTTGAGGGAAATGGAGCATGCTGTGTTGGCTTGAAAACACTAGAGCACACAGGATTAATACAATCCTGCTGAAGTACAGCTTCGACTAGCCCTCAGGTTTATATACATCTGGGACACCGGCCAGTTGGTAACTGGGTCAGTGTGGATTCAGAACAGGAAGTGGGTTAACCACGAATATCAATGTGCGGCCTGTGGTGTGACTGCATAACCTATAGAACAGCTGAACAACAGCACCAGAGCTAGAGCATGTCGATCTAGTACTAGTAGCTAGACAGTCATCAACTGTAGTCGCTTTGGAAGGCCACGACACTGTACAAAAACAATTAGTCAACGAATAACTTTTTTCGTCAATGTGACTTTGCATGTGCTTCGTTAACAGAGGATTAGTCAACAGTTGGTGGTCGCTTGAACTGCAGTACTAGAGCATACTATGAGTAGAAGCTGCAGTACAGGTACATAAGGATTATCTATAGACAGTGTTCCAATCTTGCTGTCACCTATTAGCATCAATGACTGTGTCATAGTTCGCTTGCACTATGGAGTCAAACTTTAATATCGCCATGGATGCCATACAATGTTCTCTTTTCATACTAAGAATTTGTTATTTGAGGATTCAGACGATGTGTCCCCTAAAACACATCATTTGCAATAGTGAACAATCATCAGGGTCAGTTTGAAAATCGGCTTCATACGTCGTTAATTGTAAAAAGAAGTGATTTTCAGGGGTGGTTTTGGAACCGTTCCTCGAAATCGGTTTTTTGGGTTGGTTTTGCTGAGTCAATCCATGCAGGTCTAAAAATGATATTCACTTTTCTTTTTCAATCGTTCAGAAGCTGTAAAAAAAATGGCCTCACGTGTACCACCTACTACCATCACACCACACCATCACTTTTGACTATACATGTAATAATCTTTCAATCAATATTTTGACAAAGTAAACGATCCTACATGGAAAAAACTTTTAACTACAAAATTTTAGATCTCGTCGAGAATTAAATGTGATATAGAGCATGGCTCTATCCAAGGTCATTTGAGAAAATAAAAAAAAAAGTAAATTCAAAATCTAAGAACTAATTTATATACCTGGAACCCCAAATGATCTCAGATAAAAAGTTTATCACTACAAAGTTTTAGATCCTGTCGAGCTCTATTTTGATATAATTTTATCTTCATCCTACTTATTAGTCAACCACCCTTGATAATCGAATTTTAGGGACGAAGAATCTTAACAGGACCATCCGAAGAAATCACCCATTTTCAGAGACGGTTGACATATGCAACCATCCTTAAAAAATATTATTTTTAGGGCGTTCTTTTAAGACTATCATCCCTAGAAATAGATAAATTTTAACTGACCGTGGGGATGTGTTTGGCAATGGAGGAGAGTGCCTGCATGATTTTTTGCTTTATCTTATTTTAATCAATTAATAGAGGTAGTATTGATGACCACATCTGTAGTTTCCCACTTAAACGCCCTACTAAAATCTTTAATATGGACATATAGTAGTGTGCAATTGATGTTTTTGTGAGTGCCACTGCACATTATATATTTGACTAGGTTCATATCTGTACATTGCTATGGGATAGTTAATAACTATTTGTGTGCTAAAAATATACGGTGCACGATAAAATAACAATACTGTGAAAGTAAATACTGACATTAAAAGTTTGGGTGTTGTATTGTTTCTATCTCTATCTCTATCTCTATACAACTAAAAGGACTGTAAGAGACCCATCTACTCGGCACCAAGCCTCTTGTGAACAAAATGCGCGTCTATCTATCTCTCCCTGACATATTGTGACCACTGACCACCACTCCACTGATTTGAAACTGCTTCCCAGTTCCTACCATCATGACTTCAATTATTGTACCAGTCCGATGCCTTTCTGTTCCCATTTCAGTTATTGGTGGACTTGCCCATTTAATAGTCCCCAACAGTCGCATGATCTCTTCTCCAGGCGTCACCATCAGCGATTGCAGGTGAGCTGTATGTCGTTGCTGGAGCCTGGAGGCAACGATCGGCACTGACATTTTCTAATCTCAGTGAGCAGTCCGCTTTTGATGTTTTGACTTGGTTCCTTTATCCCATCTATTTTTGGGGATTATTCTACTTTCATGAATTGATTTTCTTTTTTCCCCTGATTTTCAAATTGCATACAAGAACATACATGCCTCCAGCAACCAGTGACAAGAACTAGGAGGTAGAAGCTATTTCATCACTTTACTCTCTTTACTTTATGGATATATATTTACATGTTTTTTTTTTTATGAATTAGCAGAGGTGCAAATATTGGGGCATCCGGAGGAGGGGGCACTTTGTTAATGGTCTAACTATGTTTTTGTTAATCTAATGCTAATTGGATAAATTTCAGGCAGGTTGCATATTGACTAAATTTACAAAATATGTTTCCTTGACCGAACAACTTTTGTGCTCATCTTCTTTTCATTGCATGCCTTCGTTCTAAGTTTTAGTAGATCATATTCACACGGATGAGTTGCTGAAGTGAGCAGGAAACCCAAATAAATACATTGTTTTTTAATATGTATTTCAATATTTTCCAATTGAATCTCATATATGCAGGTTGCTCAGGTTTCATCTACTTCATCGTAAATGAGTAGCTGAGAATTTTGAAGTGCAGTTAATCTTGGTATATTCAATGCCCGCATTCAAAGAATTTCTCAGTAGGACCTACATACAACCTAAATATAAGGTTCATTCCAGGTATTTTATGCAACTATGTGGCATTGTCTCCACATATGGATCAATGTCTTTTTTAGCTTTGGAGATATCTATTATATAGCAAACCACGCTTTCTATCAATGGGTGATTGGGTGTGACTTTTGTTATAGAACTACATGCTAGGCTTTTCTCCGCTCTCTGATCAAAATTGCTTCATTCATCACGCACGTGCCTAAATCTGGTGTACCAAAATCACTGCAGCAATGCATAGAGAAATTTTCTTGTTACATAATGCCAGGGCACAGATTGCATTGGTTACCTACCAATCAACAAATAAACCCGTGCCAACACATACAAATATGGCGCCACACATGCTTCATCTCTGAACAAACACAGCCTGGATATATAGCGCCTCTCCTTTTCATGAATATATATATTAGCTAGTGCTAGCATAGTAAACCGATAAATGATGAGTGTGCTGGGAAAGCTCTCAAAAATGAGACATGGGAATTGGAGACATCAAGAAATAAAGTGGCATATGTGCACTGGTACCTTCCACTCCAGATCCTGCACGTCGGGAGCGGGTGCCTGCCCCAGTGTCGCAGCTAGCTTACACCTGGTGCCGGTGCTTACTTACCTGCTTGGCCGATTGATCTTTCGGAATATCAAGCAGCCTCATAGGACCTTACTTTTAGATATGAGGAGTCTTGGGACACTTACCAACCCTTCCAGTTGCAGCAAGTGTGGAGCTTGTACAGTGCAGTTGTGGTGGATCCTGTAAAGCGGCAGCGTCCAGCCAAGGAGACGTTGCTGAAGAAATCATTCTGGACGTTTATTGTCATTGGCCTTGACAAAAGCCAGCAAGTGAAGTCATATACATGATGAATGCTTCCAAGCTAATTTGAGATTCTGTGAATGCATTCCAATTTGAATGCAACCATTTGAATTGATTTTTTGTCCTTTTGTCGTTTTTTTTTTCAAACACGGGAGTAATATCTTAATATCAAATTTATTTTAGTGAAAGGAATTGCTTTTTGGAAGCAATGGGTGGGAATGACAATTAAACAAATACATTTGAACATTCAAATTGAAGTTTGATGTTAGAAATAAATATTATTATGACGTTAGAAATAAATAGTAGTTTCAGCTCCTGCTATTTCGTTAGAACTAATTTTACTAATTATATTTCCTCGATTAATCTAATTTTACTAATAATCTTTCCTAGATTCATGGTGAATAACGGCAGACAGGAAAGTTACCTAGAAATTCCTGGGGTACTTTCCAACCACCGTAATAAAGCTCACAATAGAAACTTTCTACAAATCAATAAAATATTTGAGTATTAAATCTTGAAGCGGACTGATTCGTTCAGAAACTACATAATGCCGTTGGCACAAATTGGTTAGGCAATCTACCAATCAATAAAAAAATGCTGACCGATACTGTACAATTATGGCACGACACACATGGTTTATCTCTTCACAAGGCATACACAACCTGGATATATAGCGCCTCTTTGCCAATACATATATCATATCAGTGCTAGCATAGTTAACAGACAAGAAGATGAGTGAACTAGGGAACATGGAAAATAAAATGAGACATGGGAATTGGAGACATCGAGAAATTGGCATATGAGAGGGCATTGGAACCTCCCACTCCCAGTCAAGAATTTCCTGAGCAGGTGTCTACCCCAATGCCGCAGCTCGCTTACGCCTGGTGCCAATGTTGACTCACCGGCTTGCCTCGATCGATCTTTCTGAATCACAGACGTCCTCAAATGATGTTCGATTTAGAGGCCTGGAGGCTAGGAACAACTACGAAACCTGCACAGTATCTCATGGCTTGGCCTCCCATGTGCTAATCCGCACCATGAGGAGCATGGACAATGCGGCATGTGGTGGATCCCTGCAAGCCGACGTTTGTGCACTGGATGGGCATCCTTTCCCACTCACTACACGCTGGGCTTGCCGCATTCAGCTTGCGCCTCGCCGAGCAGCCCTCTAGTCTGCTTGACGCTACGTGTGAGAGGCCCAATGCGGGGCTACAGTGGATGATTGGAGGGTTAGTGAAAGTTTATTGTCTTTATCCTTCAGAAATGCCGAATTAATAGAATGTAGTCATAGACCCATATACATGATGAATGCTTCGTTCTTAATGTGAGATTATCTGAATGCTTTCTAATTTGAATGCAACCTTATGAAATGATTGTTGGTACTTTTGTCTTTACTTTTTTGAAACAAGGGAGTATCTTAAGATCAAATTTCTTTTATGGCAAAAGAAGCTGCCAAGAGAAATATATTAACCCAATAAGCATACATTAAAAAAACATAAGTTTACAGCCATTACCTAGTTTATTTCCTACGCGTCTGGGCAACTCCCCCGTCTTGTATATCATCATCAGTTCTTCTTTTCCCTCTAGTATCTCACCAGACGCCAAAGAGAGTGGGGATCTATCCTTTTTAATAAGCTTTTTGAGCAGACTAAGTGCTTAGGTTTTGTGTCTATCCATATATGTCAAGTTTTTTAGTATTGGAGATTTATTATCTCCTCCTCTTTTCTGGAGACGGCGAGGGGCAGTGTGGAACTGTCGCTTTCTCCAAGGCAGCTCCATTGAAGCCGAAGACGAGGGCAACAACTGTGTCAGCAATTTCATCAGCATGACGACATGAAGAAGTTTCTTTTCAATGGTGTCATCAAGATGGAGATGATGTAACTGCCATGTAATGGTTTTCTTCGCTATCTTCTTTGATTTGTTATGGTTAGATCTGACCACGATGGAGTAGGAAGAATAAGTTTCAGATCAGTCTTGCTCTTTCTTCGGTGGCAGAAATAAGAAGAAGATATCAGAAGGAAGAAGTTTCTCAACTCTGCTTATATGAATATTGGACGTCATTCGTAGGCGTTTGTTTGATATCATGCCTTTTGTCGAGTGTTTGCCTGTGTGGTCATATCAATACCACAATGCGTCATACAGATTTGGTTTTGACATCTCGAGATTTTCAGTTGCCGGATATTTGTGTAATCCAGAGTGCTTGTAAGGTTTTAATTTATCCAATATAATTCTTCTTTCGTCCTAAAAAATCATATGATAACAAGTTACTAGAATTGCATTTAAAAAATGATGTAATTGTTGCAACATTTTATTCCATGTAGCCGAAGTCATATATGATTTTGGTCGCTAGAAATATGGAAAATGCGTCAAAAGATTCTTTTGTGGTAGCCAAATAAGTCTTATTATATATTACACGAATTTGATCGCTTAAAAAAATTGACAAATGCAGTGGTACGGTAACACTCAGCATTTTGAACCTTCAAGGCAACATATGTGTTCGGAAGAAGTTGAGTCATCAGTATTAAATTGGTACAAGAGTTAATTGGTTACCAACCGGAAGCATGCAACAATGCTGATATGTATAATTAACCCACCCACTCGTATATACTACTGCGAATTATGGAGAGAATTTGGAAAACAAAAAGGAATACATGAGATGTGGGATTGGAGGCATATATACAAGTGGTTGTTGAGCACTGCAGTTTCCTTTCAATCGTCTTAGTAGAGTTACATGTTAAGGCCACATGACAAAACTTTTTTTTTTCTGCAAGAAGCATACACAGATAAGTATTTGAGAGAGGGAAGAACAATCTAGGGACAAAAAAAGACATGGGAACTGGAGGCATCGGGAAAGAGATGCATCCTCGTTCTTTCACCTATTGTACTCTGTGGAAGTGCCTACTACCGGTGCCTGCGCCGTATTGTACTCTCTGGCATGCCATGCCCATCCGGCGCCGATGAAGGTCCTGGGGCCGCAGATAGCTTACGCATATGGTGCCAGGCGCTCTGGCCCACATCTGGCCTCCAGGGCTCTCCGTATTGCATTCGGCCTTAAAAGAATTTGGTTGCACAGACCAGGAGAGAATGACGACGGTTATGCAATGCCAAAGCTCAGTAGTTTTAGACGTGAATCAAATTGAATAGAATAATTGACAGTGATATTATACATTCAAAATTACTACAACCTACTGTGTGTATGTCTACTCCCTCCGTCTCAACAAAAAATGCAATCGGAGGACCAGGCAGCAATACCAAGGCAATATGGAAAATTACCAAAATACCCCTATGCAGTGATTTGACAGTTTGTAGTCATTGCTCAAACAGAGAATCTAGCAATCCAAATTGCAGCCTAACCAAAGGGAGCAATGCATGTGTCATTACAAAAAGTGGCACACGTATGGCCAGAAGACTCTAGATAGACACCCAAAATACAAAAAGGTTGCCAGATCAAACACGCTGGACACAAAATTTGAATCACCCGCCAGGTGACTTCCCGCCTGTGGCACCCTCGTCTCCCGCCTATGGCACCCCTCGTCTCCTTCTATAAATGGAAGACACACAAGTCCATCCACTCCAACCTGGAAGCTAATTTCATTAGAAGCCATGCCCATAGATCTAAACACTCTTCCAAATCATGCAGAGCTCCTAACAGACCTCAATGAACAACCTGTATATGAGCAAGAAAATGAATTCATTAGTCTCGATCAAGATCAAGTTTATGAAGATCAAGCCCATCTTCAAGTTCGACATGGAGAGCTCTTACCTGGTCTCAATGAACGACCTGCGTATGAGCAAGAAGATGCAATCACTCACCGGAGAGATCAACTTTATGAAGATGAAGCCCATCACCAAGGTCAGCTCCTACATCTTCATCACAATGAATGCTCTATAGATCTCAATGATGATGCTTCGGAGGGAGAAGAAGAACATCATGAAGGTAATCCTCTTCTCTTGATTGCATCTGGACAACAATAATAACAGCTGAGTTCAAATTCCCTATTTACAACTACAATCAAACTTCAACTAAATATGATTCCTCACCTCATTGCAGTAATTGGAGTAGAGGAAGCACGTCCACAGTCTACATGCCTCAACTTTGACGGTCCACCACATAAATTTGATCTAAACCGTGTGCCTTCTGATGTGCAGCAACAACTGCATCAAGTTCACAGTAAACTACCAACCACCTACCCCTTTCTTTTTTTAACAGATGAATACACCTACAGTTATACTTCTTTAATATAGATAATTAACAACTACTACAGTTGCAGCCTGCTGTAGATTTTGCACAGCCCATATTACAATTGATTTTTTAACAAGTTAATGTTTGTTTACCATTTAAAAATATATTCTTGACCCAGATCAACATGATAGTAGAAAAATTGCACTAAATATGGTTTCGTGTGCATGTCAGCTGAACCAATTTACTGGTAAGGTTCAAAAATTGATGTGCTAACATTCTGGAAATCACATGAGATCATGTTATTTAGCTACATACAAATTGATGTGCTAACATTCTGGAAAACAGATAGTCAAAACAGTAGAGATAGTTATTTACTAGTACCAACAATCATAAGTGAACCAAAACTCACCATTAATTCTTTTGTAGGCACGGAGGACATGCATGACTACGGTGTTCACGCCGACCCTGTGGACATAACAAAATGCCTTGGTTAATGCCTAGCATTAACAGAAGCGGTCTTTTTTCATTAACGGTGGCGGTTATAAAACCACCTCGCAAAATTGATTAACCGAGGCGGTCAGCCTTTAAATAACCGCCATTGTTAATATCGATTAACCGAGGCGGATGTTATAAAGCAACCGCCCCGGTAAATTAAGGCCCAACCCGAAAACCCAAACCAGCCAACTATCATGTCTAATATATAAACAAAATGGGAAGGGTGAAACCCTAACTTAACACTCTCCTTCTCTCTCTCTCCCCCTCAGCAGGACAGCAGAGCGGCGACGCCCCTCCATCCCATCTCTTTCTCCCTCCTTCTCCCTCTTCCTCCCTCTCTCCCTCGTGGCCCGTGGCCGGATCTGCGGCCGTGGTGGCTGGATCCGCCCGTGGCCGCCGAATCTGCGGCCGTGGTGGCCGGATACACCCGTGGCGGCGGCTGCAGCGGCGGTGGATGGGCCCGGCGGGTCCAGATGGGCTCTATGGGTGTCTCCGTGGATTTTTTTTCTTTTTTTCTTTTTTATTTCATTAACCACGGCAGGTAGAAAATGCCTCGGTTAATACTTTCATTTACCGTGACCTTCCATTGGTAAAAACCACCTCCGTTAATCCATTTTGACCGCCACGGTAAAGATTTTTGTAGTAGTTCACAAAACCTTAAAATTAGCCATTTTATGGCTGGGAAGGTTTTGCCCTTAGATTTGGTGAATGTTGGCACCACAAGAGGTTGATTTTCTCTCTCCAATTGTCCTTTTCCTCCCTTTTTCACAATGTCAGTGTTTTTTCAATTTGTTTAGATCTAGATCTAAATAGAGGGGAGAGAATAACATGGATTCGGTGAAGGTTGGCACTTGCAAGAGGTTGATTCTTACTCTCCAAATCAACTTTTCCTCTCTTTTACATTATTTAGATGCTTTTGACTAGATTTGGATCCAAATCTAAATAGAGGAGAGAGAATAAGAAATCCAGATCTATTATGGGCTCTATTATGGACCTTACTCTAAATTAATGTCTCTGAAGAGTCATGGTCATGGACAGGGAGGATTAGATGTACAAGACATTAAGGTTGGATTTGTCTTTCCTGTAACATGTGAGGAAGAAGTTCCTTTCCCTTTCTGCAGAAGCATCGTTTGAGTCCGGGTCGAGATCGCATGATTTGTCCGTGCAATGGCTGCAAGAATCGGCTTGTCTAGGAAGACAACAGTTGTGCAATCACACATATTACGGTACACTGTTTGGAAGTATCATGGCAAAAAACATACGAGTGTCGCCGATGCACCTAGAGGAAGCTCCTCGTCCGTCAAAGTCGACAACAAGCCTCAGTAGGAGGCATCATCCGCCGCCAGTAACGACGACAATGTGAGACTGAGTACATCATGATGAGTGATCTGCTCCAAGACATGGGAGATGACGATGATTGTGGTGGGGAAGGTGACCCTGTTGATATGTTGTTGCCCGAGGATGCAGAGTTTCTTAACGAGGTTGCCAACCGTCTTGACCATGATGATATTTTGTTTGGGATCCGAAGTGGCTCAAGAATTTCACAGCGATAAAGCAGGCGACAATTGATCCCCACTACAAGGACGGAGGCTAATGTCCAATGCATTGGACGGTGCTCCGTTTCAACCTTCAGTTGCTGATGTTTAAGGCTCACCACGGGATCACCGACACTTGATTTAATGACCTGTTACGTGTCCTTGGTGACACTTACCCAGAGGGTAATAATAAGCCCGCCAATACCTATCGGACAAAAAAGCTGATCCAACCAGTGGCGATGAAACTTAAAAAGTTTCATGCATATCATAACCATTATATTCTATATCGGGGTGACTTTGTGAAGTTAGAGAGTTGTCCACACTGCGGCGTGAGTCTGTACAAGAAAAATGCTAGTTGTCACACTAGTGATGAGAAGGGACACTTGAGGGGGCCTGAAGAAGAAGACGACCAAGAAGCAGCCACCTCCTGAGGACGAAGAAGAGGGTTACACACCGAGGAAAAGTCTTGCCCTGTTGGTATGGTACCTGCTCATTACAGATCGGCTGCGTGCACTATTCAGGAACCTAGAGGATGCCAAGCTTATGTCCTGAAATGCATCAGCTGAATGTATGAAGGATGATGGTTAGTTGCGACATCTGTCCGATGGCAAGCAGTGGAAGCGTTTTGACGCTAAGTTCCTGAATTTTGGGGTCGAGCCCAGGAACATTAGGTTCGTGCTGAGTACCTAAGGGATGAATCCCTTCGGTGACCTTAGCAACACACACAACACGTGGCCGGTCACCCTCAAAATCTACAACCTACCTATGCACGTATGTCAGAAGCACAAGTATCTTCTACTCACCATATGTATTTTAGGACCGAAACAGCCTAGCAATGATATAGACATGTTCCTGGAGCTATTGATGGAGGATATGTAGACACAATGGGAGGTAGGGGTCCAGATGATGGATGCATCCGTAAAGGAGGAGTCCACTTTAAAAGTCATCATCTTTGTCACCATCATCGATTACCCTGTTCTTTTTTCACTGTCGGGGCAGATAAAGGGAAGACCGGTTGCGTAGTTTGCATTAATGGTAGCTGCTACACTTACCTTAGTGTATCGAAGAAATGGTGTACATGAGGTATAGGCGATTGCTCCCCAAGAAGCACAGGTACAAGAGATGAATATATGTACTTCAGCAATAATGATGAGCTTCAAACCAGTGGCGGATCCAGGATTCTATCTAGCAGTGACACCTACCATTGGGATCTCATACTATAACTCTCTTTAAAATAACTAGCACGAACATACCAGTTTTAACTGTCATGGTTATAAAAAAGCTAGGCGCTAGGCTATTGCTATTGCTGAGAGATCAAGTGTAGACTAATCGTTTGTGTGCGTGTTTCATGGGAGCAAGATCTAGAGGTGGTCGCACAAATAAATACCAAAATGATGTGTTCGACAAGCACAAGACACTCCCCAAAAGCAAATAAAATAATTAGTCTATACTTCGTAGGGAGGTGACAGCAAAAAACAAGGCAAAGCTTCAGTCGTTCAGATCATCACAGAGATTCAGAGCATTGCACAGACTAGCAGTCTAGCACGAAACAAATAATTAAAGATTCCGGAAGACATGTAGAGAAGGGGATAAATCACAGGACCTGAGAAACACGTCAACGGCCATGCCGCCAGAGGCTGCAGCTCGAGGCCAAGGGTCGTCGGTAGCCTGGGCCAGTGACTGGAGCAGTCGAGATGGAGGGGGGGGGGGGATGCCGGGATTGGGAGTGGCAGCGGCGCGTAGGGATGGTTGGATGCAGGTTGCTGCGCCGCGGGAGGCCTATAGCCTCTGGGCGACGACGGGGTGCGGCAGTCTTCTGGGTGGCACCGGCCTCGCAACCTGGCCTCCTCGACTCCTCCGTGCAGCCACACGACACGTGCGAGGGAGACAAAGAGGCGAGCAGGGGGCCATGAGATAGAGGTTTGCTGTTGGGCCTTCTTGGTTGGGCTGAAAAAATACACATGGTATATGGTGTTATTGGCCCAACGACTAGGGCCTAGGCCCTAGAAGCCTGGGCGGCAGATCCACCGCTGCTTGAAACTGAGGTACTGGATAAGGGAGAAAACAACAGCTCTGACAAAACAAAACTCTTACAGTAAGGATAATATAAACTGAGAGTCGATGAGAAAACAACAGCACAATGCATTTTCTTAATTTTCTAAATTTGAGACTAGTATATTTGAGAGTTGATGAGACTTCAGAATTACTCTTCTGTAATTAATACTACTCTTAAGTTGTTCATTGTTCCATTTGATTATTCTCAGTTTTAAATTCTGACCTGTATTGTTTTTATTTTTATATTAGTTTTTAAATAGTAAATGTATCGGTGTATCGGGTTTTTTAGAAATTGTCGTATCCTTGTATCTGTATCCTTCAGATACCAATACTTGCATCCGTATCTGTGCAACTTAGTTGCTGCCTTCTCATTTTTGGACTTACTTGCCCATCTTATGCTACTGCCAATTTTCTTTGGACTTATCCCTAGTGAACTGAATACTTGCATAGTCGTGAGTCATTAATTATCAAATAATAACAAAATGGTTTATAAAATGATATTCATGAATGATCTTAGCAACATACAAAGCATTAAACAGATTACAGACAACCTCTATCTGTGGGTTGTATGATTTAGTCTATGTGGCTATACAATGTTTTTAATATTTAATTTCAATAGTTTCCAATTGAATCTTATCTGCAGGTTGTTCAGGTTTCATCTACTTCATCGTAAATGAGTTAGGTGAGAACTTTGAAGTGAGTCAATCTAGTGTATATTCTTATTCAATGTCCACATTCAAACAGTTCCTCAGTAGGACCCTACAGTACAACCTGAATAGAAGGTTCATTCCAGGCATTTTGTGCAACTATGTGGCATTGTCTCCACATGGATCAGGACAAAGCAGCTCATGTCCTTGTAGCTTTGGAGATATCTATTTAGAGCAGACCACGCTTCATATTAAAGGGTTATTGGGTGTGACTTTTGTTATAGAACTGCATGCCTTAATTTTCTCCACACTGCTTAAGATTGCTCCATTCATCAGGCATGTGCCTAAAACTGGTTGTACCAAAATCCCTGCAGCAATGCGCTGAGAAATTTTCTAGTTACATAATGCCTAGGCACAAATTGGTTACCTACCAATCAATAAATAAAGCCGTGCCGACACATTACAAATATGGTGCCACAAATGCTTTATCTCTGAACAAGGCACACACAGCCTGGATATATAGCGCCTCTCCTTTTTATGAATATACTCCTATATATTAGCTAGTGCTAGTGTAACATACACAAAAAAAAAAGGAAAAAAAACTGAAGGGAAGAGGGTAGAAGGGCTAAGGCCCAGCCAGCCCACCATCACCCCCAGGCCCAAGGCGCCCCCACCACTAGAATTCTCTCATCTCTTCCCCATCCACCGCCCTCTGCTCCTCCTGCTCGACTCCACTCCCTCCAGGTCGCCCCCTCTCTTTCTCCCTGCCTTTCCTCCCTCTTTAGCACCACTTCCAACCAGTAGGAATCAAGGGGAAACAGGAAAATGGATTGAGGAGGTGGAGAGGATCAAGGAGAGCTGCATCTTGGAGTGGAGGTTGATTTTTCCCCAACGTTCTTGCTGCCCTAGGGTTTGGGGAGACCAAGGTGGTAGTGCTCCGGATCACGTGTGAAGCGGTCATCCCTTCACCGGAGGCAAGTAAATGTAGCGGTGGTTGCTACAAGCTTTAATTTGCTATTTACTCTACCTCCACTCTAAAACTTCAGAACCACAACTTAATATACAATGGCCTTTCAAACCATGTTTCATTCTGTTTAATTGGCCATCTATGATTTCTATGTGAATACTTATATTCTTCCATCTATTTATGGCTTGATGATGCTCATGTTGGTATGTTGGAATGAGGCTTCTTTGTCTCCATAGAGAGATGCTCATGATGTTACTTGTGGTATACCCTATATGTATACTTTTTCATTGCATCATTCTCATGCACTGGAATATGGAGTTTATGTCGCTGCCTATGGCACGACCGTACCGGTACAGCATCGTTTATTGGGCATAACGATGCAGCTTCGTACCTTGTTGGGTATGAAGGCAGGAGACATGCCATTTGCATTGCATATGCAATTCAATATTAGACTATGGCTTTGGGAACCCTGGACTAAGGTTTTGGATGTGGACATGAGAAGCTATGCTTCTCCATTTTTTTTTCTTTTGGTGGTTGTGATTCTTTTGATGTATAAGGTTGTATCATCCATTGGTTCTATCCGATTGTATATGGTTGCCTTACATATAAAGATGTTTAAATTGATTCATAATCAACTTGTAGATTAAATAGCCTGTTAATGCAATTTACTTGCTGAGATTTTATATCTCACTCCCTCTTTTATCTTTTCAGGTTCTTAGTCTAGCTTTTGCTTGAAGGGTGGGGAGAAGTAGTAGCACACCTTGCACAGCCACATAAATTCTATAATGTTAACTAGTGATGTAAATTAATCAGTGTTAAAGCTTGTTAAACTTATCTATAAACTTATGGTAATGTTGGATTGTTCTTTAGATATGATGGTTTTTTTTTCTGCTCTTTAGGTTGTATATCTTGTTAGTATGTAAATATCTTTTGTCTCTATGTGGTTGCTTCCGCTTTAACCCGAAAACAAGGGAGATGCTGCCAAAATTTCTATTAGCCATCCAAGGGATTTGTAGTTTTTGGTGGCATTTTTGGGTAAGGGTGTTTCGAGGTGTTACAGCTAGCATAGTAAACAGATAAATGATGAGTGAGATGGGAAAGTGCAAAAGGAGACATGGGAATTAGAGACATCAATGTGCACTGGTAGCTTCCACTCCAAATCTTGCACGATTGATCTTTTGGAATCTCAGCCAGCCTGATAGGACCTTACTAATAGATATCAGGAGCCTTGGGACACTTACCAAAACTCTTAGCTGCCTCATACAGCATGACCTTGGCTCTTCTCTGCCAGTCCGCCAAGTTTGGAGCATGGACAGTGCAGTTGTGGTGGATCCTGTAAAGCGGCAGCATCCAGCCAAGGAGAAGTTCACGGGTACTCAATAAGGTTGCTGAATGCATGGAGACAGTCCTGTGCTACCATTCCGCAACACCGGGTCTTGCCCTTGTAGAGGATGGCCCTTACCGGGCTACTGTGGATGTGACTGGAGTATCAGTGAATGTTTATCCTCATTGGCCTTGACAAATGCCGGCAAGAGTGAAGTCACATACATGATGAATGCTTCCTAATTTGAGATGCTGTGAATGCCTTCCAATTCAAATGCAACCATTTGAAATGATTTTTTGGTCGTTCTGTCGTGTTTTTTTCGAACACAGGAGTAATATCTTAAGATCGAATTACTTTCAAGGAATTGCTAGGGGAAAGAAATGGGTGGGCATGACAATTTAACAAATATATTTGAACGTTCAAATTCAAGTTTGACATTAGAAATAAATATTATTATGACATTAGAAATAAATAGTAGTTTTAACTCCTGCTATTTCGTTAGAACTAATATTATCATGGTGTGCCCTCCTCTATAAAAAGATGAAAAATATATGAAGATAATATATATATATATATATATATATATATATATATATATATATATATATATATATATATATATAGTAAAATCAAAATTTAGTAGTAGAAAAAGGATTTGCACCGTGGTGCATCGGCACCAGGGAAAGTGACTGGCGTCGTCCCTAATCCTAATTAAGCGAGCGATACCACCCCCCACCTCCTGACGCTTGTCTCTCTATCCCTCCCCTCTTGTTAACTTAATTGATGCTGTCGAAGCTGTCGAAGCTGATCGAGGTGGCACATGGCCTGGTCTCATCCCAGTGATGGGGATCTGCATGAGGGCTGAGGGCATGGTGTGAGCGAGGCCTGCCGCGAACACAGATGGCAGGCCCGGATTGTGGCAAGTGCAGACCCGTTATTTTTAATATTTATTCTATTTTCACCACTGGTTTGAAACTGGGAGGGATGAAGTTCCGCATCACCGCTGACTTTCACTGCCAAAATGCAGGATCAGTGATCAAAATGTATTTATGAATCGACAGTGATTAAAATGTAGTTATCAGACCCTTGCCTATAAATCTAATTTCACTAATTATCTTTCATAGATTAATGGTGAATAAAGATAGACAGGAAAGTTACCTAGAAATAACAGGGGTACTTTCCAACCACCGTAATAAAGGTCACAACAGAAACTATCTGCAAATCAATAAAATATCTGAGTAGTACAATCTTGACGCTGACAGATCGATTCATTCAGAAGCTACATAATGCTGTTGGCACAAATTAAATTGGTAAGGCAACCTATAACAAATGGCACTACACGCATGCTTCATCTCTGAACAAGGCATACACAACCTGGATATATAGCGCCTCTTTGCCAATACATATATCATACCAGTGCTAGCATAGTTGACAATCATGAAGATGAGTGAACTAGGGAACTGGAAAATAAAATGAAACATGGGAATTGGAGACATCAAGAAAGTGGCATACGAGAGCGCAATGGTGTCTACCCAATGCCGCACCTAGCCTACGCCTGGTCCCTGGTGCCACTGTTTACTCAGCTGCTTGTCCGATCAATCTTTCGATCTGAATAACAGATGTCCTCAAAAGATGTTCAATTTAGAGACCTGGAGGCTAGGAACGGCTACGAAACCAGCGCAGTATCTCATGGCTTGGCCTTGGCTCCCTTGTGCTAATCCTCACCGTGAGGAGCATGGACAATGCATGCGACTGTGGTGGATCCCTGCAAGCCGACGTTTGTGCACTCATTGGGCATCCTTTCCCACTCGCTACACGCTGGTCTTGCCCGCATTTGGCTTGTGCCTTGCCAAGCAGCCCTCTTGTCCTCCTTGACGCTGCGTGTGAGAGAGGAAGGCCCATGCCGGTCTAGAGTGGATGACTAGAGGGTCAGTGAATGTTTATTGTCTTTATCCTTCAGAATTGCCAATTAATAGAATGAAGTCATATATTCATATACATGATGAATGATTTGTTCTTAATTTGAGATTATCTGAATGCTTTCCAATTTGATTCAACCATATGAAATGATTGTTGGTACTTTTATCTTGACTGAAACACGGGAGTATCTTAAGACCATATTTCATTTATGTCAAAGGAAGCTGCCAGGAGGAATATATTAACTCAATAAGCACATACATGTTAAAAAAGATAAGTTCACAGCCATTACCTAGTTTATTTCCTATGCGTATAGGCGACTCCCATGTCTTGTATCACCGCCTGTTCTCCTTTACCCTCTAGTATCTCACTGGAGGCAGGAGAGAGTGGGGATCCATCCCTTTTAATTATCTCTTTGAGCAGACTAAGTGCTTAGCATTTGAGACTATCCATGTCAAGTTTTTTGGTATTGTAAATTTATTATCTCCTCCTCTTTTCCGGAGACGACGAGGGGGCAGTGTGGAACCATTGCTTTCTCCATGGCAGCTCCATTGAAGCCGAAGACGAGGGTCACAACTGTGTAACAACTTCATCAGCATGACAACATAAGACTTTTCTTTTCAGACGGTGTCATCAAGACGGAGATGATGTCACTGCCATGTAATGGTTTTCTTAGCTCTCCTCTTCGTCTTGTTATTGTTAGATCGGACCACGATGAAGGAGTAGGAAGGACAAGTTTTAGATCAATCTTCCTCATTTTTCGGTGGCAGAAATAAGACGAAGGCATCCAAAAGAAGAAGTTTCTCAACTCCGCTTATATGAATATTGGACGTCATTCGTTGGGCATTTGTTCTCGTACATTTTATCGAATGTTTGCCTGTGTGGTCATCAATACTGCAATGTGTCATACAGGCTTTGTTTTGACATTTGGAGATCAATACTGCAATGTGTCATACAGGCTTGGTTTTGACATTTGGAGATTTTCACAGCGTGGGTAGAACTTTGATAAAAATCAGGCTCTGGATACTTGTGTAATCTGAGAGCTTGTAACGTGTTAATTTATCCAGCTATTAGCTAATATAATTCTTCTTTCGTCCTTAAAAAAACATATGCTAAAAGTTATTAGAATTACCTTCTAAAAATGATGTAGTTGTTGCAACATTTTAGTCCGCGTAGCCGAAGTCATATATGATTTTGCCCGCTAGATATATGGAAAGTGTGTGAAAAGATTCTTTTATGGTAGCCAAATAAGTCATATTATATATTACACGACTTTCACGCTTAAAAAACTTTGACAAAAGGCAGTGGCAACACTAGTAGAACATTTCAGGGTAATACATGTGTTCGGAAGTGGTTGAGTCATCATTATTAAATTGGTACAAGTTAATTGGCTACCAACCGGAAGCACCCAACAATAATGGTGATATATGACCCACCCATATACTAGAGCGAATTATGGAGAGAATTTGAAAAAAGAAAAGAAAAGAAAAGGAAACATGCGATGTGGGATTGGAGACATACAAATGGTTGTTGAGCACTGCAGTTTCCTTAGGATCCTCTTATAGTTACATGTTAAGTCCACATGACAAAACAATTCTGTCTGCAAGAAGCATAGACGGATAAGTATTTGAGAGGGGGAACAACTCTAGGGACAAAGAAGACATGGGAAGTTGAGGCATCGGGAAAGATATGCATCCTCATTCTATCACGTATTGTACTCTGTAGCAGTGCCTACCACCGGTGCCTGCACCACTCCGATCATGCCCATCCAGCAGTGATGAAGGTCCTGGTGCCGCAGATAGCTTACGCATGGTGCCAGTCGCTCTGGCTCCTCAACGCCTCGGGCCCTTGGCTTAGCCTTGAGCCTCCCATCAGGAAACCACAAACCACAGCAGGTGAGCTTCATACTGAAGGGTTATCGGGTGTGACTTTTGTTATAGAACTACATGCTTTAATTTTCTCCACACTCCTCAAGATTGCTTCATTCATCAGGCATGTGCCTAAAACTGGTGTACCAAAATCCCTGCAGCAATGTGCAGAGAAATTTTCTAGTTACATAATGCCTGCTAGGTTCAAATTGGTTACCTACCAATCAATAAATAAAGCCATGTCGACACATTACAAATATGGCGCCGAAATGCTTTCATCTCGGAACAAGGCACACACGGCCTGGATATATAGCGCCTCTCCTTTATATATATATATATATATATGCTAGTGCTAACGTAGTAAACAGTGGTGAGTGAGATGGGAAAGTGCAAAAATGAGACACATGGGAATTGGAGACATCAAGAAAGTGCCATATGTGCACTGGTAGCTTCCACTGCAAATATTGCACGATTGATCTTTTGGAATCTCAGCCAGCCTCATAGGACCTTACTTATAGATATCAGGAGTCTTGGGACGCTTACCAAGACTCTGAGCTGCCTCATACAGCATGACATCGGCTCTTCTCTGCCAGTCCGGCAAGTGTGGAGCATGGACAGTGCAGTTGTGGTGGATCCTGTAAAGCGGCAGCATCCAGCCAAGGAGAAGTTCGTGGGTCCAGGAGACATGGACTCAGTAATGTTGCTGAAGGCATGGAGACAGTCCTGTGCAACCATTCCACAACACCCGGTCATGCCAAGAGGATGGCCCTTGCCAGGCTACCGTGGATGTGACTGGAGGATCAATGAATGTTTATTGTCATTGGCCTTGACAAATGCCGGCAAGAGTGAAGTCACATACATGATGAAGCTTCCTAATTTGAGATTCTGTGAATGCTTTCCAATTCGAATGCAACCATTTGAAATGATTTTCTGGTCCTGTCGTGTTTTTTTTTTTTAACACGAGAGTAATATCTTAAGATCGAATTACTTTCAAGGAATTGCTAGAGGAAAGCAATGGCTGGGAATGACAATTTAACAAATATATCTGAACATTCAAATTCAAGTTTGACGTTAGAAATAAATATTATTATGACGTTAGAA
The DNA here is from genome assembly GCA_038502445.1 of Eremochloa ophiuroides. Taxonomy (NCBI): domain Eukaryota; kingdom Viridiplantae; phylum Streptophyta; class Magnoliopsida; order Poales; family Poaceae; genus Eremochloa; species Eremochloa ophiuroides. Next base: position 21,582,849 of record JAHLJS010000001.1, on the reverse strand, counting down.
ATAAATAGTAGTTTTAGCTCCTGCCATTTCATCATAACTCATATTATCATGGTGACCTCCTCTATAACAGATGAAAATATATGGAGATTATATATATGGTAAAATCTCAATTTAGTAGTAGAAAAAATCTTTTCACTGTGGTGCATCGCACTAGTAGAAAAATGGTTTCCACTAACGCTAGCAAATTATTTTTACAGGCGGTTTCTATTATCGTGCGCATGTGAAAAGAAACACGTGGGGCCAAAATTAGAACCGTCTATGTAAATGATTTTACACAAATGTTTTGGGTTAAGAAAACCGCTTGTGCAAATGCACCATTTACATAAGCGGTTCACATAAGAAACCGCCAGTGTAAATATAGTTTACACAGGCGGTTTTCTTAACAAAACCGCCTGTAGAAATCGGTACTAATTTAAAAAATTTGATTTTTCAAATGACTTTAAATGAAAAAACTGTCTACATGAAAGTTGTAGATCTCAAAATGTTATGAAACTTTGTAGTTGACATTTTTTTCATTTGAAATCATCTTGTTAATGTAAATTATAGTCAAAGTTTAAAATTTGAAATTTGACTTTTTGATAAAAACCTCGGATGGAGAAACACTGGACATGAAAGTTGTAGATCTCGAAAAGTTACTCAACTTTGTAGTTGATAACTTTTTTATTTGAATTCGTTTAGTGCCTCAAACAATCAATTTACTCTCGGTTTGTTATAATATGTGGGCAGCCGAAGTGGGATATAGTCACAAGTGAGAGTGTGGTGTAGTGGTAGGGAGGGTACGTGCGAGAAAGAGGTCGTGGGTTCGAATCCCACCGGCCACGTAGCGCGCGAATTTTGCGCGAAAAATGCCGCGACTTACGACTTCGATGGGTCCCTTCCCAGATTTAATTTTTTTGTTTTGCTATTTTTAAAACGCGATTTTTAGAAAATGATTTGTACAGGCGGTTCTGGCCGGTGGGTCCCTTTCCCAGATTTATTTTTTTTTGTTTTGCTATTTTTAATACGCGATTTTCGAAAATGGTTTGTACAGGCGGTTCTCTTAAGTAACCGCCTGTAAAAAAACACGATTTTTGGAAAATGATCTGTACTAGGCGGTTCTCTTAAGTAACCACCTATGGAAATATGTTTTCACAGACGGTTCAGTAAAGAGAACCTGCCTGTGAAAAGTATGTTTTTCACCGCCTATGGAGAGAATTTGTTTTTACAAGCCTTTAGCACTGACGGCGCTGAAAAACGCCAGTGCAGAGGGTCTGAAACCGGCGTTACAAACTTTTTTTTTTTTTTTTTACCAGTGTCGGCACCAGGGAAAGTGACTGTGGCGTCACCCCTGGAAGTAGGTGCCGCAGCTTGCTTATGGATAGCACCTGTCCTTCGGCCCACATCTGGCTGCCCAATGTTTCGGAAATGCATTCGGACATAAATAACCTTGGTTATAGAGATCAGCAGTCATGAAATGGTTATCCAATCTACTGAATGTTCAAGGGGCAGGTACCACTAGTTCTCAGTGTTTCATGGTTGACCATGGCTTGTGTCGCCCAATCAGGATCACTGTCGGCCATAACCTATCCTTTACTTGAAAAGGTGTGGATGTATTATCTCTAGATAGCGAAAGTCTTCCACATCGACTTCAATCACCAAGGAAAATTTGACAATAATATTGTTGAGAAGTTATTCCTACTACTGCTTAGTGTTTTCTAGCTTCTGCTAGTCTTCTTCTCACTACTTTTAAGTACGTTGATGATAATATAACATGGACTGTTCTAATTAAGCCATATATCCTAATTAAGGCAGCGTTGCCACCCCACAGCTCCCGGCCGCTTGTCTCTCTATCTCTCCGATCTCTAACTTGATGCTGTCGAAGCTGACGTGGCACATTGCCTGGTATCTTCCCAGTGATGGCCATCTGCTCTGCATGAGGGCATGGTGTGAGCGAGGCCAGCGGTGAACACAGATGGCAGGCCCGAATGGTGGCAAGCGCGAACCCGTTTTTTAATATTTATTTGATTTTCACCCCTGGTTTGAAACTGCGAGTGATGAAGCTCTGCATCACCGCTGACTTTCACCGCCAAAACGCAGAATCACTGATCAAAATATATTTATGAGCCGACAGTGATTAAAATGTTGAGCAGACCCTTGCCTATAAATCTAATTTCACTAATTATCTTTCTAGATTAATGGTGAACAATGACAGACAGGAAAGTTACCAAGAAATACCAAGGGTACTTTCCATGAACCACCCTAATAAAGCTCACAGTAGAAACTCTCTACAAATCAATAAAATATCTGAGTAGTAAAATCTTGAAGCGGACTGATTTGTTCAGAAACTACATGATGCCGATGGTACAAATTGGTTAGGCAACCTAGCATTCAATAAAAAAAAAAAATCCTTACCGATACAGTACAATTATGGCACTACACGCATGCTTCATCTATGGACAAGGCATACACAACCTGGATATATAGCGCCATCCTTGCCAATACATATATCATATCACTGCTAGCATAGTTAACAGATGAGAAGATGAGTGAACTAGGGAACTGGAAAAATGATGAGACATGGGAATTGGAGACATCGAGAAAGTGGCATATGAGAGTGAAATGGTACCTCCCACACCTTATCAAGAATTTCCTGAGCAGGTGTCTACCCCATTGCCTCAGCTAGATCACACCTGGTGCCAATGTTTACTCAGCTGCTTGGCCGATCGATCTTTCTGAATCAAAGACGTCCTCAAAAGATGCTCAATTCAGAGATGAGGTGACTAGGAACAGTTAGGAAGCCTGCACAGTATCTCATGGATTGGACTCGGCTGCCCCTCTGCTAATCTGCACCGTGCGGAGAGTGGCCAATGCGGCATAATTGGTGGATCCATGCAAGCCCACATTGGCGCTAGCAGCGAAGCCAACACAATACGTCATCCGGGTCATCAATCTTATCAGCTAGGGTCTACACTGTATAGCACTGTACTAGTAACAGTGATTTCCCACTGAAATTTTGAAAATCATCGGGTCAGTTGACCCGGCGTCCTTGGTTCGCGCACTGGATGGGCATCCTTTCCCACACGCTGCAGCTGGGCTTGCCCGCATTCGGCTTGCGCCTCGCCAAGCCCTGATGTCCTGCTTGGCTGTGCCCGTGAGAGGATGGCCCATGCCGAGCTACAGTCGATAATTGGAGGAGGGTCAGTGAACGTTTATTGTCTTTGTCTTCACAAATGCCAAATAGAATGAAGTCATATACTCATATCCATGATGAATGCTTTGTTCCTAATTTGAGATTACCTAAATGCTTTCCAATCTGAATTCCATTTAAAATGATTTTTGGTACTTTTGTCTTGATTTTTTGAAGCACGGGAGTATCTTAAGATCAAATTTCTTTTAGGGCAAAAGAAGTTGCATTGGCAGGAGGAATATATTAGGGCATGTTTGGAACTGCTCCGTTCCACATATTTTTGCCAAATAGGTCTAGCTCCACGCGCGCTGCTCGAGAAAAAAATGTAGAGTTGCGAGAGCACCTAAAGGGATGTTCCACAAAAATATGGAGTTTATGGCGCTGCTCCATGGTGGAGTTTGTGTAGCAGTGTTTGTGAAGCAATCCCATACATCCACTAACCCAATAAGCATAGGTTAAAACAAAGAAGTTTACAGCCATTACCTACTTTATCTCCTACGCGTATGCACGATTCCCCTATCTTAATTCTATCATCGTTGGTTCCCTGCTTTCCCCTCTGATATCTCATTGGAGGTCAAAGGGAGTGGGGATCCATCGTTTATAATAAGTTTTTTGAGCAGATCTAGTCCTTAGGATTTGAGTCTCTCTATGTCAAGTTTTGGGATATTAGAGATTTATCTTCTCTTTTCCAGAGATGGCGAGGAGCAGTGTGGACACGTCGTTTTCTGCATGGTGTCTCCATTAAAAGTGAAGATGAGAGTGACAACTATGGCATCAACAACTTCATCAGCATGCCGACATGAAGATTTTTTTTTTCAAATGGCGACATCATGACAAAGATGATGCCGCTACCATGTAATGGTTTTCTCCATTCTCTTCTTCGCTTTATTGTGGTTAGATCTAGGAGTAGGAGGAATAAGGTTTAGATTAGTGTTCCTCATTCTTTGGCGGCAGAAAGAAGAAGACACTAAAAAGAAGTTTTGCTACTCAGTTTATATGAAAATATGATGTTATTCGTTGGGTATTTATTCTCAAACCTTTTGTTGAGTGTTTGTTTATGAGGTCATCAGTACTATAGTTCGTCATATAGGTTTGGTTTTAACATCGGGAGATTTTCACAACGTGGGCAAATTTTAGATGAAAATCAGTTTCTAGATATTTATGTAATCCAATGCTGATAACATGTTGATTTATCTAGCTATTATCTAATTAATATAATTCTTCTTCCGTCTTAAAAAAAGCATACGCTAAAAAGTTATTAGAATTGTACTTTTGAAATGATGTAGTTGTTGCAACATTTGATTCCACGTACCCGAAGTCATATATGATTTTCGTCGCTAGATATATGGAAAGTGTGTTAAAAGATTCTTTTTTTTTAGCCAAAGTCTTATTATTACACAACTTTGATCGTTTAGAAAAATTTGCAAAATGCAGTGGCAACACTTGTAGAACCTTCAAGGCAGCATATATGTGTTTAGAAGAAGTTGAGTCGGTTGAGCTGAAATTTGGTTTGGCTGAATTATACGGCTAAATTGTTATGAGAGGAAAAACACTATTCTGTGGTTGGAAATAAACTGAACCTAACTCAAACGAATGATTAGAAAGTTACTAGTTAATTGGCTACCAACCAGAAGCACGCACAGAATTATGACCCACCTACTCGCATATACTACACCGAATTATGGAGAGAATTCGGAAAAAGAAAACATGAGATGTGGGATTGGAGACATACAAGTGGTTGTTGAGCACTGCAATTTCCTTTCCATCGTCTTAGAGTTACATGTTAAGTCCACATGACAAAACATTTTTTTCTGCAAGAAGCATACACAGATAAGTATTTGAGAGAGGGAAGAACAGCTCTAGGGACAAAAAAGACATGGGAACTGGAGGCATCGGGAAACAGATGCATCCTCGTTCTTTCACGTATTGTACTCTGTGGCATTGCCTACTACCACAACTAGTGTGCCTGCGCCACTACTTCCGATTCATGCCCATCCGGCCCCGATGAAGGTTCTGGTGCCGCAGAGAGCTTACGCCTGGTGCCAGGCGCTCTGGCTCCTCGACGCCTCGGGCCCTTGGCTCAGCCTTGAGCCTCCCATCAGGCCACCACAAAACACAGCAGGTGAGCTCCTAGAGGCGTCTAGCTGATAGCTGAAGCTCGTTCGGTGGCTGCCAGCGCCCGATGCAGAGTGTCTATAGTGGCCAGCGGTGCTCGTTGCTGAGGAACAAGTGTCCGGCATCCGGTGGTTCCCCACGTCTAGAGTCCACGTGGTGTAGAGGGGTCGGGAGTCCTTGCATGTGGTGTTGCAAGGCCACGCAGTCGTGTCGGAATGGGGGGAAGCCTTGTGGAAATGGGAGGCCAAGCACCTAAGGAGCTAGCTCAAGTGTGCGTCTGCCAGCCCTATTTACTAACAAAGGTCGTGGCTCTAGAGGCCTCAGGCCTTGGTCTGTCCCTGACTGGTTTGAAACCGCCAGTGATAAAGTTTCTCATCACTGCCAAATTTCATCATGGGAGTACAAAAGCTCTCTCTTGTATCTTAAACCACTTTTGTGTGTTTGAGATAAAGTTGATTGACATTATTCTACTATTGATTATGTTCTCAATTATGCTATTCATTGCTTATCTAGATTATATACTTTGCATAGTTAGGATGCATTCATATTCATACATAGGTTTGTATAGCTCTCATTCATTGACGTCATGGATGGGTGACCAATAGCATGTAAGCATGGTGCTTAGATGTAGTTTGTCTGCAATTTCGCCTTATATTCTGTGTTCTGTGGTAGATCGCGGATATGACACTCCCGTTGAGTCCTTTGTAGTCCACACTCCGAATGTAGGGAGAGTAGGAAGTTATTATTACTTTAGAAGGCTGGCTATGATCTTGATCTTCCTTAGTAATATTCCCTTAAATATGAATATGAAGTGTCTTCGCCATGATTGCGAGTATAATTGCACCAATCTAATATGTCTTTGATAGTATAGTTAGAATGACTTAGGATATTCTTATGTTTCAATCTAATCCATCCTATTGCCTAGATAGGAAGTGCTCTAAGTGATCATTATTATTATTAATTGATTGATTGATCATTACGCTTATCATACATATCACTATTATTGTGACATAACCCCTGTTCTGAGTAAATAGGTCATTCATGGTTATTCTCCATATTTGCATATGCATATGACATCTATCTATCTACTTGTATCCCATTTATTGCCAACCCTTTCCAATGATAAAATATAAATAATAACCCAGAATACTTCTGGGTAAAATGCTACAATTGTATAATTAATCTGTGCGCTTGCAGATACTTGAACTTAATATTTCATATACTCTTTAGTCACTTGCATTCATAATAACTGCTTAGTATTACTCTGGGTAGTTTTCATTCATATCTCTTATATTCATACTAGGGATGACAACTTAGTTATTATAAGAGATATAGGTTTAAAAGAGGTGGCTAAGTAATTTACCAAGTGACAACTAATTAATACCAACAAGCATTTTTTGCGCCGTTGCCGGGGAAGGTTGTTAGGCATACATAAGATGTAGATAGATCATATGCATAACACCAAATATGTTGAGAAACCATATAAACCTTACTCAAACAGGCTCACCCTGTCCTTGTTTATTCTTTGTGTAGCTTATGCAGGGTGATGTATGAACGGATTTGACCTTCTGCAGAATTTTGTTGAAGATCTAGAAGCTTTGATCAGGAAGACCAGAGCCAAGCTCAGGAAGACCCCAGATCCTCAGCCGGAAGACATCCGTACAAGAAGAAGTTTGACACCAGAGTTTGAGGCTATGGCAAACAATAGCCTTCGTGAGTTCTCTGCTCCAACCACCGCTAACATCCATACGGGACCACCCATTGATGTTGAAGACAATGGATTCGAGCTCAAGTCTGCGCTCATCAACATGGTGTAAGCTAGTCAGTTTTGTGGAAAGGCGCATGAAGATGCGAGTGCCCATCTCCAACACTTTTTGAAGATATGCAGCACTTTCACCATCAAGGGAATAACTAGGGATGCAATGCTGCTCCACCTATTTCCATTCTCACTATTGGGAAGAGCTACACAGTGATTCTACGCAAACAAAGACAAGAACACTACATGGGACCTCTGTTCCACTGCCTTCCTAGCAAAATTCTTCCCTGTGGGCAAGACTAATGCTCTCAGAGGGAAAGATCACCAGCTTTCAGCAACAGCATGATAAATCTGTCCCGGAAGCATGGGAACGCTTTCAATACTACATTTCAGAATGTCCTCACCATGGGACGGAGAATTGGTTGTTTATGCAAACATTCTACTATGGGTTGACTACCAGCACCCGTGAGACAATGGATGCTGCTGCTGGAGGAGCTTTCCTGTCACTCACCATTGAGCAAGCGACCACCCTTGTGGAAAAGATGGCATCCAACCAGTGTTGGAATGAAGAATGAGCTCCGACCCGCAAGAGAGGAGGAATGCACCAACTCAAGGAGACCGATATGATTTCTGCCAAGATGGACCTGCTGATGAAGAAGCTTGATGATCGAGTAAATGACAAGAGAGAGGTCAACCACATCCATGATGCCTACATGACATGTGAAGAGTGTGGAGGCACAGGCCATTCAGGTCACAGCTATCCGAAGATTCAGGAGGATGTGAACTACTTCAACAACAACAACTAACGTCCCCAGAATCAGAATCGGAACCAGAACCAAGGCTGGAATCAGGAACAGAGGCCCAACTACCAAGGTAATTATTCCGATAATTACCAAGGTAATTATTTCGGTAATTACCAAGGTAATAATTTCAACACACCGTTGAGAGATCTAGTCTCTGGCCAGGCCAAACTGCTAGATCAGATTTCCAAGAAGCTAGTCTCCAATGACAAGTTGATCAACAACAGGATGGATGGTTTTGCCTCTGCTATCAAGAACCAGCTCCGCTTCAATAAAATGTTAGAATCCCAAATAGTTCAGCTAGCGTCCTTTATCCATCCAGCCAATGAAGGAAAGATCCCAGGTCAACCAGAAGAACTAGAAACTGTAAATCTGGTGGATATCTTCAATGCAAAATGGTACCATGCAGAGCATCGGTCCAAAGGATGGAATGATGATTCTCTGCCAGAAAATAAAGGAGACCCAGGAAGACCCGTCATACCAATAGCCATTGGTCAACACGCCTTCGAGGAAGCAATCTGCGACTTTGGCGCAAGTGTCAACATTATGCCCAAGGTGATCTACGAGAAGATCCATGGAGATGTACTCCTATACACCAACATGTGATTGCAGTTAGCAGACCAGTCACTCTGCTATCCAAAAGGGATCCTAGAAGATGTTTGTGTATGAGTTGGACACTCGTATGTACCTGCCGACTTCGTGGTAGTTGAGACAGGAGGAGATGAGAAGTCCCCAATTATTTTGGAACGACCATTCTTAGCACCGCCAAGGTCATCATCTATGCCGACAGTGCCAAGATCTGTTTCACTATTAGGGGAAGCAAAGAAAGATTTAGCTTCAAAAACAAGACACTAGAAAGTCCAGCCCATCCACAGAAGCCGTACATCTATGAAGACAAGCCTGTTCAAAAGAAGACAAGTAGAAGGAAAAACAAAGCTAGGCAGACTCACACTGAAGCTGTGAGGATGATCAACTCAGTTCGCGCTGAGTACGATCACCTTCTGGTTTCATCACAAATGCCCAAGCTAGACGATCCAGGGGTACCAACGATCGACTGCACAATCAATCAGAAGATCTTCTATAAGATCTTCTGCGACACAGGCTCGAGTGTCAACATAATGGCCAAGGTAACTTATGACTTTCTATTTGGCAAGACACCCTTGTACTCTACCTACATGCAGCTGCAGATGGCGGACCGGACATTCAGATTTCTAGAGGGGATTGCAAAGGACGTTATAGTAAAGATTCGAGATCACTATGTCCCCACTGACTTCTTGGTCCTGGACATGGGAGAAGAAGAGTACGACACACCGCTCATACTTGGAACACCGTTCCTCAAACTACAAGAACAATCATCTACATGAGATCAGGGGAGGTCCACTTCTAGTTCCACAAGGAGAAGGTCCGCTGCTACTTCAACAGTTACACCACATATGAGCAGCCAACGAAGAACAGGTCAAGGAGGAGATACCGTTCCTCTCAAAAGACCCAACCACTCAAGGATAGTTGGGAAGATTACAAAGAGGAACTCGAAAGGAATAAGTCCGAAGAAAAGAAAGAAGAGGAGACTGTGAAGGAAGAGCTCCCAGCTTCGACCTCACTAGCAACATCAACTTCACCAACTAGAAGGGAATGGAGGAATTACTACAAGAAATTTAGGATTGTATGACAAACGCAAACTGTCATGTAAAGTATAGAAATAGTCATAAAAAGAACTTTATGACAAAAAAATGATCGTCACGCGGTCGTCACAAAACGACCGATACTGTATCGTGTGACGAAATTATGAAAACCATCACATAATGTCATGACCTTTTGTGATGGCTACACTTCATCGTCACGTATTGTTATCTTTTATGACGATCGTAGATGTCACATATTGGTTAGTCAACGCGTCACATTATGTACGAATCGTCACGAATGGAACGTTGGAGGACAGGTTTGGATGTGTTTTTGTGACAAAGCGAGAACGTCATGTATAGCATTTTGAGCGGACTGTATTGCATCACAAATTGTCCTTTCATCCATGACGAGCATGGCATGCATATTAGTGACAGCACACTGATCTTTCATCACAGCTCAGAAAAGCATAATACATATATATATTAGCCAAGCCATCATCCACATGATTGACATCACAAGTGATAAATCATACACAATTCACCCAAGCCGCCATGCATACACATAAATTCAAGTCCAAAAGACATTGATTCCACATAGTTCTAGGTTCTACCACAAAGGTTGAAACATACAAACAGATTACACCTAATTTTAACAAAGTTCTAACCATAGAGTAAGTTCTAGCAAAGTAGCAAAAGCTTAGGCAAAGATCTCATCCTCAGAAACTGCATTCATGCCTACCTCAATCTTTCTAAAGTTTCAGGACACCTCGAGTAGCGCATTAGTCTCTTCAAACTTGGTATGCATCTAGCGCCAAGTTGTTGCACCAAACAAGTTCCAACCAGTAGCAAGTTCTAGCCAGCAGCCCAGCAAACAATGCCAATGACCCTATCTAAATGTTATGTGAAAAAGAAAACAATGAAGACACTACAAGTGATCTATGAAAAATATACTATGCAAATGCTAACTAAAAGAAGCCCACTTTCACTTGCTAACTAAAATTAAAATTACACTCACTAGTAAGATGTTCATATAGCTAGTAGGCATGGTTTACATTGTAAAATTATTAGATATGGGTTGGACTATAAAAATGCATTCAACTGTAACATCCACATAGCTACTTATCTGAACTATTTTTTGTCAAGTACACATTATCATATACACAACTCAAGGTTATACATAATTCACAAGCAGCTTAATAAGAAAGTAATTTTATTCAGAACTAAGTTCAAATAAAGTTGAGAGCTATGTTTAGGGATCAATCAGTTTCTACATGTGTTCACATATCTATTCTGAAAAAAATAGTCCACAGATGCTCTAGTCTGAAGGTGCTCTAGTCAAGTGTGGCATTCACAGACCGTTCAATGGAAGCAAGCTAGGATGCAAGCCAACAAAATGACAAAAACAAACACCCGTCGCCAAGCTTCATTTTATTAGTAACGTGTCTAAATCATGACAAACAAATATTCTTATGTTTCCAATAACAAAGATTTCCGGCTACATCACCCAAGGAGTGGGTAGTTTCTGAAGCCTGGTGCTTCTAGCTAGTTAGTTATATTTATGCAGGACAGTTCAACAGAACAGTGAAGTGAGACTTCTCATATCCTGGCACTGGCAGTGCTCGCAAATTTCTGACCACAATTAAATTTCCATATGAGAAGGGGCTTTCACCTTTCAAGGTGGACTAATAATAACCTAGCAAGATCTTTAAAGGTGTGAATCTGATGTACCTGGGTACTAGCCCTCCAGTTCCAAGGAGCAAACCTGTTGTAATTCAAGCACAATTTGTTGCAGAATACCAGTTCCTTGTGTAGTACCCCTCCAACCGTTAATCCAAAAACGGAATAAACAAATCTTCATTCATTTAGCTAAATTTAAACTAGTAGAACACAAATCGAATCAATGGGACGGGTACAGTTGCAGCTTCAATAATTTGATTTCCAGTATGATTCTTAATAACTAAAAACAGGTTATAACTGTTTTATCAGGCCAAACGTGTCTCACCAATAGAACATAGGCCAGTAATTTGCATTTCTGCAAAGATGTGACCTGGGAAAATAAACCTATTCCCATGTTTCCTACCATCAAATAGCTAATAATACTGATGCAAAGGGGATACAGTGTACGTTCTTGGCACAGTGGAAACAATAGGGATAGGGGTGTCAGTTTACCTTATTGGCCTCTTGAAACCGGCGATGTTGTGCAGCACCAGCGTGGACGATGGTGAAGCTAGATCTGCAGCGTCACTGGTTGGCAGAGCCACCAAGAGTGTTGTCGCTGTGGACTTGGGGAGCACCAAGCCGGGCCGCACCAAGCAGGGCTGTGCCCCCGTGGGAGGAATGCAACCGCACCGCCGCCGGAGGAACGCAGCCGCACTGCCACCGGAGGGACCTCGCGTTGCAGCACCGCCGCCGGACGGACCCTGCGTTGTAGCGCCAACACCGGATGAACTCCACTTTGGAGGCGCCGCGCCCCCACGTATGCTTGGGCGAGAGAGACAGCAAGTGATTTGTGCGGCTGAGGGAGGGAGAGGGAATGAATGAGAGGGACAGGTGGCTTATATAGCCTAGGGTTTTCCTTAAGTGGGCCCGTTTTGGGCCTGCTGGTCTGGGCTGAATTGATACGATATAAAATATAAATGAATTAATACAAATGGATATTCTCCTTTTTCTTTTATTTTTAGAATCAAAATAACTATTTCAAAGTATGAAAATATCATACAATATAATAATTGTACATCTTGATGAGGTCTAACACCTTTGTATTCAAAAGTTTTTGAGCTGAGGTCATTTATTGTCTCATTTGACAAAGTTTGACCAAGTCAAATTTTGAAATTTAAAAAAAATGACACTTTCGTACTAGTATTTGAAACTCTAAATGGTCTCAAATAGAAAAGTCGTGAATACCAAGTTTGTTAATCTCATCAAGATCTACATTTTTTGTTTTGGTCAACTTTTTATTTGACAATGTTTGAATGATTCAAATTTTGGATTTTTAAATTTTGATAGCTTCAAACCAGTTTTCGAAACCCTAGATGGTCTCAATTAGAAAAGGCATGAATATCAAGTTTGATCAACTAATCAAGATCTACAATTATTATATAGGTCATTTTTCATTTGAGAAAGTGTTACAAAAGTTTAGGTCTAAATTGACAAGTTTGTCATATAGTTTCATAAACCCTTTGTGAGATTTATGATTTTGTGACTAGATTCACCAACACTTTCTCAAATGGAAAAATAGCTTATATAACAATTGTATATCTTGATGAGTTCTAACACCTTTGTATTCAAAATTTTCTGAGCTGAGGTCAATTATTGTCTCATGTGACAAAGTTTGACCAAGTCAAATTTTGAATTTTAAAAAAATGACACATTCATAGTAGTATTTGAAACTCTAAATGGTCTCAACTAGAAAAGTTTTGAATACCAAGTTTGTTAATCTCATCAGGATCTATATTTTTTGTATTGGTCAACTTTTCATTTGACAAAGTTTGAATTATTCAAATTTTGGATTTTTAAATTTTGACAGCTCCAAACCAGTTTTTAAAACCCTAGATGGTCTCAACTAGAAAAGTCATGAATACCAAGTTTGATCAACTCATCAAGATCTACAATTGTTATATAGGTCATTTTTGCATTTGAGAAAGTGTTAGAAAAGTTTAGTTCTAAATTGACAAGTTTGTCATATAGTTTCATAAACCCTTCGTGAGATTCATGATTTTGTGACTAGGTTCACCAGTACTTTCTCAAATGGAAAAATGGCCTATATAACAATTGTATACCTTGATGAGTTCTAACACCTTTGTATTCAAATTTTTTTGAGCTGAGGTCAATTATTGTCTCATTTGACAAAGTTTGACCAAGTCAAATTTTGAATTTAAAAAAATGACACCTTTACACTAGTATTTGAAACTCTAAATGGTCTCAACTAGAAAAGTCATGAATACCAAGTTTGTTAATCTCATCAAGATCTACATTTTTTGTTTTGGTTAACTTTTCATTTGACAAGGTTTGAATGATTCAAATTTTGGATTTTTAAATTTGATAGTTCTAAACCAGTTTTCGAAACCCTAGATGGTCTCAACTAGAAAATTCATGAATACCAAGTTTGTTCAAATCATCAATATCTATAATTGTTATATAGGTCATTTTTGCATTTGAGAAAGTTTTAGGAAAGTTTAGTTCTAAATTGACAAGTCTCTCATATAGTTTCATAAACTCTTTGTGAGATTCATGATTTTGTGACTAGGTTCACTGACACTTTCTCAAATGGAAAAATAGCCTATATAAAAATTATACATCTTAATAAGTTCTAACACCTTTGTATTCAAAAGTTTTTGAGCTAAGGTCATTTAGTGTCTCATTTGACAAAGTTTGACCAAGTCAAATGTTGAATTTTAAAAAATGACACTTCACACTAGTATTTGAACCTCTAAATGGTTTTAATTAGAAAAGTCATGAATATCAAGTTTGTTAATCTCATCAAGATCTACATTTGTTGTTTTAGTTAACTTTTTATTTAACAAAGTTTGAGTGATTCAAATTTTGGATTTTTAAATTTTGACAGCTCCAAACCAATTTTTGAAACCCTAGATGGTCTCAAGTAGAAAAGTCATGAAACCCTAGATGGCGTTGGAAATTTATTTATTTTTATTTGTTTGAACAATTTACAACTCTTGAATTTAAACTCAAAATAGATTTATAAATTAAAATTTAAAAAGGAAGGAAAAAGAAAAGGTCCACTTCTACTAGGGTATTTTATGACGTTAGGGGCCGTCATATTTGATAAACCATTCAGTGACGATCTACTTCGTCATATAAAATCTGTATGAATCGTCATAAATTCATAACCGTCGAACGACTCCCGCGCCTAACAATTTGTGATGAAATTTGGTACCCTTATGTGACAGAAAAACCAAGTCGTCATAAAAAAATTTAGCTCCCATCAATTTATGACGACGCATAATTTTGCGTCAAATTATGGTACATTATATGACAAAATCAGGCCCCGTCATGAGGAATTTTGTCATAAAATGAAGGATTTCTTGTAGTTCGAAGGAGCAACCTTCCAGCTCATCATCAGAAGTGCAACCAGGGTCATCTCAACCCAACGATGCACCTTGCAAGGAATGAACAGACAAGGAGTCCTGTTGGAGGACTATAAACCAACGAACCTTCGCTAAAAGGTAAAACTGGTACTTATCCATATTTACTTTTAGCATTGCATTAATATCTTAGTAGTTGCATATTTACTTTCCTGCATTAAAAAGAAAAAAATATTTATTGCTTTGCATAATAAAATCTACAAGCTCCATGTGACTAATCTTGTGGCATAGCTCATAAAGATTATTCACCGTGCTGGTACAAAAATAATTTTGCATTTAGGATAGACTTTTACATTATATTTAATTCCTGCAATAATAAACTTGAAAACACCAAAAATATATGGGCACATGAAGGTCCACCCATTTAGGGAACTTCCTGCTGGAACTATAAAAATTAATTACTTATCATGGAGTGGTATTAACCTAACCCCTCTCCATGAGATTTGGTATTTTTGTTGGCAATTGAGTTTTATAGGATAATACAATATCAAAGAGCTAGTCAACCCGACACCCTTACACTGCCGGTACACCTGCTTCCAGAAGGATCACTCAGTTTGCAACATCAAAGACCCTCAAACATCCAGCTTGGGGGAGGGCACCCTCCATTTAAATCAAGCTAAGTCTCCCACCTTATTATTGTACCATATTGCTTTTCGCGTTAGTTAGCTAGTAAGATAAAAATTTAAAAATCAAATAAATAGTGTTTAGGTTAGTTAGAGTGCTTGAATAAAATAAAAAGAGAGTGCTTACAATAAATTTGTTCAGACTCGATGGAAACCATGCTCAGGAAATTGATAAGTAGCGCCCCACTATGATTCCTCATAACACTTAGTTTTCAACTTTGAATCATCCCAAGTTTTAGACACAACCATTTTTAACCTAAAGATTTAGTTTGAAACCTGAAACTTGTGGGTAGCAAATACTTGATCTAACTCTATGTAATTGAGGGATATGATATACAAGTTTAAGCTGCTATTTATCTTGTTCCTAGTGATACTTGAATTCTGGAGATTTATTTTGAAAATCCTTAAAACCATATGATGAGTTCCTGTATGACAAGAGCTTTACATTCCTACCACAGCCATACATGCTAGAATAGGAAAACACACATTATATGCTACTTGCTTTGTTTTGAGTTTAGTCAAACTTTGTTGATACCTTAGGAACTTGTCTTGCTTTTACAATCAAGATCATGTGCATTCCACCCATAATGCACTACTCAACTCCTGAGTAGGCGCATCCATATTCCACACATTCCATCTTGTCCACCCAAAAAAATATACCCCATTGACTACCCCAGATCAATACTCCAAAGTTCTTGTTGCTATCTATCAAAAGAAAAAGAAAAAGGGAGGTACTGTTACAGAGAAGAGGCATGTGGCTATGCAAAAGAGTGAGATGAGAGAAAACAATGGGTACAAAGATGCCCGTCTGAGAGGTAAAAATAGACAAGTGTCCGAATTTATCAAAACAATGGGTACTCTGATGCCCGCCTGAAAAAAAAAGAAGAGAAGATAGCCCATGTTGTCCTGTAGCACAATTCCCTAGTATTTGAAAAAGAGAGAGAAATGTTTTCAAGTAGCAAAAGAGTAGAATTAGAATTAGCCACCATACATATCCACCTACCACCTCACGTGCACATCTTGGTTCAATTGTATGATTTGTTCTTTTGGATCCATTGTTTAACTTTACAACATATTCATTGCAAGTATGTATGAGCTGTCTCCTTACCCATGAGCTCCACATAAGCCATTAGTTATAGGGTGAGAGAGAAGAGAAGGCACGCATCACTATTACCTTAGTGAGGATCCACAAATACCACATATTGAGAGACTTGAGAGAGTCATACACAGGAAACTCTGAGTTTTATTTTAAAAACTTGCAAAAGCTTCAGGATAAGAGTTGAACGACAGAGTTTGAGACATAATACTTAACTTAGACATTTTGTCGTTCAATTGCCCAAGACCCAAGAAGAAGCTACAAACTCCATGGTCGAAGGTAATAAAGGTAAGTCTAAAGGTTAGCTTGATCTACTCTAATCCTTAAGTACTTGTTGGTTTAGAACTAAATACTTGTGAGAGGTAGCCATAATTCATAATTTCTGCTAAAGTTTGGCTTTGCTAAGAGACTAGCAAAGGTTAAGCTTGGGGGAGCTTGTTGACGGTAATTATTGTATGATTTTACCCATCAACTAAACATGAAATAAGGGTATAAACGCAAACACCACCATAGAATAGGGCTTTAACACACAAAATTTCACAGTTTTGGTGAATTAGTGTTGTGCAGGGGGTTATTCAGAAAAGAACCAAGGGAGGCCCACATGTTGGATTAAAACAACGAATTCCGCCACGAAAGGAGATCAAGAATATTTCAGAGAACACCAGAGACACGCCCGATGAAGTGGGGCCCACTTGGCAGAGACAGAGGGTCGACCGACCCTCTGACATAGTCGACCAACCCTGTCAGGAGTCCTTTCCGCATGTATTTTGACGTGGACCCACATCCTGAAATTTCACGCAATCTCCACCACCCGTCGAAGTCGGTTTGATCCAAGGGCTACGGTTCATCCCACCGGCCTATATAAGGACCCCCAGACCCCCTAGAGTTTCATATCAATCAGTCATCAATCAGATCAACCCAGTTGTAGAGAGCCAGAAACCCTAGAACCATTAGAACTTCACCATGTAAAGCATAGCTACATAGGTTAGAAGTAGAAGGAGGCAAGTTCTACTTGAGTTCCGGATTTGTCTGGAGCTTGAAGGCTTCCCGAAGCCATTGTAAGCTCTCTCTTGTATCTTAAACCTCTTTTGAGTGCTTGAGATAAATTTGATTGACACTATTCTACTATTGATTATGTTCTCAATTATGCTATTCATTGCTTATCTAGATTGTATACTTTGCATAGTTATGATGCATTCATATTCATATATAGGTTTGTATAGCTCTCATTCATTGACGTCATGGATAGGTGACCAACAGTATGTAAGCATGGTGCTTAGATGTAGTTTGTCTGCAAATGCGCCTTATATTCTGGGTTCTGTGGTAGATCACGGATGTGACACTCCCGTTGAGTCCTTTGTAGTCCACACTCCGAATGTAGGGAGAGTAGGAAGTTATTATTACTTTCGAAGGGTGGATATGATCTTAATCTTCCTTAGTAATATTCCCTTTTGTATGAATATGAAGTGTCTTCGCCATGATTGCTAGTATAATTGCACCAATCTAATATGTCTTTGATAGTATAGTTAGAATGACTTAGAATATTCTTATGTTTCAATCTAATCCATGCTTGTACCTAAATAAGAAGTGCTCTAAGTGATCATTATTGTTATTGACTGATTGATTGATCATTACGCTTATCATACATATCATTATTATTGTGGTATAACCCCTGTTCTGAGTAAATAGGTCATTCATGGTTATTCTCCATATTTGCATATGCATATGACATCTATCTATCTATCTACTTGCATCCCATTTATTGCCAATCCTTCCCAGTGGTAAAATATAAATGACAACTCGAAATACTCCTGGGTAAAATGTTACAATGGTATAATTAATCTGTGCGCTTACAGATACTTGAACTTAATATTTTATATACTCTTTAGTCACTTGCATTCATAATAACTGCTTAGTATTACTTTATGTAGTTTCCATTCATATCTCTTATATTCATAATGGGGATGACAACTTAGTTATTGTAAGAGATATAGGTTTAAAAGAGGTGGCTATGTAATTTACCAAGTGACACTTAATTAATACCAACATTATCATAATGCGGCGCTAATGATAAATGTTCTTGGATTGACATTAAAGGTGATTGTTGAAACGGCTTGCCAAGAATTAGTAGCACTATGGAACTATCTAGAACTAGAGTAATAGGGGTGCTATTATTCCAGTGCTAAATCATGTACAAGAACTTAGTCGAGAATGCTCACATTTTGTTTTAGCTCATGTAAGGAGGGAAGCAAACATATGGCTGCGCATTATACAACCAAGTTTGCTTAGTCTTCAAATTATGAATGTATGTGGTTGCATGACATCTTGAACTTTTCATCGCAATGTATTCAGTAGGAGTCTCATGTTGAGACATGAAGTAATATAAAGCTTCTCTTCTCAAAAAAAAAAAAAAAAGTCAATGCAATCTTCCACTCGAAATCATGCAATCCGGAACTGTTTCATGCCCCAATGCTGCAGCTAGCTTACGCTTGGTGGTTGGTGCCGCTTAAGAGCTTAGTTATAGAAAAAGCTGATCGTTTCTGCGTATAACAGTAAGGCCTGAGGCAGAGCATCTTCTAGGAATACATGCGAGTCTACCGATTCCTGAGTCGCTAGCATTTTCTTCTCTATCCTCAGCAGCCAATGAAATTACTCCTAGTCTATCGATTTGAAACCTGTTGGGGACAGCCTTAAGATGGAGGCTGGCAATTTATTGGACACGGGTCGATGCAAATATGTGGAGGTACAGGTAGCTTGGAGGCGAGAGGTGTTTGCATGTCTCGAAGGAGTGGTGCGGTGATAGAGATGAAGCAACAGGCGCCATATTTATTTTTGGGTGAAGGTTAATAAATAAACGACAGAGAGGTAAGTACCCAAAAATTAAATACCGGTGGTACTTTCCATCCACCATAGCAGCTCATAATAGAAACTCCCTACAGCATCATTAAAATATATGAGTAGAAGAATCTTGAGGCCAGCAACAAATTGGTTTCAAAATTACATAATGAAGTAGGCACAACTTAGTTACCTACTAATTTGTAAATAAACCAGTACCAATCGAGTACAATTATATTATGTCGCTATGTATGCATCATCACTGAAAAAGGCGCATACAACTTGGATTGGCGGATACGTATATCAGTGCTGGCATAGTAAATAGACAAGAGGACGAGTGATCTTGTATCTGGAAAAGAAAATACGGCATGGGAATTGGAGACATCTAGAAAGTCACATATGCGAACTGGTAGCTTCCACTGTAAATCTTGCATATCCGTACCTGGTGGCTGTGTGCCCTAATGTTGCAGCTAGGTTAAGCCTGGTGCTACTGTTTGCCCAATTGCTTGTCTGATTGAGCTTTTTGAATCACAGCCGGCAAGAAAAGTTATCAGTTTAGAGATCATGGACCGCAGCCACCGAACAGAAGTTTGAACCGAACCATGTTTTTACGGTTGAATTGCTACCATGGAGCTGCCCAAAATATGTAGTTTATAGTAGTTCTAGCTGCTGCTAGTTCCTTGTGTAGTTGTTGCAACGTTTCATTATTTCACGCAACCAAAACTATTACACGATTTTGGTCGTTAGATAGTAGATATATATGACAATCGTGCCAAGATTCTTTTTTAGTAGACAAAGTCTTATTACACAACTTTGAGCGCCCATTACAAAAAATTAACAAAATGTTGCGTGGCAACACATGTAGAACCTTCAAGGCAACGTATATATGTGTCCAGAAGAAGTTAATTCATGGCACAAATTAATTGCCTACAAACTGGAGCACGCAAATATATGACCCAACCCCACTTGTATAAGCTACAAAGTTTTATGGAGAGAATTAGAAAAAAAGGAAACGTGAGATGTGGGGATTGGAGACATACAAGATACAAGCGGCTTTTGAGTGCTGCAGTTTCTTTTATCGTCTTAGTAGTGTTAGTATAATTAGAAGATACCCCACAGTGAACAATTTAGAATGAAATTGAGTGAAGACAGTCTATATGAATAGCTTGCAATTAAGACGCTGGAATAGTTAGTGGGACTGGGATGACATGACTATTATGGGGGGTGATGTGGATAGTTTGTGGCGAATGATACACTACAAGAGATATGACCTTCTGCGACGATAGTCTCGTGACAATAGCTAAATTTGTCGCTAAGTCACTCTGTTTTACGACATTTTATGGTGGGAGTATGACTTTACGACAAGAATTATGTGGGCGTCACTAAGATTAGTCGAAATCGTCGTAAACAGATGGATTTCCATTTATAATGAATTGCAATTCATTATGACATGCCAATTAACAATTATTACATTTTTTAATTTAAATTTTAACATGCTTGTAAATTTCCTATATTGATTTACTAATTTTGTTCTAGTTAACGTGCTACGGAATCTCTACCACTGGAAATACATATTTTAGATAGATCCATTTTTTTATTTGACCATTAATGCTATGTGTGTTTAGGTCGTCTAAATGTCTAGTGAAACAGAAGCAGGGCCTCCCTGTGTTGCTTAGCGTGTACACTAAAGGGTTATTGGGTGTGATTTTTGTTATAGAACTACATGCTTTAATTTTCTCCACACTGCTCAAGATTGCTTCATTCATCAGGCATGTGCCTAAAACTGGTGTACCAAAATCCCTGAAGCAATGTGCAGAGAAATTTTCTAGTTACATAATGCCTAGGCACAAATTGATTACCTACCAATCAATAAATAAAGCCGTCCCGGCACATTACAAATATGGCGCCACAAATGCTTCATCTCTGAACAAGGCACACACGGCCTGGATATATAGCGCCTCTGCTTTTCATGAATATATATATTAGCTAGTGCTAACATACAAAACAGTTGGTGAGTGAGATGGGAAAGTGCAAAAATGAGACATGGGAATTGGAGACATCAAGAAAGTGGCATATGTGCACTGGTAGCTTCCACTCCAAATCTTGCACGATTGATCTTTCGCAATCTCAGCCAGCCTCATAGGACCTTACTTATAGATATCAGGAGTTTTGGGACACTTACCAAAACTCTGAGCTGCCTCATACAGCATGATCTTGGCTCTTCTCTGCTAGTCCGGCAAGTGTGGAGCATGAACAGTGCAGTTGTGGTGGATCCTGTAAAGCGGCAGCATCCAGCCAAGGAGAAGTTCGCGGGTCCAGGAGACATGGACTCAGTATGGTTGCTGAAGGCATGGAGACAGGTGCTACCATTCCGCAACACCAGGTCTTGCACTTGAAGAGGATGGCCCTTGCCGGGCTACTGTGGATGTGACTGGAGGATCAGTGAATGTTCATCGTCGTTGGCCTTGGCAAATGCCGGCAAGAGTGAAGTCACATACATGATGAATGCTTCCTAATTTGTGATTCTGTGAATGCCTTCCAATTCAAATGCAACCATTTGAAATGATTTTTTGGTCCTTCTGTCGTGTTTTTTTTAACACAGGAGTAGTATCTTAAGATCGAATTACTTTCAAGGAATTGCTAGAGGAAAGCAATGGCTGGGAATGACAATTTAACAAATACGTTTGAACATTCAAATTAAAGTTCGATGTTAGAAATAAATATTATTACGACCTTAGAAATAAATAGTAGTTTTAGCTCCTGCTATTTCGTTAGAACTAATATTATCGTGGTGCCCTCCTCTATAACAGATGAAAAATATATGAAGATTATGTATATGGTAAATCTCAATTTAATAGTACAAAAAGGCTTTGCACCGTGGTGCATCGGCATCAGGGAAACTGGCTGTGGCGTCGCCCCTATCCTAATTAGGCGAGCGATGCCACCCCACAGCTCCCGACCGCTTGTCTCTCTATCCCTCCCCTCTAACTTGCATTGATGCTGTCCAAGCTGAGGTGGCACATGGCCTGGTCTCTTCCCCGTGATGAGGATCTGCTTGAGGGCATGGTGTGGGCGAGGCCTGCGGTGAACACAGATGGCAGGCCCGGATTGTGGTGCAGACTCATTTTTTAAGAGTTTTTTTTAATATTTAATTTATTCGATTTTCACCCCTGGTTTGAAACTGTGAGTGATGAAGTTCTGCATCACCACTGACTTGCACCGCCAAAACGCAGAATCAGTGATCAAAATGTATTTATGAACCGACAGTGATTAAAATGTAGTTACCAGATTCAGACCCTTGCCTAGAAATCTAATTTCACTAATTATCTTTTCTATATTAGTGGTGAATAAAAGCCAGACATGAAAGTTACCTAGAAATACAAGGGGTACTTTCCAACCACCATAATAATAAAGCTCACAATAGAATTCTCTACAAATCAATAAAATATCTGAGTAGTAGAATCTTGAAGCGGACTGATTTGTTCAGAAACTACATAATGCCGTTGGCACAAATTAGTTAGGCAACCTACCAATCAATAAAAAAGAAATCCTTACCGATACAGTAGAATTATAAATGGCACTACACACATGCTTCGTCTCTGAACAAGGCATACACAACCTGGATATATAGCGCCTCCTTGCCAATACACATATCAGTGCTAGCATAGTTAACAGACAAGAAGATGAGTGAACTAGATAACTGGAAAAATAAAATGAAACATGGGAATTGGAGATATCGAGAAAGTGGCTTATGAGAGCGTATTGCTACCTCCCACTCCCAGTCAAGAATTTCCTGAGTTAGCTAGGAATCCTGTGCAGTACCTCATGGCTTCGCCTTGGCTCCCCTCTACTAATCCGCACCATGCGCAGCGTGGACAATGCGGCTGTGGTGGACCCAGGGATGGATCCGGGAAAAATCTTAGTGGGGGCTGATGTAACACAGTATCAAGTGCTAGATGAAGATATGTTCTTTATATGTCTACGCACTATGGATACAGATACACATATGTTTATGATTTATATAATTATAATATATATATTATGCATATTAAAATTCTAAAAGCAGTACGGTAATAATATCAACCAAGGAGGAACATTGAAATTACCATGTGCCATGTGCCAGCCCACCAGCTATGGAGTACTAGCCACTGGATTAATTAGTAAGGCGATGTGCTACCTTGTTGCTACAGAGTACTAGCCACTGGATTAGTAAGGCGATGCGGCACTGGTTCGTGCGTGGCGGCGTCGGTGGGCATCGCGTCGGTGTTGTTGGTTCCGGCGTTGGGGAGATGCCCCAAGCCTTCAGTGAAAGAAAGGAGATGGGCTTTGGGCTGTGTCAAGCGAAAATAAATGCGCCGCCATCTGGGCCTTACTGGGCTGAAGTAGGAAAGGTCGGGATTGAAGGAAAAAGCCCAGGTTACGATTCCGGTCGTCTTCAACCTCCAGTTCGGGATCTCAGCTCCTCCTCCACTTCAACAATTGATGCAAACTTCATGGGGGGCTCCGTGGGACTCCAAAGGTTCAGCGGCAGCCCCCTAGCCCCACCGCTGGATCCATCCCTGGGTGGATCCCTGCAAGACGACGTTAGCGCATTGGATGGCCATCCTTTCCCACACGCTGCAGCTAGGCTTGCCCGCATTCGGCTTGCGCCTCGCTAAGCCCTGGTGTCCTACTTGGCCGTGCGCGTGAGAGGAAGGCTCATGCCAGGCTACAGTCGATAATTGGAGGAGGGTTAGTGAACGTTTATTGTCTTTGTCTTCACAAATGCCGAATATATAAAATGGAGTCATATACTCATATCCGTGATGAATGCTTTGCTCCAATTTGAATTCCATTTAAAATGAATTTTGGTACTTTTGTCTTGATTTTTTGAAAAACAGGAGTATCTTAAGAGATCCAATTTCTTTTAGGGAGCTACTCCGCTCCACATATTTTTGTCAAACAGGTTCAGTTCCACGCACGCTGCTCGAGAAAAAGGTGAAGTTGTCAGAGCACCTAAAGGGATGTTCCACAAAAAATATGGAGTTTATGGAGCTGCTCCATGGTGGAGTTTGTATAGCAGTGTTTGTGGAGCAGTCCCAAACATCCCCTATCCCAATAAGCATTCGTTAAAAACGACAAGTTTCGAGTCTCCTACGTGTCTGGATGATTCCCCTGTCCTCTATCACCGTTGGTTCCCTCCTTTCTCCTATGATATATCTCATCGGAGGTCGAAGGGAGTGGGGATCCATCATTTTTGATAAATTTTTTTTAGCAGATTGAGTCCTCAGGGTTTGAGTCTCTTCATGTCAAGTTTTGGGATATTGGAGATTTATCTTCTCTTTTCCGGAGAGGGCGCGTTTTCTGCATGGCGACTCCATTGAAACTGAAGACGAGAGCGACAACTATGGCACAACAACTTCATCAGCATGACGACATGAAGACTTTTTTCGAACGGCGACATCAAGACGGAGATGATGTCGCTGCCATGTAATAGTTTTCTCTATTCTCTTCTTTGTTTTATTGCGGTTAGATCTAGGAATAGGAAGAATAAGTTTTAGATCAGTCTTTCTCATTCTTTGGCGGCAGAAAGATGAAGACATCAAAAAGAAATTTTCTCAACTCAGCTTCTATGAATATATAACGTCATTCGTTCGGCATTTGTTCTCAAACCTTTTATCGAGTGTTTGTTTGTGCGGTCATCAAACTATAGTTCGTCATATAGGTTTGGTTTTAACATCTGGAGATTTTCACAATATGGGTAGATATTAGATGAAAATCAGTTTCTAGATAAGATTTATCTGGCAATTATCTAATATATAATTCTTCTTTCGTCTAAAAAAAGCATACGCTAAAAAGTTATTAGAATTGTACTTTTGAAATGATGTAGTTGTTGCAACATTCCATTCTAGATATATGGAAAGTGTGTCAAAAGATTATTTTTTGTAGCCAAAGTCTTATTATTACACGACGACTTTGATCGCTTAGAAACATTTGACAAAATGCAGTGGCAACACTTGTAGAACCTTCAAGGCAACATATGTGTACGAAAGAAGTTACGTCATCATTAAATTGCATTGGTACATGTTAATTGGCTACAAACCGGAAGCAAGCAACAATACAGATATATATATGACCCACCCACTCGCATATACTACAGCGAATTTTGGAGAGAATTTGGAAAAAAAAAAGGAAAACATGAGATGTGGCCGGGATTGGAGACATACGAGTGGTTATTGAGAACTGCAGTTTCCTTTCTATCGTCTTAGAGTTATATGTTATGTACAGATCACAAAACATTTTTCTGCAAGGAGCATACACAGATAAGTACTTGAGAGAGGGAACAGCTCTGGGGACAAAAAAGACATGGGAACTGGAGGCATCGGGAAAGAGATGCATCCTCGTTCTTTCACGTATTGTACTCTGTGGCATAGCCTACTACCAGTACCAGTGCCTGCGCCACTCCGATTCATGCGGATCCGGTTCCGATGAAGGTCCTGGTGCCGCAGAGAGCTTACGCATGGTGCCAAGCGCTCTGGCTTCTCGACGCCACGGGCCCTTGGCTCAGCCTTGAGCCTCCATCCGGCCACCACAAACCACAGCAGGTGAGCTGCTGGTCTGTGTAAGCTGGTGGCGTCTAGCTGATAGGTGAAGCTCGTTCGGTGGCGCTGCCAGCGCCCAGATGCAGAGTGTCCAGTGGCCGGCGGTGCTCGTTGGTGAGGTAGAACTGTCCAGCATCCGGTGGTTCCCCACGTCTAGAGTCTATGAACATAATTTCACTAATTCAAATTATAAGACATTTTGGCTATTCTAGATTCATAGTTTTTTTGCTACATACCTAATAAACGTATATTATGTCTAGATACATAATAAAAAAATATATATCTAGAATTTACAAATCGTCTTATACCGTGGGAGTAGAAACTCTCTACAAATCAATATAGTAGAATCTTCAAGTCGATAGATTGGTTGTGCTGACTTCCTCAAGTGATGCCAGGAAAGCTAGGGTTTGAGGTATTTGGTCGTCAGGACGACCGGTAACTAAGCCGAGGACATTGATGGTCGATGTAGCGCCCGTCCTTCGCCGGAATACTCCCAAACACTTCTCGGAAAGATCTGTCAGAGAGATGCACGAAGAGGTTGCCCTAGGAACCGCGGAGGCTGCCTAGAGCGCTGACTAAACTCGCGGAGAGTCGAGCCGAACAGCAAGATAAAGGGGGTGAACCCTCGAAAAGCCTACTTGGTAGATGTATTTTGACTATTGGATGGTTAAGATCTCAATTGGCCATGATCCTCCATATATATAGAGGGGAGGTGGACTTATCCCGGAAGGAAACACGTATCAGAGTAAGTCTCCAAGTTTTCCACGCCAAAATATTGCCAAAAACCGATCTATTCTATAAATCGGCTCTGACTCGACCAAACCTGGCCAAGCTGGGTTTCACGGGGCATCTGGGAGTGACACGTGGCCTGCTGGCGGGGATGGCACAGGGGCCAAACCTGACCTAGCCGGGTTGCAAACCTGGCCCATCCTATTTTCGCGACGTGTCTAAAATTGAGTGTCAACATATGCCCCCCGATCTCAGGTGAATTGCTGTATTTGAACCTAAAAACACAAGCAAAACCAAACAGCTACGATACTTAACCCAATGGCTATTTAGCGACCAAGGACAATGTATACATCGGTCATTTTTATTTTGTTTTAAGGGCGATACATGTACCGGCCATCGCTTGAGGAGCACTTACATGAAGTTATTGAATCGATTGTCTATCGGTCTTAATGATACGGGCATAAAACCTTCCTTAGTGACGCTAATAAAGTCAGCGCCAGATAAGTCACGACCGGATAAACAATCAATATCATCACGCCCCCCCCCCCCCCCCCCCCCGAGCGAAGGAGCATCGGCCGCAGCAACGAAGGCTGATGAACTAGCATGGATAACTTCGACTTGATCTCCCACCCACTGGATTAAAATATGGTGTAAACTAGATGGAACACAACGATTGGCATGAATCCAATTGCGACCAAGGATGAGACTATGACTACCTTGCACCTCGGCGATGAAGAAAGCAGTAGCCAACGTCTTGCTGCAGATGGTCAATTCCATCGTCGCAACCCCCAAAACTAGAATTGCCTTGACGGCTCCAACTCCGCTGATCGTCATGCTGGTTTTTATCAATTCTTCATCTATGCCACCGAGCTTCTTGTAAAGAGAATACGACATCAAGTTAACAATTGCGTCGCCATCCACCAACATGTTATGAACCGGCATGCCGTAGATGAGCCCTGCGATATACAATGGCCGAAAATGATTAACAGAATCTTCGGGCTTCTTGAATATGGCATTTCAGCGGCGAAACAAAACAAAGCTATTGCCGAACCCTTATCTTCATCGATTACATAATAATTGAAAGACAAATAAATGACATTGAGTTCGGCGCGTGGTGGTGTCGGCTCGTAGTCTACCGTCTCCTCATCTTCTTCTGCATCTTCAGTACATCAAACAACAGAGGAAACACCAGCAGGAGCCAACTCCATCGAAACAGTTGCATCGGCGGCAACAGCGGTTGAATCCGTAGAAGCCGGCCTAGCCGCCTCAAACCCGGCCTGGCTGGGTTCTGGAAAGCCCGGCTTGGCCGGATCTAACCCGGCATGGCCGGGTTCTGCATCCTGCGCAGACTTCGCCTCTGGATCCTTCTAATCTCCAGCGACGCTCTCTGTAAATTTTGCAAAGCATGCTCGATCTGTTCCTTTTGCTGTTTGCAGAAAAATTGGATGCGAAGCATTGAAGATCTCCTCCCTCATTTTCTCCAATTTTTCTTGCTTCTGTTGACTTTGGCGCACTCGCTGTAGCTTTCGCCACTGCATCTTGGTCAATCCCGGCGGGCACCACTTTGGTTGCAAATATTTAGGATCTATTGGCTTCTTCTCCACAACCTTAGCGACGACCTTCGGTGCGGCGAGAGATGGATCCTCAATTCTCATCAGCTCGTCGTTGATGACAATGGGCACTTCTTGTGAGCCGATAAGAATGCCGAAGGTACTTCCTTCAGCGGCACCACATTAGGAGTAGCGGTGCTCATGGTAGACTCTATAGCCTTCTTAGGCATATACACTTGTCGCTTCGAAGCCTTCTCTTTCCCGTCACCAATTAAGAGCTTCACCGGCGGCGGCGAAAGCGAGGAACGTTGACCACCATTGCTAGAGCTCGATTGGCCATAGTTCAATCGGCTGAACACCGATGACATGGGCGCTCCATTCATCGGTTGATGTTGCATGAGCAAGGGGTATGGCACAAAAACCCCATTGGGTCCCCAATGTGGCTGAGGTGGAGGATGAGAACCCCAACGAGAGACGCGAGGGTGAACAACCTCTCCTGCCGGAGTCGTCGCCGAAGCCACCGTCATCTTCTTCGGTTGCTCCTCTCGCTTCGGCGATGTAGACTCTTTTTTTTAAACGGCCGGTCCTGAGAATCGGCCTTTTGTCTCCGGTATTTTTCCATGAGCCGGTCAAACGTGCACAGCTTCTTGGGAACTGTTGACGGTCGTTAAGTACCAATTTTATACCGTCAACTAAAGCTTAGAAAGGTGCAATAATAGAAACATAGGGGTTATTATTGACAAATTCCACAAGTTTTGGTAAATTGTCTATTTTCCAGGGAATTATCCAGAAAAGCTTAAAAGAAGGACTAAAGTGCATAATTATCACGAAACTTGATCGTGAAGGAAACAAATGTCATCGGCAAGATACAAGAGCGTAGAAGGCACCCGAAGCAACCGGGGCCCCACCGGGCAGGTGGTGGGGCTGGCCGGCCCCAAGCGGGGCCGGGCGGCGTCCCCCTAGGGTTTCGCCGCCGTCTTCTGGAGTCTTCTTCCACCGCCTTTGAGGGATCATCTCGGCCCCTGGTTAGGTCAGTTTGATCCTACGTCGCACGTTCATCCCACCGGGCTATAAATAAAGGGGCAGACCCCCTCCCAGAACACTAATTCATTTCGCCTGCTTTATTTGTTAAGATTAGACAGAAGCTAGGGTTTCCAGAGATTAGAAGTAGAGCTCTAGTTCTTCAAGTCCATTAGTTTAGGCGTCTAGTAAGGTTCATGTAGAGTTGGGCACTACGCTCGGGATTTCAGATCTGTTCGTCTGGAGATCGGTAATCTTTTCTTGTATCTCGTTATGACTTTGCTCTATTTTAATATATTGCTACTTATTCAGTTCTTAGTTTATTCTAGTTGCATATTCGATATAGTTGTGATTGGTGACGATTATTGTCATATGATCGTAAAGCGCCTAATTCAGTACTCGAGTGAGTTAGCTGGTACGTATTATGTAGACGTGGTGTCTAGATATATTACGTACCTACGGAGGCACTCTGACGTGCCGGGTCGTGTGGTAGTCCGCGTAGATGACAGCTACGTTGGTTTCTCTGTAGTCCACCCCTCCGTACGTAGGACGAGCAGAGCGCGGTCACGAAGGAGGTGACCCTTGTGTCTTATTATCCTCATTATATGATGTTCCTTATGATGTTTTCTGAGTTGATTATGCTATAAATGAAGATGTGTAATATGGCGTAGGCTATAGACTTTGTATTTAGTAATTACATAGGTTTCCTTTACTTTAGCCGAATCTCGAGATTGTCTTACTACATTAGTGAGTCTCTATATTCTATCTCTGAAATGCCATTTACCTCATTTACTCAGTTATCATTTACCATATTATTATTGACTTATCATCGCTAAAGCATTAGAGTTATTGGTTATCGTAGGTTTGCACATTTATTATTAATGATCTTTTCAATCACTATAGTAGATTATCCTAATGAGTAGAATGTCTATTTATCCTTTTGGCATAAAACAAATCAATGATATTCGGAATACTTACTGGGTGAAGTGCTACAATGGGAGAATTGTCTGTGCGTTTGCGGATATATTCTATAGTATTATTTTTAGGTGGTAAGTGTAGATTATTTTACCAATGGTTTTTGGCATCATGTTAGGGATGACAACTTAACGTGAAGTGATGTTAAAAATACCAACAAGCATTTATGGCGCCGTTGCCGGGGAAGGCAATTATATTCAGTAGGATAATTTATTGATTCATTGATTTTATTCGTCAGGATATTTTTCTTCTAGAATTTCATATAGGGGAGTTTTTAGATAATATTATAGAAAAGTGTGAAAATAACTATAAACATAAATACTTATAGATAGACCGTAACCTTTTGTTTTAGCAAACCTACCCGTGTTTTGTCTATGTTTAAATATTTTATATAGGATGAGTGCAGGATTGGTTGTAGTACTTTAACTCTTATCAATCAGGAACAATCATAGGAAGAAGGGTCTTACATTATTTTGTGAAGCCTTGGCTGAGAAAAATCTACGTGAATTCTCTGCCCCAAGCACTGAGAATATTCGCATTGGGCCAACTTTTAACCTTGAAGATCATGATTACGAGATCAAACCAAGCCTCATCAAAATGGTGCAAGCTATCACATTTAGTGGAAAGAAGGATGAAGATGCAAGTGTCCATCTGCAGAATTTTCTGGAGATTGGCAACACCATCGACATTAAAGGCATTCCTCAAGACGTCGTGCTACTTCGTTTATTTCCGTTCTCACTGGTGGGAAGAGCGAAGCAGTGGTTTTTATCAGAATAAAGATCAAGTCAAGACATGGGGAGAATGTTCAAAAGCTTTCCTAGAAAAGTTCTTTCCAGTAAGCTGAACCAATGCTTTACGAGGAAAGATTTCAGAATTTTGTCAGCAGAAAGGTGAATCTATTCGAGAGGCCTGGAAACGTTTTCAAGATTACATATAAGTTTGTCCTCATCATGGAATGAAAAAATGGTTGCTCATGCAAACATTTTATCATGGACTAACTCAAAGGTCACGTGAGCAACTGGATGTCACTGCTGAAGGATCATTTATGTTACTCACCCCTGAAAGAGCTGAAGATATTATGGCAAAGATAGCAGAAAATCAGAATTGGACATACAACACTCAGACATGCCGTAAGAATGAAGAAGTTCCAGAGAAATTATGTGCACTGTCAATGAAGATGCATGTACTATTGAACTGGTTAGAGCAAAGAGCTAACTATAAAAGAGATCGTCAAGCTATTCAAGATGCATTCAATTCCCAAAATCATTGTGAAGAATATTTAGAAGTTGAGTTTGCTAATTTCCTAGAAAATATTAATACAGTCATCAAGTCCACTTCTCAGAAGTAAGGATGGACTCACCTCGGTCAACCAGTCAAGGTAAGTACCCGGGCCATTATAATTTTTCAAATCAAAGACAACCACCCTTAAGAGAATTAAGATTAGAATAAGCTAGAATTAATGAAAGTATTTATAAGAAGCTTGATTTTAATGATAAAGTTTTAGAAGGTATCAAATATTATTTAATAAAAAGATAGAATTACAAATTGCACAATTATCTTCTACTTTGTTTACTACTAACCATGAGCAAGTAAAAGGAATATCTACTAGAAGAGGTAAGTCTACACGTGATCCACCTTACCCAAAAGGGGCACGTAGACCACCACATTTAGTACAGGTAGAAGAAGAAATTGAGAAGGACAACAGAGAAGAAGTCATACCACTTTCACCACCAGTTGAACCACAAGATCAAGAATTAACTCAAGATTCTCATGACACAACCCTCCTACCGTTTCCTCGCAGAAGAAGAAGAGCTAGAACAGATGATCAATTTAATAAGTTTGTAGAGGTAATTCAGAAATTATATGTCAATATTCCGTTGTTAGATGCCATGCAGGTACCTACATGTGCAAAGTATCTTTGAACCATCCTCAACAACAAAGGACCACTACCTTCTACTGAAGTTATCAAGCTAACGAAGGAGTGTAGTGAGGCAATTCGGAGTTCTTCTCCCGCTAAGAAGAAGGATATTCGAGACCAGATATTGATTGCTCAATCGGAGACCAGATATTCGAGAACGCATTATGTGATCTTGGAGCAAGTGTCAGCGTCATGTCCAAGACAATCTTTGACAAACTCAACTATTCTACACTCACGCCAACTTCGATGTGTTTGCAGCTAGCTGACCAATCGGTCCGCTATCTCGCAGAAATCGCAGAAAATATTCCGGTAAAAATCCGCAACTTTTTCATTCCCGTAGATTTTGTAGTATTTGACATGCAGGAAGAGAGGAAGATACCCCTCATCCTCGGGCGACCATTTCTAAACACTGCAAATGCAACCATCAATGTCGGAGCTGGAGAAATCCCATTCACCATCAATGGGCAAGAAGAGCGGTTCGCATTCAAGACAAGACTGGAACAATGCCAAACGTTGAAGTGTCATGAAGAACAAGATGCAACAACATCTCCGACACCAGGGATAAATCATGGAAAATAATTCAACTAGAGAAGTCCGGATCGGCGGACTTAAAACCCCGAACCTTCGCCCGGAGGTAACTCGGTAGTTATCAGTAATTTAATTCTTGCATTAAAATTTGCACATTTACTTTCCCACAAATTGCATTATTCAAAAGAAATAAAAATAAGCATAGCATAATTAAAACTTAAGCCCTATGAGACTATTACTAACAGAGCGTAAAACCCCCTTTAGTGAAGTTTACTGTGGTGGCAGAAAATTATAAAAAGACCATCATTAGAATTCTAATTTTTTTAGATTTATAAAAGTAAATTAGTTTTTTATTCTTGTGTCATTATACGGTATAAATACGGGACACATATGGGACCCACCATCATCACATCAAGTCACCTCAAGCCTTATCATCAACCACCACTTTTCACTACCATCCAAATTCCATTCATTCATGCACTACTTTCCATTCACTCCATTCACCAGAAAGAGCACTCACACATGCATTTGGAAGGGTATGAAAGCTATGTCGACATTTTTCTCAAGTGGAGGGCCAAAGGGCACAAGGTGGGGCTGGTCGGCCCCACACCCACGCCGGCCAGCATCCCTCTTCCTCTTCTCTGCCTCTCACTTCTCTCACTCACTGATTCACTCACTTGCACTCCAGAGAGCACCTAGCTACTCTGCTTTGTTGCTCAAGATTTCAAACTCTCACAAGTCTTTCATTTGATTCAAGTTTAAGCAAGGAAAGGAGTAGAGAAGGAGATTAGCAAGAACACCTAGTAGAGAGATTGCCACTTCGATTCTTTCTCTTCACTTGTTCTTGTTTATTCTTGTGTTGTTTTTTGTTCTTGTTCGTTCTTGCCGTGTTCTTCGTGTTCTTCATTTTATAGGCAAGATGAGTAATAGAATGAAAGGTGCCATTCGATCCCTTGGAAGAGCATTTTCATGCCTCACAACACGAAGTCAATCATCATCACAAGTGCCATCGTTCGTCGGCTCCGACATGAATATCGATCCTCCGTCACCCTTCATGTATGACAACTCTTCATCCTCTTCCCAACGGGAAGAGAGGTATGAGCTCACATGCATCACTCAAATTTCATTACCAACTAGTCCACATAGGGAAATATTAAATGTGGTTAAAAACAAGGAAATTACGCATACTCCAATTTTTGATGCCACTCTGCTCCATGAAACTGGAATGGATTCCGAGTTTAAGCTTATCTTTAGAAATGTTGGATGGGAAGGTGCATGGCAAATCACTGGGAAGGGTAGTAAGTTACTCACAATAGAATTTATTAGCACCCTGGACTTTGATGACGATGAGGTCAATTTTAGAATGTTTAATAAACCTTTCACCCTCTCATAGAAAACCCTTAGTTTAGCACTAGGATTTCATAATCAGTGTGTGGTTAATATAATAGAATCTCTCCAAGACTTTGATAAAGATGATTTTTGGGAGAGCATCACTGCAAAGAAACCAGAAAGAAAACAAAAATATACTACTGAAGAAGTCCATCACCCCACACTGAGGTTCATGCTTAAATGGCTAACTTTTACATTTTTTCCTAGAGAGAAATTAAATACTATTAAACAAGATAAGCTACATTTATTATATATCATGATAAAAAAGAGGAAAGCATCACCTATGAAAATGATGTTAAATTACTGGAGAATTGTCCCTTCTATGAGAAAATGCAACATTTCTTTTACTTCTTGGATTACACATTTAGCTAACGGGCTAGGTTTATTACAGAATGCCACACTTGTGTTTATTTCTGATGCCCGTAGAATTATTGGCTATGCTTTTTTCTTCCATGCTCACATGCACAAACGCCGAAATAATAAAATAATTATGATTTATAAAAACTATACAAATGAGTACGAATTGCCGGACAGGGAGTTAGGAATTTATTCTGTTCAGAACTTTATTTTTCCAGCTAGTGGAGCTAACATTGGCAGGTGTCCGTCCGCGCGCATCAGCAGGGCGCCGAGAACTGATTTCACTGGAGCTAACCCGGCACCTTTTAGGCCAGCTTATTTCCACTATGTTAATTTTCACTGGAACTGATCAATACGGCTTGCTTTCTATATATAATCTTGCCATGATCAAAATAACTAAAAGAAAGTTGCAAACTAGGAGGTATAGTGATAACTTCTTTTGAATTGGTCTCACCGGTTTTAGGCACCAATGGGACCAATACAGTTTGCTCTCTATCAATAATCTTGCCGTATTGATCATAATAAGCAGAAGACAGACCCAATCCAGAAGGTATAGTAATAACTCTTTCAGAACTGGTCTCATCGATTTTGGGCGCCGAAGAGACCAATTCAGATTGGTTAAATGCATCAAGTCTAGTCATAAACCTCACCTAGGTATGAAAATCAGGAGAATCTTTATGTATTCCATATGATTTTACCTTAGATCGATGGTAGAATTGACGATGCCCTCCATGTTGCTAATAGATGGGATCTGAACTTGCGCCTTCGTCCCTAGCGGAGTCGCCAAAAAGTGTGTTGATCCCATTTCTGGACAACACACCAGTAGGTGCTAGATAGCACGTGTCGCGCGGGAAGCGAAACAGAGCAAAATTGCACACCCGCGAAAATAGGCTGGGCCGGGTTTGAAACCAGGCTGGGACTTTTCCGGCTTGGCCGGTTTTGAAACCCGGCTGAGCCGACTTTTCCGGCTTGGCTGGTTCTGAGAACCGACTGAACCGACTTCCTCGGGTGATGCCGGGGAAGCTAGAGTTTGAGGTATTTGGTCATCCGACCGGTAACTAAGCAGAGGACTTTGATGGTCAATGTAGCGCCCGTCCTTCGCCGGAATACTCTCGAACACCTCTCGGAAAGATCCATCGGAGAGATGCACGAAGAGGTTGCCCTAGGAACTGTAGAGGCTGCCTAGAGCGCTGACTAAACTCGCGGAGAGTAGAGCCGAACATCAAGATAAAGGGGGTGAACCACCGAAAAGCCTACTTGGTAGATGTATTTTGACGATTGGTGAAACGACCTCGATTTCCGCAAAGGGAAATCCACAGGCTCGTATTGTAATTCAACAGATTGCTTGGGACAATCCATGAAATTACCCATATCTCAGTTGTCACCAGGATCCGTACAACGGTAATTAAGTCTTACATAAATACTTATTACATCGCCACACTGGCGGAATCAACATTCAGAGAAGCTTTAGAAGATGCGGAAACGATTCATCCTTCACGGCCATCTTGAGTGTAGAACGTGACCCTATTCCTCGTCATCATCTCCCTCGAAGTCATACTCATTCTCGTCACCTGACAGCAAATTTATCAGTACGATTTGTACTGGCCACGGAGCCCACCTATGCAGCATTTGCTTTGTGGAAAGTGGATGCAAGGCTATACAAGCAGACCGATAGGCTGAGGTTTTCCTATGCAGCTGTAATCAATGTTTAATTAGTCAAGTTTTATCACCAGTTAACACCATCATCCCTTTTCCCATCACCACACCTCACATACCCACACCTCACTCTCATTCGACAGGCCCAACTCCCTCTCGGGCCTATCTCAGCGGCACACTACCACAACGGGTACACTGCCAGAAAAATGTTATCCAGGGGGAGAAAAGAATATGCTCTCATCTAATAGTGGTTGCAGAAACATTAGGAAAGGTCCATAGCCAACGAGTTGGCTTATGTATCGATCGATCAACCATACACTCTGCAGAGGTTTTACTACTCATAAGATTAGCCATCATCGATGCTGTACAATCATCTAGGTAGAATTCCGAGTGCTTGCTTGCCTAGGTCGGTACCACCCTACCACTCAGCCCTGGGATATTCCGGATCCAACACCGTCATGCTGAGACTGGGAGACGCAGTACCGGGCCCCATCAGTGGTACTGCGCATCTAGAACGGTACGGGAATCTGCCATCCGTCACCGTCCACCCTTATCACCTCTCAACCTAGCAGTAGTGGCACCGCCCTACCAAGTAGTCCAGCCGTCTCCCGCCCACCAGAAGCGAGTGAGTAGTAAGGGAATCCAGATGTTTTCGGTCACTAGTCAGATCCTAGGTTGTGACCAAGCAGGCATCTCCACTTAGGGGATACTCTCCCCGTGCCATCACGGCACCTCCGCTCACGGGACTTCAATGCACATCCCGGAACCACCTCATAAGTCATTACCCGCCACAGGTATCTCTCGTGGGGATGCCCAGGTTGCACCCCCGGCACGACTTGCCCCACGGGCTTGTCTCACATCCCACTTGGTCGACATCAACCCTTACCACGCGCCCAAGACGCACGCAGCACTCTCTCCCAGTGGTTATAATCAGTTATGCACCGTCCCAATTCCACCACATAGCATATAGCATGTAGTAAGTAGTGGAAGAGTAACAGTAAATTAAGCAGCAGCTAACCTAGCAGCGGATAGCAGGGTAAAGTCTTATCAAGGCAGAGAATTCAAATATACTACCATGCAACCAATCCATACATAATCATAAAGCAATAGCAACAATGTCATTTGCAATGCGTAAATAGGATCTAAGGATTTGGTGGGACGTGGCACCTTCGTAGTCGTCTCCTAGCTCCTGAAAGTACTCATGGTCATCTTCCTTAGTCAGATCCTCCTCCGGCTCTGAAATCAAACACGAAATGGTCGCGTCAGCGACTCCTATAGAGTATTTCAGAAAAATCCAATAAAATAAAGAGCCAAATGCACACAAACATAGTCTTAGATTGTAGATCTCATTTTTCTGAGAATTTTGATATATGGTGCGCAATTTTTGGACATCGAATGAATAAGTTATGAATTTCCGAAGATTATCCTATTTTCTGAAAATGGAAAAATTGGTCGGTTAATCAGGGGCAGCTCGGGATTGGTCCACGTGGCGCGCGGGTCCAGTAGTGCGGCATGTGGCACCTCATCAGAACACAGACCCGATGGTCGCCCACCAGGTGTTCGATGCTGGTTCCCAGAGAGTCGCTGGCGTCGGCGTAGCTCGGCGTAGCTCTGCGGAGCTCGGCGGAGCTCGGCGGTGGTCGGGGGTAGCTCGGCGGAGCTCGGCGTAGTTCGGCGGTGGTCGGGGGTAGCTCGGCGGAGCTCGGCGTAGTTCGGCGGTGGTCGGGGGTAGGCGTAGCTCGGCATAGCTCGGCGTAGCTCGGCGGAGCTCGGCGTAGCTCGGCATAGCTCGGCGTAGCTCGGCGGGGCTTGGCGGGGCTCGGCGTAGCTCAGCGGGGCTTGGCGGAGCTCGGCGTACCTCGGCGTACCTCGGCGTAGCTCGGGCGAATCAGACATTCGGGCGCCGAGGGTGCCGCTCTCCC
Source organism: Eremochloa ophiuroides (assembly GCA_038502445.1). Lineage (NCBI taxonomy): Eukaryota > Viridiplantae > Streptophyta > Magnoliopsida > Poales > Poaceae > Eremochloa > Eremochloa ophiuroides. The sequence goes on along the minus strand of JAHLJS010000001.1, from coordinate 21,545,109 downwards.
GAACTCTCCCGGGGAGGCTCGGGCGAATCGGAGATTTGGTGCGCCGAGGGTGCCGCTCTCCCGAGCTCTCCCGGGGAGGCTCGGGCGAATCGGAGATTTGGTGCGCCGAGGGTGCCGCTCTCCCGAGCTCTCCTAGGGAGGCTCGGGCGAATCGGAGATTTGGTGCTAGCAGGGTTCCAGGGCGTCTGTTCAAGGCGGCGGTGTCTCTCCGGTGTGGCGGACGATGACAGGGCGGCGATGACCATATTTCGGCAAGACAGGGCTCGGCTTTCCCCAATTGGCGTGCTCGGGCAGTCGTCCGACCAGATGGTGGCGGGTTAGAGCCATGGTATGGCCTCCTTCTCTCCCTCGGCATACGGCGGTTCTCCGACGAGGTGGAGGCGCACGTAGCCAAGGCGACAGACATGATTCGGGGCTCGACTATCTACGCGGCGGTGCTGAGGCAGACTTGGCGAACCTCGTCGGCCTCTCTCCGCAGCGCGAGGCGATCGGGGGTACTCGAAACGGATTTAGGCGAGGCGGATCGTGTCGGCGGCGATCACGTTTCCCCGAGAACGCACCTCTCGGTGTTCCGGGCTATGGAGGTTCGATCTCCCGCAACTAAGCTTGTCCGAGGTGGTCGGTGAGTTGGTGGTCACGCTAGCGGGTCGCGGTATTGAGATGCTCCAGTCATCGGCGGCGATGTCGCCGCGACTGGGAGGTTCCGGCGGGGCTAAGGAGGTCTTCTAGGAGATGTATACGCCTCCAGGGTCTATGGCGATGGTATACCAACTACCAATTTTGGCTACCGAGATTCCCAAGGTGCTCGGTTGTGGCGGCGGTGTGTCGCCGGCGGCGGCTGACGACGGCAAGGTGATTACGGTCTGATTTTGGCATAACCGGACGTGGTTCAGTCAAATTGGCGTGACTAAACGGGCATATGTCCGCTTAGTGGTGAACTAGTGACAGGGCAAGGCCTCCTTTTGGCTCCGGTCCGCGGCGGCGCTCCGGCGAGGTCGCAGCACACTGCGGACGAGGCTTCCTCTAGCGTTTAGATCCACGTAGCTAGCTCAAGGGGTCGTGGCGGTGCTCCACGACGCTCTAACCTATACGGGTGCTAGTCGGATTGCTCGGAATGGGTGATTCGGCGTCGGAACGCGTCGGTGGTGAGCGCGCTCTGCCGAGAACGCGTCGTGCTGCGTTCTCGGTCTAGCAAGCTTGTAGTCCAGGGGTTTCGGCCGGTCGCATGAGTGCATGGTGCAGGTGATCTTCCTGAGCCGGTAAAGGCTCGTGCCTGCGCGTCCCGTGGGCGGAACACCATGGCAAAAGCAGGGCGAGGTTCGGACATAGCGTGCGGTGGCTCACCGTGGTGTCGGTGAAGCTAGGATGGCGATGCAGTGGCGAGTCGAAGCCGTGCAGAGCGATCGCAGTGCCGTGCCGCTCCTCGTCCGCAGCTCGGGCTTCTCCTCCGTGTCCGGCTCCGGCGTGCTCTGCGGCGGCGGCGCTCCGGCAGCTTCTCCTCCTCTGCTCCGCCCTTCTCCTACGCTCTCTCTCTCTCGGTTTGGTGCAGTGTGCCGGTCTGTGCCGCGGTGGCGGCGAGGGGAAATGAGGGTAGGGCTTCGGGGTGAGCTCCTTTTTATAGGCGAGCTTGGCCAGCTCCAATGGCGAACGGTCCTGATCGCGCTCGACCGATCGAAGGGCCGTGGCTCGAGTGGATCTAGGGCTCCGGATGGGCGCGGGTTCGCTTGGCGGCCAAGAATGGAGGGGACAGGAGGGGAACAGCAGGGTTAGGGCTCTGCCATGCGTGGCGCTGTCGGTCACGCCATTTGCGTGACACCCCCGGCAGGCGCGTCGCCTTCGTGAGGAAGAGAAACAGTGGAAGGGGAAGGCGGCTGACATGCGGGGCCAGGCGGTCAGCGGCTGCGGGGCAGTGGGTGCGGATGAAACGGTCGCGCGCGCGTGCGGTCGGCATCGCGCGTGCGCGCGGTGTTGGGCCGATTTCTGCTCTTCCTTTTTCTCTCTTCTTCTTTTTCTTTTTCTTTTTCTATTTTCACTTAAGGGTATAAATACATATATTACCCATTTTAAATATTGAGTAAACACAAACATAAATTACAATAAATCCCAAATGTGATGCATAAGTTATTATTCTATGTGAATGGAATTAAAATGCAAGCTATACTCCTTTATTTACCAAATTCATAATGAAACCTATATGCTTGCACAAGAAAAATGGGTTTTCATAAATAAATGAAAAATTTTAATTGGTTGGGATTTTTAGGATGTGTGGATTTTTAGGGTTGTTACAATTGGATGGTTAAGATCTCAATCGGCCATGATCCTCTATATATAGAGGGTGGTGGACTTATCCTGGTAAGAAACATGTATCAGGGTCGGTCTCCAAGTTTCCCATGCCAAAATATTTCCAAAAACTGACCTAATCTATAAATCAGCTCGGACTCGACTAAACCCGGCCAAGCTGGGTTTCACGGGGCATCTGGGGGTGACACGTGGCCTGTTGGTGGGGCCCGGCATATGGGCCAAACCCGGCCCAGCCTATTTTCGCGACGTGTCCAAATTTGAGTGTCAACACTATGCTTATCGTAATGCGGCGCTAGTGATAAAAGATCTCGGATTGACCAAGGTGATTGTTTAAATGTACGGATTGCCAAGAATTAGTTGCACTATGGAACTCTAGAGCTACTATTAATAGGGGTGCTATTATTCCAGTGCTAAATCAAGTACAAGAACTTAGTCGAGTATGCTCACATTTTGTTTTAGCTCATGTATGGAGGGAAGCAAACATGGCTGCACATTGTACAGCCAAGTTTTGCTCTGTCTTCAAATTATCAATGTATGTGGTTGCTTGACATCCTTAACTATTTATCCCAATGTATTTAGCCAGTCTCTCATGTTATTATATGAAGTTATATAAAGTTACTTTTCTCAAAAAAAAGAGGGAACTAGAAGAAAATGAGACATCAAGAAAGTGGCATGTGCCCATTGGTATCATCCACTCGAAATCATGCACATCCAGAGCTGTTTCATGCCCCATTGCCGCAGCTAGCGTGGTGGTTGGTACCACTTAAGAGCGTAGTTATTGGGACCAGGAGTTTGCAAATTGACACTACTTAGGGTGTCCTCAACGGCAGTAGGAAATCGCCGGCCGAGAGCTAGAGATAGAAACAACAAAAGATAGGAAAAGCTGATAGTTTCTGCATAGAACAAAAAGGGCTGAGAGAGAGTGCCTTCTAGGAATACATGCGAGCATACCAATTCCTGAGTCGCTAGCGTTTTTTTCCAAACACAACCACCTTGGTTAAGAGAGGATGGCTGAAGGTTGGGCTACCTACCACCAACCGCCTTGGTTAATAGGTTTTCTGAGGCGGTTACCGTAACATAACCGCCTCGGTTAATGCCAATTAACCAAGACGGTTGTATTTACTCAATCGCCTCGGTAAACACATTAACCGAGGTGGTCAGCCTAACACAACCGCCTCGGATAATAGGCAATTAACCGTGGTGGTTGAGATAAGCTGATCGCCTCGGTTAACTCTGCACCTATAAAACAGCAGCCAGTCCCCTTCTTCTCCACACGGCTTCACCTCCATTTTTTAGGCTTTTGAGCACAAAACCCTAAAATTAGCCATTTTAAGGGGCAGAAGGTTTTGCCCTTGGTTTTGGTGAAGGTTGGCACTGCAAGAGGTTGATTCTTACTCTCCAATTCTCCTTTCTCCGTTTTTCATGATTTAGGTGCTTTCTCAATAGGTTTGGATCTAGATCTAAATAGAGGGGAGAGAATAACAGGGGTTTGACGAAGGTTGGCAGTGCAAGAGGTTGATTCTTACTCTCTAAATCATCTTTTCCTCTCTTTTACATTATTTAGATGCCTTTAACTATATTTGGATCTAAATCTAAATAGAGGAGAGAGAATAATATATCTAGATCAATTATGGGCTCTATTATTGGCCTTACTCTAAATTAATGTCTCTGAACAGGGCCACGTTCATGGACAGGGAGGATTGGATGTGCACGACATTAAGGCTGGATTTGTCTTTCCTGTAAAATGTGAGGAAGAAGATCCTTGCCTTTGCATAGAAGCATCGTCTGAGTCTGAGTCGAAATTGCATGATTTGTCCGTACAATGACTGCAAGAATTGGCTTGCCCAGGAAGATAACGTTGTGTAATCACACTTGTTACGTTATGGATTCGTCAAGGACCCAAAGTACACTATTTGGAAGTGGCATGGCGAAAAAGATCCGAGTGTCACCGATGCAGCTAGAGAAAGCTCCTCGTCGGTCAATGACGGAGGACAACAATCCTCAGCAGGGCCATCATCTAGCTGCCGCCGGTAATGATGACAATGTGAGACGTGAGTACATCACGATAAGTGATCTACTCCAAGACATGGGAGACGACAACGATTGCAGTGGGAAAGGTGACCCTATTGATACGTTGCTGCCCGAGGATGCAGAGTTCATTGACGAGGTTGTTAACCATCTCGACCATGATGATATTTTGTTTGGGGAACCAAAGTGGCTCGACAATTTTAGAGCGATGAAGCACGCGATAATTGATCCCCTCTACAAGGAAGGAGGCAAATGTCCAATGCATTGGATGGTACACCGTTTTAACCTCTAGTTGCTGATGCTGAAGGCTTGCCACGAGATCACCGACACTTGCTTTAACGACTTGTTACATGGCATTGGTGACACTTACCCAGAGGGTAACAATATGCCTGCCAATACCTATTGGGCGAAGAAGCTGATCTGGCCAATGGCGATGAAGCTTAAAAAGGTTCATGCATATCCTAACCATTGTATTCTATATCGGGGTGACTTTACAAAGTTGGAGAGTTATCCGCATTGCGGCACGAGTCAGTAGAAGAAAAATACTGGTTATCACGCTGGTGATGAGGAGGGACAATTGAGAGGGCCAAAGAAGAAGAAGACCAAGAAGCAGCCGCGTCCTGAGGACAAGGAAAAGTCCTACCGTGTCGGGGTGGTACTTGCTAGTCATAGATTGGCTGTGTGCACTATTCGAGAAGCTAGAGGATTCCAAGCTTATGTCTTGGCATGCATCAGATGAACGTATGAAGGATGATGGCCAGCTGCGACATCCCTCCGATGGCAAGCAGTGGAAGCATTTTGACGCTAAGTTTCCTAGATTATAGGGACGAGCACAGGAACATTAGGTTCGAGCTGAGTACCTATGGGACGAATCCCTTCTGTGACCTCAGCAGCACGCACAACACCTGGCTGGTCACCATCACCATCTACAACCTACCTCCGCACCTATGTCAGAAGCACTAGTATCTTATACTCACCATGCTTATCTCAGGACCGAAGCAGCCAGACACTGATATAGACGTTTTCCTGGAGCCGTTTATGGAGGACATGCAGACACTATGGGAGGTAGGGTTCCAGATGATGGATGTGTCCGTAACGGAGGAGTTCACTCTAAAAGCCATCATTTTTGTTACCATCACCGATTACCCTGGTCTTTTTCACTGCCGGGGTAGATAAAGGGAAGACCAGTTGCGTGGTTTGCATTGATGGTAGCTGCTACACTTACCTTAGTAGCTGCTACACTTGCCCATTTTATGCTACCAATTTTCTTTGGACTTATCTCTAGTGAACTAAATACTTGCATAGTCGTGTGTCATTAATGATCAAATAGTAACAAAATGGTTTATAAAATGATATTCTTGAATGATCTTAGCAACATATACAAAGCATTAAACAGTTTACATACGGCCTCCTGTCTGTGGGTTGTATGAATTGTCTCTATGTGTCTATACATTGTTTTCAATATGAAATTTCAATATTTCCAATTGAATCTCATATGCAGGTTGTTCAGGTTTCGTCTACTTCATCGTAAATGAGTTAGGTGAGAATTTTGAAGTGAGTTAATCTGGTGCATATTCATATTCAATGTCCACATTCAGTACAACCTGAAATAGAAGGTTCATTCCAGGTATTTTGTACAACTATATGGCATTTTCTCCACATGGATCAGGTCAAAGCAGCTCATGTCCTTGTAGATTTGGAGATATCTATTTAGAGCAAACCACGCTTCATACTAAAGGGTTATTGTGTGTGACTTTTGTTATAGAACTACATGCTTTAATTTTGTCCACACTGCTCAAGATTGCTTCATTCATCCGGCATGTGCCTAAAACTGGTGTACCAAAATCCCTGCAGCAATGTGCAGAGAAATTTTCTAGTTACATAATGCCTAGGCACAAATTGGTTACCTAGCAATCAATAAATAAAGCCGTGCTGATACATTACAAATATGGCGCCACAAATGCTTCATCTCTGAACAAGGCACAAACGGCCTGGATATATAGCGCCAGCCTCTCCTTTTCATGAATATATGTATAATTGCTAGTGCTAACATAATAAAAAGTGGTGAGTGAGATGGGAAGTGCAAAAATGAGACATGGGAATTGGAGACATCGAGAAAGTAACATATGTGCACTGGTAGCTTCCACTAAAAATCTTGCACGATTGATCTATCGGAATCTCAGCCAGCCTCATAGAACCTTACTTATAGATATCAGGAGTCTTGGGACGCTTACCAAACCTCTGAGCTGCCTCATACAGCATGACCTTGGCTCTTCTCTGCCAGTACGGCAAGTGTGGAGCATGGACAGTGCAGTTGTGGTGGATCCTGTAAAGCGGAAGCATCACGACAAGGAGAAGTTCGCGGGTCAAGGAGACATGGACTCAGTAAAGTTGCTGAAGGCATGGAGACCTGTGCTACCATTCCGCAACACCGGGTCTTGCCCTTCAAGTGGATGGCCCTTGCCGGGCAACCGTGAATGTGACTGGAGGATCATGAATGTTTATCGTCATTGGCCTTGACAAATGCCGGCAAGAGTGAAGTCACATACTCACATACATGATGAATGCTTCCTAATTTGAAATTTTGTGAATGCCTTCAAATTCGAATGCAACCATTTGTAATGATTTTTTGGTCCTTTTGTTGTGTTTTTTTCGAATACGGGAGTAATATCTTAAGATCGAATTGCTTTCAAGGAATTACTACCGTAATATCTTAAGATGGAATTGCTTTCAAGGAATTACTAGAGGAAAGCAATGGTTGGGAATGAAAATTTAACAAATATATCTGAACATTCAAATTCAAGTTTGATGTGTTAAAAATGAATATTATTATGACGTTAGAAATAAATAGTAGTTTTAGCTCCTGCCATTTTGTCAGAACTAATATTATCTTGGTGACCTCCTCTATAACAGATGAAAAATATATGAAGATTATATATGGTAAAATCTCGATTTAGCAGTAGAAAAATCTTCACCATGGTGCATCGGCACCAGGGAAAGTGACTGTGGCGTCGACCCTGGAAGTAGGAGCCACGGCCTGCTTACGGATGGCGCCTGTCCTTTGCCCCACATCTGGCTGCCTGATGTTTCGGAACTGCATTCGAACATAAACAACCTTGGTTATACAGATCAGCAGTCAGGAAATGGTTATCCAATCTACTGAATGTGCTCAGTGTTTCATGGTTGACCATGGCTTGTGTCACCCAATCAGGCCACTGTCGGCCATAACGTACAGATCCGTTACTTGAAAAGATGTGGATGTATTATTTTAGATTCCGAAAGTCTCCCACATCTACTTCATTCACCAAGGAAAATTTGACAATAATGTTGTTGAGAAGATATTCCTGCTACTGCTTAGTGTTTTCTAGCTTCGTTTGCTAGTTAGCCTTCTTCTCACTACTTTTAAGTACGTTGATGATAATATAACATGGACAGTTCTTAATAAACTATTGGTTCAAATGATTGGACCAACCCGCCCATAACGCAAACCGTATCCTAATTAAGCCAGCGATGCCACCCACAGCTCTTGACCGCTTGTCTCTCTTTATCTCTCCCCTCTAACTTCGATGATGTCGAAGTCGAGGTGCCACATGGCCTGATCTCTTCCCAGTGATGGGGATCTGCATGAGGGCATGGTATGGGTGAGGCTTGCGATGAACACAGATGGCAGGCCCGGATGGTGGCAAGTGCAGACCCATTCTTTTAAAATATTTATTCGATTTTCACCCCTGGTTTGATTGTTTGAAATTGGGAGTGATGAAGTTCCGCATCACCGCTGACTTTCACCGCCAAAACGCAGAATCAGTGATCAAAATGAATTTATGAACCGACAGTGATTAAAATGTAGTTATCAGACCCTTGCCTATAAATCTAATTTCACTAATTATCTTTCCTAGATTAATGGTGAATAAAGACAGACAGGAAAGTTACCGAGAAATACCAAGGGTACTTTTGAACAACCACCATAATAAAGCTCACAATAGAAACTCTCTACAAATCAATTAAATACCTGAGTAGTAAAATCTTGAAGCGGACTGATTTGTTCAGAAACTACATGATGCCGTTGGCACAAATTGGTTAGGCAGCCTACCATTCAATAAAAAAAATCCTTACCGACACAGTACAATTATGGCACTACATGCATGTTTCATCTCTGAACAAGGCATACACAACCTGGATATACAGCGCCTCTTTGCCAATCCATATATCATATCAGTGCTAGCACAGTTAACAGACAGGAAGATGACTGAAATAGGGAACTGTGGAAAAAGCATGAGACATGGGAATTGGAGACATCGAGAAACTGGCGTATGAGAGCACATTGGCACCTCCCACTCCAAATCATCGAGATCCGGAGCCCAATGCCGCAGCTAGCTTACGCCTGGTGCCAATGGTTACTCAGCTGCTTGGCCAATCGATCTTTCTGACTCATAGACATCCTCAGAAGATGTTTGATTTAGAGACCAGGAGATTAGGAACTGCTACGAAGCCCGCAGGCTATCATGGGTTGGCCTTGGCTCCCCTCTGCTAATCCGCACCATGTTCTTTGTACACCCAAAGATTTTGGCCGGTGGCCAAGGAATACTAAATCTAGAACTACAAAATAGATATCTTTTGGGTAAGTGGTTGTTTCGATTGATCAACGAGAGTGGGGTTTCTATCAAAGGGTGATTGTGTGAGACTTTTGTTATAGAACTACATGGTTGAATTTTCTCCACTCTCTGTTCGAGATTGCTTCATTCACCACGCACGTGCCTAAAACAATGCTCAAACAAATCTGAGCCATTGATTTTTTAGACTTTTAAATAAATCAATCAATTAATTATCCTAAAAAAATAAAAAATATCTTAAATCCTCAGGCAAATGAAAGCGCATGGCCCTTCCTTGTCCGTTCCTTTGCATGCAAAGCTTTCCAAACCTGCAAACATCTAGCACCATGAACTTTGCCGTACACTAAAAAGGTTAGTACCTAGCATGTTAATTTAGCCATGAACTTTGTCGATCTAAATATCTTATACGCTAACATCTTACATAGTTGAGTATTTACACTATACTACAATTAAAACTATATTACATAACAAATATTATAAAAAAGACATATATCCACCATGCCCCTTACAGACGCCATGTGATACGAATTTACAGACGCGCTTTCCCGACACGCATTTGTAGTAAGTCGCCGACGAGGTTGCTGGTCTGGCGAGGTCAATACATGTGTGTTGTGTTACATGTTAGTTGTACATGCGAATGTGTGTATATCACGTTCTTAAAAAATTATATGTATGTATCACGTTCCGAAAAGGTTAATTATATTAGGTACCACACACCTTTGTCAAGTTAAAAAGATATTGCTAACTCTCTAACACCTTGGAAAAAATTTAAGTACCAAACTTTCCAAAAATAAACATTGATGCTTCATTTCTTTCCAAAATTAAAAATAATAAATATGTAATTTTATTATTACCTTCTAAAAATTAATATGTAGTAAAAGACATCTAGATGTACGGTCTTCATTTATTTGAGGGTACCACAGCAAAGCCCATTACATAATGCCTAGGCACAAATTTGTTACCTACCAATCAAACAAATAAAGCCGTGCCGACACATTACAAATATGGCTTCACACATGCTTCATCTCTAAACAAGGCACAAACGGTCTGGATATATAACGGCTCTCCTTTTCATGAATATACTCCTATATGTTAGCTAGTGCTAGCATAGTATAGTACACAGATTTTTTTTTTAAAGGGAATATATTAAAATATCCCGGCCTCTGCATCGATTGATGCATATAGCCTTTAATTATTACAAAACGGTCTCCACGTCCAGGAACTAAGGAACCTCAAAAACAAAGTGCTGCGACATGGGAATTGGAGACATCAAGAAAGTGGCATATGTGCACTGGCACCTTCCCCTCCAAATCCTGCACGTCCGGAGCGGGTGCATGCACCAGTGTCCCAGCTAGCTTACGCCTGGTGCCGGTGGATGCTGACCTGCTTGGCTGATTGAATCTTAGCCAGCCTCATAGGACCTTACTTTTAGATATCAGGAGTCTTGGGACACTTACCAACTCTGCGCAGCCTCACACAGCATAACCTTGGCTTTTCTCTGCCAGTCGGCCAAATGTGGAGAAGGGACAGTGCAGCTGTTTTTGATCCTGTAAAGCGGCAGCATCCAGCCAAGGAGAGGTTCGCAGGTCCAGGAGGTATGGACTCAGTAACGTTGCTGAAGGTATCACTGTTGACGTAACGCAGAGGATTTTGAGCCGGGCCTTTCTGGAATGCGGTCAAGCTGTGCTACAGTATCCGGTATAACCGATGAAAATATATGAAGATTATATATATGGTCAAATATGGTAAAATCTCAATTTAGTAGTAGGAAAAAATTGTTACCATGGTGCATTGGTAGAGAAGAGATTTTTGATCCATATCGGTTTTTGTCTTTATTCTTGGTTTTTTTTTATGTTCAGAAGAAAAGGAAGAATTACTCCCGGTTGTAGATAACAACCGGGAGTAAAGTCCCTTACCCACTTTTTGTCCCGATCCGGTCCTTCAACCGGGACTAAAAGGTGGCCCTTTAGTTTCGGTTGGTGTCACCAACCCGAACTAAAGGTCCTATAACCTTTTAGTCCGGATTAGTGTCATCAACGGGGATTAAAGGTCTCCCACCCGGGACTAAAGTTCCCCCGCGTCAATTGAAAAGGAGAGACCCAGGACTTTGTCACATGTAGTGTGTAGTTGTGTTAGTAAGAAATGTACGCATGAGATGACAAGTCTTGAGTTTGAATCTCACACACCCCAAAAGAGGTTTCCCTCAGATTTAATTTTTTTCTTGGGGATGGGCTTTAGTTCCGGCTGCGCAACCGTAACCTTTAGTCCTGGATACGTAGTCCTGGTGATTAAAGGTCATTTTTCCACTAGTGATGGGCACCAGGGACAGGGAAAGTGACTGGCGTCACCCTTGGAAGAGGTGCCACGGCTTGCTTAAGAATGGTTCCTGTCCTTTTTTTTAAAAAAAAAGACCCGGTTGCCCGGCATTATATTGATAAGAGGGAATAGAGTTCGCTAGATGCGCAAGGAGCGTGAAACCATTATCAGTAGACCGCTGTTATGGCTGAGTTACAGACAAAGTCGATTACACAGGAAACTATAGGGCGACAAATAATGGCCATGGGCCTTCCCGCCTGATAGCGCCCAGAGGGCATCTTTATTCTTGACCGACGAGATCATACTAGGCACCGTACTCCACGAGTTGTTGAAGACAACTTTGTTCCAATGTTTCCAGAGGGTCCAAAGGGTTAAGAATGCCATAGTATGTCCCGTTAAGTCACCATCGCCTACAACCATCAACAACCAATCCTCAATGCTTCCTTCCACACTCCAGTGGGTTGGGCTTAATCTCTGCTTCCCGCTCCAGTTTGCAACTGCATGCTATGTTGCCCGTGAAAAGGGGCATTCGATGAACAGATGCATAGCTGTCTCCAAGCTTCTATTGCATAACCCACGTAAGTAGTTGTTCATCTATCCTCTTAGTCTAGCTGTGGTCCAGAGCTTGTTCTGCAACAGTAGCCACAAGAAGAACTTGCATTTGGGCAGAGCCTAGGGGCGCCAGATTAGATTAGGGAAATTAGATGCAATTTTCCCACCAAATTGGATCAGATAAGCAAACTTGGCCGAGTATTTGCCGTTGCTCTCCAATAACCATTGTATTTGGTCATCCTCCTCGAGATTGAATTCAATTTCTACAGTCTGAATGAGGTCCCAGAGACAAAGGAATTCCGAGATGATGATGTTGTTCAGGTTATGTCCAATGTTCTGGATCCATGCTCCATGACACAGTGCTTCCCATACTGTTCTATTCTTCCTCTTAGAGTGTTTGAACAAGTGTGGGAAGGAAATTGAGAGTGGCCGACTGTCCGCCCAAGAAGAGTGCCAGAACTGTGCCTTGCGACCATTCCGAATTGTGACTTTGGTCGCCATTGTGAATTGGGCCATATCCGTAGTGTCCACTGGCAACTCTGTCCCCACCCAAGCTCTGTCAGGTTCAACCCATGCGAGCCATAGCCATCGAAGTCTCAGAGCTCTACTAAACCTCTCAAGGTCAATGATACCTAGTCCACCGAACTCAGTTGGCTTGTCCACCATGCCCCAAGCAACCTTGCTCATCCCTCTAATGAGAGCCCTATTACCGTCCCAAAGGAAACGACGTCGGGTCTTACCCAGATCCACCAATATCTGCTTAGGAACCTAGAGTGCTGAAAGGAGATAAACAGGTAGTGCGCTAAGTACTTACCGTACCAATTCTCGTCGTCTGGCAGGGGTTAATAGTTTCCCTTGCTCGATGCTCTAGACATGGTTCAGTTTTAGTCTTCCAAGTGTGAGAGGTAGTTCTAGGTACCGGATTGGGAAGGAGACTCGTTGTCCAGCAAAAGCAGTCAGTACCGCATTCAAGTCCAAACCAGCACATGTAATTGGAGCAACCTGACACTTCCTTAGGTTAAGCCTTAATCCTGTTGCATTTCCAAAATTTTCCACAATATCAATTAGGGCCGCCACTTCATGTTGCACCGGATTCAGGAAGATGACAGTGTCATCTGCGTACAGGGAGATACGCAGTTTGGCTTGTCTTCCCCTCAAAGGAGTCAGAACACCATCCTCCGTAGCAATTTCAAGAATTTTTTGCAGGATATCAACGGCAAGGATGAATAAGTATGGTGAGAGCGGATCTCCCTGCCGAAGCCCCCTCATATGCCTTATTTTTTAGGTCTAGGTCTACCATTCAACAGTACTGATGAGTGTGCTGTGTTCGGAATATGATGCTTATCAAATCCGTCCACCTCTAGCCGAATCCCCTCTGTTCCAACAGCTCGAGCATGTACTGCCACGAGACTGTAACAAAAGCTTTCGAGATATCAAGCTTAAAGAGCAGCACCGGTGTCCCTCATTAAGCCAGCGTTGCCACCCCACAGCACCCGCCGCTTGTCTCTATATCTCTCCCCTCTAGTTAACTCGATGCTGTCGAAGCTGAGGTGGCACATGGCCTGGTCTCTTCCCAGTGTTGGACATCTGCATGAGGGCATGGTGTGAGCGAGGCCAGCGGTGAATACAGATGGCAGGCCCGGATGGTGGCAAGTGCGAACCCGTTTATTTAATATTTATTTGATTTTCAGCCCTGGTTTTAAACAAGGAGTGATGAAGCTCCGCATCACCGCTGATTTTCACCGCCAAAACGCAGAATCAGTGATCAAAATGTATTTATGAACTGACCGTGATTAAAATGTAGTTATCAGACCCTTGCCTATAATTAAATCTAAATTTACTAATTATCTTTCCTAGATTAATGGTGAATAAAAGCCAGACAGGAAAGTTACCTAGAAACACCAGGGGTACTTTCCAACCACCGTAATAAAAGCTCACAATAGAAACTCTCTACAAATGAACAAAACATCTGAGTAGTAAAATCTTGAAGTGGACAGATTCGTTCAGAAACTACATAATGCCGCAGGCTCAAATTGGTTAGGCAACCAACCAATCAATAAAAATATGCTAACCGATACTGTACAATGGCACTACACGCATTGTTCATCTCTGCACAAGGCATACACAACCTGGATATATAGCGCCTCTTTGCCAAATGCATATATCATATCAGTGCTATCATAGTTAACAGACAAGAAGATGAGTGAACTAGCGAACTGGAAAAAATGAGACATGGGAATTGGAGACATCCAGAAACTGGCATATCAGAGCGCATTGGTACCTCCCACTCCCAGTCAAGAATTTCTGGAGTTGGTGTCTATCCCAATGCCACAGCTAGCTTACGCCTGGTGCCAATGTTTACTCAACTGCTTAGCCGATCGATCTTTCAGAATTACAGACGTCCTCAATTCAGAGATCAGGAGGCTAAGAACAGCTACGAAGCCTGCACAGTATCTCATGGCTTGGCCTTGGCTCCCCTCTGCTAATCCGCACCGTGCGGAGCGTGGACAATGCTGCTCTGATGGATCCAGTGGCAGATGCAGAGATTTTCTAGAGCCTCGGCAAACATAACAACTAATAGCAAAAGCGCGTTTGGTTCACGCCTCGGCCTCCTGAGCAGCAATGTCGGCGATGTCTTAACTTCGGCGCTCGATTCGCTCAACAACATTCGGCAAAATTTGGCGCCAAAATAAACTATGGAGCTGTGATCGCGCCGTGGACTCATCTCAAGTGACAGGCAGCTAATCAAAGCGTGCCAAAACTGCGATGCCAAAGATGTGGTGCGTTGCAGCGCAGTGCGGACACGAACCAAACAAAGCCCAATTTTTGTACGGATATAAAGAACAACTACCTACTTATAGAAGCAAAGACAATAATAATACTGATACTTTTTGAAAATAATAAAGCTAATATTAAATACGCAATAGTAGCTTTTTGGTCTGTAACATACTAGTCCATCTTGAAAATTTTTTGTTTGTCATGCAACGTGGTAACGCCTAAGGGAATCACATCTGTTTCTCTCTCTCTCTCTCGCTTATCGTGTGCTGCTTTTTCTTTGGGTAGGTGACCAGTGCTGTTTGTGCTGCTCTATTGTTGCCTACGAACAAGCCCGGGCAGGGGACCAAGATCGCCGGGCCTTGGGTCCGCCCATGGGTGGATCCCAGCAAGCCGACGTTCGCGCACTGGATGGACATCCTTTACCACACGCTGCAGCTGGGCTTGCCCGCATTCGGCTTGTGCCTCGCTGAGCAGCCCTCTTGTCCTGCTTGGCTGTGTGCGTGAGAAGAAGGCCCATGCCGGGCTACACTGGATGATTGTAGGGTCAGTGAACGTTCATTGTCTTTGTCCTTCACAAATGCCGAATACAATGAAGTCATGTACTCATAACCATGATGATTGCTTCGTTCCTAGTTTGAGATTATCTGAATGCTTTCCAATTTGAATTCAACCATTTGAAATGATTTTTGGTACTTTTGACTTTTTGAAACACGGGAGTATCTTAAGATGAAATTTCTTTTAAGGCAAGAGAGGTTGCCAGGAGGAGTACATTTACTCAATAAAGCATACGTTAAAAAGACAACTTTACAATCAATACCTAGTTTATCTCCTAGGCTCCTCGGTGACTCCTCCATCTTTTATCACCGCTTGTTCCGTCCTTTCCCCTCTAGTATCTCACAGGAGCCCGAAGGGAGTGGAGATCCATCAATTTTAGGGTGTGTTCGGCATGGCTCTAGAGCCCAACTCCAGGCTAGCTAGAGATGGCTCCAGCTAGCCAAACACCCAAACTATGGAGGAGCCTAACTCGATGGAATTCTTAGAGCTCTAGTTCCTTTTTCTGGAGCACCTATTTTCCAACTTTAGGAAACTCTAAAATAGACCTAGACAAAGAATTTTAAAGAAATTACTCCTAATTAATATCTGTTACACACTCTAGACAAATACAACTCTAGAGTCAGCTCCACGTAGAGTTTTAGAGTTGTCACACCCGTATTTTAAGGCTAAAATAGGATGCATAAATGACTCATATGTGCCCCAGGAATAGTCGCACATATAAACTAACAAATTACAAATGTATCATCACAGTGTTAAATACATAACGAATAAGTAATTATTACAGAGTCTTACATAAATATAGATAATAACTATAACGTCACACTCACGGAAGCTCCATCACAGGGACACGGTCGACTGGGAGACACCAAGCCTAATACTCCTTGTGATAATCTTCGCTCCGATGTTCATCTGTGGTGGGGAATTGCAAGGGTGAGCACATTTCGTACTCAGCAAGTACAACACGGGTTCATGAGGCACAAATAGGCTAGACACTGTTTGACTGCATTTAGCTTTTAATGTTTAGATTCTTTTTAGCAGTTGAGTAGCATCAAGGTATTCCAAATCCCATTATTAATCTAATGATCAATTGTAATAAGGTTAATAAATAGTAAAGATATTAACAGCAATAATGATCATAGCATGAATGTAATAGTAACCATCTAGCAGAACGTGTGACCAAGGCCGCTCGTGTCCGAGAGCACGGCTATCATGATAGATTATTAAACTCTGCGCAGAGGTGTACACTTTACCTATGAGTCATGATTTTTTAATGCTTAAGTTAGCTAGACCCAAACACCAGAGAACCATATAAAGCCATTCAAAAGTTCGTCTAATCAGTTAGGGCTGCAAGGGTGAGTGGCAGCGAGATGCAGAAACCCTCCTTTTCTAAATGGCACACTCCTTCACGGCTATACTCATAAGACTAGGAGCCGTACTACACCCAAGGTGGCAAACCCCCAACTGCGCCCTTTCGGGTAACCTCTAACAAGGTAGAAAATGTCTTTTAAATGACTAAAGCCAGAGCCATATAGCCCTCACAGCTGTACGAAAAATCCCGGTTCATCAAATTCAGAAATCCTATGGAGAGAAACTAGAGCCAAACCATCCAACCCAAGGCTCTAGCCCCCTTTTGAACAGTAATAAAAATCACATTAAATGTTTATTGCACAATCCATTAATCATATCACAAGATCATTGGCATTAATAAAGCACTAACAAAAGCTACCCAATGCATATCCCAATAGGTAAACAAGGAATCAAGATAGCAAATCTAGTTTATGATCTCTAAGGTTGTCAAGGTGGACACATGCATATGTAGTATGTATTTATTGTGAATAGAACACAAGGATAGTCCATGTTATACTTGCCTTGATCAAAGAGTTCTTGCTGGTCCTGCTCATAGAAGTATTATTGATCGTCCACGAACTGCTCACCATCTACTCACACGATTATCACATCACCACACAATCAATCGGACAATCATACACAAAGCAAATAAGGGAAATTGATTAGAACAGTACACCAACAGGTTTAAAAACAGTTTGAAAATGACATAAAACTGTTCTACTCGTCGCAATGATCACATCGATATAAAGATCATGAAAAACGGAGGGGTGGGTGTATGAATAAAAAGGTTTGAACTCGCAATGGACTCATCATACGGACTGTAGTTTTATTCAGCAAATGGCCTAAGTATGACCAGAGTGAACTGATACATCTATATGGACTCAACGAATAATGAAAAATATTAATTAGTACAAAGTCTGGAACTTAACTGCAATTGTCGATGCTTTTTGCAGGTACACATGTACATGGAGTGAACTTTCAGAACTGAATTGCTGCAGATGGTAGCGGTGGCCTGCATGTGCCTGACGTGAATATGAATGAGAACATGATGTCCGGCTGGAAAGATTTGTAGGGCATATGCATGACGGCTTGCTAGCTAGTTAGAACACAGACCTTACTACTCGGTAGTTAGGCTTGGGCAGGGAGAGCACAGACAGCCATAGTCACCAGGGAAAGGCATAGCTGCAGCACGACGACTGCAGATGGGTATAAGAAGCAAAGGATGTAAGGGCAACAAAATAGCGTGCAAGCGTAGGGCGCCATGGTGGAGACAACGGGGATCGAGAGGAGAAAATTGAGGACATGGAGGTGCTCACCGGCAGATCCATGGCGCTGGAGGATTGGCCAAAGATGTCATCTGGACATGGACCGCGAGAAGTGGTCGTTGCCAAATCGCAGAACGCACTTGCTCCCGCGTTGTTCCAACATCGGCGACGAGGTCAGGACGGCAGGTTCTGATGCTAGAAATCGATCGGCAGCCAGCAGTAGGGACGTAGATCGATATCCTTGGCAGCCGGTTCACATAAGACCTAGGGCAGGAGAGCGACATGATGCTGAAAAAAAATGACGTCGAAACAAACACGGTGATGCACATATACGGGAGTGCGTGAGGCTCAGATCAAGTTGGGTTAGGTTAGGATTTCCGGATTAAAACAATTCTAGAAAAGTCAGGATATTTAATCCGCGAAAATACGCGGAAAGCTAAAAAAAATTTCTCAGAGACATTTTGGAACCTGAGAAATTAAAGTATTTGGATATCATGAAAAGATATTTTGGAGCATCTAAAAATTAGATTTTGCTCACAGAAAATAGGAAGAAAAGGTTCGAGAAAAACCGGAAAAATTCCCAGAAAGTGTTTAGAGATAAGTTGATGAATAGTGAGTATGAAAGAGTGATTTGAAGCCGAAGAAAAGGTTCTGATAAACTCGGATTGAAGGGATTGAGTTGGGAAACGAGAAATTTAATTGTAGAAAGAGAACAGAGACATGCTGCAGAGAAGATCGTTATACTAAACGTATTTTAAAAATTTACTCACTTACATCATAAAATCATTTACAAAAGAATTTGAATAATTTTTAGTTGTGGGCAAAAACCACTCAACCAAAATAAATCATATGCAAGAGCATAAGTGCACAAACATGTTGTTAAAACCTAGTTGAATTTTAACTTAATGAAATTTTTTAATTTTCCTAGGTTTTCATGAGGTCAAATATACCAAATTAAATCATTTTTCCTATATTTCAAAAGTAGCAGAATTTGGGGTGTTACAAGAGTAGAGCTGCTCCACCCGGAGTTGGAGACATTTGAAATAGGCCCTTAATAAGCTTTTTGAGCAGACTGAGTCCTAAGGGTTTGAGTCTCTCCATGTCAAGTTTTTCGATATTAGAGATTATCTCCTCCTTGGCTCCTCCTCTTCTTTTCCAGAGACGGCGAGGGGGCAGGGTGGAACCGTCGTTTTCTCCATGGCGGCTCTATTGAAGCTGAAGACGATGGCGACAACTACGTCATCAACAATTTCATCAGCATGATGACATGTAGACTTTTTTTGGACAACAACATCAAGATGGAGATAATATCGCTGCCATGTAATGGTTTGCTCCATTTTCTTGTTCGTTTTGTTGTTATTAGATCTGACCATGATAAAGAAGCAGAAAGAATAAGTTTCAGATCAGTCTTCCTTATTCTGTGATGGCAGAAAGAAGAAGAAGACAGCAGAAACAAGAATTTTGTCAACTTCGCTTATATGAATATTGGACGTCGATCGTTGTGCATTTGTTGTCAAGTCTTTTGTGGAATGTTTGCCTGTTCGGTGATAAGTATTTCAATGCGTCATGCGAGTTTAGTTTTGACATCTGGAGATTTTTACCGTGTGTGTAGAATTTAGATAAAATTGATTTTCTGGATATCTGTATAATCCAGAGTGCTTGTAGCGTGTTGTTTTATCAAGCTATTATCTAAGATATTTCTTATTTCGTCCAAAAAAGCATACACTAAAGTTATTAGAACTGTATTTGTAAACTGATGTAGTTGTTGCAACATTTCATTCCACTACCCGAAGTCATATATGATTTTTGGTCACTAGATATATGGAAAGTGTGTCTTTACACTACGACTTTGATCGCCAAGAAAAATTTGACTAAATGCGGTGGCAAAACACTTGTAGAACATTCAAGGCAACATATGTGTTCAGAAGAAGTTAAGTCATCATTAATTGGTAAAGTTAATTGGCTACCAACCGGAAGCATGCAACAATACAGATATATGACCCACCCACTCGCATATACTACCACGAATTATGGCGAGAATTTGGAAAAAAAAAAAGGTAAAACATGAGTTGTGGGATTGTAGATATACAAGTGGTTGTTGAGAACTGCAGTTTCCTTTCGATCATCTTAGAGTTACATGTTAAGTCCTCATGAAAATATTTTTTTCTTCAAGAAGCATACATAGATAAGTATTTGATAGTGGGGACAGATCTAGGGACAAACAAGACATGGGAACTGGAGGCATCGGGAAAGAGAAGCATGCTCGTTCTGTATTGCTTTCGGCCCACATCTGGCCTATTCGATTCATGCTATCTGGCGCCGCTCCATGTGTCCCGGATATAGCTTACGCATGTCTTGCTGCCTTATGTCCCTTTTGCGTTGCGGGTTAAACGCACTTTGTCAGGAAGAGTCTCCTTTGCGCGGAGGCAACACAGTCTGTTAGCGTCTAACTCTTTCTTCTTGCTGTTGCGGCGTTCATCGTGCGCAAAACTCTGTTAGCTTGTTTACCTTCCTGGTCTAATCTTCTGCTCAAAACTCTGTATTTCCGTTTTAAGTAATGGAAACTGGAAGATTTCGGTTTGAAAAAAAAGATAGCTTACGCATGGTATTAGGCGCTCTGGCCAACATCTGGCCCCTGGTCTCTCCAATGTGCTGAATATGGCAGAGGCTGCTGGCACTAATCTTCTCAAGAATATGCATGGCTGCTGTGACTTGAATAGATGTTGATATATATATTGTCTTTAGACAGAGAAAGTATCACATCGACGTAAATCACTTAGGAAAATTTCACAAAGCTGTTGTGGAGAAGTTATTGCTGCTGCTGCTCAGTTGTGTAGCTTCTGGTGATCTTCTTCAGTGCTTTTAACCGAGCCAATGCCTTCATCGATTTTGATGACACCAACCACTGGATTGAAGATGGCGACAGTTATCCAATGCCAAAGATTCATGTTTCAGTAGTTTTAGACATGAATCAAATTGAATAGAATAATTGACAGTGATATTATACATTCAAAAAGGACTACAACCTATTGTGTATGTCTACGTGACTATATCTAATAATGGGTTAGACTAGTCATAGAAAAATAATATAATTAAGGAGCAATCCAGAAATAATAAGTGAGGCCCAGACACTAGACTCATGCTCCTCAAGGCATGACCACTCGGGCCTCGACGCCTCGGCCTTTGGCTCAGCCTTGAGCCTCCCGTCAGGCAACGACAAACCAGCAGGTGAGCTAGCTGGTGGCGTCTAGCTGATAGCTGAAGCTTGTTCGGTGGCTGCCACCTCCCACATGCAGAGTGTCCAGTGGCCGGTGGTGCTCGTCATTGAGGAAGAAGAGTCCGGCGTCCGGTGGTTCCCCATATGTCTAGAGTCCACGTGGTGCAGAGTGGTGTCAATCGGGAGTCCTTGCGTGGTGTCGGACAGGATATCGAGGGACTAGAAACTCTCTACAAATCAATAAAATAGAGTAGTAGAATCTTTAAGTCGACAGATTAGTTGAGAAGTCACATAATGACATCCCTACCAGTCATAAGAAGACCATGCAGATACCATTATAAAAATATTGATATATACTCGCAGTGATGAAGTTCCTTTCGTTAGTGGTAGCATAGTAAACAGATAAGATAAAGGAACTCGTTTTTACTTATCATGATGCGGCGCTAATGACAAAGGATCTTGGATTGACAAAGGTGATTGTTGAAACAGATTGCCAAGAATTAGTGGCACTATGGAACTCTAAAACTACTAATAGGGGTGCTATTATTCCAGTGCTAAATCAAGTACAAGAACTTAGTGGAGAATGCTCACATTTTATTTTAGCTCATGTAAGTAGGGAAGCAAACATGGCTACGCATGACATTATCAACGTTTTATCCCAATGTATTCAGCAGGACTCTCATGTTGAGATATGAAGTTATATAAAGTTTCTTTTCTAAAAAATGAGGGAACTAGAAGAAAACGAGAAGTAGACATCGAGAAAGTGGCATGTGCGGGCCCATTGGTACCTTCTCCACTCGAAATCATGCACATCCGGGACCGGGAGTTATTGGGACCAGGAATTTGCAAATGGACTAATTAAGATTGGTGACGTTATTTATCTAGCGAAGAAGGACATCAAGATATGCCCGATCACCACGCATGTTGATATTGGGAGAGATGGGGTCAAGCACCTGTCTTCGTGAACGAGGTTGCTATTGTGGTCCTGGTGTGTTAACTACGAATGGTGTACTGCAAAAAAGTCTTTGGTGCTAAAGAATGTTGTTTAGAGTAGATATTTATGTTGCTTTGGCTGTCTCTCAGCTACATGTCAGGTCACCGATTATTATCACATAATTATTTAAACTAGAACTTTGTTGGTGTCATGTTAATCTTTACAAGTCTCAACTGCTAGGATATTGTGTGTTATAATTTCCTTTCTCTATAAATGAAAAACAAGTTTAGGCAGAGTGCACAAAAAAAATATTAGAATCTAGTGATTGCTTCTTTTTTTAGGCTGTGTACTTTTATGCAGAGGCCTAATTAATATAAAGTGAGCTCTCAATTAAATTATTGTATCAATTCGATGTAATGATTATGAATTAATAAAATAATTCCTTTATCAAAATAATGAAAAGTTTATATGTTTAATAAAAGTTTTGTCATGAAATAGAGACGGATATATATTTATTACCTACCTACCAAACAATATATACACCTATACGAGTATAAAATATTGCCCCTTCATCTCTGAATAAGCAACACACAACCTTGTTCAATCCTTGATAGCACCACGCCTTTTAGTGAATATATATTAGTATTAGCATGAACAGATAAAATTATTAAAGTGGGGACAGGAAACAAAAAAAGGAAGATATGTGGGAGCCGGAGACATTGAGAAAGAGTCGTGTGCCCTGATGCCAAATGGTACAACCATATATGACAGGTTTTTGCTATGTTACTAACAGTTTTATAACAACCGACAGAAATAATCAAAACCGTGAAGAAAAATTCAAGCTCTGGTTAACCTAGCTTGGCTCCTCTCTTCGAATCTGCCAAATGTCGACCATGGCTCGTAGCAGTGAGTGCGTGCAGACGCTAGGCTTGCTGTTCAAACTATTATTGATACTATTTTAGGCTTGCTGTTCAAACTATTATTGATACTATTTTAGTTTGTTGAAAGGCAATGAATCTGTCAACTGAATATGCTGCCACGGCCCAAGCAAATGCAGGGTAGAGTGGCACCGAGTGCTTGAAGGCCTTGTGAGGTTAGAGAGTGCGTGTGTGTATGCTGCTACAGTAGCAACGCTGTGATATATAAAGGGGGTAAATTATAACTTTTCATGTTGTACTAATACTCCTTTAATTCAGGGCCTCTTTGATTTTTAGGAGAGGTATATGATATGATTGTAGGATTATTTTAATCGTTGGATGGCCCATAATGTGATTTATTGGATTAATTCTAGTATTGAGATTTAGTATGATGATTTCTTATAAGTATACTGATAGTCTAGAATTACTATGCAGAGCTTAATTTCCCTGGCCGCTTATCTTGCGTAATTAAGTTGATGCATATGTATGCGCTTGCATTAAGAAAGCACTCTGACCTGTACATGTGCATGATTAAGTGACATTTATTGAATAAAGCCCTACCTATTTAACTAAAATCAGATGCTGGAATAGTCACTACTGACGTTGTTTACTACAAGTTATTAGACTAAAATTAAAGTACTTTCTTCTGTAATACAAGGTATGGAAAGGAAACTCACCCAAGGTGTGAATCAGCAAAGGCCAATACAATTTTTACAACACTTAGCTTGCATTGGTTATATGAGTGTACAATTTTGATCCCCTAATATGACCTAGGCAAATTTGAAAAAGTATGGAAAATCTGTAAATAAGACGCCAATATATATGAGTTCAGGAGTTATATATATCATGAAACTGTGACACAATTTAAATGCCTAATTAGCAACCGTAACCGAGCACTGTTATAAATATGACGCCAACCGAACTGCATGTATACTATACTACTCTATGAAGAAAACCTGTAAAATTCCAACATGAGATGTGGGAATGGGAGACATCATGGAAGAGGCATATACTCATCCTGCTGCCGCTCGGTGCTGTGAGCCTTAGGGCATCTACAACGGGTCTCTTCAACATGTCTCCTCGATGCTTTTTCTGCAAGAAACACACTGTTGTGGCTTGGAGATGGAAGCTGCATCGTCGCACGAGACGACAGGGAAGGCCAGTACTTGGAGCCGCAGCAGGCATCTCGAGCAGTTTTGTACGACTCTTCCAGAGATTTGACGGTGCATTGATCTTGTGCGCGCACGGTTCAGGCATGGGCGTTCGGGAGGGAGATGTCCTATTTCACCGGTGAAGAATCTTTGCTGTTTAGCCCCAATCCGCCAATCTTGAGATCGTGAAGTCGCAGGAATCCAAGGGTGGCCACAGCCGTGGCCGCACAGCA
The DNA here is from genome assembly GCA_038502445.1 of Eremochloa ophiuroides. Taxonomy (NCBI): domain Eukaryota; kingdom Viridiplantae; phylum Streptophyta; class Magnoliopsida; order Poales; family Poaceae; genus Eremochloa; species Eremochloa ophiuroides. The sequence goes on along the minus strand of JAHLJS010000001.1, from coordinate 21,520,905 downwards.
GGTCGTCGACCAAGAGGACACGTCCCCACCGCCGGCCAATGCAGATAGCCTGCATTTTAGTGTTTCAGATTCCCACTGATATTGCTCTGCATTAAAATAGATTAGTTTCTTGTATTTTAGTTCCCGATTCTTCCTGCCGCAAGCGTGGATGTGGAGTAAAATTGATTACATTCCAGCATTTTCTGTTTGAGCATTCCATGATCATTGAAGGTCTAGGTACGTCCTCTCATATTTGTCCAAAATTATCCACGCTCTGCTGCACATCTTGGAAGAAAAGGTATCACTCAATGCATTCTTCGTCACATTAAAGGCTATCTGCAAGAAATTTCTAGTGTGACCTATGTTTGCATATGCTATAATCTGTTTTTTTCCTGAAAACTGATGGTCAGTATGCAAGTTCTAAGACTTTGTTATCTTAGTCTGGAGAGTCAACGGGTCATTGCTTTTTAGTGTGAATGGACCAACGTGATAAAAAACGTAAAAGAAAAGAACTAGAACGAGGAAGAAAAATGAACAATATCTCAAATAAATATGGACCGTTAATTATTTGGATTTTTAAAATACATAATATATTAAAAAATCTGGAAAATAATATTTCTTTCCCTTTGAACCTCCTCAAATCACGGCAGGAGTTGCAGTTTGCAATCACCTCCTGAAATGAATCGGCATGGTTTCGCTTTAACCTCTTGAAACCTCGCATGCGGTTTGTGATAAAAAAAAAAGACAGCAGCAGTGGCCGCCTGCCCCCCGACGTCGCGATCCCGCCGTCGCCCAAACATCACGAAGCTGCCCCGCCGACGTCGCGACCTGCCGCGGCCCCCTGTTGTCACAAGGGCGCCACCGCCGCCCGATGACCCTGTCGGGCACGTCACCGTCACGGACGCAAGAGAAAGCAGCAAGAGTACACACATGGATGCAATCATGCATCAATCAAATATAAAAAAGATTTTTATATCCTAGTTTTTTCATTTTTACCCTATTTTATAAAATAAATAAATAAATAATAAAAATGAATTTAAGATCTCTAATCGTGACCCTCCAGTAGAGTTAAATAAACAGCTCATAGTCATTTGGGTACCGTAGCAATTCTATTATCTTCAACATAATAGCCTAGTAGCCTTAGTACTATTATATATCTTCAACTTCAAGGCAACATATGTGTCCATCAGTTATATATCATAGAACTGTGGCACAAGTTACTTCCATGCCTAATTAACCATCGTAACTGAACACTGCTATATATAAATATGACGCCGATCGTCCTGCATCTACTATAATCTATAAAGAAAGCTTGTAAAATTCTAACGCGTGAGACTTCGGAATGAGAGACATCATGGATGAGGCATATATTCATACTGCTGCTGCTCTGTGCTACGAGCCTTGGGGCACGTCGTCCTCGCTCCAGCTGCGTGGGAACATATCTCAGTTCTTGGCGCGATTTCCGTTTCTTGCGCCTCGTCCCGACAACCTTGCCCTTCCCCATCTGCGGACGCAGGACACACCGACCTTATGAATGGACTATAGCTCGTCCTCACATCATCCCTGACGATCCCCGCCGTTCTCCGCCTTTCCCCTCATTCCTTACTCGACCTCGCCTCGCTGGCAGATGCCAACGACAAGTCATGCTCGCCGGCGTCCGCGGCTGATTCCGCCTGGTCGGCACCAGCAGTATCTTCTTCTCCATCTGCCACGCCGGCTTGATCGGACAAGATGTATGTCTAATATTCTTTGTCCACTATTGGTTTGACCGAGCAGTAGACATACATGTTCCGAATCTAAGGGAATGCCAGGTATTAGGAATTTAGGATGAATTATGGGCAACGGTATGATACAAAAAGTTGCTTCAAAGTAAACTGGATTAGGTTTCGATCAAGACTTCGTTCAGAGGTGGTCTCTTAAATTTCAGTATAAATATCTTCCGTGCTATGTAAATGGTTTTTGAGGCGCTTGCAGACTAACTGAATGCTGGGTTTTGATTGATAGGGTCAACTGGTCAGGTCCCTCATTCGCTCTGCACGCAGTGTACAAATGAATCACAGTGTGCTGTCAGTTCGGTCCACCAGCGCATCGCAGTCTGAACTTCATCTTTGTTCACATTGTGTCAACATACATGAAAGTGTGGACATTGAGTACCACAAAAGGGAGCTAGGTGGCGCAGGCGCTAGTGTCGCCTCTTCATTTTTCTATCTCTACAGAAAATGTTGCATGAACAATGAACCAGACCTACCAAACTTCATTGACATATTTCAAGATGCTGATGACTCTGATCTGATGCTCTTCCCGGTTGGATCAAACGACAACAAACGATGCAAGATTGGTTTTTTGAGTGTGCTGAGTACGGCTTTATTAAGAAGATGAATTAGAGTACAATGCACGCACAAATACAGAGAAAAAAGAAAAGAAAACAGAACAAAAAACCTAGAAAAAGGCCAAAAATCAAGGAATACAGAGGAAGAACGCGTTTCCACCGCCGGCCATGGTCAAGCCGGCCAGTAGAGCAAGCGAAGCGACGGAAAGCATGGAACCGCCAGCGACCGCCATAGCACCTGCCCACGCAGGGTGCACCGCCTGCATTTTCTGTTTGTGTTGCTATGGTGCGAAGCAGGTCGACGGCACCACCTGCTGCCCCACGGATCACACCTTCTGCAATGCCAAAAACCGCACGTGGTTAGTTTCATGTATTTTCTGTTTCAGATTCCTGCATGCTGCCATGGTCCTACAGAAAAAATAGATTAGTTTCTTGTATGGTTCCCCATTCCTACTGCTCTCAATGAGTAAAATTGACTACTTTCATGCATTTTCTGTTTGAGCATTGCATTATCATTGAATGTCTAGATAGGTCCTGTCATATTTGTCCAAAATTATCCACACTCTCCTGGACATCTTCGATGAAACTGATTCAAGGTATCTCTCGTCCATTATTCTTCATCACTAAAGGCTATCTGTATCTATTAGCAACATGTTTGCACAAGCTATAATCTGGTGTTTCTGAAAACTGATGATCAGTGTGCAAGTTGTAACTTCACAATCCTTAGTTGGCTTTGGTTGGCAGGAATTATTGCAGTTGTCGTTGATTTTTAGGGCTCAATTTTCTCACAGAAAAACATTGTTCCATGCCTGAAAAATAGGGATGATACTGGATGATAAGCTCTATAAATTTTGTCAGTTCAGAAAATAGCATTGTCAAGAATTGTAATGCCTTCATAGTGGTTTTCACAACAACGTTGAATTTTCAGGTAGTGTGACCTGGACATTTTGATGGCACTTTTATGAACCTTCAGCAGTCTAACATGTGAACTCATGTATGTTAATTTTTTTTTTTTGAAAATTTTCATGTCTGTGTCAACTTTTAGTTAAGAGGAAAGTGATATCTATTAAGTTTTTTTGAAAGCATATATCTATTAAGTCTTTTTGTTGTTATTAAGTGCAAACAGCAACATAAAGATATACAAATTAGGGCAATGCTAAGGTACAACTCTTACCTTTTAGGAGGGAATATCTCAAATGAATCTTGACCGTTGAATATTAGGATTTTTTAATTAATTAATAAAATAAAAATCTAAAAAATGATTTTCGTTTTCCTTTTTTAGCTCCTAGAATCTCGGTAGATGTTGGCGGATGATACTTGCATGTTTGCATGTCCTTAACTTTTGGGAGGAATCAGATTTGGCTCGTTATGTTCATTCACAGATGGTGCTATATTTTTTTGAATGCACATTTAATTTGGTCCTTTAATATTTCCCTTACAATGCAAGCTTGAAATGTCGATGGTCTATGGTACTATCTTGCTTTGATCGTAGAAGGAAAAACAGTTTTGCTTCTGTAAATTGCAGTCTGGTTGAAATAAAAGTTGTACAGCTTGATCACTAATACAACCTTTATGTTTATGACTTTTTAAGCCGATGTCATTTTCTACTTCAAAATATTGTTCGAACTTGATATTTCTTCAAATTAAAATTTTCAAATGATAGATGAAAGTCTAACGAAAAAAAGAATGCTATTTCGTTGCAGAGAAAAATCATAATTATTGTTGACAAACTATCAAGAACACCATTTAAAATGTTGGGCCGGTCTATGTTCCCCAAATGCACAGTAATCCGAACACGTGCGTGTGCATGCAATTCCCCCATTAATCGTGCATCACAGTCTTGCCAAAAAAAAATGTGCATGCATGCAAACAAATCTTTTCCATATCATAAATATTCCTTTTTATACTATTTTATATAATAAATAAATAAAAATGTATTTAAAATATTACCTCCTAGAAGGTAAGATTTGATTGTGACTGTCCGATCGAATAAAATGAATGGCTCAGAGTCATTTGCGGTACCATAGCAATTCTCTACAAATTAATATTAATAACTAAATGGCAATAAGCAAAGCATTAAAATGCTTAGAGATGATCCCTTGTCTTGGGGTCGTATGATCTGTCATTTTAGTGGTATATATGTATGATTCTAGACACACTTGGTTTGGTTGTTTCTCGGCTATATGTTAGGTCATACGAATTATTTTCACATAATTATCTAAATGACAAAATTTTTGGTGTCATGTCGGTCTTTACAAGTCTCAACTTGTAGGATCTTGTTATTACTTTCTTTCACTGTAAAAAGTGCACAAAAAATTATTAGAATCTTGTGATTGCTTAGGTTCTTGCATTTTTGAGGTTGCCCTTTTTTGCGGAGTCATGAAGTGGGTTCAGGATTATTGTATCGATCAATTTGCTGTAATAATTATGAATTAATAAAATTGTTCCTTTATAAAGAAAAAGAAAATGCTGATGCGTTTAAATGCTATGGATTAATTATATATTACCTACCTACCAAACAATATATAAACCTATACAGGTATAAATACATCTCCACTTCACCTCTGAACAAGTAACACACACCCATGTTCAATACCTGATAGTGCCACGCCTTTTAGTGAACATATATTAGTGTTACAACTTACAATAACAGACAAGATGATGAAATATGGAACAGGAAAAGAAAAAAAAGATGATATGTGGGGATTGGAGACATTGGAAAACAGTCATATGCCCTTGCACCAAATGGTAGACGAATTTGGCTGGGGGCCCTAATGCGCGGTCAACGTCAATCGAGCTGGTCTCCTCTCTCTGGCGAATGTCGACCACTGGCTAGTTGCAGTGAGGGCAGACGTTAGGCTCGCTATTCAAACTATTACTGAGACTGTTTTAGTTTCCTGGAAAGCGACAATACCATCAAGAACATGTGTTGCCACGGCCCCATGCTAAGGTAGGGTGGCACCCAGTGCAGGAAGGCCTTGTGGTTAGAGTGTGTGTATGTGTATGTGTATGCTGCTACTGTTGACCTGTGGCAATGCTGTGATATAAATAAAGAAGTTAAAACTTATGTTGTACTAATCCTGCGTTGAGGACCTCTTTCATTTCTTGGAGAGCTTTATGCGATGTTTGTAGGATTATTTTAATGTTTTAGATGGCCAATTGTGATTTAGTATGATGGTTTCTTGTAAAATATACTAATTGTCTACAGTTACGTACTAAGCAGGGTTTTAATTCCCAGGCCACTTCTCTTCCTTAATTAATTTGATGGATATGTCTACGTGTGGTTGCATTAAGAATAAGCACTGCGACTTGTATGTGTGCATGATAAAGTGGCACTTATTGAATAAAGTGCTATACATATTAAACTATAATCGGATACTGGAATAGCCACGTATGTTTGTAGAGTCCAAGTTATAGACTGAAACTACTTTCTTCTGTAATGCAAACTCCGTTGCACTTTGTTATATAATATAATGTATTGAAAGGAAAGTCACCCGAAGGTGTCAAGCTGTTAAGGCAAATACAAATGTTACAGCACTTGGTAAATGAGTGGACAAAATAGACAACCTTTTATATAGCCTTAGTAGGTAAATTTGACGAATTATTGTTGCTACAACACAAGAATAGTACTATTATCTTCATGGCAACCACTGGTACAAAACCATATTATACAGGCAGTTCACAACCCATTTCTACAGGCGTTTCCCAGCGCCGACTGCGCGGAAGGCCTGTAGAAATGGGACCACAGTACAGGCGGTTCAATGTGGACCGCCTGTAGTAATGTATCTACACAGGCGGTTCTCTTAGTGAACCGCCTGTATAAATGGACCATGTACATAGGCAGTTCACTAAGAGAACCGCCCGTGTAGCTACATTACTACAGGCGGTTCACGTTGAACCGCCTGTGTAAATATCAGACTATATTTGTATATAATAATAAATTATTTTTATATTATAAAATATTACATATATATTGATATTGGGACTACTATTTGAAAGGTGTTCAGACATCTACATGAACAATTTAAATATTTCATACATACATTTATATACATCATTATTTCGTGCTCACGAACATAAAGTTATTTACAAAGATTATATACATCACACATTGTATTCATCAAAGTTTGCACTTATGGTCTAATAATCTGTCCTAGTAAGCTTTAGCCTACTAATCTCTGTTAGGCTCCCAGAACTCTGGCATAGATAATTGGCTATTATGATTATGATATTTCCCTTCGCGTGGAATGAGATATTTCAAGAGGAATGTGCACAAGTCCTCAACTATGTCGTATATAGTCTTTTCGGTGACCTTCGCTGCCATGGTTTCCTTAAATTGCTGCAAAGAAAGTTTATTAACATCATATACTTAAATTTTGCACTTTCAATGTCAGAACTACATACATGACTATTACTTATATTAATTACCTTGGAAGGGTTGCTGGTGAATCGTCTCTCTCATGTGCTCGCACACATAGTATCCACAGAGGATAGACCCGGGTGGCTGCTTGTGGCACTATATAACGGGAAAGTGGTTATTTATAGATACAACCATGTATCGTACATGTATGATTTGTATTCATAAAAGTAAATTTTCATACGTACCGACCAGTTATGTAAAGCTTGCAATGGCTGCCCTTCTATCTTAAACTCGCACTTTCCACCTGTTATCTTATAAAACCTATATGCCCTATGATCCCGAATAGAACCACCATGTTAGTCTCAAACTCTCATAATGCAAAAGTATGAATGCATATATATCTCGACTTACAGCTCTAAGAGTTCAATAAATTTTGCATAGGATTCTTTAGGGTAATCTGCGGAGTCTTATACCAGCACCTTTCCTTCCTTAGGATAAACGTGGCAGCAGATCCAGTGGTCCTTGCACGAAGAGAATTCTTGATGCATTTGTGCATTGGAATTATTTAGTTTCATCTAGGCAAACTCACACTCACCCAAAGTGGTACGGAAGGACTACCAATTTCCTGTCTTGATACTTCTTCAATGATCTTCCAATGTAGAAGGCGTAGTCGGATTCAAACTTAATCCTCAACTATCTGATTTTCTTGGCCCGTTCATCACCTTCTAAGCCCAATAACTCCTCGTTCTCATTCCTGATCCTAAATGTGTGCCGTTCTTCGCATATATCTATTGGGCACAGATAGCCAATCCTTTCATTTGCACAAGAATCAAAATCCAGGACCATAATACATCTCCTGCTGCTCAAATGGCATTCTGCAAGGGGCATTTATGTCAGATATTGAACATTGATGCAACTAAAATGCATGTGTAACTATGTAACACTTACAATGCAAACGTCATTACGATCTGTACGTCCAGTCTCTCGAGGTTCATCATCAACCACACGTCTTCGAAGTTAATCACGCACTTCTCAATTTGACTGAGAAATGCCTTATGTGGTATAGAAATGCTAATAGTGTCGATGCCCGCAGAAGATGCTCTCATGTACCAGTCGTGCAACCTTTTTATATTGCTTGGGACCTTTAAGAGTTTCTCCCAATTGAGTAAAGGCCTTCCCGACACAAATTGTTTAGGGATGTTCTTGTAATCTTCTTTAGTTGGCACCTTGATTTTGCAAGTACTGACCTTAGGCACCGACTTCGATGACTTCGAGAGCTCAGACAACTCATGCGCTTCTATAGTGCGTTTCCGTCCAATGCCTGACAAAAATTTGACCGTGCCCGCTGTTTTTTTCTTTGGCTCAAAGGGGAAAACCAACTTGGGCACCGAAAATTTTTTCTTTGGCGGCGGTGGTGGCTCCTTTGGTTGTTCAGGATCTTTAGGTTGTAGGGAAGGTGCTTGCTGTGGGCTAGGAAGATCATGGGCAGGTGATGCTGGTGGGTCAGGAAGAGACTGGGGAGATGGTGGTGGGTTTGGAAAAGGATCGACACATGCTGACGACTCCTAAGTGGGTGGCATCTCTTGAGAGGATGGTGGTGGCTCCCGCAGCTGGACGTCCCGCCGAGGCCAAAGGATGAAATTGTTTATCGCCTGTCCAAGTTTGTCAATGTCCTCGGGACCGGGGATGTCTAGAATCTCGTCCTCGTATCCTTGGACCACGGTCGACACTTCAACTCTGCAGTAGTCTTCAGGAATGTCAGCACCATGGTATTTAGATCCTCCTGGGATTGCTTTGCCTATGGCCACTTCCCTTGAACGATGATTGTTAATGCCATACCTTATGACTAGGGAGCAAGGCACAGGGAGCAACAATGTCGTCAACCGGATAGTGAGCCTTGTTCGCTGTAGACCCGACACTGCTAGGAATATCTATTGGACCCTGTGGCACCAACGGTTGCGCAACCACTGGGACTAGCTGCATCTGCGGGGGCTGAGCGCTCATCTGTTGATTTGACACCTGCACTCGCCAGTTTCTGCATCAACTGAGGAGGAGGATCTTCTAGCAATTTCCCCATCATCTCATGTGAACTCCTTCTGAGCCTCCTGCTTAAAAAAACTTGCCATTATATTCCTTGTACCGATCACGTTTCTTGTACTCATCTGACCACTGAGGGCCGAATCCATCCTTCCATCCTTCTTTGGATGAGATGCCTCAAACACGGCCAGGATGCTCAGGGTTACCCAGGCCCACACTAAGGGTATCCCTCTCCCTTCGTGGCTTGAATTTCCCTTCCTACTGCTTGGCTGCCACCGCAAAGATGCTCTTTGCTGCTTCATCGACAATAGGGTCCTCAAAGGACACACCACTCTCGGTTTTCTTTGGCTTCCGAGCAAGAATCCAATTCGCAGACCTTTCACCAACTTGCTCGGACAGCACCGGCAACCCTGCCGCCTTCTTCCCAGACTCTTGTTGCCTCCATTTGGGGATCTGGCGCTGGTACATATGAAGTTTGGATCTCTCCTAGATGGTGGTGGTACTTGTTCTTCTTTGCGAGCTCGGAGTTGGCTTCACTCATAGCTATGAAGTTTGGATCTCCCCTCTGCTCTAGAAAAACCGTCCACTGCCCATTGGTAATCTTATATTTTTTTGTAGGGTCCTTTCCTGTCTTCGAATACTTAGAATTCAACTCGTACCTCCAGTTTCGGAAACTGATCGCACACTGCTTCATTGTATATTCATTTACTAGTGCCTCTGGCGTGTTCCGAGGAAACTGGAACCTCGTCTTAATTTTATCCCATATTCTGTTCTTGTCACCTTCTAGCACATTAGACCAATCCCGAATGGTGATGTCAAGAATGTCCTTAACATAGAAGCCAATTGCAGTTCCGGTACTTAGGTAGGGCCTCCATCGGAAGTAGAGGTTGTCCAATCGAGCTCACTTCATCAATGTTCTATGTTTCGTCTGGAAACTTGTTCGTACCCCTCTCGCCTCGTTTCACACCGGTCCGCTTCCTTTTCCTTGATCTCTCAGTGGTCGTCGTCGCGGTCGGTTCTGGTGCGTCTGCTGCATCACATGCCATTTCGTGTTTCATGATGAGCTCTTGCATCTGAGACAATGCCTCCTGAGTATATAGACATTGTCAATCATATGGACATTATGGATCGAAATCATGTAATTACATACAAACATGGACTCATGGATGTGATATTTACCTCATCCTCTCGTGGATTGTAATTAGGGTCACGTTCGAATTCACGACGTGCCTTCCTCGCTTCGGGAGGCTCCATGTCGTCGCTAGCTTCTATTTCGTATGAGGGAGTGGAGGCCCCTGATGCTTCGCCCGTTTCATGGGTCCCTTGAACTTGCTCTTCTTGCTCCGTGGGGTGGGTCCCTGGGGCTTGTTCCGTGTGTTCGAATCCTTGTGCTTGGTCCTTAAGCGGAGAGACCATTGTGAAAATCTTCGCTCGATCTATATCTTAAAGACCTAGATTAAGAGAGGCGTACACGAGAAACATCAATACTCTATGTATCACTTACGTGCATGAAATAATATTCTCTAAATTTATTTCATATTTTTTCTGATTTTTCCTTATTTTTTCTGATTTTATTCAATTTTTTGTTTGAAAATGCAACTACATATATAAAAAAGAAATTATACAACAATATACATATACTCAATTACATATACAAATACATATATTATCTAATGACATATAAAAAGAAATAATAATATTCTCTAAATTTATTTCATATTTTTCTTGATTTTTTCCTTATTTTTTCCTGATTTCATTCAATTTGTTTTGCTTCTAAATGCAAGTTCATATATAAAAAGGTCCTAGGGTGATTGTTAAGTGAAAGCACAAAGTTATTAGCAATTTCTTAACCATGATTTACAGCTTATTAATTGTAGTTCGTGAATCAACCAAGAGAAAGAATTTGATTAAGGAATCATGAACAAGTGAAGCCTCAGATTTGGGCAACTTGAAACTGTGATACCAATCCATGGACATAAAACAGTATTTTACTCGCTCACAATATGTACATTCCTTGAATAGTTTTGCACAATATGTACTCCGAACACAATGCCCTAATATGACCACAAACAGACCCTTTCCAATCAGACCCTAGCCATCTCCCAATCGGGCTGACTGGTGGGGCCCACCAGTCAGACCCTTCCCCTACCTCCAGCCGCCGCCGCCGCGCGCTGAGAGGCGGAGGTGGGCCGCCGTGACCCGTGCCGCCGTGCACCCGCAAGCCAGCCGTGCCGCCGTGCAACCGCAAGCCGCCGTGCGCGCCGCCGCACCCGCAAGCCACCGTGCCGCCGTATCCGCATGCCGCCGGTGGACAAAGAGGAGGACGAAAGGAGAGAGGACAAGAGAGGCGGAGGAAGGAGGCACACAGAGGACCTCACCGGTGGACTCGACGATGGCGGTTGCGGCGGCGGAGACCGAGGAAACCGGAGACCCCGGCGGCGCGTGCGGCGGCGGAGCTCCTAGGGTGCGACGGCGGCGGGCGGGGATCCCGTGGGGTGCGCCGCGCCGAGGTGCAGGGCCGAGGTGCGGCGGCGCGCTCGTTGACTCAAATGGCGAGTGCAGGCTGGAGGACACCGAAGTCGAGGCGGGGGTGGCGGTGGCGGCGTGGAAAATTTGGGCAGCCTGCCGGCGTCGGTTCGAACAGACTGGCGCCAACACTTAGAAAAGTTTGGGGACGGAAGCAGTAAAATTATATAGGGGTGGATTTCTCCAGACGGTTCGTAATGACAACCGCCTGGAGAAAATATTTCTCCAGGCGGTTCGTAGTGACAACCGAGAAACCACTTTTCCAGGCGGTTCGTAGTGACAACCACCTGGACAAAAGATTTCTCCAGGCGGTTCGTAGTGACAACCGGCTGGACAAAAGATTTCTCAAGGCGGTTGTCACTACGAACCGCCCGGATAAATAATTTTGTATATTATTTAATTTAAAAGCTTCAAAAATTCATATATCAAGAAATATTGGTCCACAATTAGTGAAAAAACTTTTGTACTGTTTCTCTTGAGTAGATCTACATGTTAAAAATATGAAATGCCATGTTTGAGATACTTTTATACGTACCTTCATTTAAAATGATTCAAATTGAATATTTGCCTCCTATCTTGTTTAATACATAAATAATTTTAGGAATACCAGGAAAATATGGATCCAATTTTTCTAGCTTTGTTGTACTGTTTCTATGATATAAAAAATATATTATTTGGTGCAATTCATAGTACTCCACAGAAAGGTGAAAAACTCATACGAAGCATAATAATTTAAAAGCATTTATATTACATTGTAGAAACAGAGAAGGGTACGTAGAATAATGTGCACATTGTAACATAGAAGGATGCCATGGCAAATGTCAAATATAATGTAGACAGCTACTGTTTTTCCTTGTCCATCTTGGCGCACCTAGGGCAACGAATTCTGTGGGATGCTTCGCTCAATATTCCTTATCTTTATTGGATGGTCGTGTACAAAGAGAGATATGTTGCTGAACTCGTTAAATTCATCCAGGTCAGATACACCATCAACTCCTATAGCTTGTTGCTTTTCAGGGAAAACTACATGCTTTGGCTTATCGATGCTTTTCTTCTGATCGTTAGGAGATAGGATCTGTTCAGCATAGAATACCTGTGCGGCACGGTTAGCCATTATCCACGGATCATCTTTGTAGCCTACCTTACTTAGATCAAGAACTCTGACCCCATAGTTGTCCACTGTGACATGTTTGTCTTCAACCCATTGACATCGAAACACAGGGATCTGAAATGTACCATAGTCTAGTTCCCATATGTCCTCAACAAAGCCAAAGTATGTCTTTTCCTCACCAGTTTTAGAGTCTAAGGCCTCGCATCGAGCACCACTGTTTTGTGCCATGCTCTTTTGGTCCTTGGACCTGGTACAGAATGTGAAGCCACTAATGTCACAGGTTTGCCATGTCGTGACTTGGCATGATGGTCCAGATGCCAACACCTTCATGGTGCATTCCTCAAGTGTTTCCCCATCTAGAATGTCATGCTCCCTTAGCCATGAGGTGAACGGAATCTTGTGTTCCTTCATTAACCATTCGTCCGTGGGCCCATGATTATGTTCGCGAAGCTCATCAATGTGTTGCTCGATCAAAGGCTCCATTATCGAAAGCTGATGTACGACGCTGTGATGTGCCTCGAGGACTGTATTGTAATCTTGCGGGACGCATGATTTCTTTCCCATCCTTCCTCTTCCATTTAGCCTACCCCCGTGTCGTGACAGAGGCAAACCTATTGCAACCTGGTCTTTTAGGACCCTGTTGCAGAATGGACCACCAGATTCAATGGCCTCTTCGGTTAAGTACCCCTCTACCATGGACGCCTCAGGACGAGCACGAGTTGATACATAGCTATTCAGTATTGACATGAAACGCTCATACGTCCACATCTCATGCAAGTACATGGGACCCAGTGCCTCTATTTGTGGAACCAAGTGCACCACAAGGTGAACCATCATATCAAAGAATGCTGGGGGGAAACACATGTCAAACTGTGACAATGTCTCCGCTGCGAATTCCTAGAGAGATGCAACTCATCACGGTCAAGCACCTTCTGTGAGATCCTGTTGAAGAAGTAGCACAACCGTGTGACTGCAACCTTTATCCACACCGGGTCTATAGCCCTGATGGCAATAGGGAGGAAAATAGTCAACATGACATGACAATCATGTGAGTTGTAGTTGGTTAGTGTAAGGTCTTTCATTGACACAATACTCCGTATGCTAGAGCAGAATCCAGATGGGACTTTCAAATTCTTCAACCACACACATATCGCATGTTTCTCATCATCGGTGAGGTTGTAGCTTACTGCCGGGGAGGTGGTACTTTCCATTTTGTAGCCTAACAGGATGAAGTTCTTTTTTTATGACTAACTGTACCATGTCCATGCGTGAATTTCGTCCTTTCTTTGACTTGCCCTTCATGTCCAGCAAGGTGCCGATTAGGCTTTCGAACACGTTCTTCTAAACATGCATACCATCGATCGCGTGGCGTATGTCTAACTCTGGCCAGTATGACAAATACTCAGAGAAAATAGACTTCTTCTTGAATGTAGCCCCTGGAGTTGGTTTGACAGTCTTTCTTGGTTTTCCATCTTTTGTCTTCTTTCCGAAAATAAATTTGAGTTTGCTGACTATGTCAAAAACTCTTTGCCTTTACTGTTACCTGATGGAGCAGTAGACTGTAGCTCAACATTATTGTCAAAGTACTTATCCATATTTTTCTGGCGATACCTGTGTCCTTTCGATAAGTACCGTCTGTGCCTCATGTACACTATCTTCTTAGATGCAGTAAGGGACACGTAAGCGGTTCCATCTATGCATACCACACAACCAAGCTTTCCCTTGAACTGCCCTGATAATGTGAAGAGAGCAAGGTAGTCATTGATTGTAACAAAGATAATTGCTCTCAGCGTGAATGATTCTTTACGGTACTCGTCCTATATTTTTACACCTGTTTCCCACAATATCTTCATGTCCTCCATTAAGGGCTCCAAGAAAACATTCATGTCAACTCCAGGCTGTGTAGGACCAGAGATAAGGATGGTTAGCATAAGGTACTTTCGCTTCTGCATCAACCATGGTGGAAGGTTGTAGATGGTGAGGATCACCGGCCACGTGCTATGCTTGCTGCTCCTCTCAGCAAATGGATTCATTCCGTCAGTACTCAATGCGAACCTAACATTTCTTGGTTCCTTTGCAAAGTCGTTGTGGTTTTCATTGAAATCTTTCCACTGGTTCCCATCGGCTCGGTGCCGAACCTTCCCATTGTCTTTGCGCTCATCAGAAGCATGCCAGCTCATAAGTTGGAAATCCTCCGGGTTAGCGAACAAATACCTCAATCGATCGACCACAGGAAGGTACCACATCACCAAAGCAGGAATCTTTTTCTGCGCATAATAGTCTACTTATTCTTTTTTTTTTTGCCGGTGGGTTTTGAACCACTCTTCTGGGTCTTCTGTTGGGTCCTCTTTCGTTTCGTTCCTTTACACATGGAGGTAGCACACTCTTCCTCTCTGTAGTCTTTATTTGTCTTGTACCTACTTGCACCACACTTTGGACAGCTATCCAAGTCCTTATAATCATCATCTCGATATAGCATACAGTGATTTCTACACGCGTGGATCTTCTCAACACCCATCGTCAGTGGACTGATTAGCTTCTTTGCATAGTATGTGTTAGCAGGCACTTTGTTCTCCTTTGGAAGCATGTCTGCAATAATGCTCAAGAACGCATCGAAGCCAGCATCACAAAGACCATATCTAGCTTTGCACACCAACAACTTTAGCACAGACCGCAGCGTCGTGAACTCTTTGGTGCAACTATTAGACTCATTGTACAAAGGCTCTTCTGCTGCCTTTATCAGGGCCTCCATACCTTTCATGAAGAACATTGATGGATCTTCCGCATGATGATGCAACATTGCCTCTAGGAAATCTACATCTTCCGCCGCCATATTAGTTCTGAAGCCACTCTTTGGTGCAACCATTAGACTCATTGTACAAAGGCTCTTCTGCTGCCTTTATCAGGGCCTTACCTTTCATGAAGAACATCGATGGATCTTCCGCATGATGACGCAACATTGCCTCTAGAAAATCTGCATCTTCCGCCGCCATATTAGTTCTGAAGCCTTCACTTCCTCCAGCGGAACCTTGATCAGGAACATTCGGCACAACATGTTCAGCGTCTGGTTGTTGTGTATCGTTTACGAACTCAAACCCGTCAACAAGCATATTTGGACTATCGGTGTCGATGTTCGCAGGGTTCCTAGTTGCATAAGGCGCAGAGCTACCCTCTCCATGCTTTGTCCAAATCAAGTAATCATTCATAAATCCTCGGCGGACCAGATGAGAAAGGATTTATTCAGTGTCATCAAATACAGCAACATTTCTGCAGTCCATGCATGGACAATGTATGTGCGTCTTCTTTGTTCTCCAAGCATGGATCTTAGCGGCATCAATAAACCTCTGGACTTCTGGTATGTATGATGGATCTAGTCTTGATAAATTATACATCCAGAATGACCTCTCCATCACTACCTATAAAAAAATACAATGAATAACAAAAAAACATTATTAACTATGGGTTATAGGTAGGGAAGTGTGTTGGCTAGGATTTAGGATTTAGTTAGGGAGTATGTTGGTAGGGAGTATGTTGGCTAGGATTTAGGGTATAAAATACTTAAGTTGCATAATTAATAAACCTAAGTAGCATATAACTAAAAAACACACAATTCATGAAACATATATAGATGCATGTGGATAAAATAAATTGAGAAAATTAAGTAGCATAAATAAAAAATAATAAAAAAGGGAATGTTGCATAAACTAGCTACATTTCTCTCTCTACATAAATACACAAGAACACACCATTGATGAATGTTGCATAAACTAGCTAAATTGAGAAGCAAGAATGAAAAGGGAGAGAGGAGAGACATCATCTAACCATCTTAAGCAACCTCATTAGAAGAAATAAAGACAGAGCTAGGTATTCTTCTCTCTCTCACTCATGGTGAAACCCTAGATCCAAAAAGTGGCTCAAATTGAGCAAGAATGAGCAAATTGAGGCAATAGGGAGATGAGCTAATCTTTTTTAGCAACCTCCTTCCAAGAAATGAAGATCAAAACCTCCCCCTTGTATTCTGCCAAATCTGGAACTCCAAAATCGCCTCCAATGGAAAGTGGCTGCGAGCTACAGCCGGCTTGGGGAGGAAGAAGCAGTATTTATACTAGATAAATCGCGGTTAATAATTCAAACCGCCACTAAAAAACAGCTACTACATGCGGTTGTCTTAATACAACCACCTATGTAAATGTGACATTTACACAGGCGACAACCGCCTGTAATAATTCTTTTCTACAGGCGGCTGTCTTAACACAACCGCCTGTATAAATTTCACATTTACACAGGCGGTTGTCTGTAGTAACCTTTTTCAGTAGGCAGTTGATAGGTCTGACACCGTCCTTTTTGTACCACAGGCGCATGATAACTAAAACCGTCTGTGGTATAAAAAGAGGCGCCAGCAATGGCCTCTTTTCTCCTGGTGAACATATGTGCCCAGGAGTTATATATCATGAAACTGTGGCACAAGTTACTTCAATGCCAAATTAACCGCTGTAAAGAGCACTGCTATAAGTATGACGCCACCCGGCCTGCATCTACTATACTCATCTTTGAAGAAAACCTGTCAAATTCCAACGTAAGATGTAGGAATGGGAGACATCATGGAAGAGGCATATACTGATGCTGCTGCGGCTCGGTACTATGAGCCTTAGGGCGCGTCCTCTTTGGCTCGACCCAGTGGGTACAGCGGAGTTGCTTGCGCTGTTTTTGTTTCTTGTGCCTCTTGCTGACGCTCACGCCCTTCCCCATCTGCGAACGCATCGACCTCGGAAATGGAGTCTGGCTCGTCCTCGGATCCTCCCCGTCGTTCCCCGTCATTCTCCCTCGAACTCGCCTCGTGGACAGATACCGACGGCGCGTCATACTCGCCGACATCTGCGGCTCTTGCTGCCTGGCCTGCTCCTGGGGCGTCTTTGGCTCCCTCTGCCTCGTCCGCTTTGGTCGGACAACATGTATGCCTGCTATTCTTTGTCGGCAGTTCTGCAAATAACATGGCACTACTGGTTTACCCAAGGAGTAGACATACATGTTCCGAATCTAATGGAAAGACATGTATTAGGAATTTAGAATGAATTATGGGCAATCATATGATACAGAGTGGCTTCAAAATAACTGAATAGCCTTCGTTCAAGGCTTCATACACAGGTGGTCTGCTAGATTTCAGTTTAAATATGTTTGGTACTCTGTAAATGGTTTTTGAGGTGCTAGCAGACTTCTCTCAATTTTTTCTGAAATCTGCTACAGGTGGCCTTTTTTAGCACTGTAGCAGGCCGCCGCCACCAATAGCTATGTGCGGAGGTGCGCTAACAGATCGCTGCTTTACCACTCCTCGCTGCCGCAGTAGTGTCGTAGTAGCATGAATCATCCACGGCGCTGCGCCGACGGCAGAGGCCATGCAGACAACCCCTCACCGGCCACGGCAGCAACGGTGCTCACATGTTTCTTCGTCTGCCATACCTTCTGCCGCCTTGTGTCCTCCACATGCTGGGCCACTCTTTCCACTACTGGAAACGGGAATATTTCTGTGCGTGCGAAAACACACGGGAAAATACGTATACCATCAGGAAATATTTAGGAGAAAGCATGAACACCGAAATAAAGAGTGTGAACGCCAAACCACGCGGTAGTTTGAATTTTTTCCGTGCATGTGTATGTTTTTCTGTGCGTTTTGAAATAATCGTCAGAAAAATATTGAGAGCGGGTATGTGTTTTTTCTGTGAGTGTTAATATTTCTGTGTGTGTATGTTTACGCATAGAACAATTATACAATTTTTCTATGAGTTTTCATATTTTTTTGTGGGTATATTTTGAACCACACAGAAAATATTATTTTTTCTACGTGTACCGCAAAAAAAAGCACAGGAAAATTCATCACGCACAGAAGAATGCAAGTTTTTCCAGGTAGTGGACCGTTCGCCTATCCTCGAGCTCCTTCCCCTCGCTACTGCCGCTAGCGAAGTGGCGGGGCGAGCAACTAGCCTGCAACATGTGTACTCATCTTTTGTTTTGCAGCCTCCATGTTCGTCGAGTCGAGATCCATAGTCTCCTCACGCTCGGGCTCCTTCTCTGCCTGAGCAAGGCAAGGAAATGCGACGGCGCCATTAGCGAGCGCTCGGCGATGACCGTGAGCTTGCGTAAGTAGGTGTGGCCATCACGACGGTGCCGTGGGGCCGGCAATGGCCATGATGACGTCGGCCGTGTCCGTCTTGTCTTCCTCATCCACAATTACGGTGACTCAGCTACGGCCTTCTTGATGACCATCAGCGGCATGCTCATCGCCTTTGCCTCCCTGCTCACCATGGAATAGGGATCGAACAGCCTAAACCTTCTTCTGCTTCCTCTGGCATATAGCCCTGTCACTCTCCACCTCTCTCACTAGCTTACAGGTATGCAATGAAATTGGTTGGCCTTCCCAGTCGATCTCAGTAATAGCACTATCGGTCTATCGCTTAACCTCACTTTTCCTCTCACCAGTTCTCTTTATACATTGTTAAATTGTAATGCAATCCTCACGCGCCGCTACATATTTTATAGATATTTCATTTCATTATTTCTTATTATGTTGCTCTTTCTATCTCCTGCTTGCATTCTTCTTGAATAATTTATATGTACTGTACTGCGTATTCCTGTAATATATTTTAGATGTATTTAATAATCATACCTCAAGGTGTTAATCTATGCTCGGCCCTGCATTGAGTATATCATGTTTTCAATAGCCAATAATTATACATTTTAATGTATACGAAAAGAATTGGTATTGATGCACTCAGCACTTGTCTATATTTCAGACAAAACATTGTATGAATCAACTGAGGGGACATCTTAGCACAAAACTGAACTATTCATATCTTGTTTGACTGTCAGGAATTAACTGATGGTTCCAGCCTTACAGTATGTTCATGTCATATAAACACATGGAGTATAAATAGGTAAGCAATGCTTTCTGAATTTTAATACCTATAACATCTGCAAGGCAATGAGTGATGTTTTTTATCCAGTCACATAACATGGCCATTTGTATTTGCCTTGTCAGATTTCTTAAAGAGGATTTGTGGGTCACTTCACAGATAAATAGATTTGCAGGGGTTCAATTTATGTTCTCAATAGTCAATATAGGTCAGTGCTATTGTATTAGTCATCAAATTATCTTCATTTATAGGTAATTAATTACATATACGTACGTCTGCTCTGATATAAAGCTTCAATTGCCTTAGCATCACATCAAATGATATCAGTTTGTTGTTAGATTTGTCAAAGATGGGCAATTAGGATTTTTTATTTCTGATATAGTGCAGAGTTTTTTTTTTCTGAATGAATATTTGGATAAACTTCTTACAACAGTTCCAAATTTTCAACAAAGGGGGTCAGGTTTAACAATAGCATACTAGAGATACATGTTAGTACTCCCTTCAAAGAGTTACATCCAGAGAGTTGTAATAGACGTGCTACAAAGGTCTAAGAAAGCAGTATCTGCTTCTGATCCAACTTGCAGGAATGAAGCAACAAGCATACATGACACAATTCATTTAAGCATTTTGTTAACTCCATTACATATCTTGTACAAAAGAAGAACTGCGCTCATGCACTTGACATTGATGTCTAAAAACAGCGAACTTGGCAACATCATTTATAAACAACCTTCTTCTACTGGAATTGCAATAGCTTTAACCTGCCTTTTGCAATTGGCACATCCATTGAGTCAAGTAATAGGCAAGTCTTTTCCTTGCTCTCAAATTATTTATAACTTTTAAATAAATCAATATGTTTCACTGTTTATCCAACAAACTAAGTATCTGCGCGCATTGTCCACTTTAATGCCAAATACTTAGATGTGTTAACATTATATCACATCAAATATACATGCTTTATTACAATACCTCTTTATATCTTGCATCACCAAATATACACAATGTGCACATATACGGTTCTTTCTATGTGACATATGCAATAACTTTCTAGTTGATGAAGGGAGCAACTGCGCATCGGTTTCCCCAAGCAGTATGTGGCTAAGGATGGCAACGGGGCAGGTCAGAGCCGGGTGGAGCATTTGCGGATCCACACCTGAAACGCGACTCCTCCCCCCGACCCAAGATGGCTCACGGGTGAAAAAATCAGCCCTGGCCCCTAACCCGGCGGGCACCCAAAATCTGACGGGGAACCGTGAGTTTTCTTCCTCCTTGAGGCTCAGGGCGCACCCCGCCTTTGATATGGCAATCCTTTGGGACCAGATTCAGCGCCTCCAAGCAATTAAAAGATATAATATTCTAGACTTAATGAATCATGAATGAGGTAGATATGATGCTGCAAACCTTTCCATCTTTGATGATTTATACGAATAGCAAGAAAAAAAGAAACAATTGCAGCAATGATTGAGATGGTTTTGGCTAATCGGACTCACATGGCAGCCTCGACCTGCACGGATGCATTATTAAACTCAAATACCAGCTAGCTTCAAGCACACACACGCAAAAGGCAGTAGCTAGTAGCCTGTCTCCGCCCACCATCGCATTTCATGGGCTTCACCTTCGCATGTGCTCGGCATCACTGGCGCACAGGCGGACTCCGACCGAAGAGCGAACTCACAGATTGAAGGTTCAACGCCTGCTGGTACCACGATCATGTGGATTGCAGCTAGGGTAGGCAAATAGAAACACGAGCATGCTGCCAAACAGCCAGGAGGCGACCAAGAATAGCAGAGCGTTGCGATTGGGCCGCTTGGTAGGTGGGAGGGGCCAATATGGCCTGCTCGGCAGCCTGGTGGGCCAAAATTACCTATGTGCCAATAATTTTCGGGGCCCGTGGGCACCTGCGGGGTATTCTAAAAACCCGCCCCTGTCCCCTACCCGGTTCAGGTCCCCCAACCCGAGACCCGTTGTTAAAGAAACAAACCTAAACTCGCCCCCGTCGTGTCTACAATCCGTGGGTCTTGGATCTAGACCAGGCCCGCTGCCATCTTGATATGCGGCGACGCCGCCACACTTGTTTTCTAGTATATCCTTGGTAGTCAAATTTGACAAAATATATATTGTTGCTACAACATGAGACTAGTACTACTATCTTTAAGGCAACATATATGTTCTGGAGTTATATTATACATCATGAAACTATGGCACAAGTTACCTCAATGCCTAATAATAGGTGTGACTGAGCACCACTATAAATATGACGCCAACAGACCTGCATCTACTATACTCTATGAAGAAAACCTGTAAAATTCCAAGATGAGATCATGGGAGAGGCATATACTCATCCTGCTGCGGCTCGGTGCTACGAGCCTTAGGGCGCATCGTCCATCGTCCTTACTTCGGCCGTGTGGGAACATCTGACTTCGTGGTGTGATTTTTGTTTCTTGCGCCTCATCACAACAACCCCGCCCTTCTCCATCTGCGTAATTCTTTTTTTGTGAATTTCCATCTGCGTAATTCTCTTGAGTATATAATTAAGTTGTTGCATATGTATGCGCCTGCATTAAGAAAGCACCCTGACGGTCTCACCTATACGTGTGCATGATTAAGTGACGCTGAATAAAGTCCTACCTATTTAACTAGAATCGGACACTGGAATAGTCACTACTGATGTTGTTTTGTCCGAGTTATTAGCTAGGCTAAAAGTTCTTTCTTCTGTATTACTCCTTGCACTTTTGTATTACTCCTTGCACTTCTGTATTACAATCTGTTAAGGCAAACACAATTTTTACAATACTTAGCTTGGTTATATGAGTGGACAAATTTGATCGCCCAATATAACCTTGGAAGGCAAATTTGACAAATTATTCTTCCTGCAACATGCACCTAGACTATTATCTTCAAGGCAACACATGTGTTCAGGAGTTATATATATCATAAAAATGTGACACATGTTAATTCAATGCCTAATTAACAACTGTAACCGAACACTGGTATAAATGTGACGCTAACCGACCTGCATCTACTATAGTCTATGAAGACAACCTGTAAAATTCCAACATGAGATGTGGGAATGGGAGACATCATGGAAGAGGCATATACTCATCCTGCTGCCGCTCGATCGGTGATGTGAGCCTTAGGACATGTACAATGGGTCTCTTCAACCAGATTCTTCGATGCTTTTTTTTTTGCAAGAAAGACACGGTTGTGGCTGGGAGACGGAAGCTGTGTCATCTCGTGAGACGACGGGGAAGGCCCATACTCCGAGGCGCAACAGACAGCCCGAGGAGCGTTGTATAACTCTTCCAGATTCGACGGCGCATGGATCTTGTGCACGCACGGTTCAGGCATGGGGGCCGGGCTCGGGAGGGTGATGTCCTATATTTCACCGGCGAAGAAGCTTTAATTTGCTGTTCAGCTCAAATCCTCTGGAAATTTTGGAATCGCAGGAGTCCAAGGGCGGCCACAGCCGTGGGCGCACAGCACCAAGAGGAAGAACGTGTCTCGGCCGCCGGCCAAGATGGTGGAGCAAGCGTAGCAGACAGCACCTGCTCGGAGGGATGCTGCACGTTCGGCATCCGGACATGTCTGGCATGCTGCCCTGTCGACGTGACGACATCAACACCATCTGCCTGCCGATCAACCCATCAGCAACGCCAGGACCCGCACGTGATTAGTTTCCTGCATTTTAGTGTTTCAGATTCCCGCTACTATGATTCTGCAGTAATATAGACTAAAATGCAAGAAAATGATTACTTTCTGGATCCTGATTACAGAAATATATGTGTCATGTTGCAACATGATCATTATCGATATATGTGTCATGTTGCAACATGATCATTATCTCATGAGACTATTATCAATATATGTTGATAATAGTACTAGGCTACTAAAATGATTACAGAAATATATGTGTCATTTTAGTACTAGCCTAGTACTATTACAGAAAATGATTACTTTCTTGCATTTTAGTAACATGAGACTCTCGCTAGTAGCCTAGTACTATTATCAATATATGTGTCCAGCAGTTATATATCATGAAACTGTGGCACAAGTTCCTTCGATACCTAATTAACTGCCATAACCAAGCACTGCTATAAATATAATACCAACCGGCCTGCATCTACTATATTCTATGAAGAAAGCCTGTAAAATTCTAACGTGAGTTGTGGGAATGGGAGACATCATTGAAGAGCCATATACTCAAGCTGTTACCACTTGGTGCTATGAGCCTTAGGGTGCATCGTCCTCGCTTCGGCCATCAAGGAACATCTCAGGTCTTGGTGCTATTTCGTTTCTCGCGCCTCGTCCCGACAACCCTGCCCTTCCCCATTTGTGGACACACCGACCTTGAGAATGGACTATGGCTCGTCCTTGCATCATTCCTGACGTCATCCTTGCCGGCGTCCGCGGCTCATGCATTCCGCCTGGTCGGCACCAGCAGTGTCATCGGCTTGGTCGGATAACATGTGTGTCTATACTATTCTTTGTTCACTATTGGTTTAACCAAGCAGTAGTCATATGTGTTCTGAATCTAAGGGAATGCCATGTCTTATGAATTTAGGATGAATTATGGGCAATGATATGATACAAAGAGTGGCTTCAAAATAAATTGGATTAGTCTTCGATCAAGACTTCACTCAGAGGTAGTCTGTTAAATTTTAGTTTAAATATGCTGTGCTCTGTAAATGGTTTTTAAGGCGCTAGCAGTCTAAACTGAATGCTGGGTTTTGATATAAATTGGATTAGTCTTCGATCAAGACTTCACTCAGAGGTGGTCTGTTAAATTTCAGTTTAAATATGCTGTGCTCTATAAATGGTTTTTAAGGCGCTAGCAGACTAAACTGAATGCTGGGTTTTGATTGTAGTGTGAAGTCCCTCATTCACTCTGCACACAGTGTAGAGACGAATCAGTGTGCTGTCTGTTCGGTCAACCAGCGTATTGCAGTCTGAACTCCATCTTTGTTCAGATTGTGTCAACATATGCATGATAGTGTGAACATGTAGCACCACGAAAGGGAGGTGGCGCAGGAGCTACTGTCGCCACTTCCATTTTCTATCTCTACAGGAAAAAGTTGCATGAACAATGAACCAGACCTACCAAACTTCATCTACGTATTTCAAGATGCTGATGACTCTGATGCTCTTCCCAGTTGGGTCAAACGACAACATACCAATGCAAGATTGGTTTATGAGTGTTCGGAGTACATTTTTGTTAAGAAGATGAGTTAGAGTACAATGCACACACACAAATACAGAGAAGAAAAAGAACACAGAACAAAAAAAACTAGAAAAGGGCAAAAATCAAGGATTACAGAGGAAGAATGCATTTACACCGCCGGCCAAGCCGGTAGAGCAAGTAAAGCGGATGGCAAGCACGACAGCCAGCGACCGCCACAGCACCTGCCCATGCGGGGTGCACCACCTGCATTTTCTGTTTGTGTTGCTATGGTGCGAAGCAGGTCGATGGCACCACCTGATGTCCCGCGGATCACCCCTTCTGCAACGCCAAGACCCGTGGGTGATTAGTTTCCTGCATTTTCTGCATCAAATTCCTGCTGCTATGGCTCTACAGAAAAATAGATTAGCTTCTTGCATTTGGGTTCCCGATTCCTGCTTCTCTCGATGTGGAGTAAAATTGATTACTTTCATGCACTTTTTGTTTGAGCATTGCATTATCATTGAACATCAAGGTATGTCCTGTCAAATTTGTCCAAAATTATGCACGCTCTGCTGCACATCTTTGATGAAACTCATTCAAGGTATCTCGTGCATATTATTCTTCATCACTAAAGGCTATCTGCATCTGTTAGCAATATGTCTGCACAAGCTATAATCTGGGTTTTGTGAAAACTGATGATCAGTGTGCAGGTTGTATCTTCACAATCTTTAGTTGGCTCTGTTTGGTAGGACTTATTGCAGTTGTGGCTGATTTTTAGGGCTGAGTTGTCTGACAGAAAGACGTTGTTACGTGCCTGAAAATGGGGCTGATTCTGGCGGAAAACTCAGTAAATTTTCAAGTATGTGTCAAATTTTAGTTAAGTGGAAAGTGATATCTGATCTGTTAAGTTTTTTTAAAGCATATCTATTAAGTTTTTGAGCTGTTAAGAGGAACGGCAACATATAGAAACAGATATCAATAAATAATCCTCACTATAAGCAAAGCATTCAAATGCTTAGATTCTCTCCTAGAATTAAAACTTCCAAGCTCAACGGTCCCTTGCGATGGCAGAGGCAGCCTCCGTGGGCCGCCCCAGATCCTCCAACGCCCTGAGCTCGCTTCGCAAATCCACTCTACCCCTGCATCGTCCCCCACCAGCTCCCATACAAATGCGAGGCCTGGAGCACCTCCACAGCAGCAGATCGAGAGGCCTCCCCCGTGGAGACCCCGCCGCCACCGCCGCCCATTCACACTCGGCGCCGGGAGCCAGACGATGACCTGGTGGTCCCCGAAACGCCGGAATCCGAGCTCCTACAGCAAGCCAAGCCCTCCTACGCGGACATCGTCAAGCGGCCGGCGACTGAAGTGAAGAAGGCGCACGGCGCACCAGCGTCAGCCTGCGCGCAACCTCAAATCCACCGTTACGTACTGTGCCGCGGAGGAGCAGCTACTACCTATGCCGGCTCGTCGCATCGCCGCTCGGACGCTGCTCGCCGCTAGCGAAGGACTATCGAGCGGCAGACTGCCGTGACCCAATCCGGTGCTTCAGCTGCCTGCCACCGCCTTGGCCACAGGCATTGGGAATGTCAGTGGAGCGCACCCTAGGCCAGCCTCGTCGTCTACAGGCATACCATCTGGATCGATGACGGCATGCTAGCTGCGCTGCAACAACCTCCAACTGCGTCCGCGCAACCTCAGGTGCAAGTGCAACCCCATCCACAAGCTTTCTGATCGCCACGGTGCCTCCGCCCGCCACAGCGATGACTTCAACCTTGAGCAACTCGGCTACGATGCTCGGAGATGTCATGATCCCCATCTGAAGACTGCTGACACCGGCACGGTACGTCATGATGTGGGTATGGGTCACCACGTTGGGGCTCGCCCCCACAGCGCCTCGATCCTCCAATGTAACAACGGTGCCGGACCATGAAGAACCTGCAGATGAAGTGCAGGCAGTGGCTACTCATGAATTTCAACGGCAGAGACTGCAACCCAACGCCTCAATGCATGTTGCAGATGCTGTTACCCCTAGGGAAGATGAAGAACCAGAAGAAGAAGAAGGGATGCTTGCAGACCTATTCACTGCTGCCCCAACATGCATCATTACCACTCAGGTTGCTTCAAAACAGCAAGTTGCAGATCTGTCAGCAAGTGCACTCACTCCTCAGGCTGTAGCACAACAGTCGGCCCAGAATGAAGAAATTCCACAACCAGCAATCAGGACCCGACGTCTCAGGAAACCCATCAACATGAGCAATCTGAGGAGAAGCTCACGCCAGAAAAATAACAAATTTCGCTGCCTTCCAATGGAAGCCCACGCGCAATGCCTTTTATGCAGAAAGCTTAGTTTGGGAGAGACATCTCCCCTTGAAAATGCTCTGCAGGAGTACCTGGACTTATTCAAGGGCCCTCTCCCTCAAGGCATAATTAGTGCACTATTCCAACCTGGATAAGAATGCTTTCGAGGCACGGGATCAGGCCCTGATCAACATGGCGGGTCCAGACGTTGCTGATCTCATTGTAGCGGAAGTGGAGGCCAGCACGATCAGCACAACCTGATGGACTTCATCACCTCCCTTGGATCTTGGTGTCAGGTCCTTTCCCAATGGTTGCCAACATCAACATAGCCTGTTGGAATGTTAGGGGGTTGAACTCCCAAGCCAGAAAAGCGACCATGCATGAGATTCTTGCTGTGACAAACATTCATCTCGCATGTTTACAGGAGACCAAGCTGAGAGACGTTGATCAAGCTACAGCAGCTTACCTAGGGAATTATCGGCTCCAGAAGTTTGCCTTCTTACCAGCAACAGGTCCATTGGGTACGAGAGGAGGAGGAATTATGCTTCTCTGGGATGATCTGCATGTTGATTTGTCAGACATTTCAACTACAAGGCACACAATTTCAGCCACGGCGAGGCTGAAGGAATGCGGCACAAATTTCATAATCACAACAGTATATGGCCCCTCGAAGGACATGTTCAAACCGGCCTTCTTGGATGAACTCAAAGAGCTAAAACCAGAAGCACATTGCAGGTGGCTGGTCTTAGGAGATTTTAATCTGATTTACAGAGCAAGGGACAAGAACAACCGAAATCTAAATCGAAGCCTCATGAACCAGTTCTGGCAAGCACTAAATGAATGCGAGCTGTGAGAAATACATCTGCTGAATAGAAAATTCACTTGGTCCAATGAAAGAACAAACCTGACTTTATCTCGGTTAGACCGTGTGTCTTCTGCAATGAGGCTTGGGACATCTCCTTCGGCTCGCATTTTCTTCAGGCACTATCAACGGCGCACTCAGACCATTGTCCGCTTCTCCTCTCAAATCAAAGTGGGCCTTCTGTCCCGAAATGCTTCAGGTTTGAGAATTTTTGGATCCACATGCTGGGGTTCCAGCAGGTTGTTCAATTGGCTTGGACGGAATTCAATCCACACACAGAACCTTTCCATAGATTGAATTTCAGGCTGGCCAGCACTGCACAGAGACTCAAAGAGTGGAGCAAAACTTTATTTTTAGCAACAAAAATGCAATTGCACATGGCCCTGGAGATCATTAAACGCCTGGATATTGCACAAGAGACTCGGTCACTGTCCGATGACGAAACCTTTCTACGCCAAACCACAAGAAGTGAGTGGTTGGCTTAGCGGTTCTGGAACGGGTCAGGAAAAGGCAAAGTTCAAGGATCACCAACCTAAAAGTGGACGATGCAAATACCAAATATTTTCACCTGAAAGTCAATTCAAGGCGCAGAAAAAAGTTCATACCACACCTACAGAGAGGTCAAGGTTGGGCAATTTCTCATGAGGAAAAGGAAGAAGTTGCGCTGCAACACTTCTCTACAGTACTGGGTCAACCACCCCCACGTACCATGGATTTTTTCTAGGATGCGTTGGGGATCAGCCAAGTGGACCTCCAATCTCTTGATATGCCATTTACAGAACAGAAAATTTTCCAAGCCATCAAGCAAATGCCTCGCGACAAAGCACCTGGACTGGATGGGTTCACCATGGCCTTTTTTGTTGCTTGTTGGGGCACCATCAGGAATGATTTTATGAGCGTAGTTCAAAGCTTCTATAATCAACGCACAAACCATCTAGGCCTACTGAATGCAGCAAACATCGTGCTTCTACCAAAGAAAGAAGGGGCTGAACGAATTTCTGACTTCAGACCCATCAGCCTAATTCATGCGGTTGCTAAAATCATCACCAAGGTGCTCGCTCTACGACTGCAGCCCCACATGAATCAGCTTGTATCCTGCAACCAGAGTGCCTTTATCAAGAAACGTGCAATACATGACAATTTCCTCTATGTGAGGAACCTAGCAAGATTGTTCCATCGTACACATACACCATCTCTGTTGTTCAAGCTTGATATTGCCAAGGCTTTCGACTCAGTACGATGGGATTACCTCCTTGACCTTCTCCAACGTCTTGGTTTCCCACCACGCTGGAGAAATTAGTTAGCGTCATTATGGGCCACATCCACATCACAGGTGCTGATTAATGGTGTTCCTGGGTCAACTATCCAACATGGCAAAGGGCTAAGGCAGGGTGATCCTCTCTCCCCTCTATTGTTCGTCATTGCGATTGATCCTCTAGTCAAGTTACTGGATCTGGCGACCCAAAATGGATGGCTAGCTCCACTTCGAAAGCGACAAACACGCTTGAAAGTATCTCTATATGCAGATGATGCTGTAGTGTTTCTCAATCCAAGGTGGGAGGATGTTTCGACTCTTAGAGAAATTCTTCTCCGATTTGGTTTGGTCACTGGATTGGTAACAAACCTGGAAAAAAGTGTTGTGGCAGCCATCAGATGCATGGGCATTAACTTGCAGCATGTATTAGCAGACTTCCCAGCAACTCGAGCAACCTTCCCCTTCAAATACCTCGGCTTGCCTCTCACCTTAGTTCGGCTACGGAAAATTGACTGTCAGCCGCTGATTGATAAGGCAGCCTCCAGCCTTGCGCATTGGCAAGGGAAGTTACTCACCTAGGCTAGTCGAAACACTCTCGTCAAATCTGTTCTTTCTTCGCAGCCAATTTATTTCCTCACTTCGCTCAAGCCACCGAAGGGCATCATCACTGAGCTGGACTCTCATAGACGGCGTTTTCTCTGGATGGGAGGCACACACATCACAGGAGGCAAATGCAAAGTTGCATGGAAGCGGACTCTACGCCCCACCAAGCTCGGTGGGCTGGGAATTCTTGACCTTCAACTGTTTTTCTAGAGCACTCAGAATCAGATGGTTGTGGCTAGCTTGGATTTCTGACAACAAGCCATGGGCTGGGATGGAGGTACCTTGTACAAAGTCAGATCACCGCCTCTTCAATGCTGCCACAAGAGTCAGAATCGACAACGGAGCAAAAGCATCCTTTTGGCACTCAGCCTGGTGGAATGGAGAATGTCCAAAGGACGTGGCGTCCTTGATTTTCCAAATCAGTATGAGAAAGAACAGAACTGTGCAACAAGCTTTATCTGAAAACAATTGGGTGAGGGACATCAATCTTCTGAGGTTTGATACTGTACAACACTTCACCCAATTTACTCGGCTTTGGCAAGGACTACAAGAGGTGGAGTTAAATCTGGAAGTTCAGGACCAAATTACATGGAATCTCACTGCAAATGGGGAATAC
Organism: Eremochloa ophiuroides; assembly: GCA_038502445.1. NCBI lineage: Eukaryota > Viridiplantae > Streptophyta > Magnoliopsida > Poales > Poaceae > Eremochloa > Eremochloa ophiuroides. Next base: position 21,490,863 of record JAHLJS010000001.1, on the reverse strand, counting down.
ACATCTTGCTCCGCATACCTGGCACAATTCATAGTTTCTGTAAATACAGATTTTGACAGGTTAATTTGGAAAGCTTGGGCACCTCCAACCTGCAAGTTTTTTTGCATGGCTAGCGATACAAAACTGAATTTGGACAGCTGATCGGTTGGCTGTTCGTGGTTGCCCCAACAAACAGTATTGTCCCCTCTGCATGTCCACGAATGAATCGGCCATCCATCTCTTCGCCCATTGCAGATATTCAAAACGAATTTGGGAAGCAATACGCTCTTGGACCAATGGAAACCTTCCTAGCAGTGAAGGATGGAACAACATGGACTCTATGGTCCAGTGGTGGAATACAGTTGGGACGTCATCAGGTTTTCCATGTAAAGCAGTAAGATCAATGATGCTACTTGTCGCCTGGGAGCTTTGGAGAGAGCGAAATGCACGGATCTTCGAGCATCAACACAAATCAGCGACGGTTTTGATTGCAAAGATCAAAGAAGAGGCTAGACTATGGTGTATTGCAGGAGCCAAGCGATTACGAGAAATTTTACCTATGGATTAGGCCGCCTGACTCTTTTGCTTCGAGGGCCTAAACCCCTCATTTGGGCCTATCGCTTTGTCTTCTAGATATTCACTTGTACTTTGTTTGCCTCTTCTCCTCTATTAATATATTTGCCTGGCATTTTCCTGCCAGTAGTTTTCAAAAAAAAAACCCATCTTCTCTGGGTTGTATGATCCGTGTCATTTTAATTCTCTCTCTCTCTCTCTCTCTCTCTCTCTCTCTGAGTGTGTATATATATAAGATTCTGGTCTCTTGGTGACAACCCTGTCCGTGGATTATACATGTCCTTAGGGCATGTACAGCCCGTCTGTATAATGTCTTTTATGCAAAAATCACCCTAACGCTTCAACATGAATCAGGAGCGAGAAGGGTCCTCGTCTGACGAGGCGACGAGCGAAGCCTGTGGTCCATTGGCCTATCACCGGCCGAGAGATGCGCTATATGGGTGTGTCTTCGCTTGGTCCGTGTGCGAATAGTTGAGTTTTTGGCGTGATTTTCGTTTCTTCTGCCTCATCTCGATGACCCGCGCATCCCCGTATGCGGATGCACACCAACCTCTCGAATAGAGCAGGCTATGCCTTGTCCTCGCATCTTCCCAGATTTTCCCTGCCCTCCCCTCTCGAACTCACCTCGCGGACGGACACGGATGGTGCGTCATCCTCACGCCAGCGTCCGCTGCTCCTTCCACTACCTCGTCCGCTATTCTTTGTCGATAGTTCTCAAAATAACATGGCACTATTGGTTTAACCAAGCAGTAGATATGCATGTTCCCAACCTAAGGCATTGACATGTATTAGGCATTTAGGATGATTATGGGCAATGATATGATAGTATGATACAAAGTGGCTTCATAATAAACTGAATAGTCTTCGTTCAAGGCTTCATTCAGAGGTGGCCTGTTAAATTTCAGCTTAAATATGTTCCGTACTCTGTAAATGGTTTTGGAGGTGCTAGCAGACTAAACTGAATCCTTGTTTTTGATTTATAGAGTGAACTCCCTCATTGAATCAGTGTGCTGTCTGTTTGGTCAAGCAGTGTGTAAATGAATCACGGTCTGAACTCCCTCATTGTTCAGATTGTATCAACATGCATGATAGTGTGAACATGTAGTACCCATGTCCAGTACAACAGGGAGGTGGCACAGTAGCTACTTTCCCCACTTCCATTTTCTATATCTCTACAAAAAAAATGTTGCATGAACCAGAACCACTACATCGACGAATTTCAAGATGCTGATGACTGATGTTAGTCTTCCCGGCTGCATCGAACTACAACGCAACAATGCAAGATTGTTTTATAGAGTGTGCTGAGTAAAGTTTTATTAAGAAGATGAGTTAGATTACAATGAACTCACAAAAACAGAGAATAAAAAACAAAATAAAAAAAACTATAAAAGGCCAAAAATCACGGCACTTGAAACCAGCCGAAATCAATAGCTCAATGGTATTGTGGATGCAGTTTTGTGCCCTTATTAAGAGTATGTGCCCCATGAACATCCAACCTTAGAGGCAAATTTTACTTTTCCAAAGTTTCTAGTGCTAGTGGCTACAACACATAGCTAAAATATGCATCGCTAGTGCTCTGTGATGTGATTTAATGTTGTTGTTGCATGCCCTGCGTATGTATTAATGGTTGTTGGTGTGACGACTATTGCACCTCCTAGCCATACATACAGTGGAATCTTCTCCTTGCTATTGTGATTGACCATCTTGGTGCTCGCTACACACTGGAGATCATGACGGATGAACCACTGCATGTGCATTCCCATTTGTCATGTGGTAGCTTATCATAATTACAGTTTTTGATTTTCCACTTATTGTTTCATGCTACATAAGGGAGGATCCTAGTTGTGCTTGTCCTTGCAAATTGTAATGAGCCATTCTCGGATATGGTCATTTTCTGTTCGCATCTGGTCACACTTCGTGTGGCAAGCGTGTAAGTTCACATTTCTGCCAAGTTTGCCAAGTTTTACAAAAACCTCTCTCGCCACTGGCACCACCACATTGCATTAATATTGTGTTTTCATGGATCCAGAATTTCCCGGTGGTTTGTCCAAGTTGGAGAGGGTTGGTACATGACTGTATAGGATAAGACTGACAATGACAACCCAAGTTGACGTATTTATATAGTGAAGGACATCAAGATATGCTCCACCACAACGCAGAATGATATTGTGAACGACATATAAGTGTCTTGGGAGATGATGAGGATGCTATTACGCTTGCATGCTAACATTGAACGGTGGATAGCACAAAGCTAGGTCTTGTTCCTTCGGAATATCATTTAGATTTGATATTTATTCTATTGGTTTGGTTGTTTCTTGGCTATCAAAGGTCTTTGTTCATTAGGAATATCATTTAGAGTTGATATTTATTATGTTGGTTGTTTCTTGGCTATATGTTACGTCATGAATTATTTTCACATAATTATCTAAATGAGAAAATTGTTGGTGTCATGTCGGTCTTTGCAAGTCTCAACTTGTAGGACCTTGTTATAACTTTCTTTCAATCAATGAAAAACATACTCAGGCAGAGTGCACAAAATATTATTAGAATCTTGTGATTGCCAAGGTCCTTGTATTTTTTAGGTTGTGCTTTTGTGCGGAGGCGTGAATCGGGTTCATGATTATTGTATCGATCAATTCGGTGTAATATTTATTGTGAATTAATAAAATCATTCCTTTATCAAACAAAAGGGAAAAGCAGATGTGTTTAAATGTTATGTTGTGAAATAGAGATGGATTAATTATTACCTAGGTGCCAAACAATATATAAACCTATATGGGTATAAATATATTGCTACTTTCACTACTACATGAACATTTTTTAGGGGCGGATGGTAAGTATTTGTAGCAGTGGTTTTATCAGCCGTCCCTAGGAAATCGTGGCTACAAACAATCGATTTGTAGGGGCGGTTAGTCAGCCGCCCCTACAAATAGATTTGTAGCGGCGGCTGATGATTTGTTCGGGCGGTATTGAGCCGTACAAATCATTTTTGGAAAACCACAAAATAATTATTAAAAAATAGGGAAAATATTTTTAAATTTAGGGACGACCTCCACCGATCAGCCACATATCCACTCCACAATGGTAAGTATTCGTAGCCGCGGTTTTACCAGCCGCCCCTAAGCAACCGTGCCTACAAACACTCGATTTGTAGGGTGGCTACAAATGGATTTGTAGAGGCGGTTGAATATTGAGCCGCCCCTACAAGTCATTTCCGAAAAACCACAAAATAATTACAAAAAATAGGGGGAATATTTTTTAAAATTTAGGGAGAACCCCCCACCGATCAGCCACATGTCCACTCCACGATCCCAGCATTTTTTCACACTTCGCATCGCCCCTAAGCTACCGTGGCTACAAACACTCAATTTGTAGCCCCTACAAATGCATTTATAGGGGCGGCTGATGATTTGTAGGGATGGTTGAATATTGAGCCGCCGCAAGTCATTTTCAGAAAATCACAAAATAATTATGAAAAAATAGGGAAAATATTTTTAAAAAAAATTAGGGAGGACCCCCATCAATCAGCCACATGTATTGCACTTCACATCAACTGGGATTCAAACCGGCGACCTCCTGTTGGCGCGCAAGCGCCTCTACTACTCCACCCCATTGTTATTTGTGTCCAGATTGCATTTTTTCCTATATTATCACAAACTGAGTCTAAATTGATTATTTCAGGCTCTAAACTAATTTAAATGAAAAAAATTGTCAATTACAAAGTTTCATGACTTTTCAAAATCTACAACTTTCTTTTTGGTAGTTTCTCCATCCGAGGTCGTTTACATAATTTGAATTTCAAATTTTAAAACTTCAAACGTACTCGTGCTTGATAAGATGATTTCAAATAAAAAAGTTATCAACTATAAAGTTTCATAACTTTTTAAGATATACAACTTTCATTTTTGTTGTTAGTCCATCTAAGATCATTTTAAAAATTCAAGTTTCAATTTTTTGAATTTGAAATGTAGTTTTCCTTGAGAAGATGGTTTCAAATAAAAAGTTGTCAACTACAAAGTTTCATAACTTTTCGAGATCGATAACTTTTATTTTATCATTTTTACATCCAAGGTTATTTTCAAAAATTCAAATTTTAATACTTAAGCTCTAATATTCGGCGTCTAGTTGTAGGGGCGGCTAAATATCGAGCCACCCCTACAAATCGGATTTGTAGGGGTGGCTAGATATTGAGCCGCCCCTATAAATATAACGATTTATAGGGGCAGCTCATAACACCAGCTGCCCCTAGAAATGGATTTGTAGGAGCGATTCGTTTAGGAGCCATTTGTAAAGGTGGCTGAATATATAGCCATCCTTACAAAAATAGGGTGACGTTGCTACAAATCTATTTTGACGGACTGTTCATCTCTGAGCAAACAACACACAACCATGTTCAATACCTGATAGTGCCACGCCTTTTAGTGCATACAGTATATATTAGTGTTACAACTGATAAGGACAATGACAACCCAAGTTGACATATTTATCTTGTGAAGGACATCAAGATATGCTCCACCGCCACACAGAATGATACTGTGGACGACACACAGGTGTCTTGGGAGATGATACGGATGCTATTAGGCTCCTTGCATGCTAAGTTTGAACAGTGGAGAGAACAAAGGTCTTTTTTCCTTAGTAATATTATTTAGAGTTGATATCTATTATGTTAGTATGGAAAGGTTTTTGTTCCATAGGAATATCATTTAGATTTGATATTTATTATGTTGGTTTGGTTGCTTCTCAGCCATATGTTAGGTCATGAATTATTTTCACATAACTATCTAAATGAGAAAATTGTTGGTGTCATGTCGGTCATTACAAGTCTCAGCTTGTAGGATCTTGTTATAAGTTTCTTTCACTCTCAATGAAAAACATGATCAGACAGAGTGCACAAAAAATTATTAGAATCTTGTGATTGCCAAGGTTCTTGTACTTTTGAGGTTGTGCTTATATATGCAGAGGGGTGAAGCGTGGGTTCACGATTATTGTATCCATCAATTCGGTGTAATAATTGTGAATTAGTAATATCATTCCTTTATCAAAAAAAAAAGAAAAGCTGATGTATTTAAATGTTATGTCATCAAATAAAGATGAATTAATTATTTGCTACTACCAAACAGTATATAAACCTATACGGGTATATAAATATATTCCCACTTCATTTCTGAACAAGCAACACACAACCATGTTCAATACCTGATACTCTCACGCCTTTTAGTGAATATATATTAGTGTTACAACAACAGATAAGATGATGAAATAGGGCACATGAAAAGAAAAAAAAAAGATGAAATGTGGGAATTGGAAACATCAGGAAAGAGTCATATGCCCTTGCACCAAATGGTAGACCAATTTGGTTGGGGGCCCTGCTAATGCACGGTAAACGTCGATCGAGCTTGGCTCCTCTCTCTGAATCTAGCGAATGTGGAGCATGGCTAGTTGCAGTGAGTGCAGACGTTAGGCTCGTGATTCAAACTATTATTATTGAAACTGTTTTAGTTACTAGGAAGTCCAGTGAGTGCAGATGTTAGGCTCGCGATTCAAACTATTACTGGCACTGTTTTAGTTACTAGGAAGGCAACGAAACTATCAGGAACATTTGCCATGGCCCATGCTAAGCGTAGGGCAGCACCGAGTGCAGGAAGGCCTTGTGAGGTTAAAGTGGTATCTGATTGGTTGTATCTGCATGCTACCACTGTTGACATGTGGCAATGCTGTAATATAAACAATGGAATAAATTGCAACTTAATTATGTTGTAGTAATCCTCCGTTGAGTGGCTCTTTCATTTCTTAGAGAGGTATATGATATTGTTGTAGGATTATTTTAATGTCTATTAGATGGCCAACTGTGATTTAGTATGATGATTTCTTGTAAAATGTATTGATTGTCTACAATTAAGAAGTGTTTTAATTCCCAGGCCACTTCTCTTCCTTAATTAATTTGATGGATATGTGTATGTGTGGTTGCATTAAGAATAAGCACTGTGACCTGTACATGTGCATGATAAAGTGACACTTCATTGAATAATGACGTACATATTAAACTAGAATCGGATACTGTAATACTCGCGTAATGTTTTCTTTTTTAGATTACACGGTACTACGCAGACGCCCACACATGTACGCACACTCAGTCTTATGAATACACGTACGCCCTACCCATGTACAGAAATGAGCTACAATGCACGCACAAATAGAGAGAAGAAAATGAAAACAGAAAAAAAAAAAACAGACAAAGGACCGGGACTTGAAACCAGCCGAAATCAATAGCTGAATGGAATCGCGGATGCAGTTTTCCTAAGCATGTGCGCCATGCACATACAACATTAGCGGCAAATTTTACTTTTCTGAGGTTTCTAGTGCTAGTTGCTACAACACAGCGCTAAATTACACAGCATTTCCTCTCTTTCTAGAGACTCCGAGCGACCAAGATTACCAAGGAGTCAAATCAGGTGGATTTGGAACCTGTTTGTGTGGACCAGGTATTTGTGCTAGAAATGGCATGAATGCAGGTTCTGCAGACATTAGTACTACGCCGCAACACCAGCTTCCTCTTTCCTCTTGCGAGCCCACCTCGGGCTAACCTCGATGAGTCTGTGGGGCATAAGCTGCCGCTCCTTTCTGGTCAGCTTCTTATAGTTGCTCACCCTGAGTCTGGCAATCTTTGCCTCTTCCTCAGCTGTAGCTTCTCTAACAACCACTGTCAGTCTGCACCTTGGTCGCACCATGATACCGGACCTCCCTTTGGCATGGTAAGACAGTCTCTTCAGGTAGAGTCCCTTCCCCACAAAGGCCTCCTCTGCGGTTTCACGGATAATAACACGTGATTAGATTATAAAAAATGTAAGGGACGGAGTTTGCTTTGCTGAACTCTTACCAACAATGAGCTTATCAGGATCCAATCCATGATTGTGAGCTGCATTGGCGCGAGCAGAATGGATCACCTGCAGTAATTTGTACAATGAAAAGGTGATGACATATGTCTTTGGTCATTTTTACACTATTGTAGGAAACAGTTCGGTGATCAAAAGGCCAACGAGCAAGGACCTGGTAGACAGTTTTGGCAGCCCTTTTAACAGTCACTTGCAGCTGCAATAAGGCATCTTCCACACGCATACCTCGAACCAGCTTTGCTACCAGATTCACCTTCTTGGGACTCTGAAATAGCCAGAAGGCTTCAGAAAGATGAGATACATACATCTCTTGGCGATAATAGATTACAAAAAAAATAATGCCCAATATACGTGTTAAATCTGTACAGGGTTCATCTCTGTCACCATATATGCTTAGTATTATTATCAAGCGTTTAGTAATACAAGCAGACCTGAAGTTAAGTACCAGGTGCAGATTCTAGAAACAAACATTCAGCAACAGCAATTTAGGAATTTGTACTACGAAAGCACTAAAATCACACGAAGCCATAATTATCTATTCCAGAGAAACACACATGCACAAAATAGCCAAGTAGAGCTATTTATGATAGTTTGCACATTCATAGACATCCTTATCAGTGAAATGCAAATCGATAGCAGTTTCATAGAATCAAATATTGCTTACTTGTTTGATATCTTTTTTTATGGCTTGGACCTTCAGGCGTTTTACCACAGCCCCCTTTTTGTCAGTCTCTTCACCGTCACCTAGTGGAGGAGTCAAAGGAGAAGAAATAGGAACCATAGCATCATCTGCAAGCAAATTCCTTGTAGTGGATATTCCCTGCAACAAAGTGCAGAGATCTATGTAAATACAGTTACCCTAGAAACTTAATACTCCCTGCAAATTCAGCTTGCTAAGTCTTGATCGACCCAGTAATCCAGGGAAAACGAAATTAGCATCCCTAATCGAAGTGACAGAAACATCATAATAAAATTGAAGGATAACCATGTCTAACACATGCATCCAACCTTGGTAATAGCAGCAGTGAGAGTGGTTTTGCCGTGATCGACGTGCCCAATGGTGCCGACGTTCACATGGGGCTTCCTGCGGGAGATTGATCCGGACTGGAAAGTGAGTCACACGAAGCAAACGAACCCATGGAAATGGATAATCACGAAGCACACGAGGCTGAATCGACAGAGTAGTGCGCATGGAACGGATCTGGGCCAAGCAGTACTCACGTGCGAGTTAAGGTGGCCACAGACCTCGCCCAGAGGGTCCCGGCCAGCGGTGGCGGCTGAGCCGGAGACACCGCCGCCGCCGCCGCCGCAGCAGCCGTGGGAGCATCGGGTAGCGCGGCGGGTCCCGAGATGGCGGCGGCGCGCAGGGTGGGGTAGGAGAAGAGGCGGCGTGATCCGGCGTTCCGGAGCACCGCGGCGGAAGCCATTACCGGTCGTCTCGTCGCTGCGGCGGCGGCGGCGGCGGCGCGAGGAGGAGAGGAGTGGAGACGACGGAGGGAATGGGTTTAGGGCCGGCAATGCGCTGCTCATCTAACCGTGCGGCACGATGGATTTCCAGGCCTAAACTTGCGGCCCAATCCTACATCAATGGGCCCATGGGCCGGTGCTGTCTCGATTCCTTCTTGCTCGGCAAGCGCCAAAACTGTTGTGGGCGGAAGCCATAAGGACAATGTTGGGCCTGTCTTACGTAAGTAAGACCAACAGATTATACTAGGGCCACACAAAACCAACCAAAACAATTTACCCGGCTGCCTACCTCTCTCCTAATCTCCACTAAAGCCACTCCAAATTATGCATACACAAAAGTAACACCCTGTAAACCAACCCTCCACATCTGCTCCTACCTCCTTATTTCCTTACCCACTCAAATCCGACGGACAAGAGTCTCTGGATCAAACATTCATCACTCATGGTATTCCCCGATCAACGTTTCCCGTCGCTCTGCCCCGGATGCTGCAAAGCTGCCTTCCACGACGTTCCTGCAATCACGGATCCACAATGTTCCTGCAATCATGGATCCACACGTTCAACTTTGGTTTTGAATACCTACGTGGTACGGTGGACTCCCATCTATCGCCAACGATCCAACCCTGCGTCAAGTCCGTCACCGTTAGAGCGCTGCCCCGACTTCGAGCGCCGCAAGATAGACAGAAGATCACCATCATCCTGATCGGCGGCGGCGCATGCAGCACGCTCCTCTCTAGCACGCTTCCTCTCTAGTGAGCAGTTGCCGGCGAGCCGAGTGGCGGAGTATGGGAGCCGGCATTGATGCAAGACAAGAATGGTGGCAAAGGATCCACCAATCAAATTTTTTCCTAAGAATGGTGGCAGATGATTCACCAATCAAATTTGAGTGCCAGAGGACCCACTCAAATTGCTCCAAGAAAGACATCATAAATCATTGACAAAGCAACACGACACTGCTGATCTGTAAATCTACGCCACCATAAACAAATTGATTTAGCGAATTTGGTAACTAATAAATACAATAATATATGGACACTGGTCGCACCCTTTTAGTAATATTGTATCCCCACCTATTTGATGAAAAGTACTTTCAATAAGTACCCTTTTTATTTTTATCATTCAATCTCTGCTGACAGACATCTTATATCTTTTCCAACGACCACAAAAGTTTCTCATAAATTAGGAACAAATAGTTACGTACCAATCAATAAAACCTATAACGATGCCAGCATATATAAATATGGCACCACACACGACACTTGCTCTGCGTCTACGACTCCAGGCATGACCTGATTGCACCTCTTCTTTTAGTGGACATATTAGTGTGTTAGCATAAACAAATAAGAGAGAACTGGAAAAGAAGAAGAAAAAATATGCGGCATGGGAATTGGAGACATCAGGAAAGAGCTACATTTTGATCTCTCGGGATGGCACCGTCCATACTAGGGTGGTACCAGCAAGATTCCTAGTGATTGCCTGCACGGTATTTGACAAGAGATCACGAATCGTGGTTGCAGCAAGGGATTGGTCATCAGCTGGTTATAGGCGCCTGAGTTCATTGCTAGTGCTCTCCTGTTTGCTGAGGGGCGCGTAGTTCAATGTCACATATCCTTTGGTAATAGCATTCTAGTTGTGTTGTCTGGTGGCTTTCAGTTTGGTAATTGACCGAGATTACCACTGAGTTCGCTATATATGTATTGTACTGTGTATGTTTTTCTATACCCCCTCTTCATAAAAGACCCTCTTAATAAAATATGTGTCATGACACAGTTATAAATGTCATCGATCTCTCCACGTGGACAATCTCTAGGCCGTGTATAACAATCTGAAATTGTTTGGACATGTCAAACTGTTGAACTTTTGAATAATTATGGCTATGTAATAGACTTTGTGAATTGGACTTGTGAACTTTTGAATTTTGGACTGTCATGGTGGTTTATATCGTGCTCGTTTGTCTGTGGATATATATGTGTGTGATGGTGGTCAGATTTAAAATTGAATTATATATCGTAATATGCAGTGGGCAGATTTAGAACTGAATTTGATTTTTTTACTAGAAAATAAACTGTAAGGGCGGTCGGTGATTCAACCTCCCTTACAAATGGTATTTGTAAGAGGGGCTGGTGATCGAACCGCCCTTACAAATACCATTTGTAAGGACGGTTTGGCCAACCGTCCCTACAGAGGGCTGATTTGTAAGAGCACTCTTAGGAGGGGCGGTTGGGCCAACCGCCCTTACAGAGCCTCTGGACCCGCCTTGACAAATCATTATGGTAGTAGTGCACTAGTGTACACGTACATCCACTTCTTCGCCGATGACCATGCCCATGTTTGCGCCATGTCCTTCGCTGCTTCACATACATCTATTTCCAGTAGCGATAGACCAGTGGGGATCATATGTCCTGTAGTAGTGGCATTTCAAACATTATAGCAGCAGTACTGGTACATGTGGTACTATAAACAGGTGGGCTTCCAATTTAGCAGGCGTTGTTTGGATCGATACTGCTAGTAGTATGCAGCTAAAAGTATAAACAGTGGGGTTCCTATTGAATTATTGTTAGGCTGTGAGTGATTGTAAAATCTCCAAATCTCAATTGAGGTTTGTTAGTGACAGCTGAAAAAAGGCTTGGGACCTGGCAGTGTGACTGTCCAGCATACCTTTATATACTATGGGAGTCTACCAGCTATATGAAGGAAATTCTCAGATGCTTGACTCAATTAGATCGAGGTTTTACTGGCAAGGGACTGGTAAGAAAAGAAAATATCATATGACAAAATGGAAAGCCTTGAACAGACCGAAGGAGTTTGGAGGGCTTGGTTTGTTGGATGTAAAAGTGATGGATACCTTCTTATTGGTAAAATTGATAGATAGATAGATTGGAAAGAGGATATGAAAGCCTGTGTTGCTCAATCCTAAGGAAAAAATATCTCGTCCAGAAAATCATTTTTCAGATAAAGAACAGGAAAGGATCGCAGTTTTGGAGATCTGTCCTTGATGTGAGGTACCAGTATCAGAGAGGTAGAGTCGTAGAAGTTAGAAGTGGGGCTCAGACCAGATTTTGGCATGATAGCTGGCTGGGGCACTGCCCACTTAAAATCAAATTCCACAAACTTTTTCAGGTGGCTGTCCATCCTGACATAAAGGTTGCTGAGGCCCATACCAATGGTGATTGGGAGTTACAATTCAGAAGGCAGTTAAATGGGGTTTTTAGAGATGAGTGATTACAACTTCAAAGTCTCCTAGAAAATGTCAACCTGACAGAAGGGCGTGATCTTGTTTATTGGGGGCTGGAACAATCCAGAAAGTTCTTAGTGAGGTCTCTATACAGAGAAATAACCTTTGGGGGTATTAGAGATATGCAGATGGTTACTATCTGGAAAATTAACATCCCGTTAAAAGTTAAAATTTTTCTTTGGATGGCTATCTATGACAAAATCCAATCGGGGGTCCAACTAAAAAAACAAAAATGGTCAGGGTTGGAAGAATGTTCAATGTGTGATAAGCTGGAAACCAGTGATCACATCCTTTTTCAATGCCCAATTGCAGTGTTTATCTGGACTTGGCTAAGAAAAGCGCTCAGCTGGCGCGAAAGCCCACATGATTGCACTGAGTTCTTAAGAGAGTTCGTTGATAACTGTAGAGGTAATGTTCGTAAAGTTACTCTTTTCATTTGTGCAGGGGTGTTGTGGACGATTTGGAAAACACGGAATGATGCCGCCATCAACAAGTAGTTCGTCTCGTCCCCAACAACAATCATCTACAAGATTTTGGCAACGACCAAGCTGTGGCGCCCCTTGCTGAACAAGAAGCTGCAACTGACGGCGGATGAGATGCTGAATCTGCTGTCGACGACCACCAATCTTTGAATTGCTCCCCCCTGGGTTTTTTGTTTTGTTAGCGAGCAGTTTGCTCTAGTTGTGTTTCGGTTGGAACTATCTGGTTGAGATCTTTCTAGTTTGGCTACTTTTAGAGTTCGTGACATTTTGGCGGTTTGGTAGCTTCACTGTAAACTGGTGTCCCCAGTCCTCGGATCTTGGTGTTCGTTAAGCTTTCTAATAAAGCCGGGTGAATGCCTTTGATAAAAAAAAATTGTTGGGCAATTTTTAGACGATTAACATGTAGATTAATCTTAGAATATAAATTATGATGGTCTCACAAACTAGCATGTACAACCCTAACATACTAGTAAGATTGAACAATATTAACAACACTATAGTAGCAATAATAATAATGATCACCATGATCAACACAGCAGGTATAACCGATAACAGCAGGTATAACCGATAACAACAGATTGGATCATGGAGTGTGTACAACAAGTAATCGGTAACAACTGATTGGATCACGTGGTGTTTACCTTTCGATTGTAGGAATAGATGACATTGGTGGTGGAGATGCAGAAGGAGAAGCTGGCATTGGTAGCAGGTTGAAGTCGACGATGAGTGGTGGAGGAAGCGATCGGAGTAGCTGATGACGAATACACTAGCAGGTAGCATCGCCTTAATTACTTGGATGAAAGACGATCCATAGTGGAAGTCAAGCAGTAGCAAGACAAGCGCTTCCCAAAAACCTTAGTGCAGAATCGTAAGGATGAGCATTCCGGAGACCTGCTCTCCCAATCGCTGGTGCACACAAGTGGTCGAGATGAAGAAATTATGGCAGCTATATATATATACGTAATAGCGAGAAGAGGCAAAAACCTTAGCTCAATTGGATATGTTTTGGTGTGGCCGATAGCTAGGCTGCTTCTATAGTCCTGTCCAACATGATGTCATGCCGCAATCACGATCTGAACCGTTTTAGTACTCTTAATAGCAAACTTGAAGGCCAAGAAACCCAAACTAAAAACAGCAAAAAAGAGGCTGCACCCCCACAGGGGAGAGCTGAATTTCGGCAGACCATTCATGCAAGTGCCGCGCATCTGCGCTAGTCGCCCAGTCCGACGAGGTGAGCGAGCGCATGCGTGTGGGCTTATTTTGTCATCCTCAAACTAGACTTGAGGAAGTGGAAGAACTTCAGTATGGCTACGTCCACTTCCACAAACAAAGTGGGACTATAAAGGATTGCACTCCTCCTATCTTGCTCACACGAATGGGCTTTTGAGATTTTCAGAAACTCTATTGGGCCTAGCCCATTAATTCCAACGGTTCCAATTTAGTAGGCATTGTTTGGATTGATGTTGCTAATGATAGTATGCAGCTAAAAAGTTACAGTGGTGAATTCAAACTGTCTCATGCTTATAGGTATGCTAACATGCGCGTTGTTCACCGGTTCAACCACTAGTAGAAGTGGCACAGGTGTTTCTGCCGATGCTAACACTAGTACAGGATTGGGTTTTACTCCCAGTTGGAAAGGGCCTTTGCTCCCGGTTTCCCAACCGGGAGTACGAATCCAGGAGTAAAGGTCCACCCTTTACTCCCGGTTAATGAACCGTGAGTAAAGGGTGGACCTTTGCTCCTGGTCCGTAACACGCACCGGGACTAAAAGTCCCTCCAGCCTAGCCACATTGGCAGGAACCTTTTGCTTTTTTGGCTCATTTCAGCTTATTAATTCATATTTAGGGTTTATTGTTTAATACATGTATTTGAATACGTATTCTATGCTAATGTTATATGTATACACGTATGAAGCATATGTAAATAATTAACTCAAGTATAGTAGGAAACTATATATATCACATGTATGATTGAATATACACATATTGTACATAATATATACACGTGTTTGTCCGTGTCCTTAACTTAGAATTACAAGCCGAGAAAATTAATTCCCGCCGCAGTAGTGCTCACCATTGGGATCCAAGATTTGGTTATTAATAAAACCTACTATTGTCTCTTGGATGTCTTTGACGTGGTGATGCTGTAGAACCCTTTGCTTCAACCAATCAGTCTTCAATTTGAGTTAAATTAAGAGAAAAAAATATTAGTATGCATATGATTAATCATGTATATCAACAAATATATTTTGAAACTTACTTTGATCCTCTCTTCAGGAGTTCTATTAGAGTGCACTTTGAGGAACTCGTAAACATAGTATCCACATAGATTGTTCTTTAGCTCCTGCTGCAGACACCACTTTACGAGAAAAGAATCCTCTCGTCATCCAGTAATTTGAACCATGGTAAATGAAGATGTTGGACACTACATATAGCAAGGTACTACTTACTATAGGTGTGACTATTTGCAGCGGCGCTTTGCACTCTGGACGATGTTTTGGAATGAATTCTGCCCAAACACTGCCCAATATTCAAAAGAATGATTCTGGAGTTAAGAGAGAGCAGGTATCTATCGGTATCTATAAACATATAGTGAGTTGTGGAAGAGTAAAATTAGATTACTGCTGGATCATGTCTATCATTGATTGATATCGTCCAGGTCCTTTTTCATCGAGTCAAAGATCCATAACTGATTGGTGGATAGCTTGATGACCATCAAGATCCAGTGATTGCTTCATACAAATCATAACTCGATAAACTATAAGAGCCGCGTATAAAAAATGAAATTATAATTAATAACACTCACTCACAGCCGTACGGGAAGAGAATCGTTATCTTCTTGCTTTGTTTCTCTATTATCGTCTTGAGATTCCCCTCCGCTTGAACTTGCTAATCAGGAGTAACTGGGTCTTTGAATACGATATACGGATTAATGAAACCAATGGTATCATCCCTTCTATTTTTTATGATCCTAATCTCATATCTGGATATATATTGAAGAACATATCTGTAGTGTGAGCTAGGATATATAATAATATAGACAATAATAGGCAGAATATAATGACTTACAGACAATAGCAGCTCAAGAGAGACTTCTCGAGCGAGTCCTAATGGCATAGCTGGTGTAATTCACTGAATTCAATGTACATGATATCATCGCCATGGAAGAAATGATCGTCGCGAATTTTGACCGCTATGTAATTCTCTTTCTTGACACACGCCTCTAGGTACCACTTGTTTAACAAGTACATTTGCGTGCCCAGTACCTAGTAGGGTTGTAGAGGGCCTTGTCATATTCATATTTCTCCAAGTATCAACAACCGACACACTGTTGATGAGTCCACCTTCGAAGAGTTGGTGAAAGTTAAGACCGGTAGCTTCGAAGAAGTCACCAAGTTGATCCAAATCAACAACTGGAGGTACGGTCTCCATGTACTCTGTGTTTGAACCATATTGACCTCTGACAACTAGGGGTTCAATTGGCTTCGAATGTTCTTCGAGTTGTGGAACATCTTTCCCTGCAGTCTTCTTCTTCGTCTTCTCAAAGGATTTGATGAGAGTGCGGTCATAGTCCGATGAGGGCGAAGGCTTACGAGCTTCACGCAACATTCTCTGACGATCTTCCACCTTTTGCCTCAGTGCATTTGGATGTACGTAAAAGTACGGCTTGGGCGGATTTGCCTTCATTGCTTGTCTTTGCTGTTTCAATTTTTCAAAATAACTGGCCACTTCTTTTTTATGAGGGTTTAGGGTTTAGGGGTTTAAGGTTTAGGGTTTAGGGTTTAGGGTTTAGGATTGCTATTCAGTCATGGCAGAAGGCAATTTCTGGGGGATAGGATTGCTGGAAGTTTTTGTCTTCTTCTTCTTCTTTAGCGGGGACGAGGACTTCATTTGCAGCCTCTTAGTGGATATTTTTTTGGACATTGGAGGGGGAGGAGCCGGCTGAGGCATCGGAGACCTCCTTGGAGGGGGCGGAGGTGTCGGAGACCTCCTTAGGGGTGGTGCAGGTGCCTGAGGCACAGGAGACCTCCTTAGGGGTGGTGGAGGGGCCTGAGGCGTCAGAGACCGCCTTGGCGGAGGGGGCGGAGGCGTTGGAGACCGCCTTGGAGACGGTCGTGATGGCGTTGGAGACCTCCTTGGAGCACTGTGGTGGTCTGGGGAATGAATAATTGGACTTAGCTCCCCCTCTAACCTGGGTGATCAGTATAGTACATAAACGAATGTGAGAGTCTGACTAAATTAATTGTTACTTAAGTCAACAGAAACTTAGTGTGTGATTGTTTCTCATCTATATATACATACCTTCGGTGAGGAAGCGGAGAAGGCGATGCCCCAGGAATGATGATGTAGCGCTTGCGCCAAAGTATGAATGCATGCTCTGCCTCTCCTAGAGTCTTCTCCCTATCACCTCCGGGAAAGTCAAGAGGAAGATCGCTAAATCCGGAGCATACCCTATCTACCGACACCTTAGCATATCCAAGTGGTATTGGTTGCCCATGGATTACTGGCGTAGTGGCGACGGGGGAAACAACAGTTGTAGCCACCAGAACTTTGGCATTGTCCTTTGGAATGTGCACCTTTGGGTGCTCAATGCTATCTGCACTTGTCGTCTGATTTCCTCCTGCATTTCTTCTTGCAGTTTCTTTTCCTGTTCTTGTGACTCTAAAACAAACTCCTCCAGGCTGCAGAGTCTCTCATTCTCCTCATCCTTCTTTCTCTGGCTGCTTCTGTACATTCCTCTATCCTGAGGAAAGCCATGCTTCCATGGGATAGCACATTTTCCTCTTGTTCGCCCACCGTGCTCAGCACTTTCGAGGGCATACATCAATTCATCTTTATCTCTGTCGGGCTTGAACGCACCACTAGCGGAAGCGTCTACCGCAAAAAGTAATCTTTCTGCTGCCCTTTGGATTTTTTCGCCATACACTACCCCCTGTCTCCAGGTCTAGCCTGCCACCATGTGTGAAAAAACAACTCTTGGCGCGTTGAGGCCAATCGAGTGAAGCCGGCACGAGCCCCTTGTCAATTATGTTTGCTTCCATCTTCTCCCACTTGGGGACGGCACTCTTGTAGCCACTTGATACCATGCGATGGTGGTATTCCTTCTGCCGGGCATTCTGTTGGTTCCTCTGCACCCGTTGTTCACCTTCTTATGAGGTCTTGTACTATGCGAACTCATCCCAAAATGGCCTCAACTTTGAAACAGGGCCCGAAGCGTTTGAAAGGTCCCGATAGGCTAGGGGGGGGTGAATAGCCTATAAAAATTTCTACAAAGAGCTAGACCACAAGTTAGTAATTAAGAAAGCTTTGCTAAGCACTAGCTCTAGACTATCCTATGCAAGCCACCTATCACAAAATACTACTTCACAAGTAAGCACACAAGCGCAAGAAACTCTTACTTTGATCCTATAGTGAGAGCACCTAAACAAGTAAGATAGCGCAAGATAGAGAGACTGAGAAGGCAATACCAAGGGGCTTGTTGAAGTGAAATCCGCTCGCCGTGAAGATCCAATCACCAAGAAATGATCAACAAGCACAATGAAAACCAATCACCAATGGAACACCGGAAAGCCAGTCATCCACTCGATGGTGGAGAAGAGAATGAACATCCGATTTTTTACTGAGGTTCATGTGATCGCCATCACGCTACTCCTCGTTGTGGCACCGGTCTTCCTTGCTGGATTGCGAGATACGCTTCACACGCCAATCCCTCACCGGGAGCCGCTCACCAACACAAGAGAAGTGGTTTCTCACCACGAGAAATCCACTAGAGCCGGTTTTGACACTCCGCTGGGGAATAACCGCAAGAACCCCTCACAAACAATGCCTCCGGTGTGGACTTGAACAATCGCCAATCAACCTCACACCGAGATCACCTCCAAGCTATCTAGGGACACGGTAATGTCCCAAGAGAATGAGAACTCAGCAATGGCTTGCTCTCAAGTGCTCTAGAATGCAAATCACTAACAATGATGCTTTTGAGGATCACTCTACTCATAAGGATGATCAATGGATGAACAAGTGAGTGAGTGGGAGGCTAGAGAGTGCTCACAAGAGTATGTCAATAAATCAAATGTGCAAGAGTGTCACCAAGTGACCAGGGAAGGAGTATAAATACCCCTAAGTGCACTCCTAGCCGCTACCCACTGAAAACAGCCGTTAACATGGTTTTTCTACCATCGGACGCAACCGTCGAACGCAGATCGTGAGACTAGTGGTCACCGTCTGACGCTTGGATTTCTGCCACGTGTAACTCGCGTTTAACCATAGCCGATCGATCCCAACGGCTAACTGTTCGCGCCAAAGCACTGATCATCGGACGCGCACCTCGTCGGACTAAAGAGCACAGGCGTCCGACGCTTCCAAAGACTACGCAGAAAGGATTTCCTTCGTCGGACGCTGTCCGATGCTTAGCGTCGGACCAACGCTGAACGTCCAACGCACCACAATTCTCCACGTGTCACACGGTTAGCACTTCACCACCGAGACAGTACCGTCGGACTAAGACGCAATAGTCAGATGCTCAGCTTACACAAGCCGTCAGACGAACCACCACAGGCGTCCGACACTTCTCAGTTTTATCCCGAGAGCACCCGAGAGCTACAGACTACGTCGGACGGCGTCCGACGCTCACCGTCCGACGCTTTAGCACAGTTAGCACAGAGCCTGGGGACCATCAGACGCTGACCAACAATGGTCCGACGCTCCAAGATCCCAGCGTCTGACACTTTGTTTTCAGCTCTTTTCAAGTTAGTTTCTTACCCCTTGCTTCTATGTGCTAACACTCAATGTCTTCAACACTTGTGCACAGTGTGTTAGCATTTTCAAATGGTTTTCAAAGGGTTTTCAAGTCAATTGCTAGGTTGGTTAGATCCATGCACATGAAATACAACCTAGAGCACTTCAAGGTAATCCATAACCCAATTCTCCCCTTTATAGTCGGCTATCTATCCTAAATGTGATCACACCCACTTGATGTCTTGATCACCAAAAGAAAAGCCCTATTAGGGTTATACCTTTGCCTTCAAGCTTTTCTTTTCACCTCTTTAAGTCCTTTTCTTTCACTTGATCATCTCCACTTGATCCACCTTGCTTAATCCATGGTTGAGCCCTCCTTGATCATCACCATCAACCTTTAGGCTCCACACACCATGGTTAGGGCCACCTACACTTAGCCATCACTTAGCATGTAGGTTAGTCCTTAGGGTGTCATCAATTATCAAAACCAAACTAGGGCTTTCAATCTCCCTCTTTTTGGTAATTGATGACATCCTATACAAAGATAAGAGTTAAGTTTGTTTTTGAACTTGTGAGCTTGTCGAAATAAGATTATCATGTTTTTGGAGTGGACAAACAAGACAAATTCGGTTTGGTAGCTATTTAGCTCCCCCTATATATGTGCATGAGTTTGGATTTAGAAGCTTGCACATATGCATAAATAGAGAGTAAATGTCCACCAAGAAGTGCTAGGATGGTTAGGATAAACCTTTGAAGCGAGATATCAAATGAAATAAACATCGAAGTTGCGGAATCTCCATCCTTAGCACTTTGATAACTAGATGATCACAAAACTTGAGCATACCGTGAGATTAATATTATAAGCAATGCTCAAATACCAAATGAAAAACTTGCAAGATCATCTAACTACCACCTAAGCATACTAGTTATCAAATCATCAATCAATCCTATATCCAGCATACACCACTCAAGAACATGGCAATTGAAAGTAAATACAAGTGCAAATGCAACAATCATATGCAAGTGCACATTCCAAATGCATTCAACCAAGTTCATGATTCCTCCTCAAGGTGAGCTTATCCTAAGTAAAGTTTTTGATTCAAAATTTTGATCCCTTTACTTTGGCCTATTGCTCTCCCATCATCGGCCTTAATGATGGTTCATTGCGAAGCTTAAGTCCAATTTTATCTTCTTCTCCCCATTTCTTATCTTTATACTTCTCCCCCTTGGCATCAAGTACCACAAAAGGGTCAAATCAATGGAATGAGAGATTTCTTTAGTCAAATTTGGTTCAATCTAGTAAACTTGCACAAGTTACTTAACTCGGTTTGAACCAAAGACAAGCTTCTTCACGCCACTAGGGGTTATCTTGCCTATGTTGAGTTAAGCACTTAGTTGCTCATTCAACTAGATTCAACACTAGGTTTGCATCCCCATGAACAAGTTATATGCCACCACTAGATCAAACAAACAAAGAAGCAATAGTGGTACCATATAAACTTTAAAACGTTTTGGCTTTCAATGAATGACCTAGAGAGAACAAAAGTATGTCTATATGTTCTAGCAAGTCCTTAGCAAAGTATGAATGCACATGCCAAACAATGATACCTTTACTTTTGCTCGAAGGATAGACATGTCATACGATTTTCATGAAGTGCATCAACACATGTTGGAGTAGTCAAGTATGTTCAATTCATTTATTAGCTTGCAAAATCTAGCTTCATCAAGTGGCTTGGTGAATATGTCGGCTAGTTGATCATTGGTGCCCACACTTGTGATTGCAATATCTCCCTTTACTTGGTGATCTCTTATGAAATGGTGCCTCACATCTATGTGCTTGGTTCTTGAATATTGCACCGGGTTGGTTGTGATCTTCACCGCACTTTCATTGTCACATAGCAATGGAATCTTGTTGAATTTCAAACCAAAGTCCACCCTTTACTCCCACTTGGTTACCCCAACCGGGACTAAAGGTCCCTTCCCGCTCGCCTGGGGTACTGTTTTGGGACGTTTAGTCCCAGTTGGTATTACCAACCGGGAGTAAAGTTTGTTTTTTTTTGCCTTCCGCCAGCTGCCATAATTTTGCCTTCTCCATTTAGTTTCTTTTGTTATAAATGTTCAATAATTTCATAATTGCATAATAAATTAATTACTTAGAATATTTTTTAGTAAAAATGATCTTTATTTTTCTTTTGCTTTACTGTACCTATGATAAATCTTAAACATAAAAGTATTTTATTTTTGCTTTTCGTTAATGTAAAAATGTATTGTTCATTTAAATATTTTGAACTACTGGATTTCGAAAGGTTATTTGTTTTCGCATCATTTCAACGTTCTTAATTTGTTTTTTCACTGCTTATTGTCCAAATCAGCCACACACCAAACATAAAAATTAATTTCAGCGTATAGAAAATACGAAAACGCGATAGGAATTCTTGCATTCATAATTGTTACATAATATATATTACACATTATTAGACATCACTATATCAAGCCGCAACAGCAGCGAAGACCTTCTTGAGGTATGTTCCTTGATTATGATCGCACCGTAACCATGGATTGTCTTCATTATTTAGCGCAATGCTTGGGTCCTTATTCATTGTGAACGGCGAAATTCGGTCATCCTTTTCATAATCCTCTGATAGGTCTGACTGATCCTCAATTCCCATGATATTTTTTTTCCTAAAAGAACAATGTGGCACTTTGGCTCGTTGATTGAGTTGTCGTTTCTCCCTCTCTTTGGTTTCGTAGACATATCTTTGATATAGAACACCTGATTGACATTCTTGGCAAGGATAAATGGTTCGTCTTTGTACCCAATATTGTTGAGACCCACAGTCGTCATTCCGTACTCATTGTCGACTGTTACCCCGTCGCTGGTCCCTTTCACCCATTGACACCGAAACAAAGGTACCTTAAAACTAGGTCCATAGTCCAGTTCCCATATGTCCTCTATGCGGCCGTAGTATGTTTGCTTATTCCCGTTTGAGTCTGTGGCATCTATGCGGACACCACTGTTTTGGTTGGTGCTCCTTTTATCTTGGGCCACTGTGTAAAATGTATTTCCATTTATCTCATACCTTTTGTAAGTGAGAATATGCCACGATGGTTTCCTAGCCAACAAATACACCTGCTCATCAAGACTCTCATCACCTTGACATTCTTTTCGCAACCAACCGCCGAAAGTTTTTATGTGGTGATGTGTAATCCAAGCTTCAGTTTTCCATGCAAACTCATTTCTTAGGATTTCCTTATGTGTCTCAATATACGGAGCCACCAAGGAAGAGTTTTGCAGAACCGTGTAGTGTGCTTTATTGAAATAATCATCCTCCGTACCGATATATGTTTTCTTCCCTAGTGTTCTCTTACCACTTAGTCTCCCCTCGTATCGTGATTCAGGCACACTAATCGGGTCAAGGTCAGGAATGAAGTCAACACAGAACTCAATGACCTCCTCTATTCCTTAGCCCTTTGCTATGCTTCCTTCTGGTCAAGCACGATTGTGTACATATTACTTTAGGACTCCCACGAACCATTCAAAGGGGAACATGTTGTGTAGGAGCACAGGACCGAGAATACTAATCTCCTTAACCAGGTGAACTAGGAGGTGAGTCATGATATTAAAGAAGGATGGGGGAACACCAACTCAAAGCTGACAAGGCACTGAATCACATCATTCTGTAGCTTTGCTAGATTCACTACATTGATTGCCTTCTGAGAAATTGCATTGAGGAATGCACATAGCTTCACGGTGGCTAAACGTACATTTGGAGGTAGAATTCCTCTCAAAGCAATTGAAAGCAATTGTGTCATAAGCACGTAGTCGTCATGGGACTTCAAGTTTAGAAATTTCTTCTCTGCCACGTTGATTATAGCCTTTATATTCGAGGAGAATCTAGATGGGACCTTGATGCTATCTAGACATTCGAACATGCTTTCCTTCTCTTCTTTGCTAAGAGTGTAGCTAGCAGGTCTTAAGTAACGGCATCCGTCATTTGTCTTCTCTGGATGCAGGTCATCTCGTTCTTTCAAACACTGCAGGTCCTGTCGTGCTTCAATTGTGTCCTTCGACTTCCCGTACACACCCATGAAGCCAAATAGGTATACACAAAGATTCTTAGTGGGTGTGTCGCAGGAAGAAATCGGCGATGGCCAAGGTATACCACCTTTCGATATTTTTTCAAATATATGCTGTCGATGTCCTAAAAACAGTGTGTGCAAGCATTATATCCCTTGTTTGTCTGTCCTGAAAGATTACTTAGAGTAGGCCAATCATTAATTGTTACGAACAACAATGCTCGCAGGTCAAAATGTTCCTGCTTGTGCTCATCCCACACACGTACACGAAGTTTACTCAACAGAATTAGAAGTTCGTTAACTAAAGGCCTCAGATAGAACTAAAATGAACTTGGAAGGTTGCTTTGGACCTTGGATGAGCACTGGCATCATCATGAACTTTCGCTTCATACACAGCCATGGAGGAAGATTGTAGATACATAGCGTAACAGGCCAAGTGCTATGACTGCTGCTCTGCTCCCCGAAAGGGTTCAAGCCATCTGCACTTAAAGCAAACCTTAAGTTTCTTGCGTCAGTTACGAACTCAGGGAATTATCTGTCAATTGTTCTCCATTGAGACCCATCCGCAGGGTGTCTTATCATATTGTTTACCTTATAGTCTTCTTTGTGCCATCGCAGCAACTTTGCATGGTCTTTGTTTCTGAATAAGCGTTTCAAGCGTGGTATTATAGGAGCATACCACACAACCCTGGCAGACATTTTCTTTCTGGGACGTTCTTCGTGGCCCTCGGCATCACCAGGGTCATCTCTCCGAATCTTATAACGTGATGCATGACATACCGGGCATGCTTCTAGATTCTCATAGTCCTTGCCACGATAGAGGATGTAGTCATTAGGACATGCATGTATTTTCTGGATTTCTAACCCCAAAAGACATACAGCCTATTTTGCGTCATATGTAGTGGAGGGCAATTCGTTATCCTTCGAAAGCATCCTCTTTTAGATCTGCAGTAACAGCCCAAATCCCTTATCGGATAAATCATTCTTTGTCTTCCATTGTAATAACTCCAGTATGGAACCTAAATTTTTCTGGCCCGCATCGCAGGTTGGGTAAACCAATTTCTTGTGATCCTCTAGCATGTGGTCGAACTTGATCTTCTCTTTTTCACTGTCGCATTCTCTCTGTGCATCACAGATGGCCTGACCAAGATCATCAGCGGGCTCATCTTCTTCAGCTATGTCTTCTTCGGTTTTTCCCATTGCAATATCAAGTAAGGGACTGTATTGGGCAAAAATATCGTCATCTCCTTCTTGTTCATCTTTGCACTCTTCCATTACAATCCCGTTTTCTCCATGTTTGGTCCAACATATATAGTTTGGCATGAAACTCGACTTAAACAAGTGTGAATGGAGAGTCCTTGAGCAAGCACACTCCTTCAAATTTTTACATACAGCACATGAACAACACATGAAACTATCGCGCTTGTTTTCCTCGGCCACACCCATGAAATAATGCACACCCATAATAAATTCTCCGGAGCGACGATTAGTGTTGTACATCCAGTGTCGGCTCATCTGCATTACATGACATACCGTATGAAAACCTTGAAGATAATTACTTAATTGCACACCAACAGTCATCATGTTCAATTAAAATGCCAGCATACAGACACAAACTAATTAATTTATATTAGCCTCGTTATAATGTAGACAATCCCAACTAGCACTAAACAGACTAAAACTAAAATGCACTTAGAAGCATAAGGATCTGGTGACCAATCCCAACTAAAATAGATGGATCATTCCTTTCCTCTGCCTCCACGGACTGCTTGTGCTGGCTCACTGTCTCACCCGACTGATTGTTTTACATGTGTTAAACATACTCTTCCTCTCAGTACCATCATTTATATCCGGTGCCGTCCCACCGAAATTAGAACAACAAATTAAGATCTTTAATCAAAACCATCAAGAGAATAGAAAAAAGTAACCACAGTCGTCAAATGGGATTCAATAACTCACATTGCAATCCGGACACTTATAGAAGATACGACCTTTGTTGGGACACTCCTTCCTCACTCGGAACTCCATGACAATCTTCTGCTTACACTCGCCGCACGTAATGAGTGGTAGGTGCGGCCTAAGTCGCTTAGAGACCCGATGAGAGTTCGAGGACCTAGAAGGAGTCGCCATCTACTCTCTATATTCATTTTTTAAATTGCTATAAATTTAAGCTTAAATGCCCACAAATTAAAAAATACACTACATAAATTGCTATAAATTCCTCATTTTGTAAAGTGATATATTAAAAAAACCACTAATAATATTTATATTCGTTTTTGTAAATTGCTATGAATATTCACTAATAATATAATTATTAAGCTATATATGAAAACAATTATAAGCTATATATGAAAACAAATAAAAGGTGCATACTAGTTGAAATAAACAACTATAAGTTTTCACCATCCAAAAATACAAACTATCAAGTGAATACAAGCATAAATGCCCACAAATCAAGAAATGCACTACAACCAAAGGTGTGAAATTAGATAACCTCTAAAATCAAGCATAAATGACCATGAGATGAGATATAGAAGTATTGAAGGTGTGAGAATGAAGTTAGTAACCTCTAAAACCAAAGAATCGATGTAGAAGTGGAAGAAATCGTGTGATGGCCAAAGAACACCGGAAGAACGCAAGCAAAGAGGAAGAACAGAGCTTGCTCGGGTTAGAGGTGGAAGAAGGAAGGTTGGAGTTTATATAGGTCGGGACTTTTAGTCCCGGTTGGGATTACCAACCGGGACTAAAGGCCGGTTTTTACACCTGGTTGGTGCCCCCAAACGGGATTAGACTTTTACTCCCGATTGGGGACACCAACCGGGACTAAAGACAGACCTTTACTCCCGGTTCGTAGCCCCAACCGGGTGTAAAATTCACCTGACACACCTACGTAGGCCAGTAGCCGTTGGGCAGGGACCTTTAGTCCCGGTTGGTGTCTAGAACTGGGACTAAAGGTCTCTTTACTCCCGAACACAAAACAAGCCAGGACTAAAGCCCATTCCCGGTCTTGGATCAAAAGTCCGTTCTCTACTAGTGTAAGGTGTTTAGCGGTTTATCTCTAAAACACTATCACATGCGCGTTGGTCATGCCTGCAATGCAAACCAGGTAAACTCTTATTAATGCTAAGTTGTAATTACTTGAACTTTATTGGTGATCCTTGCTCCCGTGTAACTTTATTTCCCTCTTGATAAAACGTGCTCAGATGCAGTGGTAGTGAAAACAATAGTAAATCTTCAAGTCGGGACATGTGTTGCAGATGCCATAGTTCAGGCGCGTTTGATACAACTCCAGCTACAGCTAAAATAGTTTCATCTGTGGCTTCTGTAACAAAGCAGTTCTTCTTGGCTTTACACAACTAGAATTTTAGACTTCTCCTATTGAGGTGGTTTTCTCGTAGTGTTTTGTCAGTAAGGATTCTTATGTGTTACAACTAGTGATAGTGTTTTACTACTAATTAAAAATACTAGAAGAAGCCCACCATTTTAATAGTGTTAGATTGTTTGGGTAGGGAAACGTTTGGTAAAAGCCGCTTCTTCGGCGCTAGCCTGGAGGTTCCTCTCCACATGTGCCCCGGGGAAAATTGGAGCATGGCCGCATGATGCATCTACAGGAGTACGTGGGGCGAGCAAAGTGAAGCTCGAGTTTTTCAGCTCCTATATATCGCACACAACAACTTCAGTCATCGAGATTTTTGGGAGTCCTCTTGTGAAGCAGTTTGGGCGTTTGGTTGTTGAAGTTCTGGGAGCAGACCGAGAAGCTGCACCACATGCACATTTACATACAAGGTGTTTTGATTTGCCTATGCTGCATGCATGGTCACTCATGAGCAGCAGCAGTTTCAGCCTGTGCTACGTGATCACTCATGAGGAGCAGCAGTAGTTTCTGCCGATGCTACATGCATGATCATTCATGAGGAGGAGCAATAGTAACAGTGCTAGCATGCCCTTGGAGTTTTATCCTTACTCTTATCTAATAGATGTGTCGGCCGGATTGACACATATTGTTGACTTATCTACTATATATTGCTTTTGTTCCTGTAGTTGTCGGCTCCCTTGCTCTCTTACTTAACTCATCTATGGTACTGTAATAATCCTTACCAACTTGATGTTTAGGTCAGTATTATTTCAAAACTTGGTACTGTAATAATCATGTACTTCAATCCCTCTAGTTTGTAATATTAACTATTTCCGCTCCAATCTCTGTGTTGTGATATGTTGTAATCAGATCCTGATTTGTAAAAGTTGTGACTTGAGATCCCTCATGGGTACTCGTTAGTTGGGTTATTAGTATGGATTCATATGTGCATAGTTGCTGACGTTATACGAGATCAGCCTACTTGAACTTATATAGATTAGACGGTTCTGTACGAAGATGACCTGAAATTTAAATACAGAAGAGAGGAGACAAGAATTTAAATACAGTAGCGCTCCGTTGGCGCCGCAGGAGACCAGCGCTGCTGCCCCCGTTGCTCACGCACGGGTTGCTGCCAGTAGCGCTCCGTCGGTGACGCAGGAGACCCAGTCGGCCGGTGCTGCTGCCCCTGCACGTCTCGTGCAGGTTGCTGCCAATAGCACCGAGGCCGCCTACAGGACCCCGGTCCAGGCTTCACTCCAGGTCGCTTCAGGGGGCGCTTCTCCCCCCGTGCTGGAGCTCTTCGACGACGACCTTCTACAGGCTGGTGTGGGGGGCCCTACCTCGCCACTTACCCCCCAAACCGAGCTGAAGCCACTCCAGTTCTTACCAGTAGCTGCCACTTCGAATCAGGCAGTTTCGTCGCCAGCCGTGTCGTCCTGGTGCCAAAACTAGTTTATGCACGGTGCTAAGGCTTCGGCAACATGCTGGCTGGCTGGTTTCTCCAAATCACAGATTCACAGTGGGCCACAGCTTAGGCATATGGGAATATGTCCGTGAGCCCTACTGCCATATAGCGCACCACCAGTGAACCTAGTGCATGTGTGCAGAGTGGCCTGTACGCCTAGTGTTGGCTGATATCTTTGCCAAACTCACTCATGTCAGCCCACGGACACGCTATGGGGGATAATATACATCCTGAGTGATGAGGACCTGATGTGCGGGACAGCAATGACAAGGGAACACTAAATCTCTATTTTTTCTCCAACACCAGGGCCGCCACCACCAGGCATACCAGGCATCCATCGGCGTGTGTGTTTGCCTATGTAGTTAGCTATATAAGATCGTCACAAGCACCCAATGATGCATACATTAGCCTTGCAGCTGAAAGGTTCAAACAACTACTGAAACTGGCTGTTTTTGAACCTACAGCAAAACCGTCGACTGATGATGCTGTTCCCAGGGCATCAGTAACTTGTGAGGGTGAGGGTGAGGCTAGAACAGTTTCACCGGTTATATCGTTATTCATTCACATCAGTAATTCAATTTAATTAGAATAGTTTCATCGGCAGCATGAATTAGTTTCACCGGTTATATCATTATAACATTATACCATTCCGTGTTTTTGGCTTGGTCACAATTAAGAAATCATGTATGCCCGTCACTCTAGGGAGCGGCAGGGGCGAAGCTAGCCTTTGGCATCGGGGTTAAGCGACCTGGTAAATTTCTACAAATCCTGTAGAGAATCACTTTTATCACTGCTTAACACTATAGTGGACCCCACTGTGTAATACGTAAGACCCCAGTAGTCATGGTGGTTGGCTTCGCCCCTGGGGAGCGGCAGTCAGTGTATTCCCGGTTCGTTTGCATTGCATGCATGATGTACACCAAAAACTTGTAACAACCCATATTATACAACATGAATGGTTAGCAGTTTCATTCACTCTCGAACATGAATTAATTAAAGCCTTGATACAATATAGAAAATTTCAAATAGCACTAAACAAACTAAGACTACAATGCACTTCAGCAGCAAAGAATTTCACAACCAATTACAACTAAAACAGACATATCATTCTTTGTGCGGGTTCACAGCCTCATCATACAAAGGTGCACTCTCATCAGTCGCCTCAATCACCTTTGCAAGAGTTTTCTTGACGTGCACAATATATTCTTCCTCCCAGTACAAACCATAACACGTTCTAGTGCCATCCCACTAAAATTGCAACACCAAATTAAGAACTTTAATCAAAATCATCACGAAAAATGGCTACAAACCATCACAAAACATGACAACAAAATAACTCATTTTGAGATCCGGACACGAGTAGAAGCAGCGCCCTTTGTCGGGACCCTCCTTCTTCAACCCGTACTCCAACAGAGTCTTCCACTTACACTTGCCTCACGCAACGAGAGAGAGAGGTCCAGCCTCAATCGCTTACAGACCCCATACGAGGCCGAGGACCCAGAAGTAGTCTCCATCTATCTCTATACTCATTTTCATCAACTACTATAAATTTCTTATTTTGTGAACCATGAAATTAAATGAGCTATATTCTAAAAAAACCATAAATTTCAGTATTTGTAAACCATGAAATGAGGCAATAAAAGGTGCTACTATAAGTTCCTTCATCTACAAAATGCAAACTATCAAGTGATTTTTTAGCTCAAATAGTATGTAAATAAAAAATCCATCATCATTCACAATCTAAGAAACCATAAATTTCTCTATTTCTAGACCACGGAATGAGCTATATATGCTAGTGATGAAACATGAGAGAATGAAGCTGCTAACCATTTAGAACCGAAAATAGATGGAGGGAAGCGGATGAAGTGTTGAAATGACGGCCGCCGATGAGCAGGAATATAGGATACGAGCAAGAACGAAATGGCTCGGGCTACGGAAGAAAGGAGAGAGAGAGAGTATATATGTCAGGACCTGTAATCCTGGTTTGTGGTCCAAACCCACACTAGTGATTGGTGGACTTCTAATCCTGCTTGGTGCCACCAACCGGTATTAAACCTTTAGCCATGCCTGGTGGCTCCTACCGGGACTGGGGGGTGACCTTTAGTCCCGGTTTTATCTATCAACTGGGACTAAATGTTCTCCCTGGGACTAATGCTTTGTTTAGTGGCGGGACGAAAATTGTCCGAGACTAAAGCCTCGAACCGACAGTCAGTTCTGTACTAGTGTAACCAAAATACCTATACAGAGTACATAAATGGCAGCACCACACCACGCACATATCTGAACAAGCATCACACAGATGACACTGCTCCTTTTTGTGAACACATCACTATTTGCATAAACAGATAAGAAGGTGAAGAGAGGCAACTAGAAAAGAGAAAGTAAGTCATGGGAGTTGGAGACATCGTGAAAGAGGCACATACGTGTTCCTATATGCAATGGCCAATAGTGAATGCAAACCGAGGGGAGTCGGTTCTTTTCTGTAGCAGTCACCCGGAATCATGCGGACTTGACTCTAACCCACGTCCTGGAGCCATAACTAGTTTACACAGGATGATAAAGCTTTGACAACTTGCTGGCCTGCTGATTTCTCAAAATCACAGTTAGCAAGAACTTAGGCATATAGGCATATGTCCGTGGGTTCCTCCATGTGTCCTAGCGCGCGACAAGTGAACTTCGCGCATGTTGTGGTGACGCTCTACGCGACAGCGCTTTGTCATGACGGGTTATTGACTATGGGTCCAAGCCTCTCAGGCTAATGTTGAGCAATGAGTAGCCTAGTGCGCGTGCGTGTGACCTTTGTGCTTAGTATTGGGGTTTGGGGCTGGCACCTTTGCCGAACTCATGTCAGCCCATCCTGAGTGATGAGATGGACTTGGCGGGGACTAACACATTTGACGGCACTAACATATATATACATTTGATAGCACTAACATATATATACAGCTCGCCCTTCGTCAGGTCGCAGTATTAATATGGCCCTATTTCTGTGATATATCGTGTTCTTACATTGATATTATATAAATTAATGATGGATATCATTTCAAAAAAAAAATTATGATGGATATTGAATTGGAGAGTTTTTCCTAGTGAAATGATGCCAAAATTTTTAAAAATCAATATGAATTTATTTGAGTTTGATCCGATATTTTTGAAATTTCACATTTATCGTCAGGGACCGAAATTTTTTTCTTACCGGTATTGAAAACCCTGGCCCTGACTAGGCCAAGCCACCGGCCTGATAGGCAGGGTAGTTGTAATCAAGGGAGAAGGCTGGGATTAATACTTGAGACTTTGTAAAGCCATGAGAATATTCTAGGAATATACCCATAAGGTTCATAAGCATCACTGTAAAAGGGGGTGTACAGTGAGCTATCAAAGATTGCCCCATGTAAGATTTAGTTGAACCCAAATGAATGAAACCCTAATTTGCTAGGCCCCACACATCCAACTCGCGTGAACCTTTGCACTTGCACCGAGATCTTTCGCTGGGCCGGCCCACAAGCAGAGGCATCACTTGCTGGGATTCGATATTCCTACACTTTGTTTCTTGCTTAGTAATGTATACAAGAATCTCATTTTTGTTACATCTGTTGCCAGAAATGATATGATACCGCCCCTTCTGGCAGTGTGTAGTAACTGATAGCCAATCTTAAGGGACTCATCAGTATATGATTAAGAATACATTCCTAATTTACGGACACTGGTCACACCATTTTTAGCAGTATCCCCACCTGATTGATTAAATTACTTTCAATGAGTACCTTATGTGTTTTTATCATTCAATCTCTCCCGTTGAACATACCATGTGTTTCCAGTCACAACTAAAATTTCTCATAAATTAGATACAAACGAGTTAGCTACCAATCCCATTAATGAAACCTACAGGTATGCCAGTATAAATATGTCACCACACACTTGCAGCATATACCTGTGTCTGCCACTCACTCACCACCTGATAGCACCTCTCCTTTTTAGCGAACATATTAGTGTGTTAGCATCAGCAGATAAGATGACAGAAAATTGGAAACGAAGAAAAAACATGAGAAATGGGAATTTGAGACGTCGGGAAAGAGGCACATGCAGGATGCAAGATTGTGCCCGCCATTCCAGATGGTGTATATACGACGTAGCTATTTTATCCATGGTGCCAACAGTTTAGCAACATCTTGGCCGCTAGCAGGTCTCTCCGGAACATGGTCGTTCTAAAAAGAGCCTAGTTAGAGAGATTAGGAGTTTGAGGGTGGCTATCCAGTAGGCTCCATACGGCGAGTGGGCAATTGAAACAGTAAGTCAGCAAGCTGCGCTGCTTCGGTGGACACTGCGATTGCCACTGACATTAGCTCTGCTGCTGAAACTTGTAACATATAACATGCACCCTAATACCAAGCTGGTCTGGGACGAAATGGTCAAACGTCTCACCAAGCAACACAGCACGGGTTTTGTAGTACAGTCATTCTCTCTGAACAATGGCAGACAAAATTTGTTTACTTGCATGGCACATATTAGCAACTTGTTAGGCAGTCGTCGGCTTTTACAAGCACGTACAATTTCAAATGATCACAAAAAGCATGTGTTCCAAACAGCATGAGAAATCTAGAATGTTTGGTCTCAATCTTAAGAAGCACATTTGAAATAGAGCACAAGGAATCTCAAACACAACGTACAGTTGGTATTACCACCCAATTGTGATGAGAATCACAAATTGTCACAAGAACCACAAAGACCCATTATCCAAAAAAAGAACACCCATCTTGCAACATTCATATATTCTATAACACATCCAAATAAACAAGACTTGCACAATTGGTAAATATTTGACAAAGAACTACCATAATACCTAAATGAGCTAGGACAACTTCTATAGAATACATATTTTGTGGAGAACATGACATATTGAGATGCTCATTATACGACCTGTTAGGACTTTGAGTACTAGTGCCAACAAATATAACAGAAAATACAAAACATGTTAATATTCCCAAATAAGCTTGGATCTTCCTTGACAAAACAGCTCCAAAAGGGTTAGAGCCTTGTACTTCCATGTCCGAAATGACAAAGAAACTACCATGAACTCCATTAAAGGTGCTAGATGAACTGATATAACAATGAGGTACAAAATGCAAGTAGTATAAGATACCCAGCAGGATTTTGGTGTCAGCCATAATTATACTCTGGTTGAACAATTGATATCTCTGTTTTTCTGTTAGTGCAGGGTTTAGGCTCAATTTACCATTAGAGATATGCATGCGGCATGCCACGCAAGGTTCTGCATCTAGAGTTGGTAGCCAAGGTGCACTATGTTTGAACTATAATCCTGTAGTCTGTTGTCCTTTCGTCTACATGATAAAAAGGGCCAAAGTTGGCTTTGGTCTACAAGACAACCAAGAGAGGGTAAATGCAGTGCCTGAAACTTGCACATGGCTGAAAAGCACCATAAAGCAGTTTCCTCCATACGAGTGTTAAATGTAGCTGAGCATCTCCATGCAATATACAGTTTTAAACCAATTCGACCAAAACAAAACAAGTGAGAAATATAAGCATTATAGATTGCATTGATGGGGATGTCAAATTATGTTTAAATGCATACCAGATAAAAATCAAATAAACTGTCACATCAAATGAGCAAAATCAGGAATGATCTGTCGCACCGCATAAAACATTAGGCACAGAATGACAAAAGGGAGTAACTCGGCTGGAAGGCATACTTCGCTATCTACTAGCAAACATAATTTTCCAAAGCAGTACACATTGTGCATAGTAGCCTTCTGTAAACTAACATACAACAAAAATTCCTTTTCTTTGATACAAAGAACCTTTTCATCTGGTGGCAAGTGCAAGCATATAGTGCATTAGGACAGCTGCCACTTAAGTTTGCCGGCCTCTGTTAAAGTTAAATGGAGGTGGGTGCCTTAGGACAACCACATATGTTAATTAGTTAATGGAGGTGGACGGGTTAAGGCAGCTGCCTTCAATTCTTTAATGGGATTAACGTGGCACCAGCTTCTGAAAAGGCTACTTAACAGTCACACCCTTTGCCGGAAGTGAATACAAAGGGAATCTTGAAGACAACAGATATGTGTTCTTTGCCCATGCCTGCCTTCCTAAACCCAAAACGAACACCTGCGAAAATATGTACAGTAGTAGTGAATCTTCAAGACAACAGATGTGTTCAAAAGTTACATCACAAAACATAGATGGATTAATTATGCACCTAACAAACAATAAACGCATACATATGGGAATAAACAAAGTGCCACTTCATCTCTGCACAAGGACACATAGACCTTTGAATCCATGATAGCGCTCTGCTCCTTTGAGTGAATATATATTGGTGTTAGCTCCAGTCCGGTCATCTTGCTGTTGCTTAATCTCCCTCTGAATCTGTCCTGCAGCTAACGATAGTGATGTGGTAGCAGTTTCATCCGATCCAAAGGCTGTTCACTACCCATGCACACACCAAACTCAGTTGCCCAAGAGACTGGCGCCATGCACCCCATGACAATGGATGAGACGACGGTCAAGTGTCTAGCCCAGCAACACAGAATGGGCTTTTCAGTTCTCTCCCATTAACTTGATGAATATGTTTACTTATTAGTTTATTATACGTGGTAGGAGTCACTTGTTAGGAACTAGTTTGGCAGTCAGCTTTTACAGGCATGTACGTGAAATGGCCACAACATGTATTTGTTCCACACAGAATGAGAATGTTTCGTTTCAAATATAAGGCTATAGGCACATTCAAAACAAACCAAAAGGAACCACAAATACTGTGTACAAATCAAGTGTGGAACAATTTTTTTTGGAAAGCGTGCATCGCACGTTCTTCATTAAATAGAAGTGGAAATTTTGCTACACGCTCCAGGGGACGATAAGGCGAGTGGCCATATGACACCATGGAGTAAACACTAAAACATATCACCGCACACGGCGGTGGGAAGACTCGCTACTAAAGGGTAAACCGTTGTGCTACGGGGGCGAGCGAGCGAGCGGAGTCGCCTCAAGCTACAAGCCCTGTTAGCAAGCTAGGCAAGGCTATGGAAGCCTGCTCCTGCCCAGGCGGCGGCCTCGTCGAGTATGGCCGTGATGAGTGCACTCAGTGACACCGCCTGGTGATCGAAGGTGCGTCATGTGTTCTTTCCACAGGCACCAAGTCACAAGCACTACCAAGGAGTCGAAGCTTCTCTGCAGCGGCTACGGCATCACAGGCCTCGCCGTGAGCCACCAGTCCAGTAGGGTGGAAGTCGGGAGCGGTGGAGTTGCGATGGAGTTCATGGCGATAAGAGCCTGAACAGCGCAAATTGCTCCATGAAAGACGGCGGAGACGAATGGACAGAGCCACAAGATGGAAGCATATAGCTCAATAACGCATATATAAAAGAAACCAATTTACCATTATGTAAATAAATAAAATAAATACAATAATATTTGGAAATTAGTACTTTATCCCCATCGATTTCATACTTTTCAGTACTTTTCCTAAGTGCCTCTTGTTTTTCTATAACCCAATAAGGCAATAAGTACTTTTTACAAAGTGGCTCCTATTTTTACTACCTAGTCTCTCTCGACCGGCGGCCCATTTTTTCAACCACCTCCAAACCATCTTATTCATCTGGGCACAAATTAGTTGCCTACTAATTAATGAAACCCACCGATGCCAGTATAAATATATGGCACCACGGCCTCGCACTTGCATGTACAATACTTCATCTCTGAATCACGCTATACACGACCTGATAGCTCTTCTCCTTGCCAACATATTATTGTTAGCATCATCAGAAAAAAAATATTGAGAGAGAACTGGAAAAGAAGGAAAAACATGAGGCATGGGAATTTGAGACATCTGGAAAGGGACACACGCTTCATATGCTCGTGGGCCAGCTACATACTCTGCATCATGTGCCAACGGTTAGTCGACGTCCTAGCCACCAGTAGGTCGATCGATCACAATGGACATTAAAAGAGCCTAGTTACAGAGATTAGGAGTCGAAGAATGATTATCCAGTCGGCAGCACAGGGCCAGCCAGTGGCGAGTCCAGGCGCTGTAGATTGTGTCAATGTGGACACTGCTGCTGCATCGTCGGTGCTCGTGGAGTGGACGTACCTAGTGCAGGCGTTAGCAACGCTAATAATAGAGCAAAGTGCAGGAGTTAAAGCTATACAATAGTAGTCTTTTATTTGTCTATAAAAAACTTATTTATTTCTATTTTTATCCATACCTCATACTCTCTTTTCTAATCTTCCTCATCTTCAGTTAGTGGATGGAATGGACCCATCTTGCCTATGCTTCCATGCGTAGCTTGTTGTTTGCATAAGAGCCAACCTATCCTCTCTCTCATCCTTTTTTCACTCTACATCAGGATTTGCTTAGATAGAAGCCAATTATTAATTACTAGTCCATCAACCCGTGCTCTCGCACGGGGTAGAATTTTTAAAAGATATAAGGTCATCCTCAGTGAGGAGTTTCACGGTGGAGTTTCTAAGACACGTAATGAAAAGTTCCATTCTATAGTTTTATAGGCATATTTCATGATTTATAGGGAGTTGGTAATTGTGATAAAAGAATTTTATCCCCACATAAAACTTAGTTGTTCTTTATCTTCTTAAAAACAATTACCACATCATCAAAAGTGCGTATATGACAGCTTATTAAATGCAAATGAAACTCTAATGAAACACACACTTAGATTGGCCTAATAGGTATTTTAAAATAGGCATAATAGATTTTTAGTACATCTGACTAATAAAGAATTCTTTATATTACATTATGTTTTTCTTTTTATCTATTTTCTACAAAATCGACATATAGATATTATATCCGATTATCGAAACTATTTTTTTTTTGCAAGCGACAAATTTATATATGTCAACCATATTCATATTTTTACTTTGCATGGCATCTCTATATATTTTAAATATACAATTAGATTTAAATCTTGCCATTGACTATGGCGGCCCTTGGTAAATGAATCTAAATTTTTTATTTTTCAAATTTTATTCTTATTGACCGCTACAGATTTTTTGTCCCCAAGTTGAAACTCTTGTGCTTATTGTTCTTTTATTAACTCTCCTATTTGCCCTTTTTTTAAAAAAATAAGGTTTTTATGTTATAGTATGTTCTTAACTGCTATAATAGCATAAACAATCATTTCAAACCTGCACCATGTCACTTAAGATAAGTGATAAAGCTTGAAGCTACATCTCAGACGGCTTCGTGCAGTGCTAATTTCAAGAAAATTTCAATACTTAAGTCATATAATGATTAATTTTTTACTTTAAAATAATATTAAAGGACAAAAAATATAGCCACCAGTGGTCCCTCATAGTTCTCATGATGATTTTTCCTATCAAGAAAGTATATGTGTGGTTACAATTATACTATCAATATCGATGTAGAAAATATTTTGTTATGAAACATAATATGTATATTTATCGCTCATGCATGCTGGCATGACATGTGTATGCTTACTTTAGTCAAATATTAATATCTTAATATTGATAGAAGTGGATAATATAGAAATATATACATTCTCTATGGTTATTTAAATAATTTTTAATAGAAGATGTTGGTAATTTTAAGATGTAGAATGGAGAAGATAAAAAATTGGGTTATATTAGACATGCTTTAGGTCATGTTTTTAATGGCATATGTGGATATTTTAAACATAGAGTCATATGTTACTTTATGTATTTTTACGCAATTGCTGTGGTGGTACAAATGATAGATGTTAGAAATATTCTACATATTCTTATGGTTTGCCGTATGATATTCATACTAATTTCACAGAGGCAGTTCTCCTTTGTAGTACAGGCATAATCCTATTTTGAATATTTGATATATAAAAGAAATGCTATCATCGAGGCCTTAGCGTGACAGTAGTGTCTACAAAAAGCCACCCAGGAAATTCTATTGCTTTAAAATCCCATGATTAATCCGTGCGGGTGCATAGGTTGGTGTACTAATAATTCAAGGACATATATGCATTAAAATTTATATAAAAAATAGGGTGCACAACTTTGATTTTTCTGGCCTATTTGCTCATATTCTAATGTCATACACATATAAATGCTTTCTGATATAAAATCAGCCGGGAAATACTTAAACTCTCAATTGGTATATATATAATTTTCCATCTCAATTTGTAGATTGAGATGGAAAATTATATATACCAATCTTAGTTTGTAAGTGTATTAGACATAAGTTTTGTTTGTATTAGATATAAAACCCATATATTTTTATTTTTTTTCATCATAAAGTGGTAGGCTTTAATACCATTACTTTATCTACTTTTCCATCCGCATTGATACCACTAGTACACAAAAGCTCTACGCAGACGCCACGCTTTTATTTCTACAGGCGGTTTTGATTATCGGACGTCACTAGAAATCAAATGATGGGCCCAAATCTAAAACCGACTATAGAAATCGATTTCTCG
Source organism: Eremochloa ophiuroides (assembly GCA_038502445.1). Lineage (NCBI taxonomy): Eukaryota > Viridiplantae > Streptophyta > Magnoliopsida > Poales > Poaceae > Eremochloa > Eremochloa ophiuroides. The sequence continues at coordinate 21,452,164 of JAHLJS010000001.1, read as the reverse complement.
CCACCATTTCTACAGGACGGTTGCGCCTGTAGAAAACCAATTTGTACAGACGGTTATCTTAAGAAAACCGTCTGTAGAAATGGGGGCATTTCTACAGGTGGTTCCTTAAGAAAACCGCCTGTAGAAATCGATTTCTACAGGGGTTTCTTAAGTGAACCGTCTGTACAAATCGGTGCCAATTTTAAAAATTTGATTTTTTTTTTTCAAATGACTTCAAATGAAAAAACTGTCTACATAAAAGTTGTAGATCTCGAAAAGTTATGAAACTTTGTAGTTGAAAATTTTTTATTTGAAATCATCTTATTGACGTAAAATACGGTCAAAGTTTGAAATTTGAATTTTGACTTTTTGAAAAAGGCCTCAGATAAAAAAACTTTCTACATAAAAGTTGTACATCTCGAAAAGTTATGCAACTTTGTAGTTGACAATTTTTTTATTTGACTTCGTTTAGGACCCCAAACAATCAGTTTTCTATCGGTTACCTAACAATATGTGGCGAATCTAATACTATTCAGACACAAGTGAACTATGGGTGGAGTGGTTAGAGGGGGTACGCGCGAAGCAGAGGTTGCAGGTTCAAATCCCGCCGGCCGCGTAGCGCGCGAATTTTGCGCGAAAAATGCCGTGACTTGCGACTTCGACGGCCGGTGGCTGCCTCCCCTTATTTAAAAAAAAAATTCTCTGTTTTTTTAGCCCAATTTCTATTTTTTCCGAAAAATATTTGTACTGGCGGTTTGCTAAGAAAACCGCCAGTACAAACCTATTTGTACTGGCGGTTTGGTTAAGATAACCGCCGGTACAAATCGATTTGTAGTGACGTTTTTCTAAACCACCGCCTGTGATTTGTACTAGCCTTTCCCACTGACGGTTTAAAAAAATACCTGTAAAAATATCTTTACAACCGTCTGTATAGAGCTTTTCTGTACCATACCAATGATTTCTTGTCATTGTTAGAGGTTATGCTGTTACCGGCATATGTGGATTGCTTCTTTATGCTGTTGTCTGGTTAATGTTGTGGTCTCAAGCTGTAGACCCAGGCCTAGTAAGAAAACAAAGTGCCTGTATCTTTCCATACTAATTAATTGTTGTTTCGGGGATCGATCTTACTATGACAAGAGACATGCTTCTTTTTTCACTATTATCAATTGTTCGGATACATAATGTGAAATTGGTTACCAACATCAAGTCATTCCCTTTCGCTTTTGTGAGAGGACAATATCCTTTTTCGGTTTTTCCATACCAACAAAGTAAGTTATCAATAGATGGATTATTCTCGTGTACTAGATCTTGTTTCCTTTGATTTGTTTATCATCTTCATTTTTTTTCATAACTTTTTTTGTATTGAAGTAGGCTCCATGAATCCATTTTTATTATAGACAAAATTTGTTTACTAACACCGTTCCATAGAATTGTGGAACAGACAAATTTATACCATTATAATACATACTCTTTCCATCCTAAAATAAACACAATCATAGAGATAGGAGAAAAACCAAGATTGATATGAAATGACAAAATACCCCTACGTACAATATAGATGGCCAAACGGGACGCTCAGGCACAACACGGCGGGACATGGTAGTGGAGCCATGTCGTGCCGCAAAGTGCTGTCGTGCCGGCATCACGGGCCAGGCACGACACTACGGCCTCGCATCCGTGTCGTGTCATGCCTATCAGCACGGTAGCCCAGCATGCCCGTGATAGCACAGTTGTCGTCGTCCCCGGCACCACCATCATGAGGAGCTTCCGAGTTCACCATGGTTGTTGCTCCCCATTGTTGCCACAGAGAAGACTTTCCCCGACGAATGTCAAGCGCCACTGGCGCCGGGACGCTGCTCGCCGAGCGCCGTCACCACCGCAGGAGACCCCATCGTGTGCGCATGCCCACGCAAAGCTGTGCCGCCTCCACCGTGCAGGCCCCACCACCTCCTACTGAGAGAGAAGTGGAAGGAGATTCCGTGCATGAGGGAGCGAGAGGGAGAGAGAGGAGCGAAAGGAGCCGCCACCAACCGCGCTGCTGTGTGTGACTGCGTGAGAGAGTCGGAGGGAGAGAGAAGATAGCTGAAGCTAGGGCTTTGGCGAGGGATTTGCTTATACTTCTATGTTGAATCCAACTACTGAAATCTGTCCTAAGGAGATCCAACAGTTGAAATCTATCAGGTCCATTGTGCCGTCCCAAAAACCATGCTGCTTGGGCTAGCATTATGGGCCGACATGACACCTAGGCACGGCACTACGACCAGATCATGCCACCAGGCACATGCACGATGAGAGCCGTGCCGTGCTTTTTAGTGTTATGTCTGGGCCGGCCTATAGTGCCCGTGCCAGATGGCCAAGTATACAGCCTCTGTATGTGATCATCATTGAATAGAGCAACCCAATAAAATATGGTCGTCACCACGCAAAAAAAAAAAAGCTCCATGCTGAATTGAAAAAAAAAGGAAAGAAACAAAGAAAAGGCTGGCGCGAGTTGGTGAAATACTTCAGAGAACATTTAGCCCGCGAAGGCCCATACGAACATTTAACCCACGAAGGCCCATAAGGCCCGGCTCAAGGAGCCTGCAGCCCGGGACTATAATTCCGCCTTCTCCCACCTGTCTCTCACCCTCTCGCCAAAACCCTAGCAGCCGCTTGGGCTCCCTCCCTCCAGGTGGCGGCGTGTTCTCCTCGCTTGTTGGATATAAAACATAAGTTTTGTTTGTATTAGATATAAAACCCATATATTTTTATTTTTTTCATCATACAGTGGTAGGCTTTAATACCATTATTTTATCTACTTTTCCATTCGCATTGATATACTGCATATCCTCCATTTGTGTTTGATGTCTTTAGTTTATCTATCTATGTGTTAATATTTTTATCGAGTACTCATATAATATTTTTCTTATATATCATTGTTCGCTTGTTATTGTTGAGTTACCAACCACTTTGTATACTTTTACATCCCTATTCATATTTTACACCTTTGGATTGTACCGTTATACATGCTTACCTTATCTTTTCTCAACAACTTAACTATATATTTAGCTTGAAAATCGGCATGCTTGCTTCATGTACATACGCATATGCATAGCGACACACACAGATGTTAGTTTTCATATATTAATAATAACACGAATGAATAATTTAGACCGTTATAAAAGTATTTCGGAAACTACTTCATAATGATCGCCATAGATAATTTAGATCTAGGGATAGTTTAATTTATATTATTATTAACGATATAGTGAAGGTGGTTAATTTAGATATAAATTGATGGGTGTACTTTATATCGTTTTTCCATAATAACATATGTGGTGATTCAAACAAATATTAGAGGTATTATTCAGTCTATTTTTGCATAATGGTTGTGGTGATATTCCTCTATACAAAAACAAATATATAATAAAACCTTTTTCTTGTATCTCTAGTTTGATCGTGAATATTATAATGAATTTGACTTTGACTATGATAGGTGGACCGTATACTTTAGTATATATAAATTACGTAGCTAGAGAGAGAGAGAGAGAGAGAGAGAGAGAGAGAGAGAGAGAGACTAAATAATGGTGCTGGAAAGGTCGACTTCCGTATTCAGAATATTGTGGTCTGACCTGTATGGAGTCATGACGCTGCATCACCCTTCAGGCTTTAGTACACCGAAAGGCTTCTTTATCGCCGAATGCATGTCATCTCGTAGGTGGCGAGGATACAGGGACAGGGCAAGCGAGTGAGATTGTACGTACAGCTTGATACTCTCATTCATGGTCCATGCGTGTACGTGGTTCTTGTCGACGAATGCTCGGCCTGAAGAACTTTTTGCACAGAAGCTCGATCCATGCATCTACTGATCTACAATGCTGACGAAGGACGGACGGACGGACGGCATGTTCTGCCACAGTTGCGTTACTGCATCAGCTTGTCAATGGATGTTGCGGTAGTGGAACATATAATCACCTATCATTGAGATCAGTAACATTTAGATTGCAACTACTCCAAATAGGAGATCAGGAAAAAGAAAGGGTTCGGAGTCCGGACTTCATAAGCCTGCGTTTGTTGCCGTCGATTGGAAGGAAGAGCCATGCAATGTTGCGACTTCTTTTTTTGTGGATTGAGAACGTGTGATTGCAGGATGAGGCGGCGGCGGCGGCAATAGGTTACAACGCACGCAAGAGAGAGAAAGAGAGAGAGGTAAGAGGAGGCACCGGTGACAAATTAAAAGGTTTTACCGTAGGATATTATTGATATCTAGTTTTACTAAAAACTTATAATAAATTTTCATAATGGCAGTGGTGGGTAATTTATTTGAATATTTAGGGGGCTATTTTATGGTGTTTTCATAATGGCAAATGTGGGTGATTTTTTATAAAATGGAATAGATCGAATGGCTATCATTGTTAGAGGCTTCTGGATCGATGGCCGGATGATTCTGATTTTTGTAGAATTTCTAGGATTTATCTATTTTTCTAGTGCATCTCGTGAGGATTAACGTGGAGCCTCTATTGAGCCCTCTAATATTTAGGGGGTTATTTTATGGTGTTTTCATAATGGCAAATGTGGGTGATTTTTTATAAAATGGAATAGATCGAATGGCTATCATTGTTAGACTCTTCTGGATCGATGGCCGGATGATTCTGATTTTTGTGAGAATTTCTAGGATTTATCTATTTTTCTAGTGCATCTCGTGAGGATTAACATGGAGCCTCTATTGAGGCCTCTAATTAGTAATAGTAAGATTGTACTTTGCTCTTAGGTCGCCTCTGCTGCTCAAGTAGCAACCTAGGGTAAAAGGACCAATATGTTGTCAATATTGAACCCGACTAGCAGAGTTCGATTATTTTTTTAAGGTTCAGGTGCGTTTGTGTGTATGGGTCTCAAGGAAAGATGGTGGCTGAGTGCAGTAATCGCAGTGTTCTGACACCCAAATAAACAAGCGACGTCGAAGAATCAGACTGCTTCATGATTGAAACTGCTGTTATTTCTGAATTGGCAAGAAAACGTACGTTCCAAAACAGCATAAAGGGCATCTTCTCGGCAACGCTGCCCCAACTATTGATGATCGGCCAACTGAAGGAAACTGCTGAGGTGCCAACGCTCCCGTCCTGGGCCACAAGAGTCCGATGGACCAACACAAGAATTGCAGGCCCACAATGGGTGATGTAAATCTAGCTAGTATAAGTAGGAAGGAGAGGAGAATCGAAAGGCTCATGAAACTTTGTATCCAAATTAAACTATGAGAACTCTTTATTCCGAAACGCTGAACTCTGTCGCCGCCGTGTAAAACTTTACTATCTGTTTTGGCCCCTGCTTCGTCTTCCTTCCTAAGTCTAATCTAACAAACTGGTGTCAGCCTATCTAGTACTCTCGATCCTCAGCCGATCCTCTACTCCATCGACGGTTGCACCAAGGGATTGGTTCTGTTCTTAGCCGATTCGAGAGTGAGCTGCAGCTCGAATTGGGCAATACTCTAATTCTCGTCCACACTGTGTCTGTTTAACGCCAGCTTCGGTGTCCTGGATTCGTCTTGTTCCCACATGCACCACCACTGAACACCAAGCTCATCGACTTGCTGGCTTGCCAATTCGACGACCATGGCACCAAGTGGGAGAGTTGTTTCACCGATCTGGAGTGGGTTCGTCACAAGCGGCACATACAGTCTTTGAAAACTATATACTCTGCAATATTGAACTCTGTTAGCGACATGCTAAAACTTTCCTCTCCGCTCTGGCCTCTGCTTCATCTACCTTCCCATGTCTAGTCTAATCAACACATCTCCAAGACTCTCAGAAACTCACTCCCAATCTTAATTTTGTTTGGCACGTTGAAATAAACGCTCTACAACAACTCCTCTCTCGACATCCAATCTTTCCGTACTTAGAAAAATCGACCCAACCGTGTAGATATGCGCGCGTATCTGGAGGTGGAAAGACATGGAGAGGAATAACGAGAAGGACAAGGTTCCCAATGCAAATGTACAAAGACAAAGTATAAAATTGGTTGGTGTGATTTGAAAATAGTCTTGAATTGCTATTTCAAATTGTCTTTTATATTTAGGTGGAAATTGCTCCTAATTTCTTTTATCCACTCAAAAAACCCATTGATTTTACCAGCTGAATTTTTAGAGCTATTGGCGGAGATGCTCTAAGCTTCTGTTTTGCACGCCGCTGGATACTAATCTGAATATTAATTTTGAGTAGTCTTAACTCTAGTTAGCTAGGTTGTTGTTGGGGCATCCGAGAACATTTCCCTTTCTACATGCACGGCCCTACTTGCTAGTTACATGAAATGGTGTGGATATATTATCTTTAGATAGAGTAAGTCTCACTCTCTCACACCGAGACTTTGATCACACATAGGAAAATTTGATAGTGTTGTTGAAACACAGGAGTAGATAGTAGCTAAGGGAATCTTCCAGGTTTTATGTGTTGAGTTGTCATTAAATTAGCACATGTTGATTTATAAGTACGGCACAACCCACTTGCATCCATCTATAACATTGTGAAGAAACCATGGAAACTAAAAGCAGAACATGAGATGTGGGACCCATAGATATAGTGTTGTCTAGCTTCTGCTAGTCTTCATCACTCCAAATTTTTGTGCAAATAATAAAATAAATAAGTTATTATTTAAGTATCTCTAGTGATAAAATAAGTCACAACAAAATATGTAATATTAATATAAGAAAATTAAATAAGACGAACAATCAAACAAAATATCTCACAGTTGAAAATGTCACATATTTGGGACGGAGGAAGTACCAAACAATAAAACCCATAGAGATGCCAGTATAAACATACTGTACATACTTGCATTTACAATACTATCTCTGCACAAGCCACAAATAAATACCCGCCTCTCCATTTAGTGAATAATATATATTAGTGTTAGCACATAAAAATAAAAGAGATGATGAGAGAGAAGAGGAAAAAGAAGAAAAAAACATGAGGCATAGGAATTTGAGACATCAGGGAAGAGGCACATGATGATTTAAAAGGAAGCGATGCCACTCCACATGATGTACAGCCGGCACGGCTAGTTTACAAATGTCCCCAATGGTTTACCAACATCCTGGCCACTGCCAGGTCGCTCGGGGTCACAGTCGGCCTTACAAGTGCATTTTTTTCAACACCAGGAGATTGAGAATAGTTATCTAGTCGGCGCCATATGGCTGGTGGCCTCTCCAAACGCTGCAAAGTGTGGACACCGTGGTGTTAGCAGTGCTCGACGAGCAGCACAACTTTGTTGGAGGAGGCTGTGAGTGCCGCAGACACTAGCTCTGATACTGAAACTGGAAACATAAGGTGCTCCAAGCGCTTCTTTATCCAAACAACGTAGTGTTGTGTAGTTGTTGTTTCTGAATTGGCAGCTGAACCACCGGATATACAAATTACTTGTATTATTTATCCATTGGTCCTACCTATACTGTTCTTCCCAAGATCAAACTGCCGTGCTGTTAACGGTAACGATTAGGTAGCAGTTTCATAAAGCTATCCATTTCCCACACATACTAAACGTGGTTGCACAATGCATGCACCCCAATACCAAGCTGATCTGGGACGAAACGGCCAAGCATCTCACAGAGCAAGACAGCATGGGCTTTGCAGTTCTTTCCCAATAATTGGCTAACAGAATTAGTTTACTTGCGTGGCACATGTTAGCACAATAGAGTAAATACAGTACTCCGTATCAAATAACCCCGCAGCAGCTTGTATCTTCCTTTTCAAAAACTGCTCCAAGGGTTTAGAGCCCAACCTGTACTACACAGTCCGGTGGTTCCCAATGACAAAGAAACTACCATGAACTCCGTGAACCATGCAAACAACTTCAACATGGCTATGTTGCTATATAAACTGATATAACAGTGAGTAGACATTGGAAAAGCTTTTGATATAGCATGAGTTTACAATCAAAATTATGGAGGCAAATGGCTTCCCCCAGCTTTGGCTTCTTTGTATGAAAATGATTTTTTGCTTCAGGCACTTCTTCAGTTCTGCTTAATGGAGTTCCTGGAAAGGTCTTTCACTGTCTAAGGGAACCAGGACTCAGGGGACCCTCTGTCTCCTTTACTTTTTGTGCTGGGAGCTAGTTTCCTTTGGGAGACCCTTTACAATGATTGGAATTGCTTCCTATCGTTTTTAATTGCCTCTATAAAATAAATTTTTCTTCTGATTTAATTCGTGGAAGGGTATTACGGCCATGCCTGCCCTTGCTTCTTGGCCGTCAGCCATGCCCCCCACTCTGCAGGCCGCAGCCCTTGTCCCCAGCCCTGCGTTCCTGCGTACACAAACAGCAAGGGCAGGCATGGCTGCTGGCCAAGCCGTGCAAGCAGGCAGAGGCCTGGCCGAGATTCCTCCACTCCGGCGAGGCCACGTGCCGGGCGCCGCCGTCCTGCCCCTGGCCGAGTTCCTCTCCATCCCCAACGAGCAAGCAGCAGCAAGAACCTTGGCCATGGAGTCTGTACGATCTGCAGCAAGGTAGAAGAAGACAAAGGTAGAAGACGACTTATTCACGCCATTGACTCGTTCAAATTGCATTAGTTTCGTAATTTCATAATCTACATTCAAATTGTGTATGTACCCTTCTACCCTTTATTAAAAAAACTATGAAAAAAGAATTACCATGCCTCTATTTGGGCATCTTAATCTTCTCGATTTTGAAGGCGATGGGAGGTGTACGGGACGAATATGGACCCACCGACCATAGGCACACTAATCACCTCTCATTGCCTTTCTCCTCGTCGCCTCTCATCTCGCTTCTCATGTTCTGGGTCCACCTACCATAGACTCACCAATCGCCTCTCGTCGCCTCTCCAACCATTGTAAAAGTTCTCTTCCTTTGGACCATCATTAACAATTCAATGACTAATGGGATTCTTCATTTACCTATTCCTCTGCTAGGTAATACAAATTTCCCTATTTTTTAATATGCTGATGATACTCTCATCTTTATGCAAGCTGATGTAGCTGAGATAGCCCACCTCAAGTTACTTCTCCAATTCTTTGGTGACTCTTCTGGCCTCAGAGTCAATTTTGACAAATCATTGATGATCTCAATTAGTGTTGATGAGGCTCATCTTGATATTTTGGCTACCTCCCTGGGCTGCGCAGGGTCTCTATACCTTTCACTTATTTTGGGCCTGCCCTAGTGCCCCAATACGCTACAAAGTCGTCTGTTGCTGTGTTTGGGTCTCTTGTTTCCAAATGTGAGAGAAGGCTCACGGCCTTCTCCTCCTTCCTTTCAGATGCTGGCAGATGACAGCTAACCAATGATGTGATTTCCGCTCTACCAACTTTTGCTGTGTGCACCTTCCTTCTCCCAAAGACAGTGATTAAGCAGATCGATAAATTTCGTAAGATCTGCTTATAGAGAGGCTCAGATCCTACTAACAAGAAGCCTTTCAAGGCAGCTTGGTCAGGTAGTTCTTGATCTTAGACTTTAGGATGAATATTTGCTTCTTAAGAATTTACACAAGTTTTTCAACGAAGTCAATATCCCTTGGGTTCAGTTAATCTGGTACAATTTATTCTGTAACAATAGACTCCCCTGTTTAGAAGGTTAAAGGGATCCTTCTGGTGGCGTGATTCTTTGATGCTGCTCCCTCAGTTCAAGAAAATTGCTGTTGTCTGAGTGAAGGATGGTGCTTCCTGTTTGCTCTAGCATGATTGTTGGAATGGTGATCACTTAAAACAACGTTTTCCTGAGCTTTTCTGCTTTTGTTGCAATAAGTCCATCATTCTCAAATTGGCAGCCTCTCTACCGCAACCTCAGAATATATTTCACTTACCCCTTTCCACCGTAGCATATGATCAGTTTGTTCAACTTGTGGCTATTCTTCAGAATATCTAGACTTATTCCTGGGGTACCACAACTTATGCTTCTCCTAGAGCTTATAAGTTTTTGATTGGAGATAGACAAGTCCACAGAGGTTTCACTTGGCTTTGGCGGTTTGCTTGTGAGAATAAGCGCAAATTCTTTTTCTGGTTGGTGATGGTGGATCGACTTAGCGCCAGAAATATCCTTCAACGCAAAGGCACGGTTTGGCTAATCGTAATTGTGTTTTTTCTACAGCCCTGTTCTGGACGATCTACTTCATCTTTTCTTTCACTGCCCTTTTGCGGCTGCCTGCTGGTACTCCCTTCAATCTTCATATTCTGGTTCCCAACACTTCACAGGTTGATGATATCCTGGAGGCTTTTAAGATTCAGTTGCAGCTTCCTTTTTTTATAGTCACCATGTGCTGGTCCATTTGGTTGGTAAGAAACAATGCTATTTTTCATGGTGTGTCACCTTCGGTGCCCAGCTATAAAGTCATCTTCAAGAAAGAGTTCGCCTTAGTTGTTCCAAGAGCGAAGAAGAAGCTTCACCCGCAAATAGATCAATGGTTAGAAGCTTATGTGTAATCTTTCATTTTTTTTTTCTTATCTTTTTATGTATCCTGAGTCTTTGTGTCATATTAACTTTCTCATTTTATTAATAAATTTCTAGTTGGGGATCAAACCCCTCCTGATTCGTTCCAAAAAAAATAGTGAGATATGAATTGGAAGCACTAATAAGGTACCAGGCAGGATTTTCCAAGACAGATAGTCCTGGCTGATTGTTGCTTTTTCAATGCATCTTTTGGTAGTAGCCATAATTGTACACTGGTTGAACAAATGATTTCTCGGTTTACCTGTTGGTGTGGGTTTTAACCTCAATTTTCTGGTTGATATATGCCACGCATGGTTCTGCATCTGAGTTGGCAGCCAAGATGTACTCTGTTTGAACTATAATCTTGTTATCTGGTGTCTCCAGAAACTTGTTTTTCAATAAAGGAGAGCGAAAGTTGCATTTGGTCTACAGATAACCAGCCGAGTGTAAATTTATCAGTGTCTGAAACTTGCACATGGTTGACTGCAAGCAATTTCCTCCATGTGGGTGATTTAAATTTAGCTGTATCTGATTGTTGTTGCTTGTTAATGTCGAAGTGGTTGAGACTGCTAATAATTGGTGTGCCGTGCCGCCCGTGCACCTCTTCTCACACCGGCCTCTTTTCCCCTTTCTTCCTTGTTTGGCCTTCGTCCCTTCTTATGCCGGTGTCGACTGTGTGGGCCTGGAGGCCCCTCTCCATGTCCTCCAGGGCAAACTGGACCACGGCTGCATGATGCATCCACAGGAGGGCAGGGAGCCAGGTGAAGCTCAATTTTTCAACTCCTATCGGCAAAACAGCTTTAGTCAACGGTATTTTCAGGACAACTCCTCAGGTGTAGCAATTGTCTAGGAGGGTGTTTGGTTGGAGTGATAGAATAGATCTGAGAGCAGTCCCGGCCCAGAAGCTTTACTAAACACACAGCTACATACAACGCGTTCTGCCTACATTGCATGGTCACTCGTGATGAGGAGCAGCAGTTTTTGCCTGTGCTACATATGATCCCTCGTGAGGAACAGCAGTAGTTTCTGCTTGTGCTAGATGATCAGGAGGAGCAGCAGTAGTAACATTGTTAGCATGCCCTTGGAGTTTTATCCTTATTATTATCAAGTAATTACTTCATTGGCCTTGACAACAATATATATTGGCAGACTTATCTACTATCTATTTCTTTTGTTTTTGTGGTTGTTGGCTCCATTACTCTCTTACTTGAACTCACGGTATTGTAATCCTAAACTCATGTCCCTTTAAGTTTAAGTCATATTTCAAAACTTGGTATTATAACAGTCATGTATGTCAAGCGTTCTTATTAAAATTATTTGTGCTCTAGTCTCAGTTTCATGGTTGTCAATTGTGATGTGTTCTTCTGTACTAAATCCAAATGTTCAACTTTGACATGTAAAAGTTGTGACATCGAGATCCTTCTTAGGCACTCGATAGCTAGTCTACTAGGATAGTTTGGATTCATGTGCATATAGTTGCTAACGTTCTACAAGATCGCATCCTAGTTGTACTTTGTATAAATTAGATGGTTCTTCTACAAGGATGATCCAAAGTTTAAATTCACAAGAGTGCACAAGAATTGCACAATTGTTAAAGACTTGGACACTGGTTTTTATTGAGAAAAGGTTGTCACCTAAAGGAAACTAAAGCCTTCCTTGATTTGGCATCAACGGAGATTGGACAGCCACACATCGTATAAGTGGGAAAAAAAATAAAGAGTAGAGATGTAACAGATTTGAGCTAAGAGGATTTATTTACCATAGGCATATAGAGATTCTGATGGACCAATACTATAAAAAGTAAAAAAACAAGACGTTTTGAGTACATTATTGTAATCCTCGGCTTCAGATGGATTCACGTTATAGCATTAAATGTGAGGTACAATAAATTTGTTACCTACCAGTGAATAAACCAATACCGATAAATATATGGCACCACGCACACATCTGAACAAGCATCATACAGATGTCGCGCTCGTCTCCTTTTCGTGAACACATCACTATTAGCATAAATAGATAAATGAGAGGGAACTGGAAAAGGGAAACAATAAGTCATGGAAATTGGAGACATCGTGAAAGAGGCACATGCCACTTCCAATGTACAATGGCCAACGGCGAATACAAACCGAGGGCAGTCAGTTCTTCCCTGCAGTTTCGGCACTAACCCACGTCCTGGTGCCACAACTAGTTTATGCATGGTGCTAATGCTTTGCCAACTTGCTGGCTGGTTGGTTTCTCCAAATCACAGTCGACCACAGCTTAGCCATATAGACATATGGCTGTGGGAAGCAGACTGTGCGGTAGCGCACCACCAGGGAACACCGTGCATGCTGTGGCGGCGCGCTCAAAGTGGCAGCTCTGTCAATCATGACTTCTTGTCTACTATGGCTCTAAGCCTCTAAGGCCGATGAGCCATGAACCTAGTGCGAGTGTGCAGGAGTGGCATGTATGCCTAGCATTCGCTGGCATCTTTGCGGAACTCATGTCAGCCCGCGGGCATTTGATGGGATAAACATATTGAGTACTGAGATGGACCCGTGCAGACCAGCAATAACAAGAGAACACTAAATCTCTCTTTCTTCGCCAACACCGGCGCCGCCACCATTTCGCATCCATCGGTGTGTGTTTTCCCAAAGTTAGCTAGGATTGTCACAAGCACCCAATGAATGCATAAGTTATTAGCCTTACAGCTGAAAGGTTAAAACTACTACTTAAACTGTGGCAGTGTCTGAACTTACAGCAAAGCAGTCAACTGATGATGCTGCGGAGGGCATCACTAACATGTGAGGGTGAGGCTTCATGAAATAGAACAATTTCACCTGTTATAATAATATTATTCATTCACATTTTCTTGCCTATACAGTTCTTCCTAAGTTGCACATGTCCTGCTGCTTCTCCCTCTGAAACTGTACCACTGCAAAAGATAGCGATGTTGTAGCAGTTTCATCTGATCCTAAAGCTCTGTCCATGCACCCCAACACAAATATGGCAATGAGACGGCCAAGTAGTGTCTCGCCTGAGTCAGGAATCTGGCGGCCTGATAGTACATGAGCTTTTCAGCTCTCTACACAACTTACATGTTCAATTTGTTTACTTATTAAGTGGTAGGTGTTACATGATAGGAACATCAATTTGGCACTCCATTTAGCACTCTATCTTCTTGCTTAGCAATGTCTCCTAGAATCTCATTTTTCTAACAAATGTTGCCAGAAATGATATGGTACCTCCTCTTTTGTCACTGTGGTAGTAACTGATAGCCAATTTTAAGTGTCTCATCAGTACATGTGTTATGAATGGCCCAGTATACCATCACCGTAACAGAGCCACAGCACGGGATGGGAGCAGGGGTGACACGCCAGGAGTCCCTGGGCGCGACGCCCTGCCAGTGGCCACGCCAGGAGTCCATGCAAGCGACGTATAGACAGCCAGCTAGACTGCAGGACAAGTCCATCTCGGTTTAGAGTCCGTTTCGGTTTAGATTGCAATAGTTTGGAGTTGTTACAGTTAGTTAGTCCTTAAATCTAAGAGATATTGTTAGCAAGCTTGGTTAGCTTCAGGCTATAAGTATCATAATATATTGATTAATAAACTTAGCCTGGGGTGGATTCAAGCCGCGCCTTGCTCTCTCCCACTCCTACGCCCTACGATCCCGAGGTCTCAATAACCAGCCATGTCTGTTACTGGATCGTCTTCGTCGGCCGCTATCACCACGACCGCTGCGCTGCTGGTCACCACCATCAACCCCGGCTCCACCACCACCGCGCAGATCACCACGACGCCCCTAGTGGCTCCTCAGGCCACGCCGCCACTTGATGCCCTCACAACTCTGACAACGGCCATCTATGTAGCGAGCAATGCGGGATATCTCCCTCAGATTGACCTCCGTCGAGCACCGGCCATTCGTCTGTGCCACCGCCCTGCCGTACGGCCTTCCTGGATATGGTGGCATCCAAGCGCTCCCGGCCTTAGGGCAGGTTATCTCCGAGCCGGCTTCCACGCCACTGGCATCCCTTCCTGTGACGACCACACCTGCAGCTGCTACCATGCCGCCACTGACCGGGGTCCCCATCACCCAGATCCCCTTTCCTCACTCGCTGTCACTAGTGCCTTCCCCTGTTCTCCATCATGCAGGGCTCATATGTGCCGCCCGCTGCGACCATATCCCCCACCACGCTGCCTTCACCATTGCCACTGCCTCATGCGTTGCCGGAGCCTGAAGGAGCCACAGTTCCCGCCTTTCAGCTCGAGGACGAGCAGTTCATCGAGGGTGGGAGTGATATTATGGCCATCCAAGTAGGGCGTTGCCCACGCCCGGACGTCCGGACGGGCCAACCGTCCGGACGCCCGCACCTGCCCACCTCGGCCCTGCCCACGCGCGACTCCGCTGGACCCGCACGCTCGCGCGCCCCACCCGCATGGCTGTGCGCCCCGCTCTGCGCCCCGCCCGCGCGCGCCTCCGCCGGACCTGCACGCTCGCGCACCTCACCCATACGGCTGTGCGCCCCACTCTACGCCCCGCAGGGCTGCGCGCCTCCGCCGGCACTAAGTCGCCATGAGGGGCGTGCATGCCCTCGTCCGCGGGCCCAGCGTGCCCCATCCGCTGGTCCTCTGGCTCCCCGCGCCCCATCCCCCGACGCCCAAGCAGTGCCCCCATGAATCTCTCTGAAACATCAAAAAAACAAGTAGTGCAACAACAAAAAATATGTCCTGCAACATCAAAAATTTGTACTGCAACATCTGAAACAATAGTGCTGTAACACCACAAAATCAAACCTGGAAACATGAAAAATGAAAACATCAGTTGTTGCAACAATCCAAAAATCCCATTGCAATATTCGAAAATCATCCGTTGCAACAATCCAAAAATCACATTAAACATTCAAAAAATCATCGTTGCAACATACAAAAACATCTGTTGAAACATTCAAATAATCATCGTTGCAACATGCAAAAACATCTGTTGAAACATTCTAAAATGCCCCCTGCAACATGGAGAAACAGCGAGGGCGTACAACACAGTAGGGGGTGGGGGATTCGGTGGCAAGCTGCTCCATCCCCTCGCCCATCACCTTTGAGCTCGCCAGAAGGAGGAGGAAATAGGACCCTAGAGTTAGCCGGAACTCTAGCCACCGACGCTCCCTCAGATCCAGAGGAGGTGGAGGAGGAGGGGGCGAGCTCAGATCCAGAGGAGGAGGGGGTGAGCTCAGATCCAGAGGAGGAGCGGGAGGAGCCTCAGATCCGGAAGAGGAGGAGGGGGCGAGCTCAGATTCAACGGAGCAACAGGAGGAGGCTCAGGTCCAGACGAGGACCGACCTACCTTGTCAAAACCGCCGCCGCCGTGCTCGTCTCTGGTGGGGGAACAGGAGCCCAGTCGCTGGGGGAGCGGGGGAGCAATGGAGGTAGTGGAGGGAGGGTGGGACTATGGGAGAGAGGGAGGGAGTGCGCGCCGTGGCGCGCGGCGCACGGGATCCGTCTCGGTGGCGTGGGCGAAGGCGAGGAGCAGCACTGGAGTGGGATGGATAAGGACGAGCATGGAGCGGCAGGCGGACGGGTGGGTTGGCTTCGCGCACAGGTCGGGTCGCACAAGTCGGGTGCGTCCGTTCCCGTCCGGACGCCCGTCGTATATCATTACCGATCCAAGTATACCATCGCCGCAACAGAGCCACAGCGCCGGATGGGCGCAAGGGCGATGGGCCAGGAGTCCCTGGGCGCGATGCCCAACTGGAGGCCGCGCCGGGAGTCCCTGCGAGCGACGTACAAACAGCCAACTAGACTACAGGATGAGTCCATCTCGGTTTAGAGTCCGTTTCGGTTTAGATTGCAATAGTTTGGAGTTGTTACAATTAGTTAGTCCTTAAATCTAGGAGATATTGTTAGAAAACATGGTTAGCTTCAGGCTATAAGTATCATACTATATTGATTAATAAACTCAGCCTGGGATTGAGTTATCGCACCTCGCTCTTGGGCATTCCTCTGCGATCTACTGTCCACCGCCCGACAACAGCCGGCGCCGAGCACGGCGCCGCACAATAGACACCGCGGATTCAAGCCGTGCCTTTCTCTCTCCCACTCCTACGCCCTACGATCCTGAGGTCTCAACAACATGAATAAGGATGCATTCCTAATAAGGATCCCAATTCATTTCATCCATAGGTAAGAGCGTATTAGGTGACACAAACAAAATATCGTTTACTTTATGTTCATCAACATGGTAATAACTACAATAAGTGCAAATAGCTCCCATTTAAAAGTTTGATATGAAGCATTGCTTGTATTGCTCCTGTAATGGTAAAATGTTTTAGTATGGTAAAAGCTGCATATGTGATTGATTGCAACTGAGCATTATATTGTAAGAGCACTTTTGCAAACAAAATAATGAAATGGCCTATTTAGTATTCACATGCAGAAGCATTGTCAATAAATCAGACTTCATCTAACGCAATACTAAAGAATCAAATTGAGAATTCCATACATCTGTGGCAGATGCTAACTAAGATCCTCTCACCAGCTTTCCGGCCACTGACCAGACGCCTGATCTGTTGTCACAATCGGGGCTGGCGCTACACCATGTTTTCATCGAAACCGTATCCACAGAGGGCACATGCTCGATGGAGAGGACAAGAGGGAGAGAATGGTGGCAGAGTATCCAACCCAACTTTTCTTTCCCCATCCTTAAGATCCTGAACCGCTCAAATTGCTCCAAGAAAGACATAATAGGTGGTTGACAGACCCACTGGACTCTAGTCTGTAAATCAACATCACCGTAAACGTTCCAGATTTTAAGACTCAAAATGGAGCCCTCCTTTTGAAACATCTTCATAAGTTCATTAACTGAGCTAATGTCCCCCGGGTGCACTTAATTTGGGAGAAGCATTACACTAACGGTAGGGTCCAAATCATGTAAAAAAAATGGTCGTTTTGGTGGAGAGATTTACTGAAGCTCCTGGACAAGTTCAATGGTATGGCCTCTATTCTAGTTGTAGATGGTGCCTCCTGTTCTCTTTGGGATGATTGTTGGCAAGGCCCGCCTCTAAAATAACTTTTCCTGAGTTATATATATTCATTTTCCAAGAAGCCTAGCATTACCCTCCAAATTGCTGCAGCAGTCAATATGACCTCTAGCCTCTTTAGCCTTCCTTTATCTGTTGAAGCCTTTATCCAGTTTCAGCAATCCTCCAGAATTTTCACCCTTCTGATGAACTGACACATGGTTTTATATTTGGGGAAGCTCCATCTTCTCCTTAAGAAGGCTTATAACCAACTCTTGGGAAGTAGTTGGGCTCATCCAATCTTCAAATGGATTTGGAAATCCTCCTGTAGCATAAACATAAAGTATTCTTTTGGCTGTTGATTTAGGACTACCACAACATTTTACGAAGGAAACATATGCATCTGGCCTCCTACAAACACTCTCAACATCTTTTCTTAGAGTGACTTAGCAAGAAATTGCTGGGGCCTCACTGGATTAACTCTGTCAACAGTGCTACTGACCTTTTACAAAGACTTGAAATCTTCGGTTTGCAACTTCATGTCAGCTTTTTATTGTAGATAATTGCCATTATGTGCTAGAGCATTTGGACAGTTAGAAATAATGTCATTTTCAGATGAGCCCTGGCTAACAATATCCACTTGTTAGAGATCTTCAATGGCACCTTTTGGCCAACTCTTAGGCTGCGTTCGGTTACGAACGTACCTGGTCGTTCCTGGCCACTTTAGATCGAGAATAGTTCCGACGGTGTATTAATTATTGAACGGACAGCTGGCCAGGAACGATTCCTAAGTGAACCGAATGGGCCCGTATGGAGAGCCAACAAAAAGTACTTTCCTACTATTGTTTCATGGCTATATCAAACTCTATAATTGCCATGATATTTTTTGGTCAGTTTTTTGTTTCTTGAAATCCTTTTCAAAACCCTATCCTGTAATTTCGTTTTGTTTTCTTTGTAATCTTCTTGGTTGCATTTATTTTAATAAATTTTCAGTAGAGGTCACTGGAGCCTCTCCTGTTCACTCAAAAAACATCACCGCAAACAAACCTGTTCAGCCTTTGGTAACTAAGAAATACTACAATAATATACGGACACTGGTCACACCCTTTTAGTAGTATCCTCACCTATTTGATTAAGGTACATTCAATGTACCTATGTATTTTTACCATTCCATCTTAATGGACAGCACATACTTTTCCAACCACCACAAAAATTTCATATAAATTAGGCACAATTTAGTTACCTACCATTCCCATCAATGAAACCTATAGGGATGTCAGTATAAATTTGGCACCACACACTCGCTGATCCTATACCTGCGTTTGCCACTCCACACACAACCTGATAATGCCTCTCCTTTTAGCAAACATATTAGAGAGAAGTGGAGAAGAAGAAAAAAAATGAGGCATGGGAATTTGAGGCGTCGGGAAAGAAGCACATGCTGAAACTCTGCCTGGGCCTGCCACTCCAGATCATGAGGCACATGCTGAAACTCTGCCTAGTCCTGCCACTCCAGATCATGTATATCTAGCGCAGCTATTTTACCCATGGTGCCAATATCTTAGAAACATCCTAGCTGCTGGCAGGTCTCTCAGGATCATGGTTGGCCTCAGAACAGCCTACTTTGATTGGTCTGGAGTTTGAGAATGGTAATCCAGTTGGTACCTTACGGCTGGTGGCCAATCAATCTGTAGAGTGCGGAGACTGTGGTTGCTCCGGTGCTTGGCAAGCGGCACCGATATGGTGGAGGACATTGCCAGTGCCGCAAGACATTAGCTCTGCTGCTGAAACTGGCAACATAGGGTGCTTCAACTGATTTGTCATCGAAACTACATGGGTACTGCTGTATTGTCGTTTGCTCAATTGTCAATAGAACCGTCTGATGTTCATTAACATATTATCTTGTTGCCTATATGATTAACATATTGTTTCTGAATATTACTTGCAGTATTATTTATTGACATATTATATTTCTGTCTTGCTGACTATATGATTCTTCCCAACTTTCATCTGTCCTGCTGTCCACAAACTGCCGATGCGACGGTCTCTCGCACCGATGCTACGTTGAACATGGCCTCCAAGCCACTTTTGTGCAGCATCCACATGACAGCCACCTTTGTTCCTACGTCTGCATGCCATAGCCAGCTCTCCACCATCGCAACGACGCCCTGTGAGTGCTGCTGGTTCACTGCTTGTGCCCCCACTCCCGCATGCCACCACCAAATAAATGGCCTCAGACAACTCCAAGCGCGTGCTTTGATAGATCTAGTCGAGGGGATTTGCGAATTCTGGCCACCGGTTGCCACCTTGTGCAGGTCACAGTCACACATGGGAGCTCCCCCTGGAGATGGATGGAAGGAGGAGAAAAACCCAGCCTTTTCCATCCTTTGCCCTTCGTAGGCCTCTGACGTTGGGCCACGGTGGAGGGCTGGAAGCATGGGACATGCGTGGTGGACGAAGCACCACCTGAGTCACCCCTACAAGAGAGAGCGACAGGCAGTCCATTTGGGATGATGAGTCAATAAGCACCCCTACAAGAGAGAGCGACAGGCAGTCCATTTGGGATGATGAGTCAATAAGTGCAAATAGTTCCCACTTAAAAGCTTGATAGGGAGCATTGTATTTCTCCTCTCAAAGTAAAATGTTTTTAGTAGAGTCTGTACCTCTCGTCGGCACTGCCGGCCACTACCCCGTCACGGGCCCTAGGGTTTGCCGAAGCTCCAGCGAACCCTATCGCCCATGGTGGATGCCCTCTTCCCCGCCCCCGCCATGACCCGGCTAGGCCGTCTCCGCCGCCGCCATAACCTGAAGCCACTCGCCTCTATCCCCGCCACCTGGCCTGCCTGCCTCCCCAAGGTTGGCCCTTTCCATACCTACCGAAGTTGGAGAAGAAAGAGGGAGGTGCTCACCGATACCCTAGCCGACACGCTAGAGCTAGGGAAGACGACGGTGGGCACAAATCCAGGAGGAGGAGGGACCAGCCTACCACCACAGCGCAGCCGCCACCGGAGATGAGAAAAGGAGCCGAGGTGACGGGTGTCACGGAATCCAACGGCCTCCACCATGTCCCATGCGGATTCAACACTAAAATCACATGCCCGCGTCTCCTAGAACACCAGAGTGTTCTATAACGTTAGTCTTTTAGTATGGTAAAAGCTTGCATACGTGATGCAACCGAGCATTATTTTGCAGCAGCACTTTTGCAAACAAAATAGTGAAATGGCCTATATTCGGTACTCAACTACTCATATGCAGGAGCACTATCAACACATCAGGCTTCATCTAATGCAATACTGAAGAATCAAATTGAGAATTTCTTGCAGCTGGGAAACGATGCCAAGATCTTGTCACTAGTTGGGCACTGGTCAAACGTGCCCAAGCTGTCGTCATCATCGGGGTGGTGCTGCGCCATGTCATCATGGGAACCCTAGACACACAGGGCGCTGGCTTGAGGGAGTGACCAGTTGCTGATCAAACGAGCCTAGTGGCGGCATATACGAACCGGCATTGAGGGAGGACAAGAGGAGAAAGGTGGTTGAGGCTGCAACCCACTTTTTCATCAATCCTTAAGAGACCTACTCATATTGCTCCAAGTGGTAGTACGTAGATAATAGGACATTGTCTGTAAATTGAAATGCTGCTGTAAACAAACCAATGAGGCAGAATTGGCCGGGAAACTAATTAATTCAATAATATATGGACATTGGTCGCGCCCTTTTAGTAGTATACTATACCCACCTATTTGATTAAAGTAATTTCAATACTTACTTATTTTTACCATTCAAATTATCTTGATGGACGACCCATATCTTTTCCAACCACCACAAATATTTCTCATAAATTAGACACAAATTAGTTACTTACCAATCAATAAAACCTACAGGGATGGCAGTATAAATATGGCATCACACTTGCCTATACAATACTAAGTAGGAATTTGAGACCTTATAGGGTCTGCTTTTACTGAACATATTAGGAGAACTGGAAAACAAGAAAAAACATGACACATAGGAATTTGAGACATCGAGAAAGAGGCACATGCTAGTCCTCCTCCACTTTCTGCCACTCCGGATCATGTATATCCGGTAAATCTATTTTACCCATGGGGCCAATAGTTTATCAACATTCTGGCCACTGACAGGTCTCTATGGATCACAATTGGCCTTAATAGAGCCTAGTTAGACAGGTGATCACAAGTTTGAGAATGGCTATCCAGTTGGCGCCATATGGCCAGTGGCCAATCAGCATGTAGCACCATTTTGGTTTAGGACACTATCTAGTCAGCGCCATATGGCCAGTGACCAATTGCAAGCGGCACTGCTTCAGTGGAGGACCCTGCTGAAGTGCCACACTGGCTGGCAACATAAGGGTAAGGTACGACCTCTTCATGTTAAAAACTGTGTAGTACTATACTGCTGTTGTTTCTGAATTGACAACAAAACTGCTTGATATAAAAATTTATTAGTATTATTTATCCATTGCATTGGTCCTACCTATACGATTCTTCCCAAGTTCCATCTGCCCTGTTGTTAACAATAATGATGTGGTAGGAGTTCCATCTGCCCTGCTGTTAACAATAATGATGTGGTAACACATACATACTGAACGTGGTTGCACAATGCATGCACCCACAAAACCAAACTGATTTCTGGACAAAAGTGTCAAACCGTCTCACAGAGGAAGACAGCATAGGCTTTTCCGTGCTCCCAACAATTGGCTGACAGAATCTGTTTACTCACATGGCACACATTAGCAACTTGTTAGGCAATTAGCTTTTACAATCATGTACAATTTCATGCACATGTTCCAGACAGCATCAGAAATTGAGAATGTTTGGTTTCAATCTAAAGAAGCACAAGAGCAGAAGGAATCACAAACACTGCACACAGTTGGTATGTACAAATACCAACCAATTATGATGAGAATCACAAATTGTCACAAGAACCACAAAGACCCATTATCTATAAAAAGAACACCCATCCTGCAACATTCATAATTCTATAATGCGTACAAGCAAGATTTGCACATTTGGTAAACATTTGACAAGGAACTTTAGGGTGCAGAAGACGATTATCTTAACAATTAATAAATGAGCCAACAGGACAACTTCTAAAAAGGGTGTACCCAATGTAGAGAGCTTCCCACTCTATGCGGGGTCTAGAAAAGGGTGTTAGTGGCAAGCCTTTCCCTTGCGATGTGCAAATGCATGGAGGCCATGACTTGAACTCGGGACCTTCAGCTCACAGGCAGTAGGACTCTACCACTTGCACCAGGCCTGCTCATCTAACAGGACAACTTCTATAACGAACATATTATGTGGGAAGCAAGATGACATATTGAGATGGTCATTATTTGACCTCTTAGGATTTTGAGTACTAGTGCCAACAAATATAAAAGAAAATACAAAACCAATTAATATTCCCAAATAAGCTTGGTTCTTCCTTTACAAAAACAACTCTATAGGTTAGAGCCCTACTTGTACTACCGTGTCCCCTAAGGCAAAGAAACCACCATGAACTCCGTCCATTAAAAGTGCTAGATGAACTGATATAACAGCTCTATAGGTTAGAGCCCTACTTGTACTACCATGTCCCCTAAGGCAAAGAAACGACCATGAAGTCCGTCCATTAAAGGTGCTACATGAACTGATATAACAGTGATATACAAATTGCAAGTGCAGTAATAAGATACTCAGCAGCATTTCCCAAGACAGATAGTCCTAGCTGATTGTTCCTTTGTCGTCTTTTGGTAGCAGCCATAACTATACTCTGGTTTTACAATTGGTATCTCTGTTTATCTATTGCTTCAAGGTTAATTAGGCTTAATTTTCCGGTAGAGGTATCACATGGTTCTGCATCTTGAGTTTGCAACCAAGGTGCACTCTGTTTGAACTATTATCCTGTAGTCTTGTCCTTCCGTCTACAAGATAAGCAGGGCTAATTTTGCCTTTGGTTCACAAGATAAGAGGTTTAGGGTTTACAAGATAACCAGCAAAGAGCAAATATGCAGCGCCTGAAAAATTACACATGACTCAGAGCACCATAATTATATTGTTATGATCTACTCTTTGGATGCTTTCCTTAGACCATCTGTAGTGTGCAAGTGATGCCCAAATAAAATGGGTCCCACAGCAAGAAAAACGAGCATCACCGGTACAAAGCTACAGCGTATGAAAACGCAAGCATCGAAGCTATCTTGCATGCTGAGGGCCCAGGGGAATAATGTAACACATCAAAGAAAAAAAAAGAATAGGAATGAGAAAGGGCATGCTTGCTAGGCCCACCAGGCCCAAGCCCATCCAACCAGCCCACTTCCCTCTCCTTAACCAGGCGACGAGCACCCCCTCCCTCTACATTCTTCTTCTCTAGGCCAGCCCATCTCCCTTCTCACGTTTGTGCTCCATCCCTTCCTCTCCCATGGCTGCCACTCCCTACATCCCCTCTCCACAGCACCAAATCCTTGGGGGAAACATGCCAATCGGTTAGAGGACAACAAGAGGAACAAGATGGGGTGCATCTTCCATGTAAATCGGTCTTTCCCCATGTCTTCCCGCTACCCTAGGGTTTGTGGGTGACCAAGATGAGTTGGATTCCATCCTTCCCTGCACAAATTATGTGGCTATGATGAGTTTGGCCATGGGAATTAGTGGATTAGTTGTGGAGAAAAGTTGTTTCAATGTTGTCTCTCGAATTTGAGATGGACAGTTTCTGTACATTTGTTTGGCGGAGCTATTAGGGCCACTTAGAGGCCAAATTAAGTGTTTTGGTAAACTACAAAGTTGTAGAGGACCTTTGGATCTATTAGCTCATGAAATTTCATGATTTGAGGCCTTGTAGTTTTGGAGTTATGAATTTTTGAAGTTGACTGTCATAATCTGACGAATTTCAGAACAGGTTTAAATCTAACTTATTTAAGGCTATCTGAGGGCCATGTTATGTAAAAACCTATAATACAAAAATTGTAGACAATGGAATTCTCTATCATCTGGTGAAATTTTAGAACTTTTGGATGAATGAATTTGGAAATATAAAAATGTTGAGTTTGCTGCCCTGATTTCTGGGCAGATTCAGAGCTCTATTTCAACTGCAGTTTTGGTCATCTTAAAGCCATAATAAAAATATAGTTTCTCCATGAAAGCTTTAGGTATTACTCTGTAGATTTCAGTAATGTATTTGTATGCTACCATATCATTAGTGGATTAAAAGATACAAAGAAATGAAGCAGTACTGCTACAGCTCACTTGGTGGTTGTTGGCTGTTTTGCTTGGAGGTGGTGTTGCCATGAGGTATCCTTGCCATTTCTACATGGTCAGTAAAGGCAAGTGAACGTAGCTATTGCATTGCTACAACTTCAACATCTTATTTTTACTATATCCACTTATAAATGCAGTGCACATACTTTTATGTGATAAGCTGAAATATACATTTATGTGATAATATGAAATATTATACCTGATGTTTATAAGTTCGAGAAGAGCATGAATATGTCATTCTAATATAGCTATATAGGTGGTATTTACCTTTTTACTTTAACAGGGGTGAATAGATGAATGGATTATTCATTGGATAAGGGATTTTGAAAATATGGGATTGAAAGTATATTTTACATATAACATATATACTTGGTGATTTATTCTATGATATGTTTTCTTCTATTGTGCTAGTCCATGGAATCCCCAGTGGTTTCGTAGCTGACGGGTCTGTTTTTAGAGGAATGTGATCTTGGTGAGGTATTTATGCTACTTTATGTCCCCTAGTGCTAACATGTGTGGATCAAATGAAGTTTTGGGTTAAGGGTAAGGTCAGAAGTAGTTTCTAGAAGTCTTTGGGTATATGTGATCAAACTTGAGAATTAAGTTTCGGGTTGACTAACTCTATATTAGAAGTTCCTTTTTAATATGATATACATGGTTTGGGCTTAGATTACAGATTTGGTGCTTTACTCCATATTTAAAATGATAATACTTACATTCTATCATATATCTGTTAAATAAAGTGACCCATAGATAACATGATATGGAGAAAGATTTTGTTGATATTTGGCATACATGAGATTCTATCACTCAATCATGGTTGATACTATCTATGTTGAATAAGCTCTTTGTGCATCTCTCCATATATATATTATCATGGCTTGTACTTCTGTCATTATGGAGTATGTGGTATTTGGATTTCTGGAGATGGCATTCATATTGTGGCATTGCATCACATTGTATTGCATGGCATCGTCATAATGATGCGGCTTCATACCTTGTTGGGTATGAAGGCAGGAGACATGTCATTTGGATTGCATTGCATATGCATTATGAATTTGGATTATGGCATATTGGCATTTGGAGTCAGGTCGCTGCTTGATAGCCGTGACCGTACCGGTACAGCATCGTTTATTGGGCATAACGATGCAGCTTCTTACCTTGTTGGGTATGAAGGCAGGAGTTCATATGCATGCACATGCATACCTCATCGTTTATTGGGTGCCAATACAGCTTCATACCTTGATAGGTGTGAAGGCAGGAGTTCATATGCATTGATATACATTATAGAATGTTTTGGACATGGGAGGTGATGAAGTTACTATGTGCCAACTTACATTGTGATATTACTTATGGGATTTTAAATATACCATATGTAAGCTTCTTGCCATTCACATTTTTGTTATATATGGATATTTGAATATTGGTGTGATAAAGTTGCAATGAATCCAATATAATAAGTGGTACTTCTCTATGGGGTTGTGTATTATGGTATGGCCTATGGAATGTGGAGATAGTATGTGTTGTTGCAGTGCATTCTTATGGACTTCAATGTCATTGCTAATGTTTTTTTAATGTATAAGTTATGTATTTATGTTATCTATAATTCTAGTTGTTATGGAGGCCTATATGCTATGTCTTTTTAGTGTTGTGAACTATTGTTCTACATGGATCTTATATTAATTGTTATGGTATCTATTGTACAGACTAATGCTGTTTTTGTCTTGCCATGATCGTCTAGTTCTTGGTATATCAAGTAGATTGGTCGAGCTGTTAATACTTGCTAACTTATCAAATGATTGGTTAATCTATTGTGGTCTAAATAGCTTGTTAAAATAGTTTACTTGCTGAGATTATTCAATCTCACTCTTGTTTTCCACTCCCAGGTTGTCCTTTCAAGCTAGCATGGAGGGAAGTGGGTTAGTTGCACTACATACACCTTCACGGAATCCTACATAATGCTAAAATATGTTCTTCTAAGTTATGATATGTTACGGTATTCTTATTCTTGTTTGTTAAAGATGTATGGTTATCACGTTGGAGAATCACGCGCTTCATTTATGTTCTAACTTTTGTTGCTTCCGCATTGTTCTTGTTTTGCCTTTTTTTTTTCTAGTTTGGCATTTTAGTGTAGTTGTGTAGCATCCTAGGGCTGCGTGATACCTGGGGTGTTACAAATAAAAAGTACCAATCTTATCTTATCTTCTACCTTGTGCTTTAGTGAAACAATGCTAGTTTATTACTTTGGCATCGGTGCCTGTACATGCACCGCTTTCAGTTTTTGTAGCATCACTAGTAAATGGCATCGCTCGCTGTAATGTTGGAAGTGATGCCCAAATGCTATTTTTCTGTTTCGGCATCACTTTGGCTCAACACTGCGGAAGGCCTTAAGAGCCAAAGTCTAATGCCCAGTTGCACGGTGGCTGTTGTTATGCACTCTGAAACTATGTACTCTGTTTTTAATATTTTGTTAATATATATGAGTTTCAAAAAAAATGAAGAATGAAGCAACAGGTGACTGTATCAGGAGGGGAAGAAAGATATCAAGAAGGAAAAAAAAATCACCAAACGTCGATGCTAAATCGGCATCGGGGAGTGCTGGATGGCGTCGCAGTGACCGGGGCTTGCAAGCGGATGACAATAGTTTCAGTTGACGTAATTACCATGCTAAAAACTGGGTGCTATGAAACAAATGAAGAGGAATTACTTAATACCAGATAATATTCAGTGAAATATATTTCAGGCTAAACATTAGTCAGATCCAGCACAAAATTAAGCAACTTTACTATGAAGCAGAGGCGAGACGACAGGTAAGTCAAATACTGAACAAAAGGTCACCTTAACTGAGATAGTAGCAGCCTAAAGCCTTAGCTTCAAACTAGATTTGTTGAGTTTCGGTTCCATACCAACAAGGAAATCTAAAACTATGGTAGTTCTGAACGGGACAGCAACCACGAACCTTCCAAGAGGACACCAACGACAACAACAAAGCAACTTAGGGACAAGCTTAAACCACTCCATAGTACTACTTGTGATATAACAACGTCCACTGTGGCGTCCACCAAATATCCGAGGATCTGGATTGCGAAAGTCACATCAACCGCGCCACCAGAGCCGCCAACGATCATCGTCAGTTTCATTGCGTCATAAGGAGAGCATGAGCACATTAATGCCCTCATCGATCAACTCCATATCGTCGTCCTCACGCTCTCCCGTCTTAGCCCTCGTGTCAAACACTATCAGAATGTCAGAATCCATCTTGATGCCTCTCTTGGGGCCAGTCATCTGAATGCGAGAACCCTACCACGACGATGGGGATATCCCTGGGGTAGTTCACAATGTAGTTCAGCATGCCATTGCTGTCGTCCCACGCCGAGAGCTGTATCAACGAGCTGCCACCGCCATTGCTGACGACGACAGGACTCCTGGACAGCAGCACCGAGAAGAAATGGAACATGTATCGCGGAAAGTACGGTCAGTACATCGAAGCAGTGTTCCTCTAGCTAGTAGACAAACTTGTTCTTGTATACGGATATGGCACCATCGTGGTGGCTGCTATTTAGGATATCTGCCTCATATACACCATCCGCTGTCCTCAGATCGTCATCGCTTGATTAATCGTCGTCGTCCAAGAATTTAAATTTGGTACCTGACACAGTCGAATGGAATAAAGCTGCAGTTTATGAAGACGATCCAGATCTTGTTACCCCAATCAGTGTCACAATCCGTATTTTCTAGAACATATGCATGGCATTACAAATTGGATGACGAGCCTGGCAAGAGAAAAGACATGAATGTAGGAGTCTTGCTCGTCTTACCCTTTTTTTTTTCAAGGCTATCAACTACTCCCTCCGTCCCTTAAAAAAGTATCATTCTCGTTTCCGGAAAAATATCTTTGACTAAATTTATATTAAAAAATATTAATATTTATAATACATAATTAATATCATTGAATAGATTTTTTAGTCTAATTTTTTAACAAATTTATTTAGAGATGAAAATATTGCACGTATTTTCTAAAAATTTAGTCAAACTACTGGCACGAACACATAAAACGACGTTATTTCAGGGACGGAGGGAGTATCTTGTTTGTCTTTCTATACGGATCTTCATTATTTTCATGCTTTGAGTGATGTCTGTATTTCACCAATGATGTGACGTATCGACCAATGTCCGGGATGATTCCGTGGCGATCCAGCAATAAGTACAACTGAGGTCTTGCGTCAAAAAAAAGTACAGCTGAGGTCAACACCGAAAAGGAGGATATGAGATATGTAGCCAGCTTGGCACCGAAAAGGAGGGTATGATATTTAGCCTCCAATGGTTCCAAGACCTGTGGAATCGCTACTTGAAAGAAAGATGCATGGGAAGCACTTCTAGCAGGTTCAGTGAGAATATAATGAAAACTCCAATCCCTGTTTCACCTGTTGAATTTGGATTTTGAGAATCAACCAAGGTAATAAATAGCGGATAGCGGGTTGGTAACGGATTGATGTGAGGTAGCAGATTACGGATAGCGAGTGATATTGCGGACGATAAGTTTCAATAGCAGTATCTGATAATATCACATAATTTTAAGTATATACTCCCTCCGTCCCTAAAAAAGTGTCGTTCTCGCTTCCCGAGAAATATCTTTGACTAAATTTATACTAAAAATTATTAATATTTATAATACATAATTGGTATCATTGAATAGATATTTTAGTCTAGTTTTTTAACAAATTTATTTGGAGGTGTAAATATTGCATGCATTTTCTAAAAATTTAGTTAAACTTGTGGCACGAACACCCAAAACGTCAATAGTTTAGGGACGAAAGGAGTATACCATAAACAATAAGTATGAATAGACATTTAATTGCACTTAATGAACTAATGTATCACATACTTAAAATAAAAGACAAACATATTGTTCCACGCATTAAATCATCACATTAAGTAAAAAAGAAACATATTATGACTTAGGAGCTAAAAAATAATTCACAAAACTAAACTTGTCATTGTCTGAACCAACAATATCATCAACCACATGGTCACTTGAACCATCTCCATCTGCATAAGAGATGTTCTCTTTCTTTTCCTCTTTACTTTTAGAACAATTAAATTCTTTCTGTTCATCTTCTACACCAAACACGTACAATCGCGGCCTGCTACGCGCAATTACGGCTGCAATATCGATCTGTTATTCAGAATTGGGGCCATAAAGTTCCATACTGCAAATGGACCACTACAGCCGCAATTGTGGCCACTACCACCACTACTTATTACCTTGGAATCAACAAAGGCATCGCAAAAAATCTAGGAGCATTCTGAGCCCGCAAAGGTAGTAAAATGAGTAACATCTACAGTTGTGGGAGCTACAGTAGTATGTGATATAGGCTCGGACATAGTGTCATATCCAATTGCGAAGTCGTTTAGGACAACGACATAGTCTTCAAAGCATGATTTTAACTTTATATTTCTATAAAAATATTTTTTAAAAAGTGATATATACATACTTTTATAAAAGTATATTTAAAGACAAATCCATTTGTATAGTTTTCATATTTCCAAACTTATTTAAAAGTTATTCATGATTTATATTTCCAATGTCTGATCAAAGTTTGTCCAAAACGATTTCTTTTTCCGGGGGGAGTATAGACTTAGCCTCATGCAACACCCTTGTAACCGTCCGATTGGAGTTATCAAACCTTTGGTCATTGCGAGCATTCCACAAGCACCACGTAATAGAGAATATCATACGTGTGGTGGCTTGAGGTCGTCCGTGCTGCAACATATATATCAGCAATATTCGGGTGGAGTCCATGACTTCTTTGTGGTAATTAAGGCATAAGCTCCAAGTCCAATTGGTGAGGCGAATCAGACTGCCCCGACAACGTTGCAATAAAAAAAAAAATAAATGTCCGTCATTCTCCAGCGTCCCATAGTGGGAGCATTTATCTTCAATTGCCGGAATAATCATATGGATCCTGCAAGCCGTCCCAAGCTAGTGCAAGCCCAAGAAGCCGCCAAGTAAAAGTTTTGACTGGTGGCTGACTTTTTAACCGTGCACGCATTAGCTTTTTGTTTAAGTTGACCATCTTCGGATCCTTGTGGGTTTCTTATGTTCTACTAATTAATCCTACTTCTGCTTAGTACAGATTGTGGGTGTTTAGAATTCTTTGATTAATTTCTAGACTAGATATGGTCCTAGTCCAATTAATCCAATAGTGCACGGGACTTCTCTGTTTGATAATCGATCGCCCTGCCATGACGCTGATGCCTGTCCATAGCCAACCACCATGGCTAGACCTAGACGCGGCATCTCCAACTCAAGTGGCGTGCTCATTCTTTGCAATGAGCGGCAGTGCTATGTATACGAGAGAAGAATGGAGTGGGTGCTTGGGCTATAGAAGGCAAGGTTATGAGCGAGTGGGCCTTATAGTTGAGCCCAGTATAATGGGCCAGATGAAAATGTTTGATACTATCAGCACTATAGGGTACTAAGAGCCTCCTATTTTTTTTATCCCTTGATAGACTGTAACATTCCTATTTTTAATCATCTTAAAATACACTAAAAATTTGAACTTTTTAAAATTTTCCAAAAAATTAAAATTTGTTTTATTTTCTCGCAAAACCATTTTCGAAAACCTTGCATTAAAAATACACCATATGCTTTCTCATTGCATTTCCAAATGTTGCTTGTTTTGAAATGTTTGCTTGATTGTTAGAGTGCTTGCATGATTGTTTGGATGTTTGTTTGCCGTTTGGAATTTATTGAGGCACCGAAAACATTCCTTGAATTTTCTATCCTTTTCCTTGACTCAATTTAATTTCTCCCTTGACTTATTTCTCTCCTCAAATAATCCCTTGACAATTATTCCTTGAAAAATACTCCTTGACCTCTTCCTTGAATTATACCAAATCCTTTCCCATCCAAACCCCATGGTGTTCTGATTTAAGACCAATTCAAATTGTGCTTTAGTTTATTTATATTTTCTGGGAACTAGAAAGTCATTTCTTAAAAACTGGAAATGAGAGGGCTCATTCTCTTCCTCTCCAGGCCTATTCGGCCCAGCTGCAAGAGAGCAGCAAGCAGCCCACTCACCTCGCCTCCTTCCTCCCCCTTTCCTCGAGTGGGCCGGCCCAGGCAGCTCGGCCCAGCTCGGCCACTTGGGCCGGCGTCCAGCAGCCCAGCGGGCAGGCAGGCAGGCCAGCCCCCTTCCCCTTCTCTCTTACACGCGGGGCCCATACGTCATCCTCATCCCCTACCTCCTGTTTTCTCCTCCCCCGAGCACGCTCAGCACAGTGCCGCTGACCTCGTCACAGTGAAGCCACCGACCATGTCGGCAAAAATCTCCACCGGCATCGTTGACCTCCCACAACTGCCCTACTGTTCTCCACCGCCTCTCTGTGCCAGCTGACCCACTGTGCCGACCTTCCTCTGCTATAAAAGGCCGGCGAGGCCACCATGGTTGGGCATCGGAGTCGAGCTTGAACAGACGAACACACGATGCTGGGAGACGAGCTCTGCAACCTTCCTCTCGTCCGAGGCCTCCCCTGTCACCGTCGCTGACGAGTGAAGCTTGGAGCCCGAGGACTCCGCGCCTTTGCGGGAACGGCCGCACCGGAGCCGAGCCGCCCTGCTGCCCGGCTGCCATCACCGCAGTACCAAGCGCAGCCGGAGCCGAGCTCCTCACTACCGCCCTGCTCTGCCCTGCGCTGCCAGACCGACCGCTGCCGGACGCCACCGCGCCGCAGCCCCGGCCACCTTCGAGCGCCGCCGGCGCCCGGAGCCGGAACGGCCGTCGCTGGTGCTCCTGCCTCTGCTTCCCGCTGCTGTCCCTCCCCTCTGCGCAGTGGAGCGCACGCACGCGCGTGCCTGCTGCCCATGGAGGTCGTCCACCGGCGCCCAGTGCACGCCGCTGAGCACGTGGCCGCAAGCAGAGCTGCTCGCCGGCGCTCTGCACCTCTGCTTCGTTCTCTGTGTTTCCCTCCCCATCTCTTTGCTCTGCTCTGCTCTCGGAACGAATGGGAAAGAGGCACAGGCAACAGCCCCCGATGACATCCAATGCCAGTGTTGGCCACGCGACAGCCACCAATGGCTGCTTGACGCCTCAGCACACGGACCCCACATGGCAGCACACTACATCCCATTCCCTCTCTCTTTCCTCTATAGAATTGGCTCACGTGAAATAAAGCGAAAAAGGGGCAGGTGCTCAGATCGGCGCACAGCAGGCTAGACCAAGTCCGTGGCACAGTGCCGGTCAGCTCTACCAGCTGACTGGACCCGCGCGTCAGCCACCATGGCACAGAGAAAATGCTAAGCGCACCCAGAGGAACGTACACGGAGTACTAAATGGAGGCCCTTTCCTATTCCGATAAATTCCCAGAAAATTCCTGAATAAACTAGGTACATTCTAGATCCTACCCAAACTCTTTTCACTCCTTCCCATACTCTAAAATTCTAGAAATATTTTCCTATCCCTTCTCCCGACCGTCTTTTCCCCCTAAATTTCTAAAATTCATACCTCCACCATCCAAACTCCAAATCTCGTTATTCTTCCACCAAATATCTTCTAAAATCCAACCCTACCTATTCATAGCCTTTCCTCAATTTTTGGTGCCCATTTAAATTATAGTTGTATTTATATTCCTCGTTTCCTTTTATTTTCCCGCTAACCCGTAGTTACACTTGCACTGTATATTCGTGTAGGCGTATACACCATGTCACGTATATGAATACACGAATATACACCCACACGTAGAATCGTAGTCGCTCACATGCAAGGGCATATGCGATGGGTATATGTAGATATATAAACCCGCATGTAAATGTATATTATATATTTATTTATACCTACCGTACCATGCCATGCATGGCTAACCATCCCTCTACCTCTTAGCAACCTTTCTAATTGCCCCTAGGCGCATACACATGCATGAGCGTATGCGTCGCTAACCCAACCTCCAGGCATATACATATGCGTATGCGTATATGTCACTAACCCCGCTAACCCTTTGTATGTGTATATGGATACGTATACACGTACCTAACCACTCTAACCCGAGGCACATACATATGCATGTGCATATGTGCTGCTAACCCCCTTGTGGATCCGTAGAAGTCGATCAAATTATTTATGATGACTTGGTTAGGCTTTCTACTTCAGATTCACATAATAGTGATAGCCCTCGTAGAAACCCTCCACTAGTTAGGACACGTTTAGTTAGGATCGTTCCTCTCATCTCTACATTGTTTTGATTATGCTTGTGTTGTTTCCTTTGTTTGGAGTTCCTTGTTTGGCAACGCTAGACGACGTAGGATAGAAGACGACATGAGGAGAACTTGAAGGCAACCAGAAGGATAACCACGAGAAGATGGAGAAATCTCGAAGCATGGTACATGGAGACAAAGGAACAAGAAAGTTAGGAATCAGGATCCCGGAACATGGAAATGATCGTCATCGAGTAAAGGCAAGTCTAACTTTCCTCTCCCTCCTTCCCCGTTTTTCCCATACCAGTACTTCCCTTTCCCTAAATATCTCCCTCCACCAAAACCACCATAAGCCCCAACTTCCCTTCCACCTTGCCACCTACATTTCCTCTACCTCAAAACCCTTCCCTTCTAAATATCCTCTCCACCAATAGCCTACCATAAACCACCATCACTCATCCATACCTTCTACCTCCATCCACATATCATGCCACTACTATCCCAATTGCCTCTCCCACTACCACCATATTCACCACCTCCACCACAAAACCTACACCTCCCATTCTACTACCTGAACTAAAGAAACCTGATTTATTTCATGATATTTGTGTAAATGCTTAAATAATAATTCAGCTATGATTACACCTGAGAACATGAATCCTGATATGATCTGATAACTGAAACTGCTATGATTACACCTGAGAATCTGAATCCTAAAATGATCTGATAACTAAAACTGTTCGACTGAGCAAGCGGGAGGTAATTTCATGCGGTGTGAAATTACCTTTGGGTAGGTTCGTCCGGAGTGGGTTCCTACTTGGAGATGCTTGTCTTTGTCATAAATGGATTAGTCATAAGCCACTCTCGCCTGGTCAGAAACTCGTACAGCCACATGTCTATATGGGTAGACCTGCGATCCACACCTCGTAAGGTTGAAGTATAATATGTATCTGGAGGCCGGAGGTGCAACGAATTGACAAGAGCCGAATGGGGATACTAGCCCCATGTCCGGTCGGCGTGGATGCTACTGTGATCTTCCACATTAAATTTCTGTTGGGCCATGTGCGAGCCACTTATTAATTCTGGGCTGAGTTCGAGCCACTTATATATTCCTGTTTATTGTATGATAGGGTTCATACAAGTCGTTGTGTGGATTTCTGACCCCTGATTAATTCGTGATAGTGTTATATGGATCCTTAGGTAGCTCCAACCGGGTACGGACGCTTGTTAGTCCTTTCTTTACAGCTAGCTACGGACGGGATTGGACTATCGTTTGGGGAAATTTGTACACCTCTGTAGAGTTTACCAAATCCTATTCGAATAGCCACGTCCTTGGTCATGGGCAACCGCCGGGATGAGGTCACTTATATTTTGGGACAACCACTGTAATAAAAATCTGAACTGTAATGATCTGGTAAGTTGTGATTAATTAATTAAACTCTGGGAACTAGCGAGAAAGGATAATGCTCTCTCAGGGCCCAAACCTCCTTTTTATAAACATAATTCTACTCTTACCCATCACCACCTTTACCACTATAATTCCACACTCCCTTTCTACCTTTCCCTTCCTTCCTGTTAGGCTTGCTGAGTACTTTATGTACTCAACCCACTCGATACTATGTTTATAGGGATTTAGAAACTAGAGTATACGCAAGGATGCAGCCGCCAGGATCTACGCAAGGATGGAACCACAGGAGTACAGGTTAGGATGGAATCTACGCAAGGATGGATCTACAAGGACATACCTAAGGATGGAGATATGCCACTGCGATCAAGGAGATTCAAGCAAGAGGGACTACAAATGATGGATTACAAGAATGAGCTGAAGACTGAGGTTTACGTCCGCACTCTAAGTTGCCTGTAGGAGTGGAACCATGATGACGTAGGAACGCTGTGTTAGACTCTGATGTTTGTTGTAGGCCATTGGCCCATATTGTAAATATAGACCTTGTAATTGTGTTTTCCACGTTATTAATAAAAGTATGGTTATTTTGATATCAATCTTGTTTAATCTGTACGTATCAGCAACTGATCCAGGGACTGATACGGATGTACAGTGGACCCCAAAAGTAGGGGCCTGGCATAGACTGTCCATATTTTTTTTTCCAGCAAAACTGTCTCAAATCTCATAGAATAAATATAAACTAGTTGCCTACCTATCAATAAACCCATACCACTACCAGTGTATATAATATGGCGCCACACACTTTCATGCGCAATACTATCCCTGAACAAGCCTGTCCAGATAGCGCCTCTTCTTTTGGTGAATATATTAGTGGTAGCATGAACAAAAAAGAGGATAGGCCTAGGACGGAAGAGGCAAAGAAAAGAAAACACGTAGCGTGGGAATTTGAGACGCCAGGAAAGAGGCATATGCTGTTCTTGTTCATGCGGCTGCATCTATGGGATGAACCATGTCCATCCGGTGCAGCTGTTTCACAGATAGTGACAATGGGTTAACAACGTCCTGGCCGCCATTAGGTCTCTTTCCGGATTACAGTCAGCCACAAAAACGAGCTAATTTCGGAGACCACGGGTTTGAGAATGGTTTTCCAGTCGGCGCCATACAACTGGTGGCCAATCCGGGACACTGCAGAGTGTGCAGTCAGTGTGGACACTGCAGCTGCGACTGCGACAGCGCTCGATCGGGAAGTGACAGCAGCCCGCGAGTACAGCGCAGACGGCAGACATTAGCAACTTTATTAGGCAGGGAAGTTTTCCAAGCACGCACAGCTTCAACATCAGCATGAATATGTTCCATAAATGTATTCATAATTCAACATCAGCATGAATGTGTCCTTCAAGATATTTACTAAAGTTCTAAATAATAGAATTTTGAAGGTTGCGGACAAACTCATAGGGCCAACCCAAACGGCTTTTGTCCCAGGTCGTTATATAATGGAAGGGGTGGTTGTTTTACATGAAACGATACATGAGATGCACAGGAAAAAAAGAATGGTGTGATTCTCAAATTGGACTTTGAGAAAGCATATGATAAGGTGAAATGGCCATTTATACAACAGGTGCTCCGCATGAAAAGTTTTTCACAAACATGGTGCGATTGGATCTCTAGGATTATGGCTAGAGGCAGTGTCGCTGTCAAGGTGAATGATAACATAGGCCACTATTTTCAAACAAGAAAAGGGGTCCGGCAGGGGGATCCGTTATCTTCGATCTTGTTTAATATAGTGGTTGACATGCTGGCCATTCTCATTGCGAGAGCAAAAGAAGCGGGACAGTTTCAGGGAGTAGTACCACATTTAGTAGAGGGAGGACTATCGCTTTTACAATATGCCGACGATACTGTGATTTGTATGGATGATAATCTTGAGAGTGCTAGGAACATGAAGTTGCTGCTAACGGCCTTCGAACATTTATCGGGCCTTAAGATTAATTTCCATAAGAGTGAACTGTTCTGTTTTGGAGCAGCAAATGAAAGTCGATCGGAATATATCAGAATCTTTGGGTGTCATATGGGATCATTTCCATTTAGATATCTGGGTATTCCGATGCACTATCGAAAAATTTTGAATAAGGATTGGCGGCATGTTGAGGAGCGGTTCCAGAAAAGACTAGCGGGTTGGAAAAGCAAAGTGTTGTCTGTAGGGGGACGCTTGGTCTTAATCAATTCAGTCTTAAGTAGTCTTCCGATGTTTATGATGTCAGTCTTTACTATTCCTATAGGGGTATTGACTAAATTGGACTACTTCAGGTCTCGTTTCTTCTGGCAGAGTGATGAACTTAAAAAGAAATATAGATTGACTAAGTGGCGAGTGGTGTGTACGCCTAAGGATCAAGGAGGACTGAGGGTTTTGAATTTATATGTGCAAAATAAATGCTTATTGAGCAAGTGGCTGTTTAAGTTATTAAACGGCGAGGGTATCTGGCAACAAATATTACGTGCGAAATATTTACGGCACAAAACGTTAACATAGGTTCAACAAATGCCAGGAGATTCACAGTTTTGGTCTGGCCTAATGAAGGTCGAGGATGAATTTCTATCTATGGGTAAGTTTGAACTTGGAGATGGGGCTGAGATTCGTTTTTGGGAGGACACGTGGATTGCACCGCGTCCGCTAAGAATGATCTTTCCATCCCTGTATAATATTGTACGCAAGAAAAGTGCCACAGTTAGTATGGTAACATCCTCTCTACCGTTGAATGTAGCCTTCAGAAGATCTCTGGTGGGATCTAATTTGCAAGCATGGCATACAATTGTGTTTATGGTCATGCAGGTTAATTTTAGAGATCAGAGGGATCGTTTTGTTTGGGGCCTTCAACGTAGTGGGATGTTCACAGTTAGATCAATGTACATAGCCTCTTTAAACACCCAGTTTCCGCCGTTTAATAAGGCCATTTGGAAATTGAAGTTACCTCTCAAACTTAAAATTTTTGTTTGGTATTTGTATAAAGGGGTAATTTTAACAAAGGATAATCTGGTTAAAAGGAGATGGCAGGGAGACTTGAAGTGTGTGTCATGTACGGCTAATGAAACAATACAACATCGTTTTTTTAATGTCATGTTGCTAGATTCTTGTGGAGAATTGTTCATATTACTTATAACATCAGTCCACCGACTAGTATTCAGGGTTTGTTTACAGCCTGGTCACAGCAGGTAGACAAACGACGTAGATCCAAAGTGCTGGTAGGAGTAGCTGCGATTTGCTGGGTGCTTTGGGTTAGTCAGAATGATGTTATATTTAATAAAACCATACCTTCTTCATACTTACAGGTGTTGTTCAGATCGACGTGCTGGATCAGATCGTGGGCGATTTTCCACAAGGAGGAGGACCGGCTGGATCTTATTAGAGGGTGCACTTTGCTTGAGACAGTCGCGATGGAGATCTTCGCTTCACACGGCTGGAGATTTAGCAATAGAATTGCTATCTAGTTGGTTTTTATTTGCTTTTTTCTAGTTTTCATGAGTCAAAAACTCTTGTCGCAGTACTTTATGTTTGAGGTTCCTTAGTTCATGGACGTGGAGACTAAGTTGTAATAATTAAAGGCTATATGCATCAATCGATGCAGAGGCCGGGATATTCAATATATTCCCTTTCAAAAAAAAAAAATATGTTCCATAACATGACAATGTTTGGACCAAATCTAAATAAGAACAGAACAGAAGGAATCACAAACGCTGCAGACAGCTGGTAACTACCCAATTATGTTGAGAATCACAAACTGTCACAAGAACCACAATGACCCATTGTATGTAATAAAATGACACTTCTCGCAACATTCTTATAACAATACCGTAAGCAAAGAAGATGCACAATACTATCTGATAAGGAACTTTAGGGTGCAGAAGAGGATTATCTCAACCACTAAATGAGCTCACATCCAACTTCTCAAACTGCAATGTTCAATGGCTGCAAATTACTACAGCTTCAACTGAATACGCAGCAGCCACAGCGGCTGAAAGCTGCAGCAAATGGGGCTAGAAGGGACTTATAGAGCTTCTGTGTTCAACAAGATGACATATAGACATGGACTTGTACAACAAGATCTAAGGATTTGAGTACAAGTAGTGCCTACAAACATATGAGGAAATATAACACAGATATAACCAAATCAGCTTGGATCTTCCTTTTCAAAACAGCTCTAACCTCCAAGGGTTAGAGTCATACCTGTACTACCCTGTCCCTAATGACAAAGAAACTGCCATGAAAGGTGTAAACAACTGAAACAAGCATAAGTTGGTATGTACTTCCTCCGTTCCAAATTATAAGACGTTTTAGCTTTTACAGATTCATAACTTTTACTATGCACCTAATTATTAGTTATGTCTAAATACACAATAAAAACTATATATATCTTAAAATGTCAAAATGCCTTATAATTTAGAAGAGAGGGAATGGTTTATGAAGCAATACAGAGAGCCTATATCATCAAATTGATGGGATACGTATCGAAATTTCCTGCAATTTTGTATCGATACTTTACCGATACGCATCTGCCGTGTATGCTAAGCCACGGGACGCTGTAAACAAACTCATTTACCCTTTAGTAAAAATGAAATAAGTATATACTCCCTCATTGGCTCCGTCAAGGACTTAATTACAGGCTAATTTTATGAAGTCCAAAGTGGAAGAATTAATAATGTAGATCCTTATTTCACCAGCCCTCAAGTCTGCGCGCTACACCCTCCGTGTTAGAGATCCAATCTAGCGTAGGGCGTGGCCTGAGGCATGATGTTGTACGAGGGAAAAATGGGTTGCCTCATATGCTCGTCTGTCGGCTACCACGCTCAGCGTATATATCGTTCAATTCAAGTTTGATACGCAAGCGTATGAACGAGTGGGCTTATAGCTGGGCCCAATACAATGGGCCAGATGGAAACGTTTGACACTTTAATATCTCTCGAGGGCCTGCCCATATTTTTTTTCGACCAAACATGTCCCATAGAATTAGCATAAATTAATTAGTTGCCTTTAATTATCAACACTAGACCATTTATATTGGCCATCCTCTCCTCTCTCGTCTCGCTACAGTTGAGAGAGGTGAGAACCCATGCGATTCGGTCTTCGCCGGGAGAGCTGACGGTTTTCCTCACCTCTGATGGCCTTCGGGCCTGTGCGAGGTGGTGAAGACCGCGGGACTCTACGGTCGGAGTGTTTAGTCCTAGTAGATCTAGGTAAGGTTTCCAATGGCGTTGGTGTCGTTGTCAAGTAATAATATCCTCTCGTGCTTTTCCCTACCTTGGCAGCGCTCTACTCCGGTGCCGGCGACGAGTGCATAGAGGTGGAGTCTGGCTTCGATTGCTCAGGAAAGTAGCGGTGTTGGTGGCACACTTCATCAAAGGTGCATCAACAGTTGCGGGTGGCGCGGTTGATTGGAGAGTGGGTCAAGCTCGAACTTCCCACAGCGTGAGTTGCTCGATACATGGTTGAAGGAGCTCGGAGTGTGTCCCCAGCCGATGCTCTTTCATCGACATCTTCATCTTGGGCTTAACATCGGGTATCTTCTATGGCTCTCCTCAAAGTGTTTGTGCGATTGTGTACTCTGTTTGAACTATAATCCTGTTAACTGGTCTCTCCAGAAACTTGTTTTCAATAAAGCAGAGCGAAAGTTGTATTTGATCTACAGATAACCAGCCGAGCTTAAATTTAGCAGTTCCTGAAAGTTGCACATGGTTGATTGCACCATAACAAGCAGTTTCCTCCATGTACGTGATTTAAATTTAGCTGTATCAGATTGCTGTTGCTTGTTAATGGCGAGACCGCTAATAAATGGTGTGCTGTGCCGCCTCCGCACCTCTCCTCACACCGGCCTCTTTACCCCTTTCTTCCTTGTTTGGCCTTCGTCCCTCCTTATGCCGGTGTCGTCTGTGCCAGCCTTGAGGTCCCTCTCCATGTGCTCCAGGGCAAACTGGACAACGGCTGCATGATGCATCCACAGGAGCGCAGGGAGCCAGGTGAAGCTCGATTTTTCAACTCCTATAGGCAAAACAGCTTTAGTCAACGGGATTTTTGGGATGACTCCTCAGACGAAGCAGTTGGCTAGGAGGGTGTTTGGTTGGTGCAGTGATAAAATAGATCCGAGAGCCACC
Organism: Eremochloa ophiuroides; assembly: GCA_038502445.1. NCBI lineage: Eukaryota > Viridiplantae > Streptophyta > Magnoliopsida > Poales > Poaceae > Eremochloa > Eremochloa ophiuroides. Next base: position 21,410,798 of record JAHLJS010000001.1, on the reverse strand, counting down.
CGAGAAGTTGTACCAAACACACAATTACATACAACGCGTTCTGCCTACATTGCATGGTCACTCATGATGAGGAGCAGTAGTTTTTGCCTGTGCTACATGATCAGGAGGAGCAGTAGTAGTAACAGTGTTAGCATGCCCTTGGAGTTTTATCCTTATTCTTATCAAGTAATTACTTCATTGGCCTTGACGACACTCTATATTGTCAGACTTATCTACTATCTATGCTTTTGTTTTTGTGGTTATTGGCTCTGTTACTCTCTTACTTGAACTCACGGTATTGTAATCCTAATTAAACTTATGTCCCTTTAAGTTTAAGTCATATTTCAAAACTTGGTATTGTAACAGTCATGTCTGTCAAGCATTATTATTTGTAAAATTATTTGTGCTCTAGTCTCAATTTCATGGTTGTCAATTGTGTTCAATTCTGACTTGTAAAAGTTGTGACATCGAGATCCTTCATGGGCGCGCACTCAATAGTTAGTCTACAGGGATAGTTTGGATTCATGTGCATAGTTGCTAACGTTCTACAAGATCACAGCCTAATTGTACTTTGTATAAATTACATGGTTCTTCTACAAGGATGATCCAAAGTCTAAATTCACAAGAGTGCACAAGAATAGCACAATTGTTAAAGACTTGGACACTGGTTTAATTTTTATTGAGAAAAGCTTGTCACCTAAAGGAAACTAAGCCTTCATCAATGGAGATTGGACAGCCACATGGTAAAAGTGGGAAAAAAATAAAGAGGAGAGATGTAAGAGATTTGAGCTAAGGGGATTTTTTTTACTATAGGTACATTGAGATTCTGATGAACCAATACTATAAAAAGTAAAAAAAACAAGATGTTTTGAGTATTGTAATCCCCGGCTTCAGATGGATTCACGTTATAGCATTAAATATGAGGTACAATAAATTTGTTACCTACCAATGAATAAACCAATACCGTTATATATATGGCACCACGCACATATCTAAACAAGCATCATACAGATGTCGCGCTCCTCTCCTTTTCGTGAACACATCACTATTAGCATAAACAGATAAATGAGAGGGAACTGGAGAAGGGAAACAATAAGTCATGGGAATTGGAGACATCGTGAAAGAGGCACATGCCAGTTCCAATGTACAACGGCCAGCGGCAAATAGAAACCGAGGGCAGTCAGTTCTTACCTGCAGTTTCGGCGCTAACCCACGTCCTGGTGCCACAACTAGTTTATGCAAGGTGCTAATGCTTTGCCAACATGTTGGCCGGCTGGTTTCTCCAAATCACAGTCGACCACAGCTTAGGCATATGAACATATGTCTGTGGGAAGCAAACTGTGCCCTAGTGCACCACCAGTGAGGCAGTGAACACCGTGCATGCTGTGGCGGCGCTCAAAGTGGCCGCTCTGTCAGTCATGACTTCTTTTCTACTATGGCTCTAAGCCTCTATGGCCAATGTGGAGCTATGAGCCTAGTGCGAGTGTCCGAGTGGCCTGTATGCCTAGTGTTGGCTCACATATCTTTGCCGAACTCATGTCAGCCCGCGCGCATCTGATGGGATAAACATATTGAGTACTGAGATGGGCCTGTGCGGAACATCATGACAAGAGAACACTAAATCTCTCTTTCTTCACCATCACCGGCGCCACCACCACCGCGCATCCATCGGTGTGTGTTTTTTCTAAAGTTAGCTAGGATTGTCACAAGCACCTAATGAATGCATATGTTAGCCCTGCAGCTGAAAGGTTAAAACTACAACTGAAACTGTGGCAGTATCTGAACTTACAGCAAAACCGTCAACTGATGATGCTGCGCGGATCAGATGAAACTGCTACAACATCGCTATCTTTTGCAATGGTATATAGTTTCAGAGGGAGAAGCAGCAGGACATGTGGAACTTAGGAAGAATTGTATAGGCAGGAAAATGTGAACGAATAATATTATAACCAGTGAAATTGTTCTATTTCATGAAGCCTCAGTACCCTCACACATTACTGATGCCCTCCGCGCAGCATCATCAGTTGACAATTCCGAAATTGGATTTTGAGAAAGCTTTTGACAAAGTGGAACACCAACTGATTCTTGATGTGCTAACACACAAAGGTTTTCCAGCTAAGTGGGTTTCATGGATCAAGATGCTCTTGAGTTCTGGGTCCTCATCTGTACTTCTAAATGGTGTACCAGGGAAAATTTTTAATTGCTAGAGAGGAGTGAGGCAAGGTGACCCTCTGTCACCCCTTCTCTTTTCTTTAACAGTTGATATCTTGTAGTCCATCATTAATGAAGCCTGGCAGAGAGGCATTATTAAGCATCCAATTAGTGAGGACTTTGGTGGAGATTACCCAATTGTCCAGTATGTAGATGATACCCTCCTGATTGTTCCTGCTGATGGAAGAGTGCTCTTTAACCTGAAGGGTATCTTAAGACCTTTCTCAGACTCCACTGGATTGAATGTCAACTTTCATAAATCCTTCATGGTCCCCATCAATGTTGACAACAACAAGCTGGCACATCTTGCTAGTACCTTTGGGCTTTGGCTGCTCAACTGGATCCATGCCTTTTACCTATCTTGGACTCCCCTTGAGCACCCACAAACCTACAGTGCATGACTTTGCCCCTCTGATGCAAAGAATTGAAGCTAGAGTTCTTGGTATGAGTAAAATGCTTTCTTATTACCATGGAAGACTACTGTTGGTCAACTCTGTCCTCTCAGCCATGCCCAGTTTTTACATGTGCACCCTCATTCTACCTCCAACCATTATTCAGCAAATTGATAGATACAGAAAGCATTGTCTATGGAGTGGTGGTGACATTAATAGGAGGGGTACATGCCTATCTGCTTGGGAACCTGCTTGCAAACCCAAAGATGAGGGTGGTCTTGGAGTTCTTGATATTGATACACAGAACAAAGCTCTTCTCCTCAAATTCTTGAACAAGTTTTATAACCATGCAAATATTCCTTGGGTGCAGCTCACTTGGAACAAACTATATAGAAATGGTAACACCCCTCCTCATGCTAGATCACCTGTGGGATCCTTTTGGTGGAAAGATGTTCTTAAACTACATGTGGATTTCAGGAGGATATCTCAATGTAATCCCAGGGCTGGCAACTCAATGCTTTTCTGGTCTGACTTTTGGAAAGATTCCTGCCTCAAGGAGACATATCCAAGACTCTATTCCTTTGCCAAGAAGAAAAAATGTTCAGTAAAATTCTTCATGGAAAATGATCTCAGTTCTAACTTCAGTCTCCCTCTGTCCCCTCAGGCTGCTGATGAATTGGAAAATCTGCAGAACTTCCTCCGATCCTTTGCCTGGGATCCTGAGACTAATGATTGTTGGACCTATGTTGGGAACTCTCCTAACACTTATTCAGTCAAGAAAACATACAAACTTTTGCAGGGCATCCAGGAAGCCTCTCCTCTCTTCTCCTGGATGTGGGCCGATGACAACATTGGTAAGCACAAATTCTTTTTTTGGCTGCTTTTTAAAGCCAGACTAAATACCAGAAATGCATTGAGAAGAAAGCAGATGCATCTCAATAGTTACTCATGTGCCATTTGCAACACAAACCCAGAAGAAACCATCATGCATCTCTTCTTCGAATGCCCCTTTGCCCAAGCATGTTGGAATGAAATCGGGATCCAGTGGAATTTTAATTTACCCCCTCTTGATATGGTAATAGAAGCAAGATGAAACTTTGGGAATATAATTTTCAGAGAAGTTTTTATCACAGCGTGTTGGGTTATCTGGACGTCAAGAAATGGTCTAATTTTTGATAATAAACCCTGTAATGTTACCAATTGGAAGATTCATTTCAGAGATGAAGTTGGCTTGATATGTATCAAAGCCAAGACGAGCCGTGCTGGCATCTTCAGAACTTGGTTAGAGTATAGGTTATAATGTTGCCTTTTCCTCTTTTTGAGCTTTGCAAGCTCCTTTTAGCACTCCTCGTGCTCCTGTAATCCTTTTTGAACATTTTTTTCTATTTATACAAAAAAAATAGGGGGGGGGGGGGGGTGGTTTCCCCCACTGAGCCCACAAAAAAGGATGAAATGCAAAGGCTTGTAACAGACTTTGAGAAGTTACCTTGCCCTTGCTAATGTCCTCTTTGTGTGGTTTGATGGACTTAAGCATCCCTCTAACTCCATAATTCACTTCCTCCCTTTCTTGCATCATATCTTTACAATCTCCCATAACCAAAATCACTTGTACCATTCAGAGCGACTTAGTACTGTTCGTGGTACTGTAGCATCTATTTTTTTCCTTTTTTTTTGTCCCTCACCTACTTGCCGATCATTTTTTTTTCTTTTCTTTCCCACGCGACGCGCGGAGTTACCTGCGAGTTCACTATAGATTTTTGTAACTAGACGAAAACATACTGTGAGGAAACCCAAAACTTGCAGGCTGCAGCACGCTGTTTTTATTCTTATATCTGTGTAAATCATACAAGAAAGAGCATATCAAAATGACTCCAACGACATAGCACACAACCCGTCTTCACTGAGGAATTATATTAAAAATCAGCAATAGTCCTGGCCAAATCCGATCTTCTCTGCGGCAATGTCGTAGATGATCTCGGTGCCCTTCTGCTGAATGTTGCCGATGATGTTGAACGGCATCGTGGAAGGTCTCGGCAGGAACGCGAAGCAGCCTGTGCCGGGCGCCGTGTCATCTGGGTATACCAAGATCGCGACGGGGCTGAGGCCGAACACGGCGCCGTCGCTGAAATTGAAAGACACAGCCGGTAGAAAGATTGTATTCCGGCCGGAGAAGTCGTAGCACGCGTCCAATGGGTGGTACGCCGGCGCCGGCTGGTACCCCGTCCAATTCATGACGAACTTGAACCGGTCGCGGAGCAAAGTGTAGGCCTCCGATGGGAGGTACATGAGCGTGGTGCCGGAGTCAAGGAGCGTGCCGTCTTTTGTGAACACCGTTGGTGGCACCGGCACGACGTAGCCGCCGATGTCGATGGCGACTAGGTCGACGAAGTACAAGGACGGGTGATCCTTCTTCCGTATCATCGCCGTGTACTGCACGACGTCGTTGGGGTCCGGAGTGGTGGAGGAGCCGATGGTGACGTACCCAGGCGAGGTGTCGTACGACGCCAGGCAGTAGGAGAATCTGGCGCCGAACGTCCCGGCGGCTTGCGAGGACAGCGACAGTGCGCCGCGGCCGAGGCCGATCAGCCCGTCAGCGTCGCCGAAGTCACCAAGGTTTGTCTGGCCGCATCCGAACGCGAACCCGGGGAGTGACCGGTTGGAGGTGAGCGACAGCGTCTCGTGGGACAGGACCCCGGCGCTGGACGAGCCATCGCCGTACATGACCTTGTAGAGGCAGGTGCCGTTGCTGCTGCAATTCCCGCCGGCGGCCGCGCAATGCGGGTGGCCGCAGGGGACGGCGAAGTAGGTGGAGGACTTGGTCGGGTCGAAGACAGGGTCATGCTGCTCGTAGCAGTGCCCGGAGCACGGCTGGCACTGGATCCATGACACGTCGCTGCCGGTGTCGAAGATCAGCGAGTAGTTCTTGGCCGGCGTGCCGAAGCCGACGGTGACCACGAACGCCAGCGTGTCGAAGGAGGTCCCAGTGGTGTCAGGGATCGTGACGGCCGGCGCCTCAGCTGGCAACGGAGGAGACGAAATCGGAATTCCTGGCCAAGGCGACGGAGCTGGACCCCCGAACCAGGGGATGGGGTCCGCCGATGGAGCTGATGCGGCAGCTGATGATGAGACGGAGGACCTCTGCAGGAGGGTTCGCAGCCGGTTCATGTCGTGGTTGAAGACCTGGCGCTCAAATTCGCCGCAACATCTCGGTGGAGGACCTGGAAGCCCGCAGACTGCTGGGATTGTGAGCTTGTTGCCAGAAGCTGTCACTGTGGGTCATTGGCATGCCGTAAACGGAGTCAGGCACGTGTTAAGCATGAATATCGTCATCGATCAACTGTATTTGTACTGTATAATGCCCGTGCTAACGCTACGGTGACATTACGTTCATGCACATCAAAACAAACAAAAGACAATCAAGAACACACTTAACTACTCCCAGTCCATACATGTACCTAATGCGCTTCAATAGTATTCAATTCATATAAGTGAAAATCAGGCATACTACAATGACAAGATTATTATAAGATACATCAGAAAATAATATATGAAAACCATATTGCTTATTGTAACACACAGACAAGGCATGTCACCCGGGACGCGGGGGGGGGGGGGGGGGGGGGGGGGGGGGGGGGGCGGCGCTCCCTCCGCCGCCGCAAGCACCACCACCCCACGCCGTCGCTCCGCCTGGCTACCGCCGGAGCTCAACGCCAGTGGCCGGCGGAGAGCGAGGACGGTGGCGGCTAGGCCTTTTTCCCCCTCCCACTCTCTCCCTCTCTCTCTCTCTCTCTCTCTCTCTCTCTCTCTCTCTCTCTGGAGCTCTCGTCGAGCTCGCCGTCGGCGGCCAGTTCCAGGCTCCGGTAATATGGATCCGGCGCCCCACGACCGGATCTACGTCGGGGACGTCGCAAGTGCCCGCGATGCCCTTGGCACGTGCGGCGCTGCAGCGACGTCCCGAGGTGGCTCCCTTGCTTCGGCGCGCGGATCCGTCGGCCCAGGGCCGGATCTGCCAGCGACGTCGAATGGCGGCGGCATGCGCTGTGGCGTCGGCCTGTTCCGGTGGGACTCCGGGCTCCGGTTGTGTGCTGCCTGCAGCTCTAGACGACAGCGGCGGCGGCTCTTCCCTCGGCTCTGGACTTTGCCGCGGCGACGGTCTGGTGTGAAAGGGGAAGGTGACGGGCCAATGGTGGCGTGGTGGCATGGCCAGGCATCTTCAGACATCGTGGTGATGTGGGCGGCTCCGCTGGTTGTGCGGCGTCGGTGTTGTGGTGGCATGGACGGCGATGGCCTGCTCGATTTATCGCGTCGGCAGCACCATGGCGGCGAGGCAGGTGACAGTTGAGCGGGCCGCACCAACTGTTACATGCGGCCTTGGAGCTTCGGCCGGTCGCTGTCGTGCATAGGGTTGAGGGCCATGGCGAAAGCTTTGCCCAACCTTTGGGCCGATGACGGTGACGCCTTCGGACGCCGTTTACTTCCTTGGAAGCGCCTATCGAAAGGCCCTCTCTCCTTGCATGGCGCGTCTGGGGCAGTGACCGGAACTGTGGCGAGGAAGGTGGAGGGCTAGCTGAGGACTCAAGTCTACAATGTCCACCACGGCGGAAGGCGGTCATGAGGAGGGTGTTGGCGTGGAGATCGGAGGGCCTCACATATGTTTGGAAGTTGGAGTTGCGACCACGAAGTTGGCGAGGAGGCCGGCGTGGAAGGCGCCCACGGAGTTGGCAAGGAGGGCGACGTGGGAGGAGGTGACCAGCAGATTGCATTGCCGAGGTGAGCTGCATGGTGCGGCAGCTGTTTCGGCGTAAGAGGGCTATCTGACTGGCCAACGGGGCCGTGTGGGGCACTTCTGCTTTGATGAGACAGTTAGGCTACTGGAGGCTGCGGTATGGATCTCGGCAGGTGAAGTCGGCAGGGTGTGTGCCTGAGGCAGCTGCCCTCGCGTCGGTTTGGTAGCTTGCAGCGGCCTGTGGCAGTTAGCCATGCTTCAGTGGCTACACTGGTCTGGGACAGCGTCTTGTGAGGCGGCGTAAGCGGAACTGATTGCGGGAGGGCTACATGGCTTGCAGCGACCTACGGCGGGTAGTCCTGCTTGGCAGCAGGCTAGCTCGGTGTGGATCATCGCTGATAACGACGGCGCGAGCAGTGACGACGGTGTTTCCACCCCGACATCCTTGGTCGTCCGGGGATTGTCTGTGCAGTTTGGTGGCTGGAGTTGGTGCTTTTCCTTTTTCTTTCCTTGTGTTGAGTTAGGCTTCGGCTTTGTGCAGTCTGCGTCGATGTCCCAATCCGACCAGCTAGAGTTGTTTTTTCCTTTGTTGAGTTGGTTCTCCGGCGTGGTTTGTTGTCGTTATTGTATCGGTGGCCTATTTTGGGCTTTCTTCTTTTTAATATAATCGGCAGCTCTCTTGCCTGATTCGTTTAAAAAAAAGGCATGCCACAGTGACCTGGTATTCTGAAATTTGTGGAAACTGATATTCAATCCAAGAGCAACACAGAGAAAAATAGTTTCAGTGTCTGCCTTCGCCAACTACCACGACTTGTCCCACCTCCTAGGTTGGGTGGCTGCCGAGCACCACACCCTCAATCTTGTGGAGATCGTCGCTCCTTCCATGCCCTACTGGCCTACTACTCATGAGCTGTCTACGTCCGCCGTTTCCCACCCGCCCTGATCTCACCTGACGTTTCATTTCTTTGGAAGAATATGAAATTAAAATAGGGGCGGAGGAGCAGGGGTGGAATCGAATCGTGGCTGCTTGTTGCTCGGGTGGGTGCCGGCGTGGGGGTGAGCATCAAACTTCTCGTGTCAGGTGTAGGATCTAATCTAGGTGTTTTATTAGCCTTTGATCTTAATAGAGATGAATTTTTGTATGCGTTTTTCTGGGGACACAGGGGTTAGAGCTCTCAGTGGGGGATGTTTTCCTCGGTGAACCTAGTACTCCCTTCGTATCGAAAAAAGACGATGTTTTAAAAAAGATTTTGGTCAAACATTGAGAATATAAATCATGAATAACTATTAAATTATTGAGTTTGAAAATATAAAAACTATATAAATAGATTTGTCTTCAAATATACGTTCATAGAAGTATGCATATATTACTTTTCAATAAGTGTTTTTTTAGAAATATGAAGTCAAAGTCATACTTTGGAGATTGTGTCGTTGTCCTAAACATCATCTTTTTCCGATACGGAGGGAGTATGGTTTTGGTTGGTCCATTAAAGGAGAAGAAGATTGGCCATATTTATTTCACAAGCTGCTGACAATTAAACGATTTGGTTAAAAAAAAAGGTAAAACTTGTTTATTTAGGCCATATCACATCCAGAGACCGTGATTGATAATAAGGCACACAATGACATGTTTCAGATGTAGACTAATTACCTTTAGCTCTTAGGTGTGCTATAACGGCGTATGCTCTTAGACTAATCACACGTTCAGGCTTGGATTACTTCATAAAAAATGGATTAGGAATAAGAAGGCAGATTGGTTTAGGATATTAATAAGGCACACAATCACACGTTCAATCTTAGACTAAAACCATATAAATTTTGGATTAGAAAATTTTTCATGTTTTAGTTATTACCTTGAACTTTTAGACTGTTAGCGACCATGCAAGGAACTGGAAAAAGGCATCGAAAGTTTGACTGGATTGTTAGGATCATGGATTATAGATATGTTCACTATCTTACTGCTGATCGAAGAAGAGAAGCCGACGGAGCCTAGGATGCACACCTTTTACTTAGCGTTGGCACGTACGTACTGCTGACCGGAAAGTGCGGATGCTGTTGTTGCTATCCTGCCGCCTGACGGATGACCTAGCGCAGACACCTCCAATTGGCTTGGCTTCCCATCGAGGAACGGTTTCATGGCCACTCGAAGTGCGTCAGTGGCGGAGGAAGTATCGGCAGGCGCCGTCGCGTTGGTCACGTAATGAAAGAGAAGTACTCTTGCAAATTGTGATTCTTCATTTCCTTCATTAGACAAACAAATATCTTTCCTTTCTTGCCTCTGCCTTCCTTTCTCTTAGCTTCTCTTCTCGGTGTCAATGTGTCGGCATGATGTGCCGACACGTCAGCCCAGTGGCCCATATGCTCTGCCATGGCCACTTCTTTGGGGATGGCCCGTTGCTGCTCGCCTGCTGCCCATCCGGTGTGAATGAATTGTTCTCTCCTTTCTTTGAAGGATTATGAGAGAAGGTTTCTAAATATAGAAAAAATACTAAAAAAGGATTTGAAAGTAGATTTTTTGAAGCTACTTTCAACTCTTCAATCCCCTTTTACGTACATTACAAGAATATAGGGACAAGGGATCTATTTTCTAAATTTGGTAGATATGTTTTGTGTTCAAAAATCTAGATTTTCTATTTGTGAAATCAACATCACATTCATATAATACATAAGCATATATACTTAATGGCACTCTTATAAATAAAACTGAGTTTAATCTTATTTATTTGCATATTAATGACATTAGCCCATTTTTAGTGTTTTAGTATGGATTCTTTCTTCTTTGAGCGATTGCAAGGTAACTGTTTCCATATCAACCTTATTAGTGGAATCTCAACATTCTAACCAAAACTTACCATATTTGACATGGAGAGAAAGGTCAAGGCATGGCCACTTTTCATGTATAGCTAGCGAGAATTTTTACAGTGGTTGTCAATGCAATAGGGCAAAATCAGTTGATAGTCTAGCTCCCGTGGAAGCTCCATATCCGGATTAGAATAGACTTTTGTGCCTCAAAATGGAATAACCGCACTAGTCTACATAATTCCAGCTTAATTGGCCTGAGACGGGTAGCACATGTAGCACTAAACGTGCTGCTACTTCTGTGCTGCAAGCTTTAAAATTAGGTCACACAACGAATTGTGATTCTTGCGCTGGGGTGGGGTAATTTCATCAGGTGCATGATGGTTCGATCGTGGTCCGTACCTGAGTTCTTCAAGGGAGGGCAGTCGATGTGAGCCTTGGACCTCAGCAGTTTGTCCATGCTGACGGAGTGGTATCGCCGCTTCGCCTCTGCACAAGCGCCGCAGAGAAGGCAGCTGAGCACGAGCAGGCGCGCCAGCGCCCGTTGCGAGGCCATTGTGTGCATGCTCCGGGCGGTTTCGGGGGTCCGTGGAGCTGATGGAGGACTCGTGATACAGTCACTAAATAGCCGCGCCAACGACGTGCTAATACTTTGGAGCCGTCGAAGGAGCTGATCTACTTTGGCTGAGGAAGCTAAGACATTGTGCGTGTCGTCGCCAACGAGATAGATATTATATATATATAAATATATCTTCCCGTCGGCCCGAAAGCAACTAAAAGAACACCACGATGCAATCGATGCAAAGGTTGGTTTTCTTTTCCTGCAGTGACGCTTATATAGGATGACGGGAGCCACTACACCACGTACGACACCAGATCACTGTTCTGACGCTAAAGATAACTCAAAGACGATCTAGCTCTAAATCCTCATTTAGCGACTTACTATCTAGCGCTATAGGTATCCAGATTTAGCGTTCGTCTATCGCTAAAACTATGTATAGTGTCACCTTGTCTGACACCAAAAATCATGCAAAATGTAACAATGCAAAAATGCACTCACTCTATGCCAAAATAAACCAATTTCTATAATCATAATAAATTAAATCTTTTTGTGTTTTACTATGCTACACATTGTAGTCGAATACTCAAGTGAATGGTGGTGATTTAGGATTCAAGTGGACTGGTGTTGTTCTGTTGTTATTGTTAAAAAAAAAACACTATACTATGGCTCATAACTTCAAGCGAACAGGATAAAAGTTGTATGTCAATTACAAGGAAAAAGATGGGGCGTATGTGGCAAAGGAGCAACATAAACGACAAATGGAAAATCTTAGCATTCTTCGCAGCTTCATGGACGGATATCGGCGAATCTTAGTTGAGGCGTGCCTATATATATAATTCATCTATGATAAGTTAGTTTGGCCCTTCGTACATAGTACACATATTTTTCCATGACTTCTTTTGTTCATTGTCTTGTGTAGCTACTGCTGCTACATCGCTCATGGAGCCGAGACAAGCATGGGTTTGTAGTGGTGCCACGCAGTTCTTATGAGGCAGAAGCAGTATGCTCTGCATCCAGACGTACGTGGCCTCAACATTTCGTGGTCGTCACATGTTTGGCCGCCTGCACATCTGAGATCACGTAACCGTATATTTCCATGTTGACTTTCAGTGAACCTAGAGCCAAGGAGCTGCTACCGTGTCAGTGCCACTAGTGCACCGGTAGGGACCGTTCGCGCCGTCACAGTACTCCGATGTGCCGACGCCATCCTTCTCCGAGATGCTACGCCGTAGCCACGCCCGCACGAACTACATCAACAGCCGAGCGTCCACGGGCATGGCGAGTACGCGAGACGATGCCTGCCGTGACCGTCCCGACCCACCTAGATGGTTCTGTGTCGGACGGGCTGGAGTACGTCGTCACGCTGGGCTTCGGCACGCCATCCATGCCGCAGGCCCTCCTCACGGAAATACATGGAGAATGACTCCGAGCTGCTCATATGCAGAAGCATTGTCAACACATCAGGCTTCATCTAACGCAATACTGAAGAATCAAATGAGAATTTGTTGCAACTGGGGATGGATGCCTAGATCCTGTCATCAGTTGGGCACTGGCCAGACGCACCCAAGCTGTCGTCATCATCGGGGTGGTGCTGCACCATAGTCGTCAAGGGAACCCTAAACATACAGGGCACTGGCTTGAGGGAGTGAGCCGTGGCCGATCAAACGAGCCGAGTGGCAGCATATATATATAGGAACCGGCGGCATTGAGGGAGGACAAGAGGAGAAATGTGGTTGATGCTGCAACTCACTTTTTCATCAATCCTTAAGAGCCTGTATTACTGCAAGAAAGAGGTAGTACATAGATGATAGGACAATATCTGTAAATTAAAATGTTGCTGTAAGCAAATCAATTAGGCAGAATTGGGAAACTAATTAATACAATAATAATATATGGAATTGGTCGCACCCTTTTAGTAGTATCACCACCTATTCGATTAAACTAATTTCAGTACTTACGTATTTTTACCATTCAATCTATCTTGATGGACGACTCATATCTTTTCCAACCACCACAAATATTTCTCATGAACTAGACACAAATTTAGTTACTTACCAATCAATAAAACCTTGCCATTATAAATATGGCATCACATTGCCTATACAATACTATCTCTGCACAATGCAACATACGACCTTGATAGGGTCTCTCCTTTTACTGAACATATTAGTGTCAGTTGAGAGAGAAGAGAACTGGAAAAGAAGGAAAACGTGATGCATATAGGAATTTGAGACATCGAGAAAGAGGCACATGCTTATACTCCTCCAATTTCTGCCACTCCGGATAATGTATATCCGGCAAACCTATTTTACCCATGGGGGCCAATAGTTTATCAACGTTCTGGCTGCTCACAGGGGTCTCTATGGATCACAATTGGCCTTAATAAAGCCTAGTTAGACTGATCAGGAGTTTGCTATCCAGTTCCGTTGGCGTCATATGGACAGTGGCCAATCAGCATCTTGCACTACTTTGGTTGAGGGCACTATCCAGTCAGCGCCATATGGATAGTGGCCAATCCGCAAGCGGCACCGCTTTGGTGGAGGACCCTGCTGAAGTGCCGCACTAGCTCTGATGCTGAAACTGGCAACATAATGACAAGGTGCTTTGAACTCTTCAAAACTGTGTAGTAATATACTCCTATTGTTTCTGAATTGGCAACATAACTGCCTGATATACAAATTTATTAGTATTATTTATCCATTTGTCCAACCCATACGATTCTTACCAAGTTCCATCTGCCCTGCTGTTAACAATAACGATGTGGCAGCAGTTTCATCTGGCCACGTTTATTGGCATAGCTAAGCGGAAATAGCGGATCGGGCGATCGGGCAACTGCTCCCCGTCCGGCATCGGCACGCGCTGCCCACGGCGGCCGTCCGACGCTGGTCGAGTAGCGGATTGGGAGACAACTCCCCGTCCGGCTACAGCAGGCGCTGCCCACGACGGCCGTCTCTGATCCGCGTGCTCAGGCGGCGCACCTCCCTGCTCCGCGTCTCCGCGCATCATCCGCCGTGACTGACCCGCCCGCTCTGATTCCCGTCGGCGCACGCGTTCACCGTGAGGACTGCTCGCTTGCTGGTGGACGGACGGGCGAAGTTCGCAGGGCGAGCGCGGCCGTCGTACAGGCAACCGGGGGAGACCGTCTTCGGTGTTTTTCCTTGATGGACCTCCGTCGGATGATGCTGTGAAGGTTGTGCGCATACAATGCCGAGGGGACGATGCCTTACCCTGGCCCTGTCGGTAATGAGGGCGTTACATTCTTCTCGTCGGGTGGATGAGTGTGATGATGGAGAAGGGGAAGAGGATGGTGATGGTGAGAATCGGCAGTCAAGAGGCTGAAGAACGAGCTGCTCGTGGTCGGGAAGAGCTGTCAAATATGGTGTCTCTGGTGGTGGAAGCAAGCCGAAGTCCGAAGCCGATTCATGCTGTCCATGATGTGGATCAACTCGGCGTCATCCACTCCAAGTTCTGGGCGAGTTCTGACGACCACGACGACTCGGAGGAAGATGACGATCCATCCACGCCGGAGTTCGTGCAACAGGCTAAGGACACCTGATTTTCTTTTGATCAGCTACTCAGAGCCGAAAGGGCTCTGACCTCAGGTAAAGATGCATGTTCTCCAGACATTCAAAATATCTCAGTATATTTTGTCGAAGATGGTCCTTTCGTAAAACTACTGGTGGAGTACCTTGGCAGGGGCCGCTTCCGCCGCCCCGTATCTCTCCTCCAAGAACCTTGGGGGACTGCATTGCCAAGGCTTCATACCAGAAGTCGCCTAGGATGTCTTTGGTGAGGAAGGCCATGAGCACAAACCTTGGCTCACCGGCGACGAGCTACCTCAATGGTGGTACCGGGATTCGTGAATCATGGTCACCTATGGCGGATGTCGTTGGGGGTTCAAAACACTTTGAAATTCAAATTTCAGAAATTAATAGCGGTGATCCGAACTTTCCTTCGTTGTTTCCTGAGCGCCGTCCGGTTATTCCAACCGCGAGCAGCACAGGGCAACATTACGAAGAAAATAGATTCACCTGCGGTTGTTGTACTTGGGCCCAGAAAATTATATCGGCTCACCAAAGGCCTTTGTGCCTTGTTCACGAGGACAGGTACTCGAACTTCTCGATCAAGTACCAGGATTCGTGAATCACGGTTACCTATGGCGGATGTCGTTGGGGGTTAAAAACATTTTGAAATTCAAATTTCAGAAAATAATAGCGGTGATCCAAACTTTCCTCCGTTGTTTCCTGAGCGGCGTCCGGTTATTCCAACCGCGAGCAGCACGGGCAACATTACGAAGAAAATAGATTCACCTGCGGTTGTTGTATTTGGGCCAGGAAAATTATATCGGCCCACCAAAGGCCTTTGTGCCTTGTTCACGAGGACAGGTACTCGAACTTCTCGATCAAGTACCAGGATTCGTGAATCACGGTCACCTATGGCGGATGTCGTTGGGGGTTAAAAAAATTTGAAATTCAAATTTCAGAAAATAATAGCGGTGATCCGAACTTTCCTCCGTTGTTTCCTGAGCGGCGTCCAGGTTATTCCAACCGTGAGCAGCACGGGCAACATTACGAAGAAAATAGATTCACCTGCGGTTGTTGTATTTGGGCCAGGAAAATTATATCGGCCCACCAAAGGCCTTTGTGCCTTGTTCACGAGGACAGGTACTCGAACTCAATCTCGATCAAGTAACCTAACGAAGCCGCCACCCCAGCTACCTGTAGCGTCATCCACCGAATCTCGTTCCTTCATGGACGTAGTGCGGAAAGGAAGACCTATGGTGGCTCAGGGATCGGGAGGTTTTGATCGAGGTGGTGGTGGGAGAGCAGCACCTTATGACCAGGGCAGAGGTAGTGGGCTCTTCCCACACCGGGGTCGAGGCCGAGGCGGACATAGAGGAGGGCGCGGAGGCCACGGGGCTTATGGTGGCTATGGTCGAACCGGCTACAATGGCTGCGGTTACCACCAAGGCTACCGTGCCAACCATGGTCGTCGCCCATATGGAGGAGGCTTTGGAGGACGGCAAGGTCGCAGTGGTAGGTACCATGGAGGCCACCGATTCCATCAGGAGCCAGCGCTGCCTACTGGCCATGCTGTGGCCGGTGGACAGAACCAGGCCAGCGCTGGTACTGGCGTGCCGATCATGGGGATCCCACAGCCCACGGGCGCGCAGCAGAATGGCAATGGTGACCTGCCACCTGTGGACGGCCAGCACAGTGCACCTAAGGGGGCGGCACAGCTGGGGGTTGAAGGGGCAGCTACTATTTCCCAGAGCAAGCATGTGAAGCCAAATAATAAACCAATGGTTCTGAACAACAAAAATATCTGTGGGACAGTCTCACCAGTGAGATCCAGCAAGAGGAACACCTTAACTGTGGATCAGGATTCCACAGAGAAGGCAAGCAAAGCTGAAAGCGAGGAGAAACCTGACAAAGGTAAACTGCAACAACCTTGCTCCTTTATTTCAAGAGATGATTCTTCTTTATTTACTTCATCAAAGTCAATAGGGGTTGTTTTAGGAGACAATGATCATGATATTTTTAATTCTTTAAAATGTTTGAGAGATATAGAATTTAATAGATTGAGTGAGAATACTAAGCTTCGGGATGACAACTTTGTTTTAGTGGAAGATGCGTCAACCGTATGCTCTAATGAAGATAATGTAGATCTTGAAGCTTTAAATCTCATTTGTTCGGAAATTGCAGAAGGGCTAGGTGATGGGGGGTTGTGATCCTTTGATTTTACAAACTCCCACATCACATAAAAAACGTGGGCGCCCTCGTCATAAGAAAAAATAATAATAAAAGTTGTTCAAGATGAAAGGTATTTTCTAGAATTATAATGGCTTCGCCGATGGTAAAAAATATAGATTTTTGTCAGATTTAACAAAAGAAAAAAGTCTAGACTTCATTGCCTTATCGGAGACTGGTAGTGCTAGCTTTCCACAAACCACTCCTAAATACTATTTGTGCTGGTAGAGACTTTATTTGGCACTGTATGGCTCCACGAGGTGGATCCGATGGGATGATTCTAGGCGCTCATTTGTTGACTTTTGACATTGGGGAAATTGAGGAAGGAGATTTCTTTATTCGATTTAAATTACGACACAAAGAAGAAGATTTTAAATTTAATCTAATCTCAGTATATGGGCCGGCACAGTTGGATCAAAAGTCAAATTTCTTATCTGAGATGGTCCGGGTATGTTCAAAGGAAGTCTGTACCTATTATTATAGGTGGTGACTTTAATATTATTCGGAGACCAGATGAGAAAAATAATGATAACTGCTGTGATAGATGGCCATTTATGTTCAATGCAGTAATTGATGTCTTTAATCTTAGAGAAATAGATTTGTCCAGAAGGAAGTTCACTTGGGCTAACAATTTGCCAAACCAAACCTTTGAAAAATTGGACAGGGTTTTAGTTTGCACAGATTTTGAGTCAAAATACGCACACACCACGGTACATGCTCTTTTTAGGGAAATTTCTGATCATACACCTCTACTTTTCTCTACGAATAACCCTTCCTCAACTTATCAGCCTCAGTTCAAATTTGAATTTGGCTGGTTGTTAAGAGATGGATTTTGTGAGATGGTTTCCGAGATTTGGCAGAATACTCTAGCACTTGGTTCACCTATTGAGAGGTGGCAAACTAAAATTAGAAGACTTCGTCAACATCTTAGAGGTTGGGCGAAGCATGTGAGTGGTGTGTATAAGAAAGAAAAATCTACTAGTTTTAAACAAATTGGATGAACTAGACAAAAAAGGCAGAACATACCGTACTTACTGACTCTGAATGAGATCTAAAACATGTGTTAAATGAAAGGCTTGCTGAGTTACTTAGAGAGGAAGAACTCAAGTGGTACCAGAGGGCTAAAGTGAAACACCTTTTAGAAGGTGACGCTAACACTAAATATTATCACTTGCTAGCCAATGGTAGACATAGAAAAACTCGTATTTTCCAGCTTGAGGATGGTAATAGTATAATAACTGGTGATGCTCAGCTTAAAGAGCATATTACCAGTTATTACAAAAACCTATTTGGTCCATCTGAAGATTCTCTAATATCACTGGATGAATCTCAGACGGAGGACATCCCTCAAGTTTCTGACATGGAAAATGAGTTCTTGACCGAGCCTTTTGTTGACGGTGATTTTACTCGTCAACTAAACATAAAATAAGAGTATAAAAGCAGACACCACCATAGAATAGGGTTTTAACTGACAGAATTCCACAGTTTTGGTGAATCAATGTTTTGTAGGGGGTTATACAGAAAAGAATCAAGGAAGACCCACATGTCGGATTAAAATAACAAATTCCACCGCGAAAGGAGATCAAGAACATTCTAGAGAATACCAGACACTTGCTGGCAGAAGCAGGGGCCCACTTGGCAGCAGGGGGGATCGACCGACCCACTGCCAGGGTCGGCCGACCTGTCAGTGACTCCCCTCGGCCACCGCCTCTACGTGGACCCACATCCCAAAATTTCACGCAATCCTAGCCGCCCGTCGAAGTCGGTTTGATCTAAGGGTTACGGTTCATCCCACCGGTCTATATAAGGACCCCCAGACCCCCAGGGTTTCATATCAATCGATTCAGTCATCAATCAGTTCAATCCAGTTGTAGAGAGCCAGAAACCCTATAATCATTAGAGCTTCACCTATCTAGAGCATTGCTACATAGGTTAGAAGTAGAAGAAGGTGAGTTCTACTCGAGTTCCGGATCTGTCTGGAGCTAGAAGGCTTCCTGAAGCCATTATAAGCTCTCTCTTGTATCTTAAACCTCTTTTGAGTGCTTAAGATAAAGTTGATTGACATTATTCTACTATTGATTATGTTCTCAATTATGCTATTCATTGCTTATCTAGATTGTATACTTTGCATAGTTAGGATGCATTCATATTCATACATAGGTTTGTATAGCGCTCATTCATTGACGTCATGGGTGGGTGATGAACAATATGTAAGCATGGTGCTTAGATGTGGTTTGTCTGCAAATACACCCTATATTCTGGGTTCTGTGGTAGATCGCGGATGTGACACTCCCGTTGAGTCCTTTGTAGTCCACTACTCCGAATGTAGGGGGAGTAGGAAGTTATTATTACTTTAGAAGGACTGGCTATGATCTTGATCTTCCTTAGTAATATTCACTTAAGTACGAATATGAGGTGTCTTCAGCCATGATTACTAGTATAATTACACCAATCTAATATGTCTTTGATAGTATAGTTAGAATGACTTAGGATATTCTTATGCTTCAACCTAAATCCATGCTAGTGCCTAGATAGGAAGTGCTCTAAGTGATCATTATTATTTTGACTGATTGATGGGATTGATCATTATGCTTATTGTATACATTATTATTGTGACATAATCCCTGTTCTGAGAATAAGGGTCATGCATGGTTATCTCCATATTTGCATATGCATATGACATCTATCTATCCACTTGCATCCCATTTATTGCCAACCCTTCCCAGTGGTGAAATATAAATGACAACCCGGAATACTCCTGGGTAAAATGCTATAATGGTGTATATTTTATCTGTGTGCTTGCAAGAAGGAGAGATCTTTTAGAATCATACTAGAGATGACAACCTAGTTACTTCTAAGAGATAGGGAAGAGATCAAGTGATCTGTATACTAATCAGGTTGCACATTAATCTATACCTTCCATCATTTTTAGTGCCATTGCTAAGAGTAGAAGTCTAACTCTATTTTTAGTGGTGACGTTAGAAATGCCAACAAGCATTTTTGGCGCCGTTGCCGGGAAAGGCGTTGGCATACATAAGATGTAGATAGGTCATATGCATAACACCAAATATGTTGAGAAACCATATAAACCTTACTCAAACAGGCTCACCCTGTCCTTGTTTACTCTTTGTGTAGCTTATGCAGGGTGATGTATGAATGGATTTGACCTTCCGCAGAATTTTGTTGAAGATCCAGAAGCTTTGATCAGGAAGACCCGAGCCAAGCTCAGGAAAACCCCTAGATCCTCCGCCGGAAGACATCTGTACAAAAAGAAGTTTGACACTAGAGTTTGAGGCTATGGAAAACAAGAGCCTTCGCGAGTTCTTTGCTCCAACTACCGCGAACATCCGTACGGGACCACCTACCGATGTTGGAGACAATGGATTCGAGCTCAAGCCTGCACTCATCAACATGGTGCAAGCTAGTCAGTTTTGTGGAAAGGCGCATGAAGATGCGAGTGCCCTATCTCTAACATTTTTTGGAGATATACAGCACTTTCACCATCAAAGGAGTAACTAGAAATGCAATCCTGCTCCGCCTATTTCCATTCTCACTGTTAGGAAGAGCAAAACAGTGGATTCTACGCAAACAAAGAAAAGAACACTACATGGGACCTCTGCTCCACTGCCTTCGTAGCAAAGTCCTTCCCTGTGGGCAAGACGAATGCTCTCAGAGAAAAGATCACCAGCTTTCAGCAACAGCATGATGAATCCATCCCGGAAGCCTGGGAACGCTTTCAAGATTACATTTCAGAATGTCCACACCATGGGATGGAGAATTGGTTTCTCATGCAAACATTCTACCATGGGTTGACTACCAGCACCCGTGAGACGATGGATACTACTGCTGGAGGAGCTTTTCTATCACTCACCATTGAGCAAGCTACCGTCCTTGTGGAAAAGATGGCATCCAAACAAAGTTGGAATGAAGAAGGAGCCCCAACCCGCAAGAGAGGAGCAATGCACCAGCTCAAGGAGACCGACATGATTTTTGCCAAGATGGACTTGATGATGAAGAAGCTTGACGACCAAGTCAATGACAAGAGAGAGGTCAATCACATCCATGATGCCTACATGACATGTGAAGAGTGTGGAGGCACTGGCCACTCCAGGTCACAGCTGTCTGGAGATTCAGGAGGATGTGAACTACGTGGGCAACAACAACGACTACCGTCCCCGGAATCAGAATTGAAATCAGAGCCAAGGTTGGAATCAGCAACAGAGGCCCAATTACCTAAGGTAATTACTCAGGTAATTACCAAGGTAACAACTTTAACACACCATTGAGAGATCTAGTCTCTGGCCAGACCAAACTGCTAGACCAGGTTTCCAAGAAGCTAGTCTCCAATGACAAGTTGCTAGAAACCATCAACAACAGGATGGATGGTTTTGCCTCTGCTATCAAGAACCAGTTCGGCTTCAATAAAATGCTAGAGTCTCAAATAGCTCAGCTGGCATCTTCGATCCATCCGGCCAATGAAGGAAAGATCCCAGGCCAACCAGAAGAACTAGAAACTGCAAACCTGGTGGATATCTTTAATACAAGATGATACAATGCAGAGCATCAGTCCAAGAGATGGAACGATGACTCTCTACCGGAGAATAAAGGAGACCCAGGAAGGACCGTCATACCAATAGCCGTTGGTGAACACGCCTTCGAGGAAGCAATATGTGATTTTGGCGCAAGCGTCAATATTATGCCCAAGGTGATCTACGAGAAGATTCCATAGGGATGCACTCCTATACACCAACATGTGCTCGCAGCTAGCAGACCAGTCACTCTACTATCCGAAGGGGATCCTGAAAGACATATGTGTATGAGTTGGACACTCGTACGTACCTGCCGACTTCGTAGTAGTTGAGATAGGAGGGGACTGGGAAGACACCAATCATTTTGGGACGACCATTCCTTAGCACCGCCAAGGCTATCATCTACGCCTGACAGCGCCAAGATCTGTTTCACTATCCAGGGAAGAAAAAGAAAGATTCAGCTTCAAGAACTAGGATACTGGAAAGTCAAGCCCATCCACAGAAGCCGTACACCTATGAAGACAAGCCTGCGCAGAAGAAGACAAACAGAAGAAGGAACAAGGCTAGGTAGATTCACACTAAAGCTGTGAGGATGATCAACTCGGTCCGATCTGAGTATGATCACCTTCTAGTTTCACCACACATGCCCAAGCTTGACGATCCAGGAGTACCAAAATCGACTGCACAATCAATCAGAAGATCTTCTACAAGACCTTCTGCGACACGGGCTCGAGTGTCAACATAATGGCCAAGAGAACTTATGACTTTCTATTTGGCAAGACACCCTTGTACTCTACCTACACACAGCTGTAGATGGTGGACCAGACATTTAGATTTCCAGAGGGGATCGCAAAGGACGTTATGGTAAAGATTCGAGATCACTATGTCCCCACTGACTTCTTGGTCCTAGATATGGGAGAAGAAGAGTACGATCCACCACTCGTACTTGGAAGACCGTTCCTCAATACTACAAGAGCAATTATCTACATTAGATCAGGGGAGGTCCACTTCCAGTTCCACAAGGAGAAAGATCCGCTGCTACTTCAACAGTTACACAACTTATGAGCAGCCAAAGAAGAACAGGTCAAGGAGGAGACGCCGTTCCTTTCAAAAGACCTACCCACTCAAGGATAGTTGGGAAGACTACAAGGAAGAACTTGAAAGGAATATGTCCAAGGAAGAGAAAGAAGAAGAGACTGTGAAGGAAGAGCTCCCAGCTTCAACCTCACTAGTGACACCAACAAGAAAGGAATGGAGGAAGAAGGAGTCACCTTCCAGCTCACCATCATCAGAAGTCTCGATAAGGAATGAATGGACAAGGAGTCCTGTCGGAAGGACTATAAACCACCGAGCCTTCGCCAAAAGGTAAAACTTGTACTTATTCATATTTACTTTTAGCATTAATACCTTAGTATTTGCATATTTACTTTTTTGCACTTAAAAGAAAATAAAAATACTCATTGCTTAGCATAATAAAACCTAAAAGCCCCATGTGACTAATCTTGTGGCATAGCTCATCAAGACTATTCACTGTGGTGGCACAAAAATAAATTTTGTATCTAGGATAAATCTCTACATCATATTTACTTTCTGCAACCATAAATTAAAAACACCAAAAATATGTGGGCACATGAAGGTCCACACTTTACGAAAAATACCAAAAATATGTGGGCACATGAAGGTCCACCCACTTAAGGAAACTTTACACTGGAACTATAAAAACAACCACTTACCATGGAGTGGTATTAACCTAACCCCTCTCCATGAGATTTGGTATTCTTGTTGACAATTGAGTTTTACAGGACAATACAAGATCAAAGAGCTAGTCAACCCGACACTCCTACGCTAGCCGGTACACCTACTCTCAGAAGGATCAGCTCAATCTACAACATCAAAGACCCTGTCAAACATCTAGCTTGGGGGAGGGCACCCTCCATTCAAATCCAGCTAAGTATAAGTTTTCCCACCATATTATTGTACCATATTTCTTTTCGCATGAGTCAGCTAGTAAGATAAAAATTTGAAAACCAAATACATAGTGTTTAGGTTAGTTAGCATGCTTGAATAAAATAAAAAGAGAGTGCTTACAATAGTTCTGCTCAGATTAGATGGAAACCATACTCAGAAATTTGATAAGTAGCAGCCCACTATGATTCCTCATAACACTTAGTTTTCAACCTTGAATCATCTCAAGTTCTAGATACAACCATTTTAACTTGAAGATTTACTTTGAACCTGAAAACTTGTGGGTAGCAAATGCTTGATCTAAGTCTAAGGAATTGAGGGATATGATATGCTAAATATGAGCTGCTATTTATCTTGTTCCTAGTGATACATGAATTCTGGAGATTTATTTTAAAATTCTAAAACCACATGATGAGTTCCTGTATAACAAGAGCTTTACATTCCTAGCACAGCCATACATGTTAGACTAGGAAAACATACACATTATATGCTACAAGATTCCTAGCAAGATACGGCCAGTCTTTGTTCCAATGAATGACGTCTCGAATAGTTTACAAATGGTATGCCCATGACCAATTCAAGCCTGAGAACCAAATTAAGAAAGTCCCAGCACATGCTTCTAAGCAGTCCGTCACTAGCAAATTGCACGAAGCGGCACAAAAGTATCCAGATGTTGAAGCCATCAAATGGTCAAAGGATTGCCCGCAAATATATGAAAGAGGCAAGCCCTTCCTACTGAACCTGGGTCATTCAGAACATGCCTTATGGAATGCGAAGGTTCCATGATTGGTACTTGCGTGTTATCCCAACAAAGCTAGACATCATACAAGCATTGTACCCTGTCGGCACATTTGAAAGCTCATCTGGGATGATTGTCTTTGACTTCAACGACATTCAGACATGCTTTCATCTCGAAGCAATGGAAGCAAATCTAGTGAAAACGTGGTGCCTGTAAGTACTTCCCCTCTCGGTACGATATTAATGTAACTTGGATTTTGTTGTAACTAACCCATGCCGTGATGTGTAGAATGCAAGTGCATACTATGAAAATAATCCCAAACCTGAAAGTCGGGTATGTAGACCCCCAACCTATTGCTCAAACAAACTTATGTTATCCCAAAAAGTAGAAACTGGATGGCAAAGAGCTGGCGGCTGTAAAGACAATCACAGAGAAAGAGTCCTTCCGGATGAAGACTATAAGGCAAGAGTCCCTTAAAGTTG
The DNA here is from genome assembly GCA_038502445.1 of Eremochloa ophiuroides. Lineage (NCBI taxonomy): Eukaryota > Viridiplantae > Streptophyta > Magnoliopsida > Poales > Poaceae > Eremochloa > Eremochloa ophiuroides. The sequence goes on along the minus strand of JAHLJS010000001.1, from coordinate 21,386,664 downwards.
TGGCATACCTTGCCCGGTCTTTTAAGCATCTTCAACATAACGATATTATATGGTTACCATACAACTTCGAGTAGTTCGTCTCTTTAAAGCTTTGTTTAATATATTCTTGTTCGATAGAAAACTAATTATTTGCTTATTCTATGATTAAACTCATGAAGTGACCATTGGATTTGTATTGGCGTTGACGTCGGGAGGAACATGGCATGGGTCTGTGATTCTGCAGATTTTGCACCAAACACATACACAAGACTTCATATCCATTCTCAAGATGTATAAATATCGATAATCCTCATTACCTTATATGTTTGTATGTGTACTTAAAACGTTCACTTTTGCATACTAACAAGTTGCATTTGCTAAAACCATTCTAACAGGGCATTCAGGCACTATGTCCTTGAACACAAAGGAAGGCATTGTCCAAAGCAGAAGGAAATCTTGACAGTCAAAACTCTATGTTCGGTATGTGCAACTTACTTTGACACTCCATTATGCTGCTGTCAATAGCATCGCTTAATATTTTCATATATGAAACACAGTATCCAAAGCAAAGGCCCGGGAGTCTACATTGTGGATATTACATATGTCCAATGATGAGTAGCACCAGTACCTACAGGAGAATCCTATGTTGGTAAGTTTGAACTCCTTTGCCCTTAGTATACAAACTTAGCTTATGATACGAAATAATAGATCTAAACTTGTTCTTTCGTAGTGGAAAGAAGATAAAAAAAGAAAAGGGACCCGTACAAGGATGACGAGCTCTTGGAGATCGTCAGCGACCTTTGCAACTTCATATTGGATGAGGTTGTGCACGTCAAAGGCACTTACCATGACCCAGCTTCTGACTTAGGTTGTAATCCTATGCACCAACACCTTCGTGAGCTTTCACGGCTAGCTTTAGGTCGTTGATAACAATGTTCAGTGGACTTTCGACATCGGTCTTACCTTGTGGAATGTTCTAATCTTGTGAAGTATGACTATGCAAATGTCGACTTAGGAATTCAGACTATGATCTTATGAATTATGACTATGCAAAGATCGACTTGTGAATTATGACTATGATCTTGTGGTTGTGGATGCATGTGGTAAGATTTGAATTTCAATTCTGTATATATGTGGTTGTGGATGGTCTGTATATATTTGAATCCCTACTGTGAAATCTGTACAGTTTTGAATTGTGTATTTATTTTTTTCAAAAAAATCACTGTAGGGGAGGCTAAATATAGAACTGCCCCTACAAATAGTTACTATAGGGGCGGCTGATGTTTCAGTCGCCCTTAGAAATACATATTTGTAGGGGCGGTTTGTTCACAAGCCGCCCCTAGAAATCTTTTTTTAAGGGCGGCTAAACTTACCAGCCGCCCCTAGAAATCCATTTTTAAGGGCGCCTGGGCAACCGTCCCTACAAATGCTAGATTTGTAGAAACGAGCTTTGGGTGGGGGGAGGGGGGGGGGGCGGCTGGCCCAACCGCCCCTACAGAGGCACATGAGCCGCCCCTACAAATCTTTATTGTGGTAGTGATCAGCCGGTCGATGGAGCTCCACTAGGCTGAGCAACCGGCCCGGTAGGCAGGTATTTTAATCATGAGAGAAGGTCGGGATTACCCTTGAGACTTTGTATAACCGGGGGGGGGGGGGGTTATTCTAGGAATATACCTATAGGGTCAGGGACATCACCGTAAAAGGGTGTGCTCTATGCTGTTAAATTGATTCAATACCCCGTGTAAGAGTTAGTTGAACCCAATTGAATGGAATCATAATTTGCTACTGCCCCCCATATCCAACTCCCGTGAACCTTAGCGCTCGCGCGAAGATCTTTCGCTGAGCCTCTGTGCATGAGCGGAGGCACCACTTGCTGGGATTCGATATTTCAATAGACAGTTCTCTTGCTTTGTAATGTCTCCAAGAATCTCATTTTTGTAACATTTGTTGCCAGAAATGATATGGTACTTCCCCTTCTAGCAGTGTTGTAATAAATGATAGCCAATGTTAAGGGACTCATCAGTACATGATTAAAATGCATTCCTAATTTACGGATACCGGTCACACCGTTTTTAGTAGTGTCCCCACCTGAGTTTGATTGAATTACTTTCAATAAGTACCTTCTGTACTTTTACCATTTAATCTCTCCTGATGGACATACCATATCTTTTCCAGTCACCACTAAAATTTCTCATAAAGGCACAAACTCTACCAATTCCATCAATGAAACCTACAGGGATGCCAGTATAAATATGTCACCACACACTTGCAGACCTGTGTCTGCCACTCACTCACCACCTGGTAGCACCTCTCCTTTTTAGCGAACATATTAGTGTGTTAGCATCAGCAGATAAGATGACAGGAAATTGGAAACAAAGAAAAAACATGAGGAATGGGAAATCGAAGCACCGGGAAAGAGGCACAAGCAGGGCGCAAGAATGTGCCTCCACTCCGGATGGTGTATATACGACGTAGCTATTTTATCCTTGGTGCCAATGGTTTAGCAACATCTTGGCTGCTAGCAGGTCTCTCCGGAACATGGTCGTTCTAAAAAGAGCCTAATTAGAGAGATCAGGAGTTTGAGGGTGGCTATCCAGTAGGCTCCATACCGCGAGTGGGCAATTCAAACAGTGAGTCAGCAAGCTGCGTTGCTTCGGTGGACACTGCGATTGCCACAGACATTAGCTCTGCTGCTTAAACTTGTAACATATAACATGCACCCTAATACCAAGCTGGTCTGGGACGAAATGGTCAAACGTCTCACCAAGCAACACAGCACTGGTTTTGTGCTACGGTCATTCTCCCCGAACAATGGCAGACAAAATTTGTTTACTCGCGTGGTAGCAACTTGTTAGGCAGTCGGCTTTTACAAGCACGTACAATTTCAAATGATCACAAAAAGCATGTGTTTCAAACAGCATGAGAAATCTAGAATGTTTGGTCTCAATCTTAAGAAGCACATTTGAAATAGAGCACAAGGAATCGCAAACACAATGTACAGTTGGTATCTACCACCCAATTATGATGAGAATCACAAATTGTCACAAGAACCACAAAGACCCATTATCCAAAAAAAAAAGAACACCCATCTTGCAACATTCATATATTCTATAACAAGATTTGCACAATTGGTAATTATTTGACAAGGAACTACCATAATACCTAAATGAGCTAGGACAACTTCTATAGAATACATACATGACATATTGAGATGCTCATTATACGACCTATTAGGACTTTGAGTACTAGTGCCAACAAATATAACAGAAAATACAAAACAAGTTAATATTCCCAAATAAGCTTGGATCTTCCTTTACAAAACAGCTCCAAAAGGGTTAGAGCCTTGTGCTTCCATGTCCGAAATGACAAAGAAACTATACCATGAACTCCATTAAAGGTGCTACATGAACTGATATAACAATGAGGAACAAAATGCAAGCAGTATAAGATACCCAGCAGGATTTTGGGTGTCAGCCATAATTATACTCTGGTTGAACAAATGATATCTCTGTTTTTTCAATTTTCCATTAGAGATATGCATGCGGCATGCCACACAAGGTTCTGCATCTAGAGTGGCTCCTACCGGGACTGGAGGGTGCCTTTAGCCCCGATTTTATCTACCAACTGGGACTAAATGTCCTCCCTAGGATTAATGCTTTGTTTAGTCACGGGACCAAAATTGTCTGAGACTAAGGCCTCGAACCGACAGTCAGTTATGTACTAGTGTAACCAAAATACCTATACAGAGTATATAAATGGCATCACCACACCACGCACATATCTGAACAAGCATCACACAGATGACACTACTCCTTTTCGTGAACACATCACTATTTGTATAAACAGATAAGACGGTGAAGAGAGGCAACTAGAAAAGAGAAAGTAAGTCATGGGAGTTGGAGACATCGTGAAAGAGGCACATGCGTGTTCCTATGTGCAATGGCCAATAGTGAATGCAAACCGAGGGAAGTCGGTTCTTATATGTAGCAGTCACCCGGAATCATGCAGACTTGACTCTAACCCACGTCCTGGTGCCATAACTAGTTTACAAAGAGTGTTAAAGCTTTGACAACTTGCTGGCCTGCTGATTTCTCGAAATCACAGTTAGCAAGAACTTAGGCACATAGGCATATGTCTGTGGGCTCCTCTCTGTGTACTAGTGCGCGACAAGTGAACTCCGCGCATGATGTGGCAAATCTCTATGCAGCAGCTTTGTCATGACGGGTTATCGACTATGGGTCGAAGCCTCTACACATTGTGTGCATACACTACTGGATTCCGATTCTTTGCCGAGTGTCTACGGCACTTGACAAAGCCAGAATAACACTCGGCAAAGGATTTTCTTTGAAACAAAGAACCTTTTGTAAACTAACATACAACAAAAATTTCTTTTCTTTGAAACAAAGAACCTTTTTCATCTGGTGGCAAGTGCAAGCATATAGTGCATTAGGACAGCCGCCACTTAAGTTAATTTGGCAGCCTCTGTTAAAGTTAAATGGAGGTGCGTGGGTGCTTTAGGACAACCACCTATGTTAATTAGTTAATGAAGGTGGACGGGTTAAGGCAGCTGCCTTCAATTCTTTAATGGGATTAACGCGGCACCTGCCTCTAAAAAGGCTACTTAGCAGTCACCCTTTGCCGGAAGTGATGAATGTCATGCCCAAGCCTGCCTTCCTAAATCCGAAACGACCACCTCCGAAAATATCTACAGTAGTAGTGAATCTTCAAGACAGCAGATATGTGTTCAGTATATCATGAAACATAGATGGATTAATTATGCACCTACCAAACAATAAACGTATATATATATATATATATATATATATATATATATATATATATATATATATATATATATATATATATATATATGCGAATAAACAAAGCGCCAATTCACCTCTGAACAATTAAGGACACATAACATGAATCCTTTGAGTGAATATATATTGGTGTTAGCTCCAGTCCGGTCATCTTGCTGTTGCTTATTCTCCCTCTGAATCTATCCTGCTGCTAACGATAGTGATGTGGTAGCAGTTTCATCCGATCCAAAGGCTGTTCACTAACCATACACACACCAAACTCAATTGCCCAAGAGACTGGCGCCATGCACCCAATGACAATGGATGAGACGGCCAAGTGTCTAGCCCAGCAACACAGAATGGGCTTTTCAGTTCTCTCCCATCAACTTGATGAATATGTTTACTTATTAGTTATTACGTGGTAGGAGTTACTTGTTAGGACGAACTAGTTTGGCAGTTAGCTTTTACAGGTATGTACGTGAAATGGCCAGAACATGTATTTGTTCCACACAGAATGAGAATGTTTCGTTTCAAATATAAGGCTATATAGGCACATTCGGAACAAACCAAAAGGAACCACAAATACTGTGTACAAATCAAGTTTGGAACAAAAATAAACTACCTTTATTTTTTAACAGGGCGATTATATAGTACTGTTGCAATCAGCTTAGCAGCACGTATAGTAGGTTCCAAAGAGCACAAACATGTTTGGTTCTTTTACACATTAATTATATGTAAACCGCACTTAACAAAACTGTGAATTGGCCCATTCCATATACTTACATCAGCTAACGCAATACTGAAGCATATCAAATTGAACATCTCTTCCAACTGGGGATGAATTCCCAGATCCTATTACCAGCTGGCCACCAGCCAGAGTTCCAAACGCCCATGTTATCATCACCATCAGGCCCGTGTCGTCATCATGGAAACTGAAAGAATTCGTAGCTTGGGGTTAACGAGCCACCTTACCTTGGTGTGCTCGGTTACATGTTAATTTATAGATGAGAACAGCCCTCATCGGTGGCGTATACAAGAGTCCTGAGTTGTTACGGTTTATAAGTCGTATCTACCTTGGACTACAGGTTACCAACTACCGTAACAACTATGGGCTTATACACATGCCCGAGATGTACAAGATCTTACTATATGTGATACATATACCATATATCTTATACTCCCCCTCAATCTCAACCGCCAGCAAGGTTGAGATTGTGCCTGAACCGACGAAGCTTAGCAACCGGTAATGACTTAGTAAACCCATCTGCTATCTGATCATCCGAAGCTATGAACCGAATGTCTAACAATTTTTGTGTCACCTGCTCCGTAACAAAGTGAAAATCTATTTCAATATGTTTGGTTCTAGCATGGAATACTGGATTTGCAGACAAGTATTTTGCTCCTAAATTGTCACACCAGAGGTGAGCCGCATGAGGATGTGATACTCCAAGTTTTGCTAACAATTTTCTCACCCACATTATTTCAGCAGTAGCATTTGCTAGCGCTTTGTATTCTGCCTCGGTACTTGATCTGGACACGGTTGCTTGCTTCCGTGCAGTCCAAGAAATCAGACTATCCCCAAGGAAAACTGCAAAACCACCTGTAGAGCGACGATCATCAACACATCTTGCCCAATCAGCGTCTGAGAATGCACTTATTATCATTGAATTTGATACCCCGATCTTCAGTCCAAGATGCAAAGTCCCACATATATATCTTAGTATGCGCTTGGCTGCACTCCAATGTGTTGTAGTTGGTGCATTTAAGAATTGACATACCTTGTTAACTGCAAATGAGATGTCAGGTCTGGTGAGAGTTAAATACTGTAATGCCCCAACCAAACTTCTGTATCTCGTTGAATCTTCTGGCCCAAGCGCATCTCCATCCTTTACACTAAGTTTCTAAGTACATGGTAAAGGTGTATCTGCTGGCTTGCACTTTGTCATACCTGACCGTGCGAGGATGTTTGTTGCATATCATCCTTGTGACAGTATTAGGCCTTCTCAGTTCCTTTTGACCTCTATGCCAAGAAAATAATGAAGATCCCCCAAGTCTTTTAAGGCAAAATCACGTTGAAGATCACTGAGCAGAGCATCTGTGGCTTGTGAATTTGAGCTAGCCACAATTATATCATCCACATATACTAAGACGAACAACACCAAACTGCCTTTTCTATAAAAGAAGAGTGATGTATCTGCCTTGGAGGGTACAAATCCTAACTCCATCAGCTTGTCACATAACCGTGCGTACCATGTCCGAGGAGCCTGTTTTAATCCATATAAAGCTTTGTCTAACTTGCACACATAAGTAGGATGCACCTTGTCTTCATATCCCAGTGGTTGATACATATAAACTTCTTCATTCAAAATTCCATGGAGAAAAGCATTTTGCACGTCAAGTTGGCGCAAGGACCATCCACGAGAGACAGCAATACAGAGAACCAGTTTGATTGTCGCCGCCTTGACTACAGGACTGAAGGTGTCCTCGTAGTCAATTCCATATCTCTGTTTATACCCTTTTGCAACGAGACGAGCTTTGCACCTGACAATGGAGCCGTCTGCCTTCCTCTTAATTTTATAGACCCACTTGCACCCGATAATATTTTTGCCGGGTGGTTTGGGCACCAGATGCCACGTATGATTGCGAATGAGCGCCTGGTGTTCGGCATCCATGGCAGCAGCCCACCGAGGATTGTGTAGCGCTTCCGAGATGGAGGCAGGTTCTTCGCTGGGCACGGTAGATGCCATCCCCCACCGAACTGTACCATCTGTGTAAACTTTGGGCTTGACAATTCCTTGTTGAAGACGTGTTGTCGGACGATTAACAGAAGGAAGCGAGATGGCATCAGAAGGTGCTGGAGGAGATGATGCCACATCGGACCCAGAGGATGGCGCAGGGGGTCCGGACGGGGCAGCGCTGGTCAGCTCCGGGGAATCAGCTTGTGCTGGAGTAGCAGCGGGCTCAGAGTTGCGCAATGGTGAAACAAATGCAGAAGGTTCCTGGTTGGAAATCACAGATGAGTCGCTCGCCTGCGCCGCCTGAATCTGGTCCGATCCCGAGGTGGATTGTGTCGGGGCAGAGCCAGCGTTTGCAGAAAGATCACCCTCAGGACTGATGCTGTTTCCTCCTGAGCGACACATGTGTTGTGGAGAGGACCCGACTGTGAATGTGCCAGCGTTTTCTCCACCAGTTGGCTACTGTTCTGCTGCAGAGGAAGAACTAACACAGGAGCTCGATGTTGCATTAGTAGGGTTAGTGGAAATCTCATGCGAATCACGTAACAGTGCATCCCCAAAATTTGAAGATGGATTTTGTAAGACATCGGGAAGTAAAGTGATTTCAGCTCTAAGACAGGCACCAGCATTAGGATGGAGTACGGAAACAGGAAAAAGATTTTCATCGAAAACAACATCACGCGAGATGTAGACACGCCCCTCTCCCGGATCCAAACATTTGAATCCCTTGTGTGAGTTGCTGTAGCCAAGAAAAACACAATGTTTGGAACCAAACTGTACTTTGTGGGTGTTGTAGGGTCGGAGATTAGGCCAACATGCACAACCGAAGGTACGGAGGAAGGTATAATCGGGTTCCTGCCCATATAGACGAAAAAGAGGTGTTTCATTGTTGATTACCTTGGTGGGCAACCGGTTGATCAAAAACACAGAGGTAAGGAAGGCTTCATCCCAAAACTTTAAGGGCATGGAAGCATGGGCAAGAAGCGTGAGACCCATCTCAACTATATGGCGGTGTTTTCTCTCTGCAGACCCATTTTGTTGGTGTGCGTGAGGACAGGAAATTTGGTGGCCTATACCAATGCATTTGAAAAAGGAATTCAAGGTTCTATATTCTCCACCCTAGTCAGTTTGCACTGCACCAATGCGTTTCAACTAGATTTTTGAAGTCAGTAAAGCATTGGAATACTTCTGACTTATGGCGCAATAAATAGATCCAAGTAAATTTAGAGTAGTCATCTATAAAACTCACATAATAATTAAAACGACCAACTGAGGTTGAAGCAGGGCCCCAGACATCTGAAAAAACAAAATCTAATGGACCAGTGGACACACTAGACGATTTTGGATAGGGTAATTGATGACACTTTCCTTGCTGACAAGCATCACACACATGCTGACTACTTGACTCTCGAACAAAAGTGAGTTTGTGATGACTAAGGACACGCTGAACAATAGGAGCAGCAGGGTGGCCTAATCTAGAGTGCCACACCGACTCTGTAGGTTTGAAAGCGCCATGAGCTTCTTTGTTGCCAATCTAGTTACTTGGGGACGACTTGATAGGGTATAGACCACCTTCACATTTGCCTTTTAGGAGCTGTTTCTTCGTCATCTGTTCCTTGATAACAAAATAATCGGATGAAATTCAAGAAAAACATTGTTGTCCCGGGTGAGACGATTAACCGAGACAAGATTTTTGCTGGCAGAAGGAACATGAAGAACATTCTTGAGATGGATCTTATTTGGGGGGGGGGAATGCAAAGTACTATGACCGACATGAGAGATTTCCATACCTGTTCCGTTTGCAGTGTGGACGCGATCACCTCCATGATACTTGTCTCTTGCGGTTAGCTTCTCAAGTTCACTTGTGATATGGTCTGTAGCACCAGAATCTACATACCAATTTGTATCAACTCCATAGGATGAGGTCGAGGCTGATGAGGCTGATTTCTGTGGAGGACCAGTGAAGTTTGGATCAAATCGTTTGAAGCAACGATAGGCTTCATGACCTTCCTTCCTGCATACTTGGCAGAAGACTCCAGCAATAAACTGTGTTCGGCCAGCACCACGGCCTCCTGCTCCTCCTCTGTTGCCATGACCGAAACCTCCACGGTTTCCACCAGATCGACCTCCACCACGAGAGCCATTGTTGCTATTGCGCCCTCCTTTCTCTCTGAATTGGCAGAGGATTGATGTCCTCCACCACCACCCTTGATTTCATGTCTCTGTTCAAAGCTTACTAGCTGAGTATAAAGTTCCCCAACTGAGATGGGTTCAACTCGAGCGGTAATAGCCGAGACAACCGAATCAAACTCAAGATCTAATCCAGTGAGTATGTAGGAAACTAACTCGTCATCTTCAAGTTTCCTTCCTGCTGATGACGACATTTCATCCGCAAATCCTTTCATCTTGGTGAAATATGCACTAACAGTTGATGAGCCTTTTGTGGTCATCGCAAGCGCCATCCTTGTGGTGATGAGATGAGCTCGGCTCTGAGATGCAAACATTTCTTCGATGGCAGCCCACGCCGTGGCCGCTGTAACTTTAGTGGAGACTTGGGCAAGAATTTCACGCCCAAGATTAGACAGGATATAGCTCAGGATAGTTGGATCCTTTGCCACCCATGTCGAGTACTCTGGGTTCATCACCGGAGGTTCCTTGTCTTTATCATCGTGAGATTTCTTTGAATCACCCTTGGGGGGTAAGTGTCACACCCTAGGTGTTAATCACCTATTTGCATTTGCATTACACTCATAAGCATTCATCATTAGTTATAATCATGATCATATGTGGACAATAATTCAAATTTTTACTATCCATTATATAGTGGTCATGTCATATTACAAGTTGTTATTTTAAGTGATTTAGTTCAATCAAAATACATAAATAAATACAATAGTTTGGATATCATGACAAGTTGCTATAGTGGAATCAAAAATACTTTTGGATTTATAATTACACATATAAGGCATAAAATGGAAACAAATAAGATTTTATTTTCTAAGCTTAATATGGGAATAAACCTTAAATAAAAGTGATAGAGAAAAATATTTGCTGCAACTTTGTTTTAATCATCCAGAGCTAAATTCAATTCTAAAGTGGTGTTGTTGAAACCCCAAACTGGATTTTATTTTGAAAATAGGAATAAAAAAAAATCCAATTAAATACCTATTCAAGATTTAATCTATAGTTTACAAAATAATGAGATTCTGACTTTGGTGTAAAAAGAATAGTTGTTAAGCTCATTATTTAGAACAACTTTCATATAGGAAGTTTTTGAAGTTACTCAACAGAAATTTGAATTTCAAATCAAATTCAAATTAAATTACTTTAGGGCAAAACTGGATTTCAAAATCCAGACAGAATTTGAAGATGGTTCAAAAAGCAAAGTTGTAGTACTCAATATTTTGAACAACTTTTATTTTGTAAATTTTTCAAGTTATTATATGAATTTGAGAGTAATTTGAAAAGAAAGAAAAATCCCCTCTCTGCTACAGTACCCCGAGCCCATGTGCACTGCCCATACCGGCCGCCGCGCACGGCTTTCGCCGTGTCACCGGCGAACTGGCCGCCGTGGTCGCGCTGCCGCCCACGTCTCTGCGTAGTTAACACCCTGCGCTCGCTGTCAACCGCGGAGGAACGCCCCGACCGACTTGAACTCGTCGGTGGCGGCCTGCCATTGCTCCTCCCTCTCTGTTCACCGGCGAGGAAGTGGCGCCGCCGGCGTTTTGCGCCTCGGCGACGCCTCCAGTGCCATTCAACTCTTCACCGCACCAGCAACTGGACAGGGACACGCCATCGTCCTTCCTCCGACGCGGTGGCAGCCCGCCAACGGCTTTCCCTCGCTGTTCATGGCCGCAGCGGTGGCGCCGCCGGCACCGTCCGTCGTTCGCCGCCATTCCTGCACCACCACCTCCCTGGTCGCGTCATCTGGTTCGCGAAGATGTCCGCCACCTAACCCAGCTATCCTTGCCTATAAATACCGTCGGACGCCGCCGTATTTCACCACATCATCCAACTCGGCCACCGACGACCATCTTCCACCCGCCGGCAAAATTCGCCACCCTCACTACACCACTGTCCAATTGCTTGCACACGGAGATTCGCAACGTCCTGCTCTACGACCCTGACCAAGTCTCGACGCCTTTAGGCCGCTGGTGAGCTCCCAGCACGCGCTTGCCGTCCCTCTGTTCTTGTTCTTCTATTCATATCATGCGGTTGCACTAATTTCGTTGCTCTATGATGTTTAAGATTGTTTTAGCTTGTGTTTCATACTCTGTACAAGCTATAGAATTGATAGGATCAAAAGTTTTGAACTCTACCGCCTCGGTTTTGCCGGAACACGGCCTGACACCGCCGTGCTCTCGCCGCCGAGCCGCTGCTCATGTCACAGAGTCAAACCACCGTTCAACCGAACCCCAAAACCCATCCTATAGCCTTACTAGATCATGTCAAGACTAGCGCATCACTCTTTTGGTATTGCCGTTGCCGGAGACAATGGGCGCACCGGTCACCGCGCCGCCATGCCGCCCTGTCCAACGTCACCATGTCCACAACCCACCTCCGAGTCCCCAACCTAGCCAAAAGATGCGGAACATCATCACGAACACGTTGGTACTCTCGGTATCACCGGAGATGACCTGTATTGCCCGGCGTAACTCGGTCAAGCTTCGCCGGTGCTCGGGTCAACACAGGGGAGAGCCCAGGGACCATCGGGTTAGAATTCAAAAACATCCAGGGGGTTAAGTGAGAAGTCTATGACTCATGTAAATAGTTTAAAATGGACTGCGGGTTTATTTTCTAAAAGCCGAAGGTCTCTTTCGCAAAATCACCAGGCGCCGCGCGGGAGGCCGACTTGGGCCGCCTCTGTCTGAGTTGGGCCGAGCTGGGCCGAAAGCACGCGCGCGCATTTTCCCTTTTCAAACTTGATTTATTCATTTTCATTTAAATTGAATAGTATCTGTTTTTGTTATTTTCATATATATTAATCCATCAGTGATAAAATCATGAAAAATTTTATGTATACTCTGTATGCTATATAATGTTATCTAAAAATATGGTTTAGGCATTTTCTGTAAGTTTCACAGAAACTAAAATTCACCTCTTTAAATTATAAAGGGGACACTTGGTGATTTTTGTAGCTCAAAATATTATTCTAAAAAAATTATGAAAAATTTTATAAGCAATAACCATGCTACAATAAGCCTTCATAAAAATATTGGTACTGTTTGGAACACTTCCACTATTATAACTAATTGGAACCTAATTTAAGTGGTATTTTCTTTAATAAATAAAACACCAAATGCATAGGTAGTGATGCCAAGCAATTTTAACATGTTAAGTGAAGACCATGGGACACCCACACTTGCTGTCCCTTGGCAAAATAATTACTTTGTTAATTCAACCTTACTTTATGAATTTAAATACATCATATTCTACTTAATAGGGAAATAGAGAAGGATTTGTTGGCTTGCAACTTTACCGTGAAAACCACATAGGTAATGATATGTAGATTTATTAACCTCTTTACCGGAGAAGAAATATGCACATACTCAGTAAATGAAATTGTTAATTCATGTTACCACACCAACTTAAACCCATCACTTGAACTAGGATATCATGGGTGCATCACCATATCCTCATATCATCATTCGACATAGCAAAAATGCATTTCTTCCATTTTTATATATATATATCCTATTCATACATATAGGATCGGACGAGGGAGATTTCGTGGAGTACGAGGTGATCGAGAAGAATCCTCAGGAGTCATCACCCGAAGGCGAAGAACCAAGTACTGACTTACTTCCGGAGTGTCCTAATCACGGACCCTCTACATGTCGCCGAGGCAAGCCCCGGACATTTTATCACCCTTCTATTTCTGTTTCGAAATTTCACTTGAGTATTATTATTAAGTATAGTTTATGCATTAAATTGATAAGCCCGTTGTTGCATTACTTTCCTTGTCTAGAAATGAGAATTTATGGAAAATACTAGTGTTGAATTAGTGCTATGCTTAGCCCTGCTTAGAAAAGTCAGGTGAAGTAATAATTGAGAAAGAATCATATGAATCTCAGTTGGGATGTGGTGTGCCATTTTGGTCATCAATGTCGTTTGGACATACACCTTGGATCCCGTTTGTAAAACTTGACTAGGAACTAAATCGTATTCTGGCTAAAGGTTAAGATTGAACGTACCTTCACATAATGGCCGGATAAGTCGTTCCGACCGTGAAGCTAAGTAACTTCTAGTCGGGCTGGAATTTGACCCCTAGTGCAAAGCTGGAGGAGAGAAAGTATGTGCGGTGGGACAGGGTTGACCAAGGGCAGGTACGTCCTGAGCTACTTGGCGCCGGCTGCCCCCTGAGCTTTGCCTATGGATCAAGCCCACGGTTTCCGAACAGAGTGAAAGGCTATCCTTCTACAAGTACGAGCTCCTAGGCAGGGTTAGATCCCCTAGGCGGTTTCGGAAAAAAAGGATGTGTGATACGGGCCTATCCAGCTGGATTAAATTCGATTCGAATCGCCGTCTCTCCCGGTTAGTGAGTACTTAACCCCGTACCAGATACGTAGCAACAACATCTTATATATGAATATGAATGTGAGATTGAGATTTTCTCCTATTAAGTGATTCACTTAGAAAAGCTTGATAATATAATCTAGCATCATGATATTTAGAAGCTAAAACTTTGCTAGTAAGCTTTTCCGCAAAATATGCTATCTCTACACTCCACCAAATAAAGCCTTGCATATCCTTGAGAGTCCTTTTATTTTCTCTCTGACGGGTAAGTCTTGCTGAGTACAATTGAGTACTTAGGGTTTTATTTCCCAATGTTTTCAGGTGATATGTTATATGAAGGCTATTGCCTCACATGCAATAACCCTGCTATAGATGCAGAGGAGTAAAGACCACAGGGCATGGTCTTATCCTATTACTTCTCTTTTTCTGTGTATGGAGGTATATGTGAACATGGCAGAATACTTGAATAATTGGTTTCAAAACCAAACACTTTTATGTATATTATTTGAACATGGTATTGTAATAACTATCTTACTTTGTACTAAATTTCCGCTGTAAGCTCTGTGCTTGTATATGATGTTATCTTAATCAGTGCGATCCTGTTGTAAGTTGATTTACCGAGGTCCTTCATAACACTCGGCGGACTACCGGGTTTATGCAAGGGGAAGTATAATTAATCAACGCTATTAGCGGGATGGTTATACTTAATCTTGTTTAAATTGGTCGGTTCTGTCACAGCTGGTATCGGAGCATGGTTAAGATTAATATCATTACAAGTACAACTAAAACAAAGGTTTTACAAAACCTATTTTGCTAAAAATATAAAACTCTGCCAGTTACTATCTCCAATTAAGCCCAAATAACAGGTGGCTCTAAGTAAAGTAAGACTAACTGGGAAAGGGATTTATATTCTTGCAAATTTTATTTTGCTTTGATCAAATACCCCTACGCTCAGGTAAGCAAGGTAAGAACGACCATGTTGCTACCCTATGGTCAAATGGTGAGGGTAGCCGACCATCTTGCTGCCCGATGGTCAATTGGTAGTGGCGGCCTCCATATAGCAATATACGAAGTATAAACTATGGTATTTTTCATTTTGTATACATATCTGTTGGGGTTGGGCTGCAATGAAATTTTCTGCAGGTACACTAACTACGAACCGTGTAATACTCGTGTAGCTGCGATTAACTTGAGGGCACGCATAAATGCCACCGTCTATATCGTTAGTATATAGTTGTGTGAGGACGGATAAGACGAGCATGCATCATGTTAAACTCATTCAATTGCATAAGCTCTTTCCCTTACATATGGCTTAACTATATTTCTCTCTAAACAAATTATTCTAAAATTCTATCATGTCTATAGAAAATAGAACCTGCACCCAACACCATGCAAAGCACCCTGCTGGAACCATTCGGTACCCCTGCACTACTTTGGAGGGTACTTGAGATGGCAGGATACACTGACCCACCAATCTACCAATGGAGGCAAATCAAGATCTATGGAAATATAATGTGTTCACTAAAGCTTCATGTTCCAACCCTCACCACCAATCCATCTTGGCAAGAATGGACAATCGAGAAGGATGGTGAAAATGAGTGGGAAGCGGGTCAAGTAGCAGCTTTCGAGATGCTACAAAAGATCTGCCAGGAACATATGGAGGAGATAAAAGATACATCCCTGTGTTTTTTTCCACCTCAAGACTTCAACAATGCAAACTGGTGTCAACGTGTTGCTGCCTTAACCGATCAAAACCAACCTGGCTATAGTCCCTACCTTGTCACATCTGCCTGTACCATGATTGCCATGACCAAGATGCACCATGCTAGGGAAGAATCCCATGACTTTTGGCATCGCATGTACAACCTCAACAATGTTGAGTTGAAAATCACCGATGACCTATGGGAGGAATCCAAATTCCAGCATGACCAAACCATTGCCCAAGCAGCTCAAAGAGAGTTAGAAATGCAACATCAAATGACAACCTATTTAGGTCAAGCAGCACAGGTGGAACAACAAAGAAATGAAGCTGTAGCACGTGTAGCTACCCTTGAAAATGAAAGAGATGAAGCTAGAGCAGAAACCACTGAAGCCATCCAGAACTTGGAATTCTTCGAGCAAGACATGCTTGCTCAAATAGATGGAGCAAATGCAACAATCGAAGATCTCCAAAATCAGCTCAATGCAATGAATGTTGCAGCATTACCCGAGCAACCTCCAGTTGGAGTACCAATAGAAGAAGACTTTGAAGATGTGATGGAACCTGAAGGATTTGGTGAAGAATTTGATAACGAAGGATCAGACGAAGAAGAATTAGATGGATTTTTTTGAAGCCATACCTCATGATGACCAGACGGAGACTAGCTTAGATGATGACCATCCAAATGACTCGGGAGATGAGTTTTAGAAAGGTTGCATATAATAGAAACTAGATTGAACAAGATCATGTACAAGGGTAATGTAATAAGTTGCGTAACCATGTAATATAGTGAATAAGAAGTTGACCGTGTGAAATAAATAAGTTAATGCAGCCGTGTTATGGAAAAATTTATGTTGTCCCTTGTCGATAAATGTTAAATTAATCCTTTCTGCAACATGGATGGATATCTTGTCTATAATACCATAACTCAAACGACTATATCCATCGCAGATGTCTCACACTCCAGGAGGAAATGATGTGGAATCATCAGGGCTTCCAACACCGCCTACTGCAGCCGATGTTCTAGCTCGACTGTTAGGTGGCCAGGAAAACATGGAAGCTGCCCTGAATCGTATTGCCCAGAATACCACACCGGGCCGACAGAATAATCATGGCAATGGACACAATCAGACCAGCAATTATAAGGACTTTCTGGATACCAAACCACCCGTATTTTCCCATGCCGAAGAACCATTGCATGCCGATGAATGGCTAAATACAATTGAGCAGACATTTCGTCTTCTCAATTGTACTGAGCAACAGAAGGCCGAGTTTGCAGCTCACCGTCTTCACGGTGCGGCTGGTGTCTGGTGGACCAACTACTTGCAAAGTCTGCCAGAGGAATCTAAACCAACTTGGGATGAGTTTAAGGAAGCTTTTAGAGGCCATCATATTCCTGAGGGATTGATGAGAATCAAATTGAAGGAGTTTCAGAAACTGGTTCAAGGCACTAAAAATGTAACTGCCTATACCCATGCTTTCAATCATCTGTCCAAGTATGCTCCAGAATATATTGATACAGAGAAGAAAAAGATTGATTGCTACATGGGAGGATTGACCCCAGAATTGCAAAATGAACTTGCTCTTTTTAAGTATACCACTTATAATGAGCTTGTTAGTGATGCTATCACTAAGGAGAACAAGATGCGTCTGTGTCAGGAAGACAAGAAGCGTAAGGCGCCATATACCAGTGGTGCAGCTTCACAGCCTAGACAAACCCAATAGGCATCAAAGTCAAAGTACCGCCCACCTGTCAAGCGGTATAGACCCCCTCAGTCACAGCAAAAGTCTCAGCAAAATTTTCAGCAGCAGCCATCATACCAAGGGAATACACAGAAAAGTTCCCAAGGAGGCTCCAGAAATTTTCCTTGTTATAATTGCGGGAAGTTAGGACACTTTGCCCGTGATTGTCTTTCTCCCAAGAAGAATCAGTCAAATCAAACAGATCAAAAGACCAGTTATAAGTCATCAGGCAACAAGAAGCAGGCAACAGGTGCACGTAGTGGGCGTGTTCACTATACCACTGTAGAAGAAATCCCTGAAGGAGAACCAGTGACCGCCGGTACGTTCCTTATAAACAATACGCCTGCGCTTGTTTTATTTGACTCTGGTTCATCACATTCATTCATAAATCAAGCATTTGCACTCGAGAATAAATTCCAAATTAGCACATTGGGAAGTGGTTTTGTAATCAGTTCAGTTGGAGCTGAAACAAATACAAACCACATAGTTTGGAGTGCAAAACTTAATTTTGGAGGAAAAGAAATTTTGGCTCACTTAATTGTGTTGCCAAATCTGGGTTTGGACGTTATCTTGGGTATGAATTGGATGAAAGATCATAGAGTAATCATCGATACTACCAATAAGACTCTCCATTTGAAAACACCTGATGGTAGTACCTCTCATCTGTCACTCTCTGTAAACCCACGACTTCAGTGCCTATCCTATGCCACTAAGACTGACAAGTTGGAAGACATTCCAGTGGTATGTGAATTTCCAGATGTATTTCCTGATGAATTACCTGGACTACCACCTGACCGAAACATAGAGTTTGCTATTGACTTAGTCCCAGGCACTGCTCCTATTTCTAGAAGACCATATAGAATGCCACCCAATGAACTAGCCGAGTTAAAGAAACAGTTGCAAGAATTATTGGATAAAGGTTTGATTCGACCCAGTTCATCTCCGTGGGGATGTCCTGTCTTGTTTGTGAAAAAGAAAGATCAAACCTTAAGAATGTGTATAGACTATCGCCCTCTCAATGCGGTGACCATCAAAAACAAATATCCTCTTCCTCGGATAGATATTTTGTTTGACCAGTTGGCAAAAGCAAAAGTGTTCTCTAAAATTGATCTAAGGTCAGGCTATCATCAAATAAAGATAAGGCCTGAAGATATTTCCAAAACTGCTTTCTCTACACGCTATGGCTTGTACGAGTACTTGGTGATGTCTTTCGGTCTTACCAACGCACCTGCCCATTTCATGTATTTGATGAACTCTGTGTTCATGAATGAATTGGACAAGTTCGTAGTAGTATTTATTGATGATATTCTGATATACTCTGAGAATGAGGAAGAGCATGCTGAACATCTCAGGATAGTCTTATCCAGACTTAGAGAGCATCAATTGTATGCCAAGTTCAGCAAATGTGAATTTTGGCTTCGTGAAGTCAAGTTCTTGGGCCATGTCCTATCGGAAAATGGAATTTCGGTAGATCCCAGCAAAGTACAGGAGGTACTAGATTGGAAGGCTCCAACCACTGTCACTGAAGTTAGGAGTTTTCTTGGTCTAGCTGGTTACTATCGACGTTTCATTCCAGACTTCTCCAAAATTGCCAAACCAATGACTAGACTGCTACAAAAGGATGAAAAATTTGAATGGACACCTAAATGTGAGGAAGCCTTCCAAACTCTAAAGAAATTGTTGACCACTGCTCCTGTCCTAGCACAACCCGATATAACCAAACCTTTTGATGTCTATTGTGATGCTTCAGGCATTGGTCTCGGCTGTGTCTTAATGCAAGAAGGTCGAGTTATTGCCTATGCCTCACGACAACTACGGAAGCATGAAGAAAATTATCCCACCCATGACTTAGAACTAGCAGCCGTAGTTCATGCCTTAAAAATCTGGAGACATTATCTGTTAGGAAACATATGCCATATCTATACCGACCACAAAAGCCTCAAATACATCTTCACTCAACCAGAGTTGAACATGAGACAAAGGAGATGGTTGGAATTAATCAAGGATTATAATTTGGAAGTACACTACCACCCTGGAAAGGCTAATGTAGTTGCAGATGCCCTTAGCAGAAAAGCGCATTGCAATTACACCAATATATCTTTGGAAGGAAGCTTTAACCTTTTGCATCCTGCAATTTTGCACAACATAGTTGTCAGCTGTACATTGGAAAGTGAAATCATAGAAGGCCAGAAGACTGATCCTGGAATCTATCACATCAAACGGAAGATACAAGAAAAAGAGTCCAAACATTTCCGAGTAGATGAAAATGGAATACTATGGTTTGATGATCGATTGGTAGTACCTAAGGATGAGAAGTTGAAAGAGAAAATTTTATCTGAAGCTCACTTCTCAAATCTATCAATACACCCAGGGAGTAGTAAAATGTATCAAGATCTAAGGCCAAGATTTTGGTGGACAAAAATGAAGAAAGAAATAGCACGTTATGTTGCACACTGTGATGTATGTGGACGGGTGAAAGCAGATCATTTACGACCAGCTGGATTACTCCAACCACTTTCTATTCCCGAATGGAAGTGGGAGGAAATCAGTATGGATTTCATCGCTGGTCTACCCACAACCCAAAAAGGACATAACTCCATATGGGTTATTGTGGATCGTCTTACCAAATCTGCTCACTTCATACCTGTGAAAGAAAAATACAAACCACATAAGTACGCAGAGTTGTATATTTCACATATCCTGCGTTTGCATGGGGTCCCAAAGAAAATCATCTCAGATAGAGGAGGACAGTTTATGGCTCGTTTTTGGGAACAATTGCATTCATATATGGGCACAAAACTGATCAGAAGTTCTGCCTATCATCCACAGACCTCTGGTCAAACAGAAAGAGTAAATCAAATTTTGGAAGATTTACTAAGAGCCTGTGTGTTATCATCTTCTGATTCCTGGGAAGAATGGTTACCTTTAGCTGAATTTTCATATAACAATAGTTATCAAGAAAGCATTAAAATGGCTCCATTTGAAGCTCTCTATGGCCGGAAATGTAGAACTCCTTTGAATTGGGTAGAACCCGGAGAAAGAAGGTATTATGGTATTGATTTTGTAAGGCAAGCCGAAGAAAGAATTCAAACAATTCAAACTCATCTTAAAGCTGCACAATCTCATCAGAAAAGTTATGCTGACAAAAGAAGAAGGCCGTTACATTTTGAAATTGGTGACTTTGTGTATCTCAAAGTCTCACCCATGAAGAAAGAATCTCGATTTGGAATAAAAGGAAAGTTAGCCCCTCGATATGTTGGACCTTTTAGAGTTCTAGAAAAGAAGGGAGAAGTGGCCTATGCTATAGAACTTCCACCGAGAATGAGTGCAGTATTTAATGTCTTTCATGTGTCACAATTAAAGAAATGCCTGCGAGCACCAACCGAAGTGATTGATCTTGATGATGTCACTTTAAAGTCAGACTTAACCTATGAAGAAACACCCAAAAGAATTTTGGAAGAAAGTGAAAGAGTGACTCGCAACAAGGTGGTAAAGTTTTATAAAGTGTTATGGAATAATTCCACCGAAGAAGAAGCTACGTGGGAGCGAGAAGATTTTCTTCAAACAACTTACCCCGACTTCTTTTCAAAATGGTAACTTTCTCTAAATCTCGGGACGAGATTCCTTTATGGGGAGGAGAGCTGTCACACCCTAGGTGTTAATCACCTATTTGCATTTGCATTACACTCATAAGCATTCATCATTAGTTATAATCATGATCATATGTGGACAATAATTCAAATTTTTACTATCCATTATATAGTGGTCATGTCATATTACAAGTTGTTATTTTAAGTGATTTAGTTCAATCAAAATACATAAATAAATACAATAGTTTGGATATCATGACAAGTTGCTATAGTGGAATCAAAAATACTTTTGGATTTATAATTACACATATAAGGCATAAAATGGACACAAATAAGATTTTATTTTCTAAGCTTAATATGGGAATAAACCTTAAATAAAAGTGATAGAGAAAAATATTTGCTACAACTTTGTTTTAATCATCCAGAGCTAAATTCAATTCTAAAGTGGTGTTGTTGAAACCCCAAACTGGATTTTATTTTGAAAATAGGAATAAAAAAAAATCCAATTAAATACCTATTCAAGATTTAATCTATAGTTTACAAAATAATGAGATTCTGACTTTGGTGTAAAAAGAATAGTTGTTAAGCTCATTATTTAGAACAACTTTCATATAGGAAGTTTTTGAAGTTACTCAACAGAAATTTGAATTTCAAATCAAATTCAAATTAAATTACTTTAGGGCAAAACTGGATTTCAAAATCCAGACAGAATTTGAAGATGGTTCAAAAAGCAAAGTTGTAGTACTCAATATTTTGAACAACTTTTATTTTGTAAATTTTTCAAGTTATTATATGAATTTGAGAGTAATTTGAAAAGAAAGAAAAATCCCCTCTCTGCTACAGTACCCCGAGCCCATGTGCACTGCCCATACCGGCCGCCGCGCACGGCTTTCGCCGTGTCACCGGCGAACTGGCCGCCGTGGTCGCGCTGCCGCCCACGTCTCTGCGTAGTTAACACCCTGCGCTCGCTGTCAACCGCGGAGGAACGCCCCGACCGACTTGAACTCGTCGGTGGCGGCCTGCCATTGCTCCTCCCTCTCTGTTCACCGGCGAGGAAGTGGCGCCGCCGGCGTTTTGCGCCTCGGCGACGCCTCCAGTGCCATTCAACTCTTCACCGCACCAGCAACTGGACAGGGACACGCCATCGTCCTTCCTCCGACGCGGTGGCAGCCCGCCAACGGCTTTCCCTCGCTGTTCATGGCCGCAGCGGTGGCGCCGCCGGCACCGTCCGTCGTTCGCCGCCATTCCTGCACCACCACCTCCCTGGTCGCGTCATCTGGTTCGCGAAGATGTCCGCCACCTAACCCAGCTATCCTTGCCTATAAATACCGTCGGACGCCGCCGTATTTCACCACATCATCCAACTCGGCCACCGACGACCATCTTCCACCCGCCGGCAAAATTCGCCACCCTCACTACACCACTGTCCAATTGCTTGCACACGGAGATTCGCAACGTCCTGCTCTACGACCCTGACCAAGTCTCGACGCCTTTAGGCCGCTGGTGAGCTCCCAGCACGCGCTTGCCGTCCCTCTGTTCTTGTTCTTCTATTCATATCATGCGGTTGCACTAATTTCGTTGCTCTATGATGTTTAAGATTGTTTTAGCTTGTGTTTCATACTCTGTACAAGCTATAGAATTGATAGGATCAAAAGTTTTGAACTCTACCGCCTCGGTTTTGCCGGAACACGGCCTGACACCGCCGTGCTCTCGCCGCCGAGCCGCTGCTCATGTCACAGAGTCAAATCACCGTTCAACCGAACCCCAAAACCCATCCTATAGCCTTACTAGATCATGTCAAGACTAGCGCATCACTCTTTTGGTATTGCCGTTGCCGGAGACAATGGGCGCACCGGTCACCGCGCCGCCATGCCGCCCTGTCCAACGTCACCATGTCCACAACCCACCTCCGAGTCCCCAACCTAGCCAAAAGATGCGGAACATCATCACGAACACGTTGGTACTCTCGGTATCACCGGAGATGACCTGTATTGCCCGGCGTAACTCGGTCAAGCTTCGCCGGTGCTCGGGTCAACACAGGGGAGAGCCCAGGGACCATCGGGTTAGAATTCAAAAACATCCAGGGGGTTAAGTGAGAAGTCTATGACTCATGTAAATAGTTTAAAATGGACTGCGGGTTTATTTTCTAAAAGCCGAAGGTCTCTTTCGCAAAATCACCAGGCGCCGCGCGGGAGGCCGACTTGGGCCGCCTCTGTCTGAGTTGGGCCGAGCTGGGCCGAAAGCACGCGCGCGCATTTTCCCTTTTCAAACTTGATTTATTCATTTTCATTTAAATTGAATAGTATCTGTTTTTGTTATTTTCATATATATTAATCCATCAGTGATAAAATCATGAAAAATTTTATGTATACTCTGTATGCTATATAATGTTATCTAAAAATATGGTTTAGGCATTTTCTGTAAGTTTCACAGAAACTAAAATTCACCTCTTTAAATTATAAAGGGGACACTTGGTGATTTTTGTAGCTCAAAATATTATTCTAAAAAAATTATGAAAAATTTTATAAGCAATAACCATGCTACAATAAGCCTTCATAAAAATATTGGTACTGTTTGGAACACTTCCACTATTATAACTAATTGGAACCTAATTTAAGTGGTATTTTCTTTAATAAATAAAACACCAAATGCATAGGTAGTGATGCCAAGCAATTTTAACATGTTAAGTGAAGACCATGGGACACCCACACTTGCTGTCCCTTGGCAAAATAATTACTTTGTTAATTCAACCTTACTTTATGAATTTAAATACATCATATTCTACTTAATAGGGAAATAGAGAAGGATTTGTTGGCTTGCAACTTTACCGTGAAAACCACATAGGTAATGATATGTAGATTTATTAACCTCTTTACCGGAGAAGAAATATGCACATACTCAGTAAATGAAATTGTTAATTCATGTTACCACACCAACTTAAACCCATCACTTGAACTAGGATATCATGGGTGCATCACCATATCCTCATATCATCATTCGACATAGCAAAAATGCATTTCTTCCATTTTTATATATATATATCCTATTCATACATATAGGATCGGACGAGGGAGATTTCGTGGAGTACGAGGTGATCGAGAAGAATCCTCAGGAGTCATCACCCGAAGGCGAAGAACCAAGTACTGACTTACTTCCGGAGTGTCCTAATCACGGACCCTCTACATGTCGCCGAGGCAAGCCCCGGACATTTTATCACCCTTCTATTTCTGTTTCGAAATTTCACTTGAGTATTATTATTAAGTATAGTTTATGCATTAAATTGATAAGCCCGTTGTTGCATTACTTTCCTTGTCTAGAAATGAGAATTTATGGAAAATACTAGTGTTGAATTAGTGCTATGCTTAGCCCTGCTTAGAAAAGTCAGGTGAAGTAATAATTGAGAAAGAATCATATGAATCTCAGTTGGGATGTGGTGTGCCATTTTGGTCATCAATGTCGTTTGGACATACACCTTGGATCCCGTTTGTAAAACTTGACTAGGAACTAAATCGTATTCTGGCTAAAGGTTAAGATTGAACGTACCTTCACATAATGGCCGGATAAGTCGTTCCGACCGTGAAGCTAAGTAACTTCTAGTCGGGCTGGAATTTGACCCCTAGTGCAAAGCTGGAGGAGAGAAAGTATGTGCGGTGGGACAGGGTTGACCAAGGGCAGGTACGTCCTGAGCTACTTGGCGCCGGCTGCCCCCTGAGCTTTGCCTATGGATCAAGCCCACGGTTTCCGAACAGAGTGAAAGGCTATCCTTCTACAAGTACGAGCTCCTAGGCAGGGTTAGATTCCCTAGGCGGTTTCGGAAAAAAAAGGATGTGTGATACGGGCCTATCCAGCTGGATTAAATTCGATTCGAATCGCCGTCTCTCCCGGTTAGTGAGTACTTAACCCCGTACCAGATACGTAGCAACAACATCTTATATATGAATATGAATGTGAGATTGAGATTTTCTCCTATTAAGTGATTCACTTAGAAAAGCTTGATAATATAATCTAGCATCATGATATTTAGAAGCTAAAACTTTGCTAGTAAGCTTTTCCGCAAAATATGCTATCTCTACACTCCACCAAATAAAGCCTTGCATATCCTTGAGAGTCCTTTTATTTTCTCTCTGACGGGTAAGTCTTGCTGAGTACAATTGAGTACTTAGGGTTTTATTTCCCAATGTTTTCAGGTGATATGTTATATGAAGGCTATTGCCTCACATGCAATAACCCTGCTATAGATGCAGAGGAGTAAAGACCACAGGGCATGGTCTTATCCTATTACTTCTCTTTTGCTGTGTATGGAGGTATATGTGAACATGGCAGAATACTTGAATAATTGGTTTCAAAACCAAACACTTTTATGTATATTATTTGAACATGGTATTGTAATAACTATCTTACTTTGTACTAAATTTCCGCTGTAAGCTCTGTGCTTGTATATGATGTTATCTTAATCAGTACGATCCTGTTGTAAGTTGATTTACCGAGGTCCTTCATAACACTCGGCGGACTACCGGGTTTATGCAAGGGGAAGTATAATTAATCAACGCTATTAGCGGGATGGTTATACTTAATCTTGTTTAAATTGGTCGGTTCTGTCACAGTAAGAACTGATCTGGAGGTGTTGCTGCTGCATCGAGAAAATCAGCAAGCTGGGCGCCCTTGAGCGCAGATACTACCTGTGCTTTCCATAGCACATGATTATTGCGATTGAGCTTTTCGCTCACCGGCATAAGGAACACGCCGAGAGAAGGTACGGCATGCATGGTGGACAATGAGGAAGCGAACGCCATGGATCTCCGTTAGGATGTATGGCTCTAGATACCATGAAAGAATTCGTAGCTTGGGGTTAACGAGCCACCTTACCTTGGTGTGCTCGGTTACATGTTAATTTATAGATGAGAACAGCCCTCATCGGTGGCGTATACAAGAGTCCTGAGTTGTTACGGTTTACAAGTCGTATCTACCTTGGACTACAGGTTACCAACTACCGTAACAACTATGGGCTTATACACATGCCCGAGATGTACAAGATCTTACTATATGTGATACATATACCATATATCTAATAGAAACCTTAGCCACACAGGACATGAGCTTGTTGGCGTGAGCCATTGCTAATCAATTGAGCCAAGTTGCAGTAGAAACTAATGGGCGTTGTGGGAGGAGGACAAGAGAAGAATGGGGATCCAACCCATCTTCCTCTATCATTATTAAGCGTGTGTTTGGATGTTGCATGATAGACAGCTGCTTATCCATGCAGCGATCCTAACCCCAGACTGACCAATCCGTGTGCCTTGGGTTGCTTGTGCCTTGTACCTAGTAGGTTCTCAGGGCTGCAAGCAAACACACCCAAAGAGCCTGACCCGCGCAAATTGCTCCATGAAAGACGGAGGAGACGAATGGACAGAGCCACGAGATGGAAGCATTTAGCTCAATAACGCATATACGTATAAAAGAAACCAATTTACCATTATATAAATAAATAAAATAAATACAACAATATTTGGAAATTAGTCCCACCCTTTTTAGTAATATATCCCACCGATTTGATACTTTTCAGTACTTTTCCTAAATGCCTCTTGTTTTTCTACAACCCAGTCAGTACTTTTTACAAAGTGACTCCTATTTTTACCACCTCTCGATGGGCAGCCCATTTTTTCAACCACTACCAAACCATCTTATTCATCTGGGCACAAATTGGTTGCCTACTAATTAATGAAAGAGTAAAATTCACCGGTGGTCCCCAAACTTGTCCTGATGTGTCATAGCGCAAATCGACCATTTAGGTCCTCAAACTTGTTCATCTGTGTCATCCAGGTCCCTAAACTTGTCTTGTTGTGTCATCCAGGTCCCTAAACTCGCAATTCGACTATTCAGGTCCTCAAACTTGTTCATCTATGTCATTCCGGTCTCTAAACTTGTTGAGCTGTGTCATCTTGGTCCAAACACGGCGATCTAAAAATTTGATATCAAAAGAATAATTCATAATTTTTTCATATGAATTCCAATGAAAACAAACTTTATATTAAAATTATAGCCCTCGACGTGATCTACAACTTTGTAGTTGAAAAGTTTTTTATTTGAATTCGTTTAGTATCCTAAAATATTATTGTAAGTTCACAAATTTTAAAATTTAAAATTTAAAATTAACTGTTGGGATACTAAATGACTTCAAATAAAAAAAATTAATTACAAGGTTGTAGATCATATCGAGAACTATAACTTTCATTTAGACAATTTCAATATCCATGATTATTTGATAATTTTAAATTTTAAATTTCAAAATTTGTAAACTTACAATAATATTTTGGGATACTAAACGAATTCATATAAAAAACTTTTCTACTACAAAGTTGTAGATCACATCGAGGGCTATAATTTTGATATAAAGTTTGTCTTCATTGGAATTCATATGAAAAAGTTATGAATTATTCTTTTGATATCAAATTTTTAGATCCCCGTGTTTGGACCGAGATGACACAGTCGTACAAGTTTAGGGACCAGGATGACACAGAACAAGTTTGAGGACCTGAATAGTCGATTTGCGAGTTTAGGGATCTGGATGACACAACAAGATAAGTTTACGGACCTGAATGACACATATGAACAAGTTTGAGGACCTAAATGGTCGATTTGCGACTTTAGGGACTTGAATGACACACCAGGACAAGTTTACGGACCACTGGTAAATTTTACTCTTAATGAAACCCATACCGATGCCAGTATAAATATGGCGCCACGGCCACGCACTTGCATGTACAATACTTCATCTCTGAATCACGCCATACAGGACCTGATAGCTCTTCTCCTTTTAGCCAACATATTATTAATTGTTAGCATCGTCAGTAAAAAATGTTTAGGAGAACTGGAAAAGAAGGAAAAACATGAGGCATGGGAATTGGAGACATCTGGAAAGGGACACATGCTTCATATGGACATCTGCCTTCTACATACTCCGCATCATGTGCCAACGGTTAGTCTGCCACCAGTAGGTCTATCACAATCGACGTTAAAAGAGCCTAGTTACAGAGATTAGGAGTCGAAGAATGATTATCCAATCGGCACCACAGGGCCAGCCAGTGGCCAGTCCAGGCACTGTAGATTGTGTCATTGTGGACACTGCTGCTGCGTCGGTGCTCGTCGAGTGGATGTAGCTAGCGAGTGCAATCGTTAGCAAGGCTAATAATGGAGCAAAGTGCTAGAGTCAAGCTATACAATAGTAGTCTCTTATTTATCCACAAAAAATTTGATTATTTCTATTTTTATCCATACCTCATACTCTCTTTACTAATCTTCCTCACCTTCACTTAGTGGATAGATCCCTCTTGCCTACGCTTCCATACGTAGCTTGTTGTTTGCATAAGAACCAATCTGTCCTCTCTCTCATCCTTTTTTCACTCTACATCAGTATTTGCTTAGATATAAGCCAATTATGAATTATTATACTTGCTCTTAGATCGCCTCTGCTGCTCAAATAGCAACCTAGGGTAGGACCAATATGTTGTCAATATTGAACCTGACTAGCAGAGTTACGATTACGTTTCTAAGGTTCAGGTGCGTTTGTGTGTATGGGTCTCAAGGAAAGATGGTGGCTGAGCATCGACGTCGCAGAATCAAACTGCTTCATGATTGAAACTGTTGTTATTTGTGAATTGGTAAGAAAACGTACATTCCAAAAACAGCATAAAGGGCATCTTCTCGGCAACGCTGCCCCAACTATTGATGATCGGCCAACTGAAGGAAGCTGCTTAGGTGCCAACGCTCCTGCCCGGGCCACAAAAGTCCGATGGCACAACACAAGAACTGCAGGCCCACAATGGGTGATGTAAGCCTGTTCTTTTGGGCTGGAAACAAGCGCTGATTTTGTCAGATGCTGATTTGTTCTGAGAGAGAAATACTGTTTCGCGGCTGGAGATTGGTCAAAAGAACAGGTTGGCTAGTATAAGTAGGAAGGAGAGGAGAATCGAAAGGCTCATGAAACTTTGTATCCAAATTAAACTATGAGAACTCTTTATTCCGAAACAGCTGAACTCTGTCGCCGACATGCTAAAAACTTTACTATCTGTTTTGGCCCCTGCTTCGTCTTCCTTCCTATGTCTAATTTGTAACAAATTGGTGTCAGCCTATCTGGTTGATCCTCAGCCGATCCTCTACTCCATCGATGGTTGCACCAAGGGATTTGGTCTGTTCTAAGCCGATTCGAGAGTAAGCTACAGTTCAAATTGGGTAGTACTCTAATTCTCGTCCACGTTGTGTCTATTTAACGTGAGCTTCGGTATCCTGGATTCGTCTTCTTCCCACATGCACCACCACTGAACACCAACCTCATCAACTTGCTGGCTGGCCAATTTGAGGACCATGGCACCAAGTGGGAGAGTTGTTTCACAGATCTGGAGTGGGCTCGTCACAAGCGGCACATACAGTCTTTGAAAACTATATACTCTGGAATGTTGAACTCTGTTAGCGACATGCTATAACTTTCCTCTCCGCACTGGCCTCTGCTTCATCTACCTTTCCATGTCTAGTCTAATCAACACATCTCCAAGACTCTCAGAAACTCACTCCCAATCTTACTTTTGTTTGGCACGTTGAAATAAACGCTCTACAATAACTCCTCTCTCGACTTCCAAACTTTCCGTACTTAGAAAAATCGACCCAACCGCGCAGATACGCGCACCTATCTAGAGGTGGAAAGACATGGAGAGGAATAAAGAGAAGCACAAGGTTCCCAATGCAAATGTACAGACAAAGTATAAAATTGGTTGGTGTGATTTGAATAAATAGTCTTGAATTGTTAATTCAAATTGCCTTTTATATTTAGGTGGAAATTGCTCCTAATTTCTTTTATCCACTCAAAAACCCCATTGATTTACCTAGCTGAATTTTTAGAGCTATTGGCGGAGATGCTCTAAGCTTCTGTTTTGAACGCCGCTGGATTCTAATCTGAATATTAATTTTGAGTAGTCCTAAGTCCAGTTAGCTAGGTTGTTGTTGGGGCATCCGAGAAACATTTCCCTTTCTACATGCACGGCCCTACTTGCTAGTTACATGAAATGGTGTGGATATATTATCTTTAGATAGAGTAAGTCTCACTCTCTCACACCGAGACTTTGATCACACATAGGAAAATTTGACAGTGTTGTTGAAACACAGGAGTAGATAGTAGCTAAGGGAATCTTCCAGGTTTTATGTGTTGAGTTGTCATTAAATTAGCACATGTTGATTTATAAGTACGGCACAACCCACTTGCATCCATCTATAACATTGTGAAGAACCATGGAAACTAAAAGCAGAACATGAGATGTGGGACCCATAGATACAGTGTTGTCCAGCTTCTGCTAGTCTTCATCACTCCAATTTTTTGTGCAAATAATAAAATAAATAAGTTATTATTTAAGTATCTCTAGTGATAAAATAAGTCACAACAAAATATGTAATATTAATATATGAAAATTAAATAAAACGAACAAATATCTCACAGTTGAAAATGTCACATATATATTAGTGTTAGCACATAAAAAAAGGAGATGATGAGAGAGAAGAGGAAAAAGAAGAAAAAAAACATGAGGCATAGGAATTTGAGACATCAGGGAAGAGGCACGTGATGATTCAAAAGGGAGCGGTGCCACTCCACATGATGTACAGCCGGCACGGCTAGTTTACAAATGTCCCCAATGGTTTACCAACATCCTGGCCACTGCCAGGTTGCTCGGGATCACAGTCGGCCTTACAAGTGCATAATTTTCAACACCAGGAGATTGAGAATAGTTATCCAGTTCGGCGCCATATGGCTGGTGGCTTCTCCAAACGCTGCAAAGTGCGGACACCGTGGTGTTAGCAGTGCTCGACAAGCAGCACAACTTTGTTGGAGGAGGCTGTGGGTGCCTGCAGACACTAGCTCTGATACTGAAACTGGAAACACAGGGTGCTCCAAGCGCTTCTTTATCCAAACAACATAGTGTTGTGTAGTTGTTGTTTCTTAATTGGCAGCTGAACCACCAGATATACAAATTACTTGTATTATTTATCCATTGGTCCTACTTATACTGTTCTTCCCGAGATCAAACTGCCGTGCTATTAATGATAACGATTAGGAAGCAGTTTCATAAAGCTATCTATTTCCCACAGCATACTAAACGTGGTTGCACAATGCATTCACCCCAATACCAAGCTGATATGGGATGAAACAGGCCATCTCAGAGCAAGACAGCATGGGCTTTGCAGTTCTTTCCCAATAATTGGCTAACGGAATTAGTTTATTTGCATGGCACATGTTAGCACAATAGAGTACATACATACTCCGTATCAAATAACCCCGCAGCAGCTTGTATCTTCCTTTTCAAAAAATGCTCCAAGGGTTTAGAGCCCAGCCTGTACTACATAGTCCGGTGGTTCCCAATGACAAAGAAACTACCATGAACTCCGTGAACCATGCAAACAACTTCAACATGGCTATGTTGCTATATAAAGATATAACAGTGAGTAGACATTGGAAAAGCTTTTGATAGAATATAGCATGAGTTTACAATCAAGATTATGGAGGCAAATGGCTTCCCCTAGCTTTGGCTTCTTTGTATGAAAATGATTTTTTTTGCTTCAGGCATTTCTTCACTTCTGCTTAATGGAGTTCCTGGAAAGGTCTTTCACTGTCTAAGAGAACCAGGACTCAGGGGACCCCCTGTCTCCTTTACTTTCTGTGCTGGGAGCTAGTTTCCTTTGGACCATCATTAACAATTGAATGACTAATGGGATTCTTCATTTACCTATTCCTCTGCCAGGTAATACAAATTTCCCTATTTTTCAATATGCTGATGATACTCTCATCTTTATGCAAGCTGATGTAGCTGAGATAACCCACCTCAAGTTACTTCTCCAATTCTTTGGTGACTCTTCTGGCCTCAGAGTCAATTTTGACAAATCATTGATGATCTCAATTAATGTTGATGAGGCTCATCTTGATATTTTGGCTACCTCCCTGGGCTGCGCATGGTCTCTATAGCTTTCACTTATTTTGGGCCTGCCCCCATGCGCTACAAAGCCGTTTGTTGCTGAGTTTTGGCCTCTTGTTTCCAAATGTGAGAGAAGGCTCACGGCCTTCTCCTCCTTCCTTTCAGATGGCAGATTAAAGCTAACCAATGATGTGCTTTCCTCTCTACCAACTTTTGCTGTGTGCACCTTCCTTCTCCCAAAGACAGCGTGATTAAGCAGATAGATAAATTTCGTAAGATCTGGTTATAGAGAGGCTCAAATACTACTAATAAGAAGCCTTTTAAAGCAGCTTCGTCTGGTAGTTCTTGATCTTAGACTTTAGAATGAATGTTTGCTTCTTAAGAATTTACACAAGTTTTTCAACGAAGTCAATATCCCTTGGGTTCTGTTAATCTGGAACAATTCATTCTGTAACAACAGACTCCCCTGTTCAGAAGGTTAAGGCGATCCTTCTGGTGGCGTGATTCTCTGATGCTGCTCCCTCAGTTCAAGAAAATTGCTGTTGTCTGAGTGAAGGATGGCGCTTCTTGTTTGCTCAAGCATGATTGTTGGAATGGTGATCACTTAAAATAACGTTTCCCTGAGCTTTTCTGCTTTTGCCGCAATAAGTCCATCATTCTCAAATTGGCTATTTCACTTACTCATTTCCATCAAAGCATATGATCAGTTTGTTCAACTTGTGGCTATTCTTCAGAATATCTAGACTTATTCCTGGGGTACCACAACTTATGCTTCTCCTAGAGCTGATAAGTTTTTGATTGGAGATAGACACAAGTCCACAGAGGTTTCACTTGGCTTTGGCGGTCTGCTTGTGAGAATAAGCACAAATTCTTTTTCTGGTTGGTGATGGTGGATCGACTTAGTACCAGAAATATCCTTCAATGCAAAGGCACGGTTTGGCTAATCGTCATTGTGTTTTTCTCCAGCCCTGTTCTGGACGATCTACTTCATCTTTTCTTTCACTGCCTTTTTGCGGCTGCCTGCTGGTACTCCCTTCAATCTTCATATTCTGGTTCCCAACACTTCACAGGTTGATGATATCCTGGAGGCTTTTAAGATTCAGTTGCAGCTTCCTTTTTCATGGTGATTATAGTCACCATGTGCTGGTCCATTTGGTTGGTAATGAAACAATGCTATTTTTCATGGTGTGTCACCTTCGGTGCCTAGGCCAGCTGTAAAGTCATCTTCAAGAAAGAGTTCGCCTTAGTTGTTCTAAGAGCGAAGAAGAAGCTTCACCCGCAAATAGATCAATGGTTAGAAGCTTATGTGTAATCTTTTATTTTTTTTCTTATCTTTTTATGTATCCTGAGACTTTGTGTCACATTAACTTTCTCATTTTATTAATAAATTTCCAGTAGGGGACCAAACCCCTCCAGGATTCCTTCCAAAAAAAAGTAATGAGATACGAATTGGAAGCACTAATAAGGTACCAGGTAGGATTTTCGAAGACAGATAGTCCTGGCAGATTGTTGCTTTTTCAATGCATCTTTTGGTAGTAGCCATCATTGTACACTGGTTGAACAAATGATTTCTCGGTTTACCTGTGGTGTGGATTTTAACCTCAATTTTCTGGTTGATATATGCCAGACACGATTCCACATCTGAGTGCAGCCAGGGTGTACTCTGTTTGAACTATAATCCTGTTATCTAGTGTCTCTAGAAACTTGTTTTCAATGAAGCAGAGCGAAATTTCATTTGGTCTAGCAGATAACAAGCCGAGTGTCAATTTAGCAGTGCCTGAAACTTGCACATGGCTGACTTCACTATAAGTCTATAACAAGGAGTTTCCTCCATGTACGTGATTTAAATTTAGCTGTATCAGATTATTGTTGCTTGTTAATGGCGAAGTGGTTGAGACCTGCTAATAATGGGTGTGCCATCCCACCTCTGCACCTCTCCTCACACCGGCCTCTTTGCCCCTTCCTTGTTTGGCATTCGTCCCTCCTTATGTTGGTGTCGTCTGTGCCGTCCTGGAGGTCCCTCTCCATGTGCTCCAGGCAAACTGGACCACTGGCTGCATGATGCATCCACAGGAGCACAGGGAGACAGGCGAAGCTCGATTTTTCAATCCCAACTGGCAAAACAACTTTAGTCAACGGGATTCTCGGGACAACTCCTCAGGTGTAGCAGTTGTCTAGGAGGGTGTTTGGTTGGAGTGATAGAATAGATCTGAGAGCAGTCCCAGAAGCTTTAGTAAACACACAGTTACATACAACGCGTTCTGCCTACATTGCATGGTCACTTGTGATGAGGAGCAGCAGTTTTTGCCTATGCTACATATGATCCCTCGTGAGGAACAGCAGTAGTTTCTGCTTGTGCTACATGATCAGGAGGAGCAGCAGTAGTAACAGTGTTAGCATGCCCTTGGTGTTTTATCCTTATTCTTATCACGTAATTACATCACTGGGCTTGACAACACTATATATTGTCAGACTTATCTACTACCTATTGCTTTTGTTTATGTGGTTGTTGGCTCCGTTACTCTGTTACTTGAACTCATGGTATTGTAATCCTAAACTTATGTTCCTTTAAGTTTTAGTCATATTTAAACTTGGTATTGTAACAATCATGTAAAGTGTTCTTGTTTGTAAAATTATTTCTGCTGAAATCTCAATTTCATGGTTGTAAATTGTTATGTGTTCTGTACTAAATCCTTCGATTCTGAGTTGCAAAACTTGTGACATCGAGATCCTTCATGGGCACTCGATAGCTACTCTACTGGTTAAGTTTGGATTCATGTGCATAGTTGCTAATAACGTTCTACAAGATCACAGCCGAGTTGAAACTTTATATAAATTAGATGGTTCTTCTACAAAGAATATCCAAAGTTTAAATTCAGAAGAGTGCACAAGAACTGCACATTGTTAAAGACTTGCACACTGGTTTTTATGGAGAAAAGTTTGTCATCTAAAGGAAACTAAAGCCTTCCTTGATTTGGCATCAACGGAGATTGGACAGCCACATGGTAGAAGTGGGGAAAAATAAAGAGGAGAGATGTGACAGATTTGACTTAAGGGATTTATTTACCATAACTATATAGAGATTCGGATGGACCAATACTATAAAAAGTTAAAAAAAAAAGACGTTTTCAATACATTGTTATAATCGTCAAGGCTTCAGATGGATTCAAGTTATAGCAATAAATATGAGGCACAATAAATTAGTTACCCACCAATGAATAAACCAATACGGATACACACACACACACACACCCA
Organism: Eremochloa ophiuroides; assembly: GCA_038502445.1. NCBI lineage: Eukaryota > Viridiplantae > Streptophyta > Magnoliopsida > Poales > Poaceae > Eremochloa > Eremochloa ophiuroides. Next base: position 21,351,396 of record JAHLJS010000001.1, on the reverse strand, counting down.
CACACTACACATATATCTGAACAAGAACAAGCGCATTGACGCCTCTCCTTTTTCCGTGAACACAACACTGTTAGCAGAACTGGAAAAGAGAAACAATAAGTCATGGGAATTGGAGACATCATGAAAGAGGCACATGCCTGTTCCAGTGTACAATGGCCAACAAGGAATACAAACCTAGGGGAGTCTATTCTTAAGTAGAGCTGTCGCTCAGAACAAAATCCTACTGTTTCGGCGCCAACCCATGTCCTAGTGCCACAACTAGTTTATGCAAGGTGTTAATGCTTTGCCAACATGCCGGTCCGGCGGGTTTCTCCAAATCTTTTTTTTTTTCGAAAACTGCTGGCAGGAATGTGCCAGGCAAATATATTAATAGAGGAGAAGAGGCAAACAAAGTACAAGTGAATATCTAGAAGACAAACCAAAAGGTCCAAATGAGGGGTTTAGGCCCTCAAAGCAAAAGAATCAGACGGCCTAATCCATAGGCAAAATTTCTCGTAGTCGCTTGGCTCCTGCAATACACTATAGTCTAGCCTCTTCTTTGATCTTTGCAATCAAAACCGTCGCTGATTTGTGTTGATGGCTCGAAGATCCGTGCATTTCGCTCTCTCTTCAAAGCTCCCAGGCGACAAGTAGCATCATTGATCTTACTGCTTTACATGGAAAACCTGATGACTTCCCAACCGCATTCCACCACTGGACCATAGAGTCCATGTTGTTCCATCCTTCACTGCTAGGAAGGTTTCCATTGGTCCAAGAGTGCATTGCTTCCCAAATTCGTTTTGAATATCTACAATGGGCGAAGAGATGGATGGCCGATTCATTAGTGGACATGCAGAGGGGACAATACTGATGGTTGGGGAAACCGTGAGCTGCAACCGATCAGCTGTCCAGAGTCGGTTTTGTATCGCTAGCCATGTAAAAAACTTGCAGGTTGGAGGTGCCCAAGCTTTCCAGATGAACCTATCAAAATCCGAATCTACTGAACCTATGAATTGTGCCAGGTATGCTGAGCGAGATGTGTATTCCCCAGTTGCAGTGAGGGTCCATGTAATTTGGTCATGAACTTCCGGATTTAACTCCACCTCTTGTAGTCCTTGCCACAACCGAGTAAATTGGGTGAAGTGTTGTGCGGTATCAAACCTCAGAAGATTGATGTCCCTCACCCAATTGTTTTCACAGCACAGTTCTGTTCTTCCTCATACTGATTTGAAAAATCAAGGGCGCCACTGTCCTTTGGGCATTCTCCATTCCACCAGGCCGAGTGCCAAAAGGATGCTTTTGTTCCGTTGCCGATTGTGATTTTTGTGGCAGCATTGAAGAGGCGGTGATATGACTTTGTTCAAGGTACCTACATCCCAGCCCATGGCTCGTTGTCAGAAGTCCAAGCTAGCCACAACCATCTGATTCTGAGTGCTCTAGAAAAACGTTGAAGGTCAAGAATTCCCAGCCCACCGAGCTTCGTGGGGCGCAGAGTTCGCTTCCATGCAACTTTGCATTTGCCTCCTGTGATGCGTGTGCCTCCCATCCAGAGAAAATGCCATCTATGAGAGTCCAGCTCAGTGATGATGCCCTTCGGTGGCTTGAGCGAAGTGAGGAAATAAATTGGCTACGAAGAAAGACTAGATTTGACGAGAGTGTTTCAACCAGCTGGGTCAGTAACTTCCCTTGCCAATGGGCAAGGCTGGAGGCTGCCTTATCGATCAGCAACTGACAGTCAATTTTTCGTAGCCAAACTAAGGTGAGAGGCAAGCCGAGATATTTGAAGGGGAAGGTTGCTTGAGTTGCTAGGAAGTCTGCTAATACAGCTATAAGTTAATGCCCGTGCATCTGATGGCTGCAACAACACTTTTTTCCAGATTTGTGACCAATCCAGTGACCAAACCAAATTGGAGAAGAATTTCTCTAAGAGTCGAAACATCCTCCCACCTCAGATTGAGAAACACTGCAGAGATACTCTCAGGCATGCTTGTCGCTTTCGATGTGTCGCTAGCCATCCATTTTGGGTTGCCAGATCTAGTAACTTGACTAGAGGATCAATCGCAATGATGAACAATAGAGGAGAGAGAGGATCACCCTGCCTTAGCCCTTTGCCATGTTGAATAGTTGACCCAGAACACCATTAATCAGCACCTGGGATGTGGATGTGGCCCATAATGATGTTAACCAATTTCTCCACCGTGGTGGGAAACCAAGACGTTGGAGAAGATCAAGGAGGTAATCCCATCGTACTGAGTCGAAAGCCTTGGCAATATCAAGCTTCAATAGTAGAGATGGTGTATGTGTATGGTGGAACAATCTTGCTAGGTTCCTCACATAGAGGAAATTGTCATGTTTTGCACGTTTCTTGATGCAGGCACTCTGGTTGCACTTTTTTCTACTCCTTGAATTGACTTTCAGGTGAAAATATTTGGTATTTGCATCGCCCACTTTTAGGTAGGTGATCCTTGAACTTTGCATTTTCCTGACCCGGTCCAGAACCGCTAAGCCAACCACTCTCTTCTTGAGGTTTTCGTGCAGAAAGGTTTCATCATTGGACAGTGACCGAGTCTCTTGTGCATTATCTAGGCGCTTAATGATCTCCTGGGCCATGTGCAATTGCTTTTTTTTTTTTTTGCTGAAAATAAAGTTTTGCTCCACTCTTTGCGTCTTTCTGCTGTGCTGGCCAACCTGAAATTCAATCTATGGAAAGGTTCTGTGTGTGGATTGAATTCCGTCCAAGCCAATGAACAACCTGCTGAAACCCCGGCATGTGAACACCAAGATCCAAGGGAGGTGATGAAGTCCATCAGGTTGCGTTGGCCGTGCCGGCCTCCACTTCCGCTGCAATGAGATCAGCTACTTCTGGACCGGCCATGTTGATCAAGGCCCGATCCCGTGCCTCAAAAGCTGTCGTATCCAGGTTGAAAAGGATAATTAGATCACTGATTATGCGTTGAGGGAGAGGGCCCTTGAATATGTCCAGGTACTCCTGCAGAGCATGCTCAAGGGGAGATGTCTCTCCCAAACCAAGCTTACTGCATAAAAGGCACTGCACGCGGGCTTCCATTGGGAGGCAGCGGAATTTGTTATTTTTCTGGCGTGAGCTTCTACTCGGATTGCTCATGTTGATGGGTTTCTTGAGGCGTCGGGCCCTGGTCGCTGGTTGTGGAATTTCTTCATTCTGAGGCGACTGTTGTGCTACAGCCTGAGGTGTGAGTGCACTTGCTGACAACTCTGCAATTTGCTGTTTTGAAGCAACCTGAGTGGTAATGAGGGCAGCGGTGAATAAGTTTACAGCCTCAAGCAGCCCTTCTTCTGGTTCTTCATCTTCCCTAGGGGTAACAGCATCTGCAACATGCATGCCTCCAGATGAGCCATTGGGGTGCAGTCTCTGCTGTTGAAATTCATGAGTAGCCACTGCCTGCACTTCATCTTCAGGTTCTTCATGGTCCAGCACCGGTGTTACAGGGGAGGATGGGGGCGTTGCAGTGAGAGCATTGTTCACCAAGCTGGCCACCTCCTGGAATATATATGTATCCTCCTGTATTACCTCAGTGTCTGTCAATTGATTGTTCTCCATGTTGAGTGGAATAGCCTTGGGATTTGCAATTGCCGCATTCGAAGTGTGATTATCAAAGAGAACCCTCCTGCGGTAGACAAACACAGGGCAAAAGCATCCCCTTCCTAGTCCAATCAGTGCTGCCCAGTTGAGGGGTGTGTGTGACGGTGCAGTCGTGAGCTTGGTCAAGTTGTATGTCTGTTGTTGCGTCCATAGAAGGCGTTTGCTTGCAAGAGCGCAAGGACTAATGAAGGCATGCAAAGACATCCTTAACTAGGACCAAAGTTCCTTGGCCAGTCACCCCAGCCGAAACACTAGACAAGGCTTCATATGTACCGGTATTTAAATCCTTTACCTGAATAACCGAAGCGAGATGTTCCGTCTGTGGGCCTCGAAGATGTGCCATGATGGGTTCAAGTGCAGCCTGAATTTGCTCCTTTACCAACCCAATGAGGAGAGTGGTGAGGTCGTCCCGTAGGGTCGCTGCTTGCCGTGCAAAAATTTCTTGCATGGCAGCCACCCCTTGTGCCAGCAAATTTTCATCCTGTTTGCGTTTGTTGTTGTGGTAGCTTCTGTGGTCGACTTTGTTGTTGACATCCTCTTCATGCCTTTGGCATTCAGGGCAGTCATCCACGCTATGAGGCCCACAGACATGTGAGCAATGGGTGTCCTTGCGACATTCACCACTGCTGTGGGGGCGAGCCCCATCATGGTGACCAATACCCACATCATGACGTACCGTGCCGGTGTCAGCAGTCTTCAGATGGAGATCATGACATCTACGAGCATCATAGCCGAGTTGGTCAAGGTTGAATTCATCGTTGTGACGGGTGAAGGCACCATGGTGTTCAGAAAGCTTGTGGATGGAGTTGCACCTGAGGTTGTGCGGACGCAGTATGAGGTTGTTGCAGCGCAGCATGCCTTCATCCAGATGGTATGACTGTAGCCGACGAGGCTGGGATGCTCTCCACTAACATTCCAAAAGCATGTGGCCTAGGTGGTGGCAGCTGAAGCACCGGATTGGGTCACGGCAGTCTGTCGCTCGATGGTCCTTCGCTAGACATCTGAAGCATCGGTCGGCGGTGCGGCGACAGAACCTTTAGCGAAGCAGCAGAGCAGCAGTTGGTGGATTGAAGGTAGCACCTGGGGAAGAGTGTCGAGGAAGATCGACTCGCCTCGCCGTGGAACTCCGCCATGCGCCACTAAAAAGCATGGCCTACTAACAGGTGCCCAACTAGATTTTTCTGGCCCGGGATCCAACTAAGATGCCTCCGAGGCGAAGGAGATGCACTTCTGAGCTTTGAAGTTGGCCGGCACATGGATGACTAAGAGGATCCGACGAGGCACTAGATAGGTTGGGAGTAAGTTAGGAAGTTCTGGATTTGGTTCAGCGTGTACCTGGGCCGAATCGAGCAAGGCATGGCCGGGGAGGAACGCCTTACGATCTCCGCATAGGAAGGCTTGGGCAACTTCCGGAGCTCGGAGTCCGGTGTAGGAGGGATGATGGTGTCCACGAGTGGCGCGGCAGGACCGGATCTCTGCGGCGGAGGTGTCAACCAGAAGCTCCCATGGGCATGCGTGGAAGGAGCTGCAGACTGCAGATGCAGCGCCGCGCGGCGAAGTGACTTGTCTTCATGGCGTCGCCTGTCGGAGCCCCGACAGCACGGGATGGCATGGCGTCGTCCGTCCGTGCCGCGTTGGGACAAGTCAGCATGGCGCCCTCCAGGGAGCCGCGTCCGAGCGGCGATGCAATGGGCCGGCATAGGCACCACGCCTGTAGTAGCTGCTCCTCCGCGGCACAGTAATGGTGGATTTGAGGTTGCACGCAGGCGGACACTGGTGCACCTTCTTCACTTCAGTCGCCGACCGCTTGACGAGGTCCGCGTAGGAGGGCTTGGCCTACTGCAGGAGCTCGGATTCCGGTGTTTCGGGGTCCAACAGGTCATCGTCTGGCTCCCGGCGATAGATGTGAATGGGCGGGGGTGGCAGAGGGTTTTCCACAGGGGAGGCCTCGTGATCTGCTGCTGTGGAGGTGCTCTGGGCCTCGCATTTGTACGGATGCGTGCAGGAGCTGGTGGGGGATGCAGAGCTCAGGGCAGCGGAGGATCTGCGGCGGGAGGTGGGCGACGGAGGCTGCCTCTGCCATCGCCATGGGACTCTCTTACCTATTTCTGGTTTCTTCTCCAAATCACAGTGGACCACAATGGCTTAGCCATATGGACATATGTCTGCTGGAAGCAAACTGTGCCCTAGCGCACCACCAGTGAACACCATCCATGCTGTGGCGGCGCTCAAATGGGCAGCTCTATCAGTCATGACTTCTTGTTTACTATGGCTCTAAGCCTTTAAGGCCAATGTTAATCCATAAGCCTAGTGCGAGTGTGCGAGTGTGTCCTATTTGCCAAGTGTTGTCTGGCATCTTTGCCAAACTCATGTCAGCCCGCACGGGCATGTGATGGGATAAACATATTGAGTACTGAGATGGACCTGAACTGAACATCAACGACAAGAGAACACTCAATCTCTCTTTCTTCGCCAACACCGGTGCCGCCTCCACTGTGCATCCATTCAGTGTGTGTTTTTCCTAAAGTTAGCTAGGATTCTCACAAGCACCCAATGAATGCATACGTTACCTGCAGCTGAAAGGTTAAAATTGCTACTGAAACTGTGGCAGTGTCTGAACTTACAGCAAAACCGTCAACTGATGATGCTGCGTGGAGGGCATCCGTAACATGTGAGGGTTAGGCTTCATGAAATAGAACAATTTTACCAGTTATAATATTATTCATTCACATTTTCCTGCCTATACAGTTCTTCCTAAGTTCCACATGTCCTGCTGCTTCTCCCTAACTATACCACTGCAAAAGATAGCGATGTTGTAGCAGTTTCTTCTGATCCTAAAGCTGTCCACGCACCCCAACACCAATATGGCATTGGATGAGACGGGCGAGCAGTGTCTTGCCTGAGTCAGTAGTCTGGCGGCCTGATAGTACATGGTCTTTTCAGTTCTCTCTCAACAACTAAAATATTCAATTTGTTTACTTAAGTGGTAGGTCTTACCTGATAGGAACATCAATTTGGCACTCCATTTAGCACTCTATCTTCTTGTTTAGTAATGTCTCCAAGAATCTCATTTTTGTAACAATTATCGCCAGAAATGACATGGTACCTCCTCTTTTGTCACTGTGGTAGTAACTGATAACCAATTTTAAGTGTCTCATCAGTACACGATCATGCATTCCTAATAAGGATCCAAATTCCAAATTCATTTCATCCATAGGTAAGAAAGTATTAGGCGACACATATAGACAAAATATTGTTTACTCTTTGTTCGTCAACATGGTAACTACCATAAGTGCGAATAGCTCTCATTTAAAAGTTTGTGACATAAAGCATTGCTTGTATTCCTCCTGTAAAGGTAAAATGTTTTAGTATGGTAAAAGCTGCATCTGTGATCGATTGCAACTGAGCATTATATTGTAAGAGAAACAAAATAATGAAATGGTCTATGTGGTACTGACTTGCAGAAGCATTGCCAATAAATCAGACTTCATCTGACGCAATACTGAAGAATCAAATTGAGAATCCCGTACATCTGGGACAGGCCAGCCACTGACCAGACGCCTGAGCTGTTGTCACCATCGGGGCTAGCGCTACACCATGTTTTCATAGGAACCGTATCCACAGAGGCACAGGCTCGATGGAGAGAACAAGAGGGAGAATGGTGGTAGAGTATCCAATTAACCCAACTTTTCTTTCCCCTTCCTTAAGATCCTGAGCCGCTCAAATTGCTTCAAGAAAGACATAATAGGTGGTTGACGGACCCACAGGACTCTAGTCTGTAAATCAACATAGCCATAAACGTTATAGATCTTAAGACTCAAAATGAAGCCCTCCTTCTCAAACATCTTCATAAGTTCTTTAACAGAGCAAATTAATGTTCCATGGGTGCACTTAATTTGGGAGAAGAATTACACTAACGGTAGGCTCCAAATCATGTTAAAAAAAATGGTCGTTTTTTGTCGAGAGATTTACTCAAGCTCTCGGACAAGTTCAAAGGTATGGTCTCTATTCTAGTTGCAGATGGTGCCTCGTGTTCTCTTTGGGATGATTGTTGGCAAAGCCCTCCTCTAAAATAAAATATATTCCTTTTCCCAGAAGCCTAGCATTACCCTCCAAATTACTGCACTGCAACCTCTAGCCTCTTTAACCTTCCTTTATCTGTTGAAGTCTTAGATTTATCCAGTTTCAACAATATCCTTCCAGAATTTTCACCCTTCTGATGACACTGACACGTGGTTTTATATTTGGGGAAGCTCCATCTTCTCCTTAAGAAGGCTTATAACCAGCTCTTCAAAAGTAGTTGGGCTCATCGAATCTTCAAATGGATTTTGAAATCTTCCTTTAGCATAAACATAAAGTATTCTTTTGGCTGTTGATTCAGGACAGGCTTAGTAGCTGCAACATTTTTACAAAGGAAACACATGCATCTGGCCTCCTACAGCTGTTTGCTGTGCTCCTTAAATACTGAAGAGACAATACATCTTTTCTTAGAGTGTGACTTGGCAAGAAACTGCTGGTGTCCTCATTGGATTACTGTCAACAGTGTTACTGACCTTTTACAAAGACTTGAAATCTTTAAATAGCAACTTGATGTCAGCTTTTTCATGGAGATAATTGCCATTATGTGTTAGAGCATTTCGACAGTTAGAAATGATGTCATTTTCAGATGAGTCCTGGCTAACAGTATGCGCTGCTTAGAGATCTTCAAAGGCACTTTTGGCCAGCTCTTATGGAGAGCAAAGAAAAAGTACTTTCCTGCTATTGTTTCATGGCTAGATCAAACTGTATAACTGCCATGATATTTTCTTTTTGTTAGTTGTTTTTGTTTCTTGAGATCATTTTGAGAACCCTATCCTGTAATTTTGTATTGTTTTCTTTGTAGTTTCTTCGATGCATTATTTTAATAAATTCTCAGTAGAGGTCCCTGGTGTCTCCTGTTCGCTCAAAAAACATCACCGTAAACAAACCTGTTCAGCCTTTGGTAACTAAGAAATACTACAATAATATACGGACACCAGTCACACCCTTTTTAGTAGTATCCTCACCTATATGATTAAAGTACATTCAAAGTACCTTATGTATTTTTACCATTCAAACCTAATGGACAGCACATATCTTTTCCAACCACCACACAAAATTCTTATAAATTAGGCATAGTTTAATTATCTTCCATTCCCGTCGATGAAAGCTATAGGGATGCCGGTATAAATTTGACACCACACACTCTCTGATCCTATACCTGCGTTTGCCACTCCACACACAACCTGTTAACACCTCTTCTTTTAGCAAACGTATTAGAGAGAAGTTGTGAGGAAGAAGAAAAAACATAAGGCATGGGAATTTGGGGCGTTGGGAAAGAGGCACAAGCTGAATCCCAAGTTGTGCCTGCCACTCTAGATCATGTATATCTGGTGCAGCTATTTTACCCATGGTGCCAATAGCTTACCAACATTCCTAGCTGCTGGCAGATCTCTCAGGATAATCGTTGGCCTTAGAACAGCCTACTTAGATTGGTCAGGAGTTTGAGAATGGTAATCCAGTTGGTACCATACGGTTGGTGGGCAATCAATCTGTAGAATGCGGACACCATAGTTGCACCGGTGCTTGGCAAGTGGCACCGATACGGTGGAGGACACTGCCGGTGCCGCAGAATAGAGGCAACAAAATGTGTTCCAACCGCTTCATGATCAAAACTACATATGCTTACTGACATTGGGCTCCAGTGGAGGGCCTGGAGGCATGGGGGATGCAGCCAGGCATGGGGGATGCCGTTCGGCCACAGAGGAGTAGGCACCACCTGAGTCGCCCGTACAATATAGTGCGACAGACAGTCCATTTGTGATGATGAATAAATAAGTGCAAATAGTTCCCACTTAAAAACTTAACACAAATCATTTTATTTGTCCCGTCAAACTAAAACGTTTTTTTAGTAGAGTGTACCTCTTGCCCCCACTGGCGACCACCACCCCGCGGGCGCTTGTGTTTGCTGGATCTCCAACGAACCCTAGCGCCCATGGCGTATATGCCCTCTTCCCTTCCCCCGCTATGACCTGGCCCGGCTGCCTCCACTGCCCCCAGAACCCGAAGCCACCCGCCTCTATCCCCAGCACCTGGCCTTCCTGCCTCCCCTCGGTCAGCCCTTTCTATACCTGCCAGAGTTGGAAAAGAAAGTGAGAGTGGCTCATTGAAACCTCAGCCGCCACGCCAGAGCTGGGGAAGGCGACGGTGGGCACAAATCTAAGAGGAGGGACCAGCATACCACCACGGCGCTGCCGCCACCAGAGAGGAGAAAGGAAGGAGCCGAGGGGATGGGTCTCACGGAATCCAATGGCCTCTACCATGTCCCCATGCGGATCCAATGCTCTAGAAATCACATGCCCGCGTCTCCTAGAACACTAGAGTGTTCTGTAATATTAGTCTTTTAGTATGATAAAAGCTTGCATATGTGATGCAACCGAGCATTATATTGTAGCAGCAATTTTGCAAACAAAATAGTGAAATGGCCTATATTCGGTACTAAACTACTCATATGCAGAAGCATTGTCAACACATCAGGCTTCATCCAATGCAATACTGAAGAATCAAATTGAGACTTTCTTGCAACTGCGAACGGATACCTAGACCCTGTCATCAGTCTGGTCAGACGCGCCCAAGCTGTCATCAGTCATTGGGGCAGTGCTGCTGCCATGTCGTCATGGGAACTCTAGACACACAGGGCACTGGCTTGAGGGAGTGAGCAGTTGCTGATCAAACGAGCCGAGTGGCCGCATATACGAACCGACATTGAGGGAGGACAATAGGAGAAAGGTGGTGAAGGCCATGCAACCCACTTTTTCATCAATCCTTAAGAGCCTGACCTACTCATATTGCTCCAAGAAAGTGGTAGTACGAAGATGATAGGACATTGTCTGTAAATTAAAATGCTGCCGTAAACAAACCAATGAGGCAGAATTGGGAAACTAATTAATACAATAATATATGGACATTGGTCGCATCCCTTTCGTAGTATTCCCACCTATTTGATTAAACTAATTTCAATACTTACGTATTTTTACCATTCAATCTATCTTGATAGACGACCCATATCTTTTCCAACCACCACAAATATTTCTCATAAATTAGACACAAACTAGTTACTTACAATCAATAAAACCTACAGGGATGCCAGTATAAATATGGCATCACACTTGCCTGTACAATACTATCTCTGCAGAAAGCCACATACGACCTTGATAGGGTCTCTCCTTTTACTGAACATATTAGTGTCAGTTGATGAGAGAACTGGAAAAGAAGAAAAATGTGACGCATAGGAATTTGGGACATCGAGAAAGAAGCACATGCATGTCCACTCCCAGTTTCTGCCACTATGGATCATGTATATCTGGCAAATCTATTTTACCCATGGGGCCAATAGTTTATCAGCATTCTAGGCGTCTGACAGGTCTCTATGGATCACAACTGGCCTTATTATAGAGCCTAGTTAGAATGATCACGAGTTTGAGAATGGCTATTCAGTTGGCGCCATATGGCCAGTCGCCAATCGGCATGTGGCACTACTTTGGTTGAGGACATTATCCAGCAAGCACTATATGGCCGGTGGCCAATCACAAGCGGCACTGCTTCGGTAGGGGACTGGAGGACCCTGCTGGAGTGTCACACTGGCTCTGATCCTGAAAATGCCAATATAAGGGCAAGGTACATTGACCTCTTCATTCAAAACTGCGTAGTGCTGTCCTGCTATTGTTTCTGAATTGGCAACAGAACTGCCTGATATACAAATTTACTATTATTATTTATCCTTTCATCCTACCTATATGATTCTTCCCAAGTTCCATCTGCGCTGCTGTTAACAATAATGATGTGGTAGCAGTTTCATCTGGCCATAGAGGTATCCACTTCCCACACATACGTACTGAACGTGGTTGCACAATGCATGCACCCACAAAACTAATCTGATTTCTTGACGAAACTGTCAACCGTCTCACAGAGCAATACAACATAGGAGCAAAAGGAAGAACAGTTTTTGACGCCCTAAACAATAGGAGATGGAACTCCGACTTAAAAGGAGCACTCACAGTTAATGTTCTGCTTGAATTCCTACAGCTTTGGGACCTACTTGAAAATGTGGAGTTGCAGCTGGAGGTATAGGATACACATATATGGCAGTTCTCTTCCACTGGTTTGTACTCGGCAAAGTCAGCATATGAAGCTCTCTTCACAGGCTCCACATAGTTCAGGCCGTGGAAACGTATTTGGAAAAGCTGGGCGCCAAACAAATGCAAATTTTTCATGTGGACAGTGGCATACAAGAAATGTTGGACGGCTGATCGTCTAGCAAGAAAGGGCCTCCCACATCCTGAAATATGTCCACTATGTGACCAATCTGACGAGACACTTGACCACTTGTTGATTTCTTGTGTTTTTTCCCTGACAAGTTTGGTTTGCCATCTTGCGCAGTTTCGACTTACAGGACCTCGCACCACAAGTAGAGGACATGAGATTTGAAGATTGGTGGGAAAAAATAAGCAAGAGGGTGTCAGGTCAAGGGAAGAAGGGTTTAAACTCCATTGTCATCCTAGGTGCTTGGATCCTATGGAATCATCGGAATCGCTATGTCTTTGATGGAGCCAACCCAAGTCTACCAACCTCCATCTCAGCCTTTAGGGAGGAGTTACTACAGTGGTCTCTTGCTGGGGCTCGAGGGGTTTCTTTTCTCCTTGCCCAAGCACCAGCGGCCTCTTAATTGAGGGGCTTGTATTCCTGGTCGATTTTTAGCAGGTGTTTTTTAGCTAGCTAGACCTATTGTTTTGTAAAAAGGGTGGGTTACAGGCCCTTTCTCTCTGTAACAACTTGGGGCTCTTTACCCCTGTTTTCTTCTTAATATATTGACGCGCACCTCTCCTTCACTGTTCGAGAAAAAAACATAGGCTTTTCCTTTCTCCCGACAATTGGCTGACAGAATCTGTTTACTTGCATGGCACATATTAGCAGCTGGTTAGGCAGTTAGCTTTTACAATCATGTACAATTTCAAAAGGCCACAACATGCACATGTTCCAAACAACATGAGAAATTGAGAATGTTTGGTTTCAATGCAATCTACAGAAGCACAATAGTAAAAGAATCGCAAACATTGCGCAGAGTTGGTACGTACGAATACCAACCAATGATGATGAGAATCACAAATTGTCACAAGAACCTTTCAAAGTGCTCTGATTAACTATCAAAATACTAAATTAGTTACATAATAAAACAACTAGATCAAATAGCATGTATACGTCCATTGTTAATACTAGAGACCAGGCATCTTGCTGGCATAAAAGAAACCGTTCTTGACAACTGCTTTCTGAGAATCTAGGTTCGGATTGTATTGTATAGACAAAAGACAGACTTGAACTTGATCTTTAATTGCATACTACATAATTGGGTATTTGAGGAGTACCTTCTCTTGTCTAGATGACTAGATGTCAGGGGATATAGGATAGCCGATCCGATAATGATCGGCGGGCTGGCCGCGCGCTAGGGGCGACGCCACCACAGGTGCGCACCTGACGGCTGATGCTAGATTGGAACCAAGCGGCAAGGCAACATTTGGCCTTCTCCAATTAACGTACGTGGCCTTGATGGATCATTCGATCGGATGGGTTCAACACTTGGACTGCGAACTGCTGCTGGGCTGAGCCAGACTGCAGACTGCAGCTGCTGCTGGGGTCTCCCCAAAATTTTGGTGGGTTCGTAGCCGGCAAAAAATCAATCGCTATATGGGCTACAGCAAATTCTTTGGTGGCTACAGCAAATCCTTTGCTTTGAGCGGCAGTGCGCTATATATACGAGAGAAGAATGGAGTGGTTGCCTTGGCTATAGAAGGCAAGCAAGGGAATGAGCGAGTGGGCGTTATAGTTGGGCACAATGGGCCAGGTGAAAATGTTTGATACTTCTCAGCACTATATAGGGTACTAAGAGCCTCCTATTTTTATATCCCTTGATGGACTGTCCATATTTTTTTTCAGCAAAAACATCTCATTTCTCATAGAATAAATATAAACTAGTTGCCTACCTATCGATAAACTCACACCACTGCCAGTATATATAAATATGGCGCCACACACTTTCATGCGCACGCAACTATCCCTGAACAAGCCAGCCTAGATAGCGCCTCTTCTTTTGGTGAATATATTAGTGGTAGCATGAACACAAAAGAGGATGGGACAGAACAGAAAAAAAGAAGAAAGAAAACACGTGGCGTGGGAATTTGAGACACCAGGAAAGGGGCATGTGCTGGTCATGTTTGTGCGGCTGCAAGCCTGAAACTCTGGACTGAACCATGTCCATCCGGTGCAGCTGTTTCACAGAGAGTGACAATGGGTCAACAACGTCCTGGCCGCCGTTAGGTCTCTTTCCAGATTACAGTCAGCCACAAAAACGAGCTAATTTCAGAGACCACGGGTTTGAGAATGGTTTCCTGTCCGCGCCATACAACTGGTGGCCAATCCGGGACACTGTAGAGTGTGCAGTGTGGACACTGCAGCTGCGACAGCGCTCGATCGGGAAGTGAGAGCTGGCCGCGAGTACAGCGCAGGCGGCAGACATTAGCAACTTATTAAGAAGGGAGGTTTTCCAAGCACGCACAGCTTCAGCATCGGCATGAATATGTTCCATAGCATGATAATGTTTGGACCCAATCTAAATAAGAACAGAGCAGAAGGAATCAGAAACGCTGCAGACAGCAGGTAACTACCCAATTATGTTGAGAATCACAAACTGTCACAAGAACCACAATGACCCATTGTATGTAATAAATGACACTTCTCGCTACATTCTTATAAAAATACCGTAAGCAAACAAGATGCACAATACTATCTGATAAGGAACTTTAGGGTGCAGAAGAGGATTATCTCAACCACTAAATGAGCTCACATCCAACTTCTCAAACTCAATGGCTGCAAATCACTACAGCTTCAACTGAATATGCAGCAGCCAGAGCGGCCCAAAGCTGCAGCAAATGGGGCTAGAAGGGGCTTATACAACTTCTGTGTTCAACAAGATGACACATTGACATGGACTTGTACAACAAGGTGTTAGGATTTTAGTACAAGTAGTGCCTACAAACATATGAGGAAATACAACACAGATATAACCAAAACAGCTTGGATCTTCCTTTTCAAAACAGCTCCAACCTCCAAGGGTTAGAGCCACACCAGTAGTCTGTACTACCCTGTCCCAAATGACAAAGAAACTGACACGAAAGGTGTAAACAACTGAAACAAGCATAGGTTGCTATATACAACCTCCGTTTCAAATAAAGACCTTTTTAACTTTTATAGAATCATCAATTTTGCCATGCACCTAATTCTAAGTTATGTCTAGATACATAATAAAAACTATATATATATCTAGAAATGTCAAAACGTATTATAATTTGGAAGAGAGGGAATAGATTATGAAGCAGTAGAGAGAGCCTATATCATTAAATAGATGGGATACGTATCCAAATTTCTTGCAATTTTGTATCGCTTACCGATACACATCTGCCGTGTATGCCAAGCCACGGGACGCTGCAAACAAACTCATTTACCCTTCAGGAAAAATGAAATAAATATATAATCCCTCATTGGCTCCATCAAGGACTTACAGGCTATTTTTATGAAGACCAAGGACAAGGAGGAAGAACTAATAATGTAGATCCTTATTTCACCAGCCCTCAAGTCTGCTACACCCTCGTATGCTCATCTGTCACCTTGCTCAGCGTATATATGGTTCAATTCAAGTTTGATACGCAAGCGGATGAACGAGTGGGCTTATAGCTGGGCCCGATACAATGGGCCAGATGGAAACGTTTGACACTTTAATATCTCTCGATGGCCTGTCTATATTTTTTTCGACCAAACATATCTCATAGAATTAGCATAAATTAGTTGCCTTTAATTTTCAACACTATACCATTTCTATTGGCCATCCTCTCCTCTCTCGTCTCCCTACAGTTGAGAGAGGCGAACCCATGCGATTCGATCTCCGCCAGCAGAGCCGACGGTTTTGCCCACCTCTGATGGGCTTCGGGCCTGTGCGAGTTGGTGAAGACCACGGGACTCTACAGTCGGAGTGTTTATTCCTAGTAGATCTAGGTCAGGCTTCCAATGGCGACGGTGTCGAGGAATAAGGTCCTCTCGTGCTTTTCCCTAGCTTGGCATTGCTCTACTCCGGCGCTGGTAACGAGTACATAGAGGTGGAGTACGGCTTCGCCGGCTCCTGTACAGGAGTCCACGCCGCCTCCGGTTCCATTGCTTCATGAAAGTAGCTGTGTTGGTGGCACACTTCGTCAAAGGTGCATCAACAGTTGCGGGTGACACGGTTGATTGGAGAGTGGATCGAGCTCAAACTTCCCACAGCGTGAGTTGCTCGATACATGGTTGAAGGAGCTTGGAGTGTTCGTCCCCAGCCGATGCTCTTTCATCGACATCTTTATCTTGGGCTTAGCGTCGGGTATCTTCTATGGCTCTCCTCAAAGCGTCTATGCGATGGTGTAATCTGTTTGAACTATAATCCTGTTACAGCCGAGCGTAATTTTAGCAGTTCCTGAAACTTGCACATGGTTGATTGCACCATAACAAGCAGTTTCCTCCATGTACGTGATTTAAATTTAGCTGTATCAGATTGTTGTTGCTTGTTAATGGCGAGACCGCTAATAAATGGTGTGTTGTGCCACCTCCGCACCTCTCCTCACATCGGCCTCTTTACCCCTTTCTTCCTTATTTGGCCTTCGTCCCTCCTTATGCTAGTGTCTTCTGTGCCGTCATTGAGGTCCCTCTCCATGTGCTCCAGGGCAAACTGGACCACAGCTGCATGATGCATCCACAGGAGCACAGGGAACCAGGTGAAGCTCGAGTTTTCAACTCTTATCGGCAAAATAGCTTTAGTCAATGGGATTTTTGGGACGACTCCTTAGGTGAAGCAGTTGGCTAGGAGGGTGTTTGGTTGGTGCAGTGATAAAATAGATCCGAGAGCCACCTGAGAAGTTGTACCAAACACACAATTACATACAACGCATTCTGCCTACATTGCATGGTCACTCATGATGAGGAGCAGTAGTTTTTGCCTGTGCTACATGATCAGGAGGAGCAGCAGTAGTAACAGTGTTAGCATGCCCTTGGAGTTTTATCCTTATTCTTATCAAGTAATTACTTCATGGGCCTTGATGACAATATATATTGTCAGACTTATCTATCTATTGCTTTTGTTTTTGTGTTGTTGGCTCCGTGACTCTCTTACTTGAACTCAAGGTATTGTAATCCTAATTAAAATTATGTCCCTTTATGCGGACCCAAGTGAGAGACTTGGTCCGGATTGTGATGAGTGATTGTTAACGGAGTTCACTTGGCATGTCGGTCGGCTTGTGTTGTGCAGGTGTTGGGGTCGGATGCAGTGGCGGATGGCGGAGTGAAGGTCAAGTGAGCGGGCCGTGTCGATGGACTGGGAGCGGTGAAGGACGGACGCGGGACTTGGGCCAAGGGACTTGACGCCGGAGCACCAGCTGCGGTGGCGGACACTGCGACTTTGACAGGCGCGATCGAGCATGGTCAAGGGACTCGAGTGGTATGCGGGCCGGAGGAATGCGGAACAGGACGGCTTTCGGGTTTGGGCCTCAAAACCCGGGCAGAGCTGCTTCCGGCGGGAAGCGGGGCGATCCGAGGTTGCATCAAGGCGATGGCAACTCGAGCATGAAGTGGGGTCATCCGATCATATCCTAAGTCACATGCTGTTCTAGAATGTCCCCGGGCTAGCTGGCTCGCCTGTTTAGTAGTAGAAGTAGTTAGGGGTTTTTTGCAAATTGTAATAAGCACGTTAAGAGGGGGATGGCAGTCCTCCCCTCTCTTCACCTCTTTCATTCTCATTCCCCCACCTTGTTCTTACGGTTGGAGATCCATTAGTGAGAGAGGTCCACTTCCAAACTCATGGTTGTGTAAACTCGTGTTTGTGCCGGGAAATTGAGGCCCTAACCTCGTGTCATCTCCGGGCTTCGGAGTAAGTTCTTGTGTCCTTGTGGTGTCCTTCGAGACCCTTTTTGTAGTTTGGTTCGATTCGTGGTTTCTAGTCCGTTTCGATTCGTTCTTCTTGTGTGTGCTTGTTATCTACCATGTGAAGAACCTTTCCACTGAAGGAAATCGATTGATTCCAACCCTACACGTAGATCGGGTGTATTCTTCACCAAGCGCGATTTTGAGGACACATTTGGGGGCGATTCGATTTGCCGGTGATTTACTTCGAATTGGTTCTTGATCTTTTAGGAGTTAAACCTAGACTACCTAGTGGGCCGAAATTTCATGGTAGTTCATCTCCATTTGATCGAATCCTCTTCGATTTTGTTTTGAGGCGATTTCGGTTCCCGCCCTGCTACCTAGGCTCGGACAGTCCGCGGAGTGGTGTAGACAGTCCGGCTATCGGGGCTGAGCACAGAGGGTCGCAGCGACCTACTCGGTGTACAGGAGCAGACAGTCTGCGGGTCATGCGCGGACAGTCCGCGACCTCCTCCCGACAGCAGCAGTTTCATTTTTAGCTCTTGGGATTTTTAGGACACAACGACGGACAGTCCGAAAATCCATTGCGAACAGTCCGACGTTGAGCTCCAAACAGTGACCAGGGAGGTTTTCTTTCGGTTGGTTTTTGGTCTTTTGGCCGCCCGACAGTCCGATCCAAGCAGCGGACAGTCCGACGTTTAATGTCCGACAGTGAACAGTTCTGTTCAAATTACTGTTGTCTATCATCCTGTGCCGGCAGACAGTCCGGTCCCAGGTGCGGACAGTCAGAGCAGTGACTGGCGGACAGTCCGGCCTTAGGGTGCGGACAGTCCGAGTCTAGACAGAGTTCTCCCGCTTGAGTTTTGCTTCCGCGCTTTCTCCGGTGTTTCCGAGTATCCCGCTGTGACCTTGGGTCATCCAATCACTTGTTGATTCGTGGATATCTCGTGAGGGTTTATTGCTTCTTGGGATCGTGTCTAGGACATTAGCCTCTCGAATATTTCAGAAGAAATTTTTGAGGCTCCAATTCATCCCCCACTAGTCGCCTTGCTCAGTCCTTCAATTGGTATCGGAGCCGGTTAAGGATCACTCTACCTTAATCGGTCCGTGATCCGCGAAGGAGACATGGATCGTGGTGCGGAAAGCCACCTCCCTTCGATGGGTCGAA
This sequence comes from Eremochloa ophiuroides, assembly GCA_038502445.1. Lineage (NCBI taxonomy): Eukaryota > Viridiplantae > Streptophyta > Magnoliopsida > Poales > Poaceae > Eremochloa > Eremochloa ophiuroides. Next base: position 21,332,617 of record JAHLJS010000001.1, on the reverse strand, counting down.
TTATGCCTATTGGAAGATTCGCATGTCGGTATATCTTCAAGGCCTCGACTTCACCATGTGGGAGATCGTCGAGAACGAGGCTTACGTTGTGTTGGCTCCCGCGACAAGGATTACTCAGGAACAAAAGGACCAACACAACGCTAATTCTCGTGCTCGAAGTGTCCTCTTCTCTAGCTTGTCCGTTCCGGAGTTTGAGCGTGTCTCAGATTGTACGACAGCTCGTGAGATATGGTAGAGGCTTCAAGCCTATCATGAGGGCACCGCCTAAATGAAGAATCGTCTCAACAAAATGTACAAACGAGAGTACGAGAATTTTAATCAGCTAGACGGAGAGTCGATCGATTCCTTGTTTTCACGTTTTCAAACCGTGATAAACAAGATGAGAGCGAACATGGCGCAACTACCCTACGATGATCATGAGAGAGCCCTCAAGCTTCTTCATGCTTTAGATCCTAGAGTTTAAGGCATGAGAGTGACTGCCATCACCGAGTCCGCTTCCTATAGCACCCTCACGGTGGATGAACTATTCAGCAAGCTCAAAGCTGCTGAGATAGATCAAGCCACCCATGCCCGGATTTGCAACACCACTTCTCCATCCATGGCTTTGGTGTCAGGTAACGGAGGTAATGGGTCACCCTCTTCTTCTATTCCTTCACAACTGTCTTTTGCGTTGTCCTCTCTTGTGATCGTGACAGAGGAGTAGCTGGAGGTGCTTGGTGACGATGAGCTTGCTCTCGTCATCAATCGGTTTTCCTGGTTTCTCAACAACCGGATGAACCGCCGGCGTGGAGGTCGCAAGGAAGGATGCTTCGAGTGCGGGGACTTGAACCACTTCATCGCCGATTGTCCCAAGAGGGGCAAATCTTCTTCCAAGTATGACCACTCCAAGCGGCGGGACAAGAAGGAGTACACCTCCGACAAGCACAAGGTGAAGAACTTCGACAAGGAGGAGTACAAGAAGAAGCTCCACAAGAAGATGAAGGCCAAGCAGTGAGCCTTTCCTCGCCTCTCTCGGCGACATCAACGACGACTCCAGTGATGATCAAGGGGCTTCCTCAAGTGATGATGAGGCCACCAAGAAGGTGGAGGACAAGCTCAATGGCTTGTGCTTTGTTGCCACCTCTAATCTTGGGGTGCTTTGTACCATGGTGGTTGAGGACGCCAAGTTGAAGGCCGGGAAGGGCAAGCCGCTTGAGGATGACACTTTGTCGCAGGTATCACTCAGTCTCGATGACCTTGTTGCAGAGATTGATGCCTTGAATTCCGCTTTATTTAGCCAAGATAAGTTGTTGATACGTGCTGCTCGTGAGAGAAACGAGTTCAAGGAGAAGAGGGAGGTAGCCGTAAAAGAACTTGAGTTGGCTAAGTCTAGTGTGGTGGTCACCGATGAGGTTGAGTGTGATGAGTGTGCTGTGCATATGGGTAACTTGGCTACTATGCAGTCCAAGTATGCCCATGTTCTTGAGGAGCTAGCCAAGGTGAAAGCTAGACCGGTTCTCTTGGGTGCGTGCAAGTCTTGCGTAGGTTTGCAAACCGAGTTGGCAGAGAAGAATGCCAAGATTGCCTTGCTTGAGAAGGCCAACTCGGTTAGCACCAATGATGAAAAATGTGCTTTGTGTGAATCTTTGGAAATTGAGCTTGGGAATTGTAGGCATGACAAGAGGCATGTGGAGGAGGAAAACACTTACCTTTGGACCACCTTGAGTTGGGTCTCTTGCAGCGAGCCAATTGGGCATGATGGTGAGCCAATTCCGTAGGGGGACGGATGGCTCGGGTTTAGGCTTTGCTCTAGGTGGGAAAGATGGGAATATTTTTGGGAAAGTTGGTGAAGCTAGTGGTATGACACCTAGTGAGAAAAATCCTATTCCACTCAAGCTCACCAAGTTTACTTCACCTAAGCCACCACAACCCATTGCTGGAGATGGAGTGATTGTTGAGCCACCCAAAGCTCCACCGGCTAAGCAAGTTTGGGCTCCTAAGCCAAACCACCTCTGAAACTCACTTGACACATTGCCAAACGTCCCTAAGGAACCCCTTCCTAAGGTACAACCTCCACCAAGAGTGAACCACAAGAGTGTGAACCCACCACCCAAAGTGAGGTATCATTGTGAGTATTGCAAGAAGGATGGTCATCTTGTGGAGTTTTGCTTTAGGAGGAAGAGGGATGAGCGGCATGAGTTTGAGGTGAACAACTGGAACACATATCACCAACCCCATGGTGTACATGTGCAACCGATTGAGAGGTGCTTCGCTAGGCCGAGAGGTGCAATGCCTTAAGGTTCTAGGCCTTTGGTTGCTAGACCACGAGGTGGTCGTGCCCGGCGTGGTCCAAGCCATTGATCGGAAAGGCTATGGATCACACGGCGGGAGTTTTGTTTACTAACCTCCTAGCGGACCACGTTTCTTCTCGAGTGGTGATCGCTTTTCTTCTTCTATGGGACATGATCACTTTGGTGCTTTTCCTAGCATTGCTTCCAAGCGGGTGGGACAACACTGGTATCCTTCTTACTCCAGTAACCCCAGTGTTGCACCATACGCTTATTCCATGTCTTATCTTTGATGACAGGACGAAGGCTTAGAGAACGCGTGGCTCATTGATTCCGGTTGCTCACGCCACATGATCGAAAATCCTAAGTGGTTCTCTAGCCTTGACCCCGTGCACGTCAAGGAGTACATCACCTTTCGGGGACAATAGTAGGGGTAAGGTTCTCTCCTGTGGTACCATTAGAGTGAATGATGGCTTTGTCTTGAAGATGTTGCGCTTGTGCCCAATTTACATTTTAACTTGCTCTCGGTTTCGCAATTTCTTCAAGACAGCTTTGAAGTTCATTTTAAATCCGGCTGTTCTAGAGTGCTTGATTCGTGGGGTGATCTTGTTTGCCAGATCACTCCATTTGGCCGTGTGTTTAGAGCTGAATTTTCTTGCTCTTTTGGTGCTTCTCGATGTTTGGTTGTGGGATCTTCCTCCGATCTTTGGAAGTGGCATAGGAGGCTTGGACTTTTGAGCTTCGATCTACTAGTTAGACTAAGCTCACTTGGCCTAATCCAAGGATTGCATGAACTTAAATTTGAGAAAGATCTCGTATGCCACCCTTGTCATCATGGGAAAATGGTAGCCGCTTCTCATTCCCCGTGAACAAAATTATGACCAAGAAACCTGGGGAACTCTTACACATGAACACGGTAGGTCCATCTCGGGTTAGGTCAGGAAGGTGGGAAGTGGTATGTGCTTGTGATAGTTGATGAGTTTTCTCGCTACTCTTGGGTGTTTTTCTTGGTGGGCAAAGATGAGGCTTTCTCTTGTGCTAAGGATTTGACCTTACCTCTTCAAAATGAGTTACCAAAGGATACCATGAGAGCGATTCGCAGTGACAATGGTACAGAATTCAAAAATACTCAATTTTAGACGTTTTGCGCTTCTATGGGTCTTGAACACCAGTTTTCCTCGCCTTATGTCCCTCCTCAAATTGGTGTTGTTGAGCGCAAAAATCGGACCGTTGTTAAGATGGGTAGGACGATGCTTGATGAGCATAGGACTGCTAGGAAGTATTGGGCCAAAGCAATCAACACAGCTTGCTATGTTTACAACCGCATCTTTCTTCGGGCTTTCACTAAGAAGACATCTTATGAGCTGCGATTTGGATGACCACCCAAGGTAAGCCACCTAAGGGTGTTTGGGTGTAGATGTTTCATCCTCAAACAAGGTAATTTGGACAAGTTTGAGTCCAGGTCTTCAGACGGTGCTTTTCTTGGTTATGCCACTCACTCTCGAGCTTACCGTGTACTTAACCTTAAAACTAACCGTGTGGTGGAGACCTGTGAGGTCACATTCGACGAGACTATGCCTTGTTCTTCTCCTGTCTTTGAGTGTGTAGGTGATGATGTGTTTGAGGAGACCATCTTTGTGGAGGATGGAGAGGAAGACGCTGATTGGGGTGATCCCGAGCTGCCTCCACCAGCTGCCCCAGTCGAGCCTGCTTCCACGACTTCAGCTCACGGCCCCGAGCATTCTTCTTCTACTTCATGGGGACCGTCCGAGCCGGCCCCTCAGCCCGTGCATGCTGCACTTGAGGAGGCCCTAGCTACTGCCGAGGGGGAGGCGACTTCTTCGAGGGCGGCACCTCGACACATCCAGCGCCGCCACCCTCCGGAGACCATGATCGGTGACATTGACCAGCGTGTTACACGGTCTAGGTCCATTTCTCACTTCACTCACTCAGCTTTCATTTCTCATTCCGAACCCAAAGATATTGGACAGGCTCTGTCTGATGCCGATTGGGTTAACGGCATGCATGAGGAGTTAGAGAATTTCAAGCGCAACCAAGTCTGGGTTTTAGTTCCACCACCTCCTGAGTGTCATCCTATTTGAACCAAGTGGGTCTTTAAGAACAAACAGAGTGAGGATGGGGTAGTGGTGAGAAATAAGGCTAGGTTGGTAGCCCAGGGATACTGCCAGAAAGAGGGGATTGATTATGAGGAAACATTTGCTCCCGTTGCCCGTATAGAAGCAATTAGGATTCTTTTAGCCTTTGTAGCTTCGAAAGGTTTCAAGCTGTATCAGATGGATGTGAAGAGTGCGTTTCTAAACAGGTATATAGAGGAGGAGGTGTATGTGAGGCAACCCCCTCATTTTGAGAGCCCTAAGTTTCCCAACCACGTGCATATGCTCCACAAGGCTTTATACGGGTTGAAGCAAGCTCCTAGAGCTTGGTATGAGCGCCTTAAGACATTTCTTTTAGGAAAGAGTTTTCAAATGGGCTCGGATGATAGGACTTTGTTTCTCCTCAGGCAGGGTGTGGACATTATTTTGGTTCAGATATACGTGGATGATATTGTCTTTGGGGATCTTCTCATGCTCTTGTGGCCAAGTTTTCAGATACTATGAGCAGGGAGTTCGAGATGAGCATGATGGGTGAGTTGACCTTTTTCCTTGGGTTGCAAATCAAGCAAACCCAAGAGGGCACCTTTGTCCATCAAGGGAAGTACACAAAGGATCTTCTGAAGAGGTTTGACATGGGCGAGGCCAAGCCTCTCTCAATGCCCATGCCAACCACGACGGCCCTTGATGAGGACAAGGAGGGAGAAGCGGTGGATCAGAAGGAGTACCGCAGCATGATCGGTTCGTTGCTGTACCTGACGGCGACAAGGCCGGACATCCAGTTCGCGGTGTGCCTGTCCGCACCTGGTTTCAGTCTTCGCCGAGGACATCACATCGCCAAGCCGTCAAGCACATCTTCAGGTATCTCCGTTTCACTCCAGAGTTTGGCTTATGGTACTTGGACGCTTCCACTCTCTCACTCTGTGGCTATTCTGATGCTGATCATGCGGGTTGTCGTGTTTATCATAAATCAACTTCTGGCACCTGCCAATTTCTTGGAACATCCTTGGTATCTTGGTCCTCTAGGAAGCAAAGTAGTTTTGCTCAGTCTACTTGCGAGGCTGAGTATGTAGCTGCTGCCACTTGTTGTTCTCAGTTACTCTGGATGGTGCAGACTTTGAGGAACTATGGTCTTTCTTTTAGACAAGTTCCATTGTATTGTGATAGCAAGCGCCATTAGTGTAGCTAAGAACTCAGTCTTACATTTTAGGACCAAACATATTGAGGTTCGTTTTCATTTCCTGCGTGACCATTATGAGAAGGGTGACATAGACTTGATTCACGTGGACACACATAGACAGCTTGCAGATATTTTCACTAAGCCACTTGACCAGGCACAGTTCACTCGCGTGAGGAGTGAACTCGGGGTGTGTTTCCCTTTTTAGAGAGGGAACTTTGAGATTGTACATTAGTTTATTTTCTTTTGTAGTTTAGTGCTTTGTCTTCAGTTTTTGTATCATATTTGCATTTCATGGCATATTGTGACATATATCATATTGAGCTTCATGATTATAGCTATGAGTTTGCCATTATGCTTATCTTGGTATGATGATACATGTTTAGGCTCTCTTTGATCTTTTGAACCCTATGTTTGAGCTAAACATGACTTTTTCTGTGAACTTGACTAATATTGATGAAATCTGAAAAAAATTCACCTTGAGTATGGCAACTAGTGTGTATGGATGTGTTGAGCTCTCATGTGCTATCGTTTATATACTTGGTTGCCATAGTTCATACCTTGATTCATCTACTTGCTTAGATCAATCTGTATCATATTGTCCTAAAATCTTGCAATCTAAGTTGAGTGGTGATGAAAGGATCGAGACGGATATCTATTGTACCACCTCAAAGTATCTAGACCGCTTCCTCTTGCACATTTGGATGAACTAGAGCTTTGTAGTGGATGACCGAAACCATTACTTTTAGCTAATTATTGTCTTTGACATAGGCCACGCATGGTTGAAAAGTTAGGCGCAACAATACATATAACCTCTCGCACACACATGTCTTGCTAATACTTGTGAAACACCTAATATAGAGAAATTGATTAAATTGAAAACTTCACTTGTGTTAGATTCTTCTATGACTTGATGTGTGACCTTGGCTTGGGATAGTTCACCATTGTATACACTTGCTTAGCACTTGACTTGATCTCCATTCTATATATGCTATGTGCTACTTCTTATGGTGAACATTCTAATGTTTTGGTATCAAAATTGCTCACTATGCTTCGCTCACTAGCTTGTTCTTTGGATCATCTTGAGCATCTACTAGCCATATCTATGATGAGCATTTTGTCAAACTAATGGCTATACTCCTGAAGCTTCTGCATTTTCATGTGGATTGCATGCTTGAGAGGAGAAGGTTTTGGGAACCTTGATGTGTGCATGTGTCAACAAGGGGGAGAAATTTCACACACATTTTTAAGTTGAGCACACATTCTGGGAGAGTTTGGGAGCTAGTTGTGTTGAGCCTCGCCTCTTTCTAGAGGAACTAGCATCTCTTTTTGGCTTGTGCTCTTATTTTAACCTTGTGGTAGCTTGTCATTGCTTTTGTGGTCATTTTGAGCAAGTTTTCTTCTTTCCCTTCCTTCTTCTTCCTTTATTCTCACTATATCATGATTATTGGTGTTGGTGTTGACAATGCACTCATCAAGGGGGAGATTGCGGACCCAAGTGGCAGACTTGGTCCGGATTGTGATGAGTGATTGTCAACGGAGTTCACTTGGCATGTTGGTCGGCTTGTGTTGTGCAGGTGTTGGGCTCGAATGCAGTGGCGGATGGCGGAGTGAAGGTCAAGTGAGCGGGCCGTGCCGATGGACTGGGAGTGGTGAAGGACGGACGTGGGACTTGGGCCGAGGGACTTGACGCCAGAGCACCAGCTACAGGTGGCGGACACTGTGACTTCGACAGGCACTGATCGAGCATGGTCAAGGGACTCGAGCGGTACGTGGGTCGGAGGAACGCGGAACAGGATGGTTTTCGGGTTTGGGCCTCAAAACCCAGGCGAAGCTGCTTCCGGCGGGAAGCGGGGCGACACACAGCGGAATCTCCGAGGTTGCGTCAAGGCGACGGCAACTCAAGGATGAAGTGGGGTCGTCCAATCATATCCTCAGTCACAGGCTGTTCCAGAATGTCCCCGGGCTAGCTGGCTCGCCTGTTTAGCAGTAGAAGTAGTTAGGGGGTTTTCTGCAAATTGTAATAAGCACTTTAAGAGGGGGATGGCAGTCCTCCCCTCTCTTCACCTCTTTCATTCTCATTCCCCCACCTTGTTCTTACGGTTATAGCTCCATTAGTGAGAGAGGTCCACTTCCAAACTCATGGTTGCGTAAACTCGTGTTTGTGCCGGGAAATCGAGGCCCTAACCTCATGTCGTCTCCGGGCTTCGGAGTAAGTTCTTGTGTTCTTGTGGTGTCCTTCGAGACCCTTTTTGTAGTTTGGTTCGATTCGCGGTTTCTAGTCCGTTTCGATTCGTTCTTCTTGTGTGTGCTTGTTGTCTACCATGTGAAGAACCTTTCCACTGAAGGAAATCGATTGATGCCAACCCTACACGTAGATCGGGCGTGTTCTTCACCATCGGCGATTTTGAGGACACATTTGAGGCGATTCGATTTGCCGGTGATTTGCTTCGAATTGGTTCTTGATTTTTTAGGAGTTGAATCTAGACTACCTAGTGACCTCATGGCCGAAATTTCGTGGTTGTTCATCTCCATTTGATCGAATCCTTTTCGATTTTGTTTTGAGGCGATTTCGGTTCGCGCTCTGCTGCCCAGGCTCGAACAGTCCGTGGGGTGGTGCGGACAGTCCGGCTATCGGGGCCAAGCACAGAGGGTCGCAGTGACCTGCTCGGTGTACAGGCACTGACAGTCCGCGGGTCATGCGCGGACAGTCCACGACCTCCTCCCAACAACTAGCAGTATCATTTTTAGCTCTCGCGATTTTTAGGACACAATGGCGGACAGTCCAAAAATCCATTGTGTACAGTCCGATGTTGAGCTCCAAACAGTGACCAGGGAGGTTTTCTTTCGGTTGGTTTCTAGGTCTTTTGGCTGCCGGACAGTCCGATCCAAGCAGCGGACAGTCCAACGTCTAGTGTCCGACAGTGAACAGTTCCTGTTCAGATTACTGTTGTCTGTCATCCTGTGCCAGCGGACAGTCCGATCCAAGGTGCGGACAGTACGAGGGTGACTGGCGGACAGTACGGCCTTAGGGTGCGGACAGTCCTGAGTCTGGACAGGGTTCTCCAACTTGAGTTTTGCTTCCGCGCTTTCTCCGGTGTTTCCGAGTATCCCGCTGTGACCTTGGGTCATCCACTCACTTGTTGATTCGTGGATATCTCATGAGGGTTTATTGCTTCTTGGGATCATGTCTACGACATTAGCCTCTCGAATATTTCAAAAGAAATTTTTTGAGGCTCCTATTCACCCCTCTAGTCGCCTAGCTCGGTCCTTCACTTTAAGTTTAACTCATATTTCAAAACTTGGTATTGTAACAATCATTTCTGTCACGCATTCTTATTTGTTAAATTATTTGTGCTGTAGTATCAATTTCATGGTTGTCAATTGTGATGTGTTCTGTACTAAATCCAAATGTTCAATTCTGACTTGTAAAAGTTGTGACATCGAGATCCTTGATGGGCACTCGAAAGTTAGTCTACAGGTATAGTTTGGATTCATGTGCATAGTTGCTAACATTCTACAAGATCACAGCCTAGTTGTACTTTGTATAAATTACATGGTTATACAAGGATGATCCAAAGTTTAAATTCACAAGAGTGCACAAGAATTGCACAATTGTTAAAGACTTGGACACTGGTTTAATTTTTATTGAGAAAAGCTTGTCACCTAAAGGAAACTAAGCCTTCCTTGATTTGGCATAAACGAAGATTGGTCAGCCACATGGTAGAAGTGGGAAAAAATAAAGAGGAGAGATTTGAGCTAAGGGGATTTATTTACTACAGGTACCTATAGAGATTTTGATGAACCAAAACTATAAAAAGTAAAAAAAAAAAAAAACTAGACGTTTTGAGTTTTGTAATCCCCGGCTTCAGATGGATTCACATTATAGCATTAAACATGAGGTACAATAAATCTGTTACCTACCAAAACCAATACCGTTATATATATGGCACCACGCACATATCTGAACAAGCATCATACGGATGTCGGCGCCTCTCCTTTTCGTGAACACATCACTATTAGCATAAACAGATAAATGAGAGGGAATTGGAAAAAAGGGAAACAATAAGTCATGGGAATTGGAGACATCGTGAAAGAGGCACATGCCAGTTCCACTGTACAACGGCCAACAGCGAGTACAAACTGAGGGCAGTCAGTCCTTCCCTGCATTTTCGGCACTAATCCACATCCTGGTGCCACAACTAGTTTATGCAAGGTGCTAATGCTTTGCCAGCATGTTGGCAGGCTTTTTGTCAAAAACATGTTGGCGGGCTGGTTTCGCCAAATCACAGTCGACCACAGCTTAGGCATATGAACATAAGTCGATGGAAGCAAACTGTGCCCTAGCTAGCACACGACCACTGAAGACGGTGCATGCTGTGGCGGCGCTCAAATTGTGGCAGCTCCGTCAGTCATGACTTCTGGTATACTGTGCCTCTAAGCCTCTCTAAGGCCGATGTTGAGCCATGAGCTTAGTGCGAGTGTGTGAGTGGCCTGTATGCCTAGTGTTGGGCTCTTGGCTGGCATCTTTGCCGAAATCGTGTTGGCCCACAGGCATGTCATGGGATAAACATATTGCGTACTGCAATGGACCCATGTGGAACAGCAATGACAAGAGAACACTAAATCTCTCTTTCTTCAACACTGGTGCCGCCACCACTGCGCATCCATCGGTGTGTGTTTTCCTAAAGTTAGGTAGGATTGTCACAAGAACCCAATGAATGCATACGTTAACCCTGCAGCTGAAAGGTTAAAACTACTACTGAAACAGTGGCAGTGTCAGAACTTAAAAACCATCGACTGATGATTGCGTGGAGGGCATCAGTAACATGTGAGGGTGAGGCTTCTTGAAAAAGAACAATTTCACCGGTTATAATATTATTCATTCACATTTTCCTTCCTATACAATTCTTCCTAAGTTCCACATGTCCTGCTGCTTCTCCCTCTGAAACGGTACCACTGCAAAAGATAGCGTTGTAGCAGTTTCATCTGATCCTAAAGTTATCCGTGCACCCCAACACAAATATGGCAATGGATAAGATGGCCAAGCAGTGTCTCGCCTGAGTCAGGAGTCAGGCGGCCTGATAGTACATGGGCTTCTCAGTTCTCTCTCAACAACTGACATATTCAAGTTGTTTACTTAACTGGTAGGTGTTACATGATAAGAACTCCATCAATATGGCACTCCATTCAGCACTCTGTCTTCTTGCTTAGTAATGTCTCCAAGAATCTTATTTTTGTAACAGTTGTTGCCTAAAATGATATGGTACCTATTCGTGTGTCACTGTGGTATAGTAACTGATAGCCAATTTTAAGTGACTTATCAGTACATGATTAAGGATGCATTCCTATTAAAGATCCCAATTCATTTCATCCACGGGTAAGAACGTATTAGGTGACACATACTCAAAATATCATTTACTCTATGCTGGTCAACATGGTATCTACAATAAGAGTGCAAATAGCTCCCATTTGAAATTTGATATGAAGCATTGCTTGTATTGCTCGTGTAAAGGTAAAATGTTTTAGTATGGCAAAAGCTGCATATGTGATTGATTACAACTGAGCATTATATTGCAAGAGCACTTTTGCAAACAAAACAATGAAATGGTCTACTTGGTACTCGCATGCAGAAGCATTGTCAATAAATCTGACTTCATCTAACGCAACCTTGAATAATCAAATTGAGAATCTCAAGCATCTGGAACAGATGCTAACTAAGACGCCTGAGCTGTTGTCACAGGCTCGATGGAGAGGACAAGAGGGAGAATGGTGGCAGAGTATCCAACCCAGCTTTTCTTTCCCCATCCTTACAATCCTGAGCCGCTCAAATTTCTCCGAGAAAGACATAATAGGTGGTTGCAATTGACAGACCCACAGGATTCTAGTCTGTAAATCATGGCTGTAAACAAACCTGTTCAGCCTTTGGTACTAAGAAATACTACAATAATATACGGACATCGGTCACCCTTTTTAGTAGTATCCTCACCTATTTGATTAAGGTACAGTCAAAGTACCGTATGTATTCCATCTTAATGGACATATCTTTTCCAACCACCACAAAAATTTCTTATGAATTAGGCACAATTAAGTTACCTACCATTCCTATCAATGAAACCTATAGGGATGTCAGTATAAATTTGGTACCACACACTCGTTGAGCAGTATTCCTGCGTTTGCCACTCCACACACAACCTGATAATGCCTCTCCTTTTAGAGAACATATTAGAGAGAAGTGGAGAAGAAGAAAAAAAAGTGAGGCATGGGAATTTGAGGCGTTGGGAAAGAGGCACATTATCTCTGGGCCTGCCACTCCAGATCATGTATATCTGGAGCATCTATATTTTACCCAGGGTGCCAATAGCTTAGCAGCATCCTAGCTGCTGACAGGTCTCTCAGGATCATGGTTGGCCTTAGAACAGACTACTTAGATTTGTCAGGAGTTTGAGAATTTGGTAATCCAGTAGGAACTATCTGGCCGGTGGCCAATCAAGCTGTAGAGAGTGCAGACACCGTTGCTTGGCAAGCAGCAACGATATGGTGGAGGAAACTGCAAGTAGCAACGATATGATCTAGAGGATGCCCGATTCACATGCACTGGAGTGAATTCTGGCCGCCGATTGCTGCCCCTGTGCAGGTCACAGTCACACACACGGGACCTCCTCCTGGAGATGGAGGGAGGAGAAAAACTCCGCCCCTTCCAATCTTTGCCCTTCGCAGGCACCTGAAGTTGGGCTCCGGTGGAAAGCTGGAGGCATGGGGGATGCGGCCCAGCCCCAATCACCACCTCAGTCGCCCCTACAAGAGAGAGCGACAGGCAGTCCATTTGGAATGATGAATCAATAAGTGCAAATAGTTCCCAATTAAAAGCTTGACACGAAGCATTGTATTTCTCCTCTCGAAGTATAATGTTTTTAGTCGAGCCAGTACCTCCCGCCGCCACCAGCGGCCATCACGCCATCATGGGTGCTAGGGTTTGCCAAAGCTCCAACAAACCATATTGCTCACTGCAGATCCCCTCTTTCCCACCCCCGCCACGACCTGGCTCGGCCGCCGCCAGAACCTGAAGCCACCTGTCTCTATCCCCGCCACCTGGCCTACCTGCCTCCCCATAGTCGGCCCTTTCTATGCCTGCCAAAGTTGGAGAAGAAAGAGGGAGGGGCTAACCGAAACCCTAGCCGCCACGCCAGAGCTTGGGAAGACGACGACGGGCACAAATCTAGGAGGCGGAGGGATCAGCCTACACCATCATGGCGCTACCGCCACCGGAGAGGAGAAATTAAGGACCCAAGGAGGTGGGCATCGCTGAATCCGATGGCCCCCATCGTGTCCTCATGCGGATCCAACGCTCTAGAAATCACGTGCCTGCATAACACCAGAGTGTTCTGTAACATTAGTCTTTTTGTATGGTAAAAGCTTACATATGTGATGCAACCGGGCATTGTATTGCAGCAGCACTTTTTAAACAAAATAGTTAAATGGCCTTTATTCAGTACTCAACTACTGGTATGCAAAAGCATTGTCAACACATCAGGCTTCATGTAACGCAATACTTGAAGAATCAAATTGAGAATTTCTTGCAACTGGGAATGGATGCCTAGATCCTGTCATCAATTGGGCACTAGGGTCAGAAGCGCCCAAGCTATCATCATCATCAGGGCGGTGCTACGCCATGTCGTCACACTACACCACAACCCTTAATTAGCGACTGACTTGAAGTTGTTAAAAGGGTTGTACAGCGATTGACCGTCCGTTGCTGTTAGATATAACGACGGACCCTTGCAGATGCTATTGAAGTTGTCATTGTATGTGGCATGCGGTGGGGGGCATGTGCGTGGAGGCTGCGGGCAGCGAGAGAGAGCAGAGAGAAAGTGAGGCTATGTGATCTCTCTCTGGGTGAGAACTAGGGTTTACATGACTTTTGGGCCAAAATTTTCACAAGTGGGCCAAAAAAATCGCGCCAACGGACATTGATATTTAGCAATGGACATTCCGACTCAGCTACAAAGGTATAGCGACTAACCATTCAACGCAAAAAGCAAAATACATATAGCAACGAACCATCCATCAAAGTATTCAATTTTAGCCCGTCGACGGTTCGAAGGAAACATTTAGCAACTGACCATTCAACGGTAATTATTATCTTTAGCAACTGACCATTCAACGCTAGACACACAGGGCACTGGCTTGAGGGAGTGGGTAGTTGCTGATCAAACGAGCCGAGTGGCGGCATATACGAACTGGCATTGATGGAGGACAAGAGGGTTAAGGCTGCAACCCACTTTTTCACTAATCCTTATGTTGACGCCGAATTGGGTATCCACACTCGATAAGGAGCTATATCGCTCGATGTAGGGCAAGCCGACTTCTAGGTCAGCCAGTGTCTAGGGGATGTCCACACCTGGACCTTGTGCCTCCAACGATGAGCGCGATATGCAAGACGCATCTCCGGAGGAGCCTCGCCGGGAGCGCGATACGCAAGACACACCGGCGAGGTCTCTTGAGACATGAAAACCCCACATGCCCGATACGGACCCCGTTTGGGCGTGCAACAGCTATGGGCTTCTCTAGCCGGCCTGACCGCTCTAGAGCTTCACCGTCATTGATCAACCATCCATGCAGTGCCAACGACTAACGAGGAGAAGTAGAGAGGAAGATAGAGGGTGAACCACCGAAAAGCCTACTTTGTAGATGTATTTTAACAATTGGATGGTTGAGAAGTTAATCGGTCATGATCTCATATATATAGAGGGGGGTGGTCTTATCCCAATAGGAAACCACTCTGAAACTTATTCCCCAAGTTTCCTATAAGCTAGGAGAGATTTGGTTCACAATGCAAAAGACTAAATTTGAATAGAATCCTCCCTGAACCGGTAGATGTCAACGCCTGACCCTCGGGCGCAACAAAGACTAACATCCAACCCTCAAACCAGGTAGCGATCAGCGTCGGGCGAACACGGACGACGTCGGGCGAGGCAGACCGACGCGGGGCGATGCAGACCGACATCGGACAAGATGGACCGACGTGGGGCAAATCAGACCGACGTCGGGCGAGGGGGCCGACCTCGAGCGAGGTGGACCGCCATCGGGCGAAGCGGGTCGGATCGACGCCGGTCAAGGCGGATCGACGTCAGGGGGAAACAGAAATCGTTGTCCGACCCTCGGGCGAGTCAGAGAACAATTTTGAATGTCAACACCTTAAGAGCCTGACCTACTCATATTGCTCTAGGAATTGGTAGTAAGTAGATGATAGGACATTGTCTGTAAATTAAAATGCTGTCGTAAACAAACCAATGAGGCAGAATTGGAAAAGTAATTAATGCAATAATATATGGACATTGGTCGCACCCTTTTAGTATATACCCACATATTTGATTAAAGTAATTTTAATATTTACGTATTTTTACCATTCAAACTATCTCGAAGAACGACCCATATCTTTTCCAACCACCACAAATATTTCTCATAAATTAGACACAAAAAATTAGTTACTTACCAATCAATAAACCCAAGGGATGCAAAGTATAAATATGGCTTCACACTTGCCTATACAATACTATCTCTGCAGAAAGCCACATACGACCGTGATGGGGTCTCTCCTTTTACTTAACATATTAGTGTCAGTTGATGAGAGAACTGGAAAACAAGAAAAACGTGGCGCATAGGAATTTGAGACATCGAGAAAGAGCCACATGCTGGTCCTCCTCCACTTTCTGCCACTCCGGATCAAGTATATCCGGCAAATCTATTTTACCCATGGGGCCAATAGTTTATCAACATTCTGGCCGCTGACAGGTCTATATGGATCACAATTGGCCTTACTAGAGCCTAGTTAGACTGATCACGAGTTTGAGAATGGCTATTCAGTTGGCGCCATATGGCCAGTCGCCAATCGGCATGTGGCACTACTTTGGTTGAGGACATTATCCAGTAAGCGCTATATGGGCGGTGGCCAATCACAAGCGGCACTGCTTCGGTAGAGGTCTGGAGGACCCTGCTGGAGTGTCACACTGGCTCTGATCCTGAAACTGCCAACATAAGGGCAAGGTACATTGAGCTCTTCATGTTCAAAACTGCGTAGTACTATCTTGCTATTGTTTCTGAACTGGCAACAGAACTGCCTGATTATACAAATTTACTATTATTATTTATCCTTTCATCCTACCTATAAGATTCTTCCCAAGTTCCATCTGCCCTGCTGTTAACAATAACGATGCTGGTAGCAGTTTCATCTGGCCATAGAGCTATCCACTTCCCACACATACGTACTGAACGTGGTTGCACAATGCATGCACCCACAAAACCAATCTGATTTCTGGACAAAACAGCATAGGCTTTTCCGTTCTCCTGACAATTGGCTGACAGAATTTGTTTACTCGCATGGCACATATTAGCAACTTGTTAGGCAGTTAGCTTTTACAATCATGTACGATTTCAAAAGGCCACAACATGCACATGTTTCAAACAACATGAGAAATTGAGAATGTTTGGTTTCAATGCAATCTACAGAAGCACAAGAGTAAAAGAATCGCAAACATTGCGCAGAGTTGGTATGTACCAATACCGACCAATGATGATGAGAATCACAAATTGGCACAAGAACCTTTCAAAGTGCTCTGACTGGCTATCAAAATACCAAATTAGTTACATAATAAAACAACTAGATCAAATAGCATGTATACGTACATTGTTAATACTAGAGACCAGGCATCTTGCTGGCATAAAAGAAACCGTTCTTGACCACTGCTTTCTGAGAATCTAGGTTCGGATTGTATTGTATAGCCAAAAGACAGACTTGAACTTGATCTTTAATTGCATACTACATAATTGGGTATTTGAGGAGTACCTACTCTTGCCTAGATGACTAGATGTCAGGGGATATAGGATAGCCGATCAGATAATGATCGGCTGGCCGGCCGGTGCTAGGGGCGACGCCGCCGCAGGTGCGCACCTGACGGCTGATGCTAGATCGGAACCTAAGCGGCAAGGCAACATTTGGCCTTCTCCAATTAACGTACGCGGCCTTGATGGATCATTGGATCGGATGGGTTGAAAGCTTGGACTGCATACTGCTGCTGGGCTGAGCCAGACTGCAGACTGCAGCTGCCGCTGGGCCACTGGGATCTCCCCAAAATTTTGGTGGGGTGGTAGCAGGCAAAAAATCAATCGCTATATGGGGTTACAGCAAATTCGTCAGTGTCGTCGGTGTTGAGGATAGATACATTCATGTATAGAGTTTTGACCGTGAGATGTAAACTGCCATAGGCAGTGCGCGCGATCACCACGCGCACGACGCGCACGCAGTGCGCCAGGACGGTTGCGAAGCGCACCTCCCTGAATGTAACCTATATGTATTCACAGAGATCAACAGAGATGATTGTTGGCTCCCATTCTATCTCTTCTACATGGTATCAGCTGACGAGGTCCCTCCTTTCCTGCGCTAACCACCGGTCGCCGCGATCTCCATCTGCCGAGCCACAGCGAGCGTCGCCGATCTCCGGCCACTCTTTCCCCTCCCTCATGGATCTCCATCCCCTCTTCGACGCCAACCTCGAGGACGGTGCAGGTGCCGAGTCGTCCTCCCACTCTTCCGCGGACGATGACCAGTGGCGGAGGGAGGGGGGGGGGGGGCTGGAGGGGGCCAGGCACCCCCCAACGTCCTGTTTGGTGTTCCTACCATATAACCATATAATCTCATGATTAGTAGCTAAAGATGGTAACTTGTGCATGCCGTTTAGCCCTTCAAACTTCAGTATAGTCTACATGGGTGCGTTGGTAATAAGCGTGTAGGCTTTCCATCAGCTCCTCTGCCTATATGCATGCCTTCTGAATTTCGACACTCACGCACCTTTCAGCCGCTGACACAGTCGGATATAGCACAACGGCTATGAATCTACTAATAAATAGTATACAATAGCTAGCATAATTTTATACCTTAGGATTTTTCTTCATTAAATAAATGTACTTTCTATAATGGATATGTATCTCATATATCTTTATTATTTGTTGCCATATTTTTCACTTTCACCTCAACATTGCTACATTCTGACTTCCTTTATTAAAGGTTGCTGACTAGGAGTCTCAAAAAATTTTGAGAGTACCTTGGCCCTTCATATTTGAATTCTATATAAATCTTCGCAAACATCATAGCCCCCCTATGTTTCAATCCTGGCTCCGCCCCTGACGACGACATCTCCTTCACCGGCAGCGCTGGCGACGCCGTCTCCACTCCTCCTGTCAGCCGTCCTCCAGACAGTCAACATCAAGTCCCACGTCCCCGTCGTGCTCGAACTCGCCAATCCCAACTATGATGAATGGCAGCTGCTTCTTCGACGCCTTCCTCGGCAAGTTCAACCTTGACTCCCATGCCTCCTCCAAGCCCACGGCCAAGCAGCGCCATGATCTGGAGTGGTGCATCGTCGATCAGTGCATCGTGAGCCGGCTCTACATCTCCATCGCCAAGGACAGTGCGCAACATCGTGCGCACGCCGAAGGCCACGACGTTCCGCATCTGGCGCTCTATCCACGACCAGTTTCGCGACAATGAGCTTCACCGTGCAGGTGTACCTAGGAGGCGGAGTACCAGAATCTGGTGCAAGGCGACATGGATATGACTCAGTACACCGGCCGTCTGAAGTAGCTGGCCGACGCGCTCCTGGGATGTCGGGCAACTGGTGCAGCGAGACCAGCCAGGTGCTCAACATGCTGCGCTGGCCTCAGCAGCAAGTATCGCCATGCAATTTCGGCCATCACCTATCGGCAACCTGCCCCACACCTTCCTCTCGGCGCGCTCGTACCTTCTCCTGGTGGAACAATACGACAAAGAGCATGCCAAGACGACGACACAGCATGCACTCATCACCACTGGTGGTGACCGTCCCTCAGCACCAGCTCCCACCGCGCGTGGCGACGATTCCGGCCTCAACTCCAACATGACGACTCCCAAGTCCACGGCGCCCACCAACAACAACTCGTCTCGTCCCGACTACCATCGCAATCGTGGGCGCGGTCATGGCCTGCGGCAATGGCGGAGGTGGCCCACCTCGCCCGCCTACCGGATGGGCACCGGGTCACAACCCATGGACCGGCATGGTCCAGGCCATGGTCCATGCCGTTCCGTGCGCCTGGGTCCAGCGTCCTTGGCCCACGGCCAGGGACTCCACCGCAGCAGGCCTACATCGTCGGCACTGCATCGCTGTACAACGTTCCTCCACCCCCGACACAGACGCCGACGGACCCGTGAAACCAGTAGCCTTGCTCGCGGCAGCTGAACATGGCACAGAGTCCGCCGACGGGACCCCAGACCGCCGAGTGGTTCCTTGACACCGGCGCATCGTCTCTCATGGCCCCCAACGCCGGTAACTTTCGCAATCCCAAACCCGTTCTTCATTCTGCACCCATCACGGTCAGCAACTGGTTCCACCATGCCCGTCACCCACCATGCTTCCACTACAATAACTACCACTACTACACCCCTTCGTCTCAACAATGTCTTAGTCTCTCCGTCTTTGGTCAAGAATCTAATTTTTGTGCGCGCATCTCACACGCGATAACAATGTCTCCATCGAGTTTGACCCTTTCGGTTTTTCTGTCAAGGATCTTCCAACCCGATCGGTGATCCTCCGATGTGATAGCACCGGCGAGCTGTACCCCCTAGCCCCTGCCACGCTTGAAGCCATGGTCACCACCGCTCCCAGCATCGATCTCTGGCATCTGCGCCTGGGGCACCCGGGCCGCCATGTCCTCCAACAGTCACTTCCCCAACTCAAGTTCACCTCCACCAAGCAGTCTCCTTCCCTATGTGAAGCTTGTCAGCTTGGCAAGCATGTTAGATTGCCGTTTGCTTTCTCTACATCAGTTTCTTATGTACCCTTTCAGCTTGTTCATGGTGACATTTGGACCTCCCTTGTACAAATTTTCTCAGGATTCAAATACTATCTTGTTATCATTGATGATTTTACTCATTATGTTTGGACATTTCCGTTATGTCAGAAATCTGAGGCTCTAGCTTGCATTTTGGCTTTCCATGCCTATGTCTCCACTCAATTTCAACTTCCATTGATCGCTTTCCAGACCGATAATGGCAAAGAATTTGACAACCACGCGCTGCGCAGCTTCCGCACTACCCATGGCATTGCGTTTCGATTGTCCTGTCCATATAGCTCGCAACAAAACGGAAAAGCCGAAAGAATCCTCCGAACAGTCAATGACTGCATCCGCAGCTTGCTTCTTCATGCTGGCATGCCACCAGCATACTGGGTTGAGGCTCTGGCCACGGCAACATTCCTCATCAATCGTCGACCATGTCATACTAGTAGGCCCAATCACCCCTTTTCAGCTACTGCTTGGTGAACCTCCCTCATACAATCTACTACGCGTCTTCGGATGCCTCTGTTTTCCCAATCAGTCAGCCACCACGCCCCACAAGCTCAGTGCCCTGTTCCACACCATGCGTGTTCCTCAGGTACCCTTCTGATCATCGTGGCTACCGCTACCTGGATCTTCACAGTCGCTGGGTCATCACCTCTCGCCATGTCACATTTGACGGAACTCAGTTCCCATTCTTTCGACTAGCTAGCAACACCACCCGACAATAGCTGGACCAGCTACAGTGCCTGACGACACAGCAATTCTGCCGGGCACCGTTACACGCGTGGTTCCACAGCCACCGATCACCACATCACCCGTGAGTGCTCCATCCTCTTCTTCATCATCGCCAGATCACA
The DNA here is from genome assembly GCA_038502445.1 of Eremochloa ophiuroides. NCBI lineage: Eukaryota > Viridiplantae > Streptophyta > Magnoliopsida > Poales > Poaceae > Eremochloa > Eremochloa ophiuroides. Next base: position 21,312,336 of record JAHLJS010000001.1, on the reverse strand, counting down.
CACAGCCACGTCCATCTCCTGCATCCAGCTCACCAGCACCTTCCGCTGGTGCACAGCCAGTTGCCGCGCCCACAGCTGGTCACTCAATGGTCACCCGTGCTCGCGCCGGGATATACACAAGCCCAATCCTCGCTATGCCTTGGCATCTAGTACAGCTACCATTTCCCTAGTTCCCACCTCTGCCAGTGCAGCACTCAAGGACCCGAATTGGCGCGACGCCATGGCACTTGAGTTTGAAGCCCTTTAACGGAATCGTACTTGGCGTCTTGTGGACAAGCCTCCCGGTGCCAATGTGGTCTCTGGGAAATGGGTCTTCAAACACAAGCTCAACCCAGATGGCAGCCTCGAATGCTATAAAGCACGCTGGGTTGTGCGCGGCTTCACTCAACTGAGCCGGCATAGACTTTGGCGAAACATTCACTCCGGTGGTCAAACCGGCGACCATTCCCACGGTGCTCACCATTGCAGCCTCGCGTCGCTAGGACACAAAACAGCTGGACGTATCCAATGCATTCCTGCACGGCCATCTTCAAGAGCGCGTGCTTTGTCAAGCCAGTCGGCTTTGTTGATCCGACGCAGCCGAATGCCATATGCCTCCTCGACAAGTCCCTCTATGGCCTCCGTCAAGACCCCACGCCTGGTTCAACCGCTTCGCCGATTTCGTCATCAAGCTCGGCTTCCACGCCACCCAATCAGACTCTTCGCTGTTCGTCCTCAACCGGAGGCACGACATCGCCTACCTTCTGCTGTACGTGGACGACATCGTCCTCACTGGGTCCAGTGCTGCTCTGCTCAATGACATTGTAGCGCTCCTACAGACCGAGTTCGCTGTCAACGACATGGGTGCCCTCAGCTTCTTCCTCGGCATCGATGTGAAACGCACCAAGGACGGCTTCTTCCTGTCCCAAGAGCAGTACGCAGAGGAGATACTGGATCGTGCCGGCATGACTCAATGCAAGCCAGTGTCCACACCGATCGACTCCGCCGGCAAGCTGTCAACCACTGGGGATGCCATCGACGACGCCTCCTCCTACAGAAGCTTGGCTGGCACCCTCATGTACCTCACTGTGACCAGGCCAGACCTATCGTACGCCGTGCAGCAAGCGTGCCTGCATATGCACGATCCAAGGGCGCCACACATGGCCATGCTGAAACGGACTCTTCGATACCTGCGCGGCACGACTGTCGCTCGGCCTCCAGCTCCGTCCGTCGTAGGATCTTTCGGTGGCTGCATACTCTGACGCCGACTGGGCCGGCTGCCCGGACACACGGCGATCAACCTCGGGATTATGCGTCTTCCTCGGCGAGTCCCTCATATCGTGGTCATCCAAGCGCCAACCCACGGTGCCACGCTCCAGCGCCGAAGCGGAGTACCAGGCCATGGCAAACACCACCGTCGAGTGCATCTGGCTGCGACAGCTTCTGGGTGAACTCCGGTGCTCCATTTCCAAGGAAACCATGGCTTACTGTGACAATGTGTCGGCAGTGTATATGTCTTCAAACCCAGTTCACCACAAGCGCACCAAACATATAGAGCTCGAGATCCACTTCGTCTGGGAGCGCGTCCAGCTCGAGGATCTCCATGTCCTTCATGTGCCGACAGGCGAGCAATACGGGGACATCATGACCAAGGGTCTCCCTCGAGCAACGTTTGAAGCATTTCGTTCTAGTCTGTGCATTGTTCCAGTCACATGCCAGACTGCGGGGGGGTGTTGAGGATAGATACATTCATGTATAGAGTTTTGACCATGAGATGTAAACTGCCATAGGCAGTGCGCGCGATCACCACGCGCACAACGTGCTCGCAGTGCGCCAGGACGGTTACGAAGCGCACCTCCCTGAATGTAACCTATATGTATTCACAGAGATCAACAGAGATGATTGTTGGCTCCCATTCTATCTCTTCTACAGTCGGACCCCGATGGTTGAACATGGCTTCGCCATATCCCTGGGCTGCAAGCCTGCAAGACAGATACTCCTGGCTACTTGTTGCTTTGTCGATGTATCTTTTGGTAGCAGCATAATTGTACTCTGCTTTAACACATGCCTTCGTCATTTGCCTGTTAGCGTAGATTTTAGGCTCAATTCTCTAGTAGAGATGTACCACACATGGTTCTGCATAGTTGGCTTCTAAGGTGCGTTATGTTTGAACTATAATCCTGTAATCTGGTATCCTCAGAAACTTGCTTTCAATAAATTAGGGCGAAAGTTACCTCGGGTCTGTCTATAAGACAACCAACAGAGTGTAAATCTGCAGTCCGTGGAACATGCACATGGGTAAGATCACCATAACTTAGCAGTTTCCTCCATGTAAATTAACATTTTAGCTCAGCCACTCCATGCAAAGTAAATTTTTAAACAATTCATGCTAAAGAAAACAAGTGACGAATTAGAAGCATTAAACCTTGTTGGTGATGTCAGATTATGTATAAATGCATACTATCAAATCAGATGAGCAAAATTATGAATGATGTGTCACAACAGATAAAAACAATAGGCACAGAATGACAGAAGAGAGTATCTCAATCAGCACATCACGTCTGGTCGCGGCGTGTGCATGGCCCAGGCCTACTAACTCGATCCCTCCTCGCCAACTTGCCTTTACGAGCATACAGTAGCTTTCTGTTTAAGTTGAACATCTTTGGATCCTTATGGGTTTCTTATGTTGTACTAATCCCACTTCCGCTTAGTACTGATTGTGGGTGTTTCGAATTTTTTGATTAATTTCTAAACTAGATACGGTCCTAGTCCAGTTAATCCAATAGTATACGGGAATTCTTTGTTTGATAATCGATCGCCCTGCCATGATGCTGATGCTGCAAGCCCCAGGCACGTGGCACCACCACCACAAATGGCGTCCCCCCCCCCCCCCCCCTTGGCGCGTGTCCATAGCCAACCACCATGACTAGACGCGGCATCTCCAACTCAAGTGGCGTGCTCATCCTTTGCTTTGAGCGGCAGTGCGCTATATATACTAGAGAAGAATGGAGTGGATGCTTGGGCTATAAAAAGCAAGCAGGGGTATGAGCGACTGGGCGTTATAGTTGGGCCAGATGAAAATGTTTGATACTTCTCAGCACTGAGCCTCCTATTTTTTATATCCCTTGATGGACTGTCCATATTTTTTTTAGCAAAACTGTCTCGTTTCTCATGAAATAAATATAAACTAGTTGCCTACATATCGATAAACCCATACCACTGCCAGTATATATGAACAAGCCAGTCTAGATAGCACCTCTTCTTTTGGTGAATATATTAGTGTTAGCGTGTCAAAAAAAAAAAAGAGAGAGAGAGAGAGGATGGACAGAACAGAAAAAAAAAGAAAACACGTGGCATGGGAATTTGAGACACCAGGAAAGAGGCATATGCTGGTCTTGTTCATGCGGCTGCATCTATGGGCTGAACTATCTCCATTCGGTGCAGCTGTTTCACGCATTGTGACAATGGTTTAGCGACGTCCAGGTCCTGGCCGCCGTTAGGTCTCTCTCCAGATTACAGTCGGCCATAAAAAAGAGCTAATTTCAGAGATCATGTGTTTGAGAACGGTTTTCCAGTCGGCGCCATACAACCGGTGGCCAATCCGTGTCACTGTAGAGTGTCCAGTATGGACACAGCAGCTGCGACAGCTCTCGATCGGGAAGTGGCAGCAGCCCGCGAGTAAAGCGCCGAAGGTAGACATTAGCAACTTGTTAGGCAGGGAGGTTTTCCAAGCACGCACAGCTTCAGCATCAGCATCAGCATCAGCATGAATATGTTCCACAACGTGATAATGTTTGGACCCAATGTAAATAAGAACAGAGCAGAAGGAATCAGAAACGCTGCAGACAGCTCGTAACTACCCAATTATATTGCTGGAACCTTTGCTCCCTTATATAAAAAACTACACAATTATATTGACAATCACAAGCTGTCGCAAGAACCACAATGACCCATTTTATGTAATAAAATGACACTCCTCGCAACATTCTTGTAACAATACTATCTGATGAGGAAGTGTAAGGTGCAGAAGAGGATTATCTCAACCACTAAATGAGCTCACATCCAACTTCTCAAACTGCAGTGTTCAATGGCTGCAAATCACTACAGCTTCAACTGAATATGCAACAGCCACAGCGGCTGAAAGCTGCAGCAAATGGGGCTAGAAGGGACTTATACAATTTCTGTGTTCAACAAGATGACACATTAACATGGACTTGTACAATAATGTGTTAGGATTTTAGTACAAGTAGTGCGCCTACAAATATATGAGGAAATACAACACAGATATAACCAAATCAGCTTGCAGCTTCCTTTTCAAAACAGCTCCAACCTCCAAGGGTTAGAGCCACACATGTAGTCTGTACTACCCTGTCCCTAATGACAAAGAAACTGACATGAAAGGTGTAAACAACTGAAACAAGCATAGGTTGCTATATACTCCCTCCGCTTCAAATAAAGACATTTTTAACTTCTATAGATTCATAACTTTTGCTATGCACCTAATTATAAGTTATGTCTATATATATATATATATATATATATATATATATATATATATATATATAATATATATATATATATATAGAAATGTCAAAATGTATTATAATTTGGAAGAGAGGGAATAGTTTATGAAACAATAGAGAGAGCTTATATCATTAAATAGATGGGATACCTATCCAAATTTCTTGCAATTTTGTATCGATACTTTACCGATATGCATCTGCCGTGTATGACAAGCTACGGGACGTTGTAAACAAACTCATTTACCCTTCAGGAAAAAATGAAATAAATATATACTGCCTCATTGGCTATTTTTATGAAGACCAAGGACAAGGAGGAAGAATTAATAATGTAGATCGTTATTTCACCTGCCCTCAAGTCTGCTACACCCTCCGTGTTAGAGATCCAGCCTAGCGTTGGGCGTGGTCTGAGGCACGATGTTGTATGAGGGAAAAATGGGGCGTGCCTCGTATGTTCATCTATCGGCTACCTCGCTCAGCATATATGGTTCAATTCAAGTTTGATACGCAAGCGTATGAACGAGTGGGCTTATAGCTGGGCCCAATACAATGGGCCAGATGGAAACGTTTGACACATTGATATCTCTCGATGGCCTGTCCATATTTTTTTCGACCAAACATATCTCATAGAATTAGCATAAATTAGTTGGCTTTAGTTATCAACACTAGACCATTTCTATTGGCCATCATCTCCTCTCTCGTCTCGCTAGACAGGCGAACCCATGTTATTCGGTCTCCGCTGGGAGAGCCGGTGGTTTTCCTCACCTCTGATGGCCGTTGGGCCTGTGCAAGGTGGTGAAGATCCATCCCTCCTTATGCCGGTGTCGTCTGTGCCGGCCTTGAGGTCCCTCTCCATGTGCTCTAGGGCAATCCACAGGAGCTCAGGGAGCCAGGTGAAGCTCGATTTTTCAACTCCTATCGGCAAAACAGCTTGGTCACTCATGATGAGAAGTAGTAGTTTTTGCCTGTGCTACATGATCAGGAGGAGCAGCAGTAGTAACAGTGTTAGCATGCCCTTGGAGTTTTATCCTTATTCTTATCAAGTAATTACATCATTGGCTTTGACGACACTATATATTGTCTGACTTATCTACTATCTATTGCTTTTTTTCTTTTGTGGTTGTTGGCTCCGTTACTTCCTTACATGAACTCACAGTATTGTAATCCCAATTAAACTACACTACTACATAAAATCTTTTGAGAGTTGTTTGTAATTTTTTCTCCGAGGCGGGCAAAAAGTATTCTTATTTGTAAAGTTATTTCTGCTCTAGTCTCAATTTCATCATTGTCAATTATGATGTGTTCTGTACTAATCCAAATGTTCAATTGTGACTTGTAAAAGTTGTGACATCGAGATCCTTCATGGGCACTCGATAGTTAGTCTACTGGGATAGTTTGGATTCGTGCTGCATAGTTGCTAACGTCATACAAGATGACAGCCTAGTTGTACTTTGTATAAATTACATGGTTCTACAAGGATGATCCAAAGTTTAAATTCACAAGAGTGCACAAGAATTGCACAATTCTTAAAGACTTGGACACTGGTTTAATTTTTATTAAGAAAAGCTTGTCACCTAAAGGAAACTAAGCCTTCCTTGATTTGGCATCAACGAAGATTGGTCAGCCACATGGTAGAAGTGGGAAAAAATAAAGAGGAGAGATTTGAGCTAAGGGGATTTATCTACTATATAGGTATATAGAGATTCTGAGTAACCTAATACTATAAAAAGTAAAAAAAAAACAAGATATTTTGAGTTCTGTAATCCCCTGACTTCAGATGGATTCACGTTATAGCATTAAATATGAGGTACAACAAATTTGTTACCTACCAATGAATAAACCAATATAGTTATATATATGGCACCACGCACATATCTGAACAAGCATCATACAGATGTGCCGCGCTCCTCTCCTTTTTGTGAACACATCACTATTAGCAAACACAGATGAATGAGAGGGAACTAGGAAAAGGGAAACAATAAGTCATGGGAATTGGAGACATCGTGAATGAGGCACATGCCAGTTCCAATGTACAATGGCCAACGGCGAGTACAAACCGAGGGCAGTCAGTTCTTTCCTGCAGTTTCGGCGCTGACCCACGTCCTGGTGCCACAACTAGTTTATGCAAGGTGCTAATGCTTTGCCAACATGTTGGCGGGCTGGTTTCACAAAATCACAGGCGATCACAGCTTAGGCATATGAACATGTGTCTATGGGAGCAAACTGTGCCCTAGCTAGCGCACCACACTGAACACCATGCATGCTGTAGCAGCACTCAAATTGTGGCAGCTCCGTCAGTCATGACTTTCTGGTCTAGTGTGGCTCTAATCCTCTCTAAGGCTGATGTTGAACCATGGGCCTAGTGCAAGTGTGCGAGTGGCATTTATGCCTACTGTTGGGCTGTTGGCTGGCATCTTTGCCGAAATCATGTCGGCCCACAGGCATGTCATTGGATAAACATATTGCGTACTGTGATGGACCCGTGGGGCACAACAATGACAAGAGAACAATAAATCTCTCTTTTTTCTTCAACACCGGCGACGCCACCACTGCACATCCATCGGTGTGTGTTTTCCTAAAGTTAGATAGGATTGTCACAAGAACCCAATGAATGCATACGTTAGCCCTGCAGCTGAAAGGTTAAAACTACAACTGAAACAGTGGCAGTGTCAGAACTTAAAAACCGTCAACTGATGATGCTGCATGGAGGGCATCAGTAACATGTGAGGGTGAGGCTTCTTGAAAAAGAACAATTTCACCGGTTATAATATTATTCATTCACATTTTCCTTCCTATACAACTCTTCCTAAGTTCCACATGTCCTGCTGCTTCTCCTTCTGAAACGATACCACTGCAAAAGATAGCGATGTTGTAGCAGTTTCATCTGAACCTAAAGTTGTCCATGCACCCCAACGCAAATATGACAATGGATAAGATGGCCAAGCAGTGTCTCTCCTGAGTCAGGAGTCAGGCGGCCTGATAGTACATGGGCTTCTCAGTTCTCTCTCAACAACTGACATATTCAAGTTTTTTACTTAACTGGTAGGCGTTACATGATAAGAATTCCATCAAAATGGCACTCCATTTAGTAGTCTGTCTTCTTCCTTAGTAATGTCTCCAAAGATCTTATTTTTGTAACAGTTGTTGCCTAAAATGATATGGTACCTCTTCGTCTGTCACTGTGGTATATATAGTAACTGATAGCCAATTTTAAGTGAATCATTCGGTACGTGATTAAGGATGCATTCCTAATAAAGATCCCAGTTCATTTCATCCACATGTAAGAACTGTATTAGGTGACACATAGTCAAAATATCGTTTACCCTATGTTCATCAACATGGTATCTACGATAAGAGTGCAAATAGCTCCCATTTAAAATTTGATATGAAGCCATTGCTTGTATTGCTCGTGTAAAGGTAAAATGTTTTAGTATGGCAAAAGCTGCATCTGTGATTGATTGCAACTGAGCATTATATTGCAAGAGCACTTCTGCAAACAAAACAATGAAATGGCCTATTTGGTACTCACACGACGAAGCATTGTCAACAAATCTGACTTCATCTAATGCAACATTGAATAATCAAATTGAGAATCTCATGCATCTGGAACAGATGCTATCTTAGACGCCTCAGCTGTTGTCACAGGCTCGATGGAGAGGACAAGAGGGAGAATGGTGGCAGAGTATCCGTACCAGTTTTTCTTTCCGCATCCTTAAGATCCTGAGCCGCTCAAATTTCTCCTAGAAAGACATAATAGGTGGTTGCAATTGACAGACCCACAGGATTCTAGTCTGTAAATCATGGCTGTAAACAAACCTGTGGTCAGCCTTTGGTACTAAGAAATACTACAATAATATACAGACACCGGTCACCCTTTTTAGAAGTATTGTCCTCACCTGTTTGATTAAGTTACAGTCAAAGTTGCTTATGTATTCCATCTTAATGGACCACATATCTTTTCCAACCACCACAAAAAATTCTTATAAATTAGGCACAATTTAGTTACCTACCATTCCAATCAATGAAACCTATAGGGATGTCAGTATAAATTCGGCACCACACACTCGCTGAGCGTATAGCCATGCTTGCCACTTCACACAAAACCTGATAATGCCTCTCCTTTTAGCGAACATATTAGAGAGAAGTGGAGAAGAAGAAAAAGAACGTGAGGCATGGGAATTTGAGGCGTTGGGAAAGAGGCACATGCTGAAACTATGTCTGGGCCTGCCATTCCAGATCATGTATTTCTAGCGCAGCTATATTTTACGCTTGGTGCCAATAGCTTAGCAACATCCTGGCTGCTGACAGGTCTCTCAGGATCATGGTTGGCCTTAGAACAGACTACTTAGATTTGTCAGGAGTTTGAGAATTTGGTAATCCAGTAGGAACCATCTGGCCGGTGGCCAATCAAGCTGTAGAGTGCAGACACCTGTTATTGCAGCGGTGCTTGGCAAGCAGCAACGATATGGTGGAGGAAACTGCAAGTAGCAACGATATGGTCTAGGGGATGCCCAATTCACGTGCACTGGAGTGAATTCTGGCGGCCGATTGCTGTCCCGTGTAGGTCACAGTCACACACACGGGAGTTCCTCCTGGAGATAAAGGAAGGAGAAAATCCCAGCGCCTTCCATCCGTTGCCCTTTGCAGGCACCTGACCTTGGGCTCCGGTGGAAGGCTGGAGGCATGGGGGATGCGGCCCAGCCCCAAGCACCACCTCAGTCGCCCCTACAGGAAGAGAGCGACAGGCAGTCCATTTGGGTTGATGAATCAATAAGTGCAAATATTTCCCACTTAAAAAGCTCGACACGAAGCATTGCATTTCTCACTATTACACAACAGGCCTTTAGTCGATATCCAAAATGTACAATAGTAGCGGCGAATTTTGCGTCCAGGACAAAAAAGATCTTTAGTCTTGGTTCACAACTCTGATCGGGACAAAAAGTCCCGTGTCCAACGGCTATGGTGTCAGAATTCTGTAGGGAGCACTTTTAGTCCTCAGTCCGTGGTACAACCGGAGACTAAAGGTCAACCTTTAGTCCCGATTTGTGTTACAAGCCGAGACTAAACCTCTATCTTTAATCCTGATCAGGGACTAAAAGTCCCTCTCCTATTTAAACCACCTTCTTCTCCCCCAACCCGAGTCCGAGCAGACAGCTTTTGCCCTGTTCTTGTTGTGTTCTTGCTTGTTCTTGCTCTCTCATCTCCGGCCATTGATCTATCTCAAGACCTTTACTCCGCCATCGACTTCTTTAATGGTAAATAGCTTCATCCTCTCATGTTTTAGCAGTAGCATACATCATTTCAAGTATATATATTTGCTTTTTCTCATTTTATGATTTCTACGCCATTTTAAGCTCCAATCTCTCAAAGTATAATGTTTTTAGTCGAGTCTGTACCTCTCGGCGCCGCCAGCCGCCATCGTGCCCTCACAGGCACTACTAGGGTTTGCCGAAGCTCCAACGAACAATATTGCTCACGGCGGATCCCCTCTTTCCCTGCCCCCGCCATGACCTTGCTCGGCCGCCGCCAGAACCTGAAGCCACCCGCCTCTATTGCTGCCACATGGCCTACCTGCCTCCCCATGGTCAGCCCTTTCTATACCTGCCGAAGTTGGAGAAGAAGGAGGGAGGGGCTCGCCGAAACCCTATTTCGCCACACTAGAGCTTGAGAAGACGACAATGGGCACAAACCCTGGAGTAGGAGGGATCAGCCTACCACCACGGCTTCTACCGCCACCGGAGAGGAGAAAGGAAGGAGCCAAGGGGACAAGCGTCGCTGAATCCGATGGCCTCCATCGTGTCCCCATGTGGATCCAACGCTCTAGAAATCACATGCCTACATAGAACACCAGAGTGTCTTGTAACATTAGTCTTTTAGTATGGTAAAAGCTTACATATGTGATGCAACCGAGCATTATATTGCAGCAGCACCTTTTTAAACAAAACATTGAAATGGCCTATATTCGGTACTCATATGCAGAAGCATTGTCAACACATCAAGTTTCATCTAACGCAATACTTGAAGAATTAAATTGAGAATTTCTAGCAACTAGGAACAGATGCCTAGATCCTGTCATCAGTTGGGCACTAGGGTCAGATGCTACCAAGCTGTCGTCATCATTAGGGCGGTGTTGCACCATGTCATCATGGGAACCCTAGATACATAGGGCACTGGCTTGAGGGAGTGAGCAGTTGCTGATCAAATGAGCCGAGTGGCAGCATATACGAACCTGGCATTGAGGGAGGACAAGAGGAGAAACGTGGTTAAGGCTGCAACCCACTTTTTCATCAATCCTTTTGTGACGCCGAATTGGGTCTCCACACTCGATTAGGAGCTAGATCACTCGATGTAGGGCAAGCCAACTTCTAGATCGGCCAGTGCCCAGGGGATGTCTAGACCTGGACCTTGTGCCTCCAATGATGAGCACGATACATAAGACAAATCGCCGAAGGAGACTCACTGGGAGCGCGATACGCAAGATACGCCGGCGAGGTCTCTTGAGACCCGAAAACCTGACACGCTCAGGACGGACCCCCTTTAGGCGTGCAGCGGCTATGGGCTGCTCTAGCCGACCTGCCTGCTCTAGAGGTTCACCATCGTCGATCAACCGTCCATGCAGCTCTGATGAAGAACGAGAAGTAGAGAGAAAGATAGAGGGTGAACCACCGAAAAGCCTACTTATTATATGTCTTTTGACGATTGGATGGTTGAGAACTCAATCGGCCATGATCCTCATATGTATAGAGGGGGTGGTCTTATCCTAATAGGAAACCTTTCCGAAACTAATTCTCCAAGTTTCCTATAAGTGAGGAAAGATTTGCTTCATAATCCAAAAGGATAAAGTTGAACAGAATCCTTCCGGAGCCCGTAGATGTCACCGGCTGACCCTCGGGCGCGACGGAGACTAACCTCCAACACTCAAACCAGGTAGAAATCAGCGTCAGGAGAACGAGCGACGTCGAGCGAACTGTGGACGACGTCGGGTGAGGCGGACCTGACGTTGGGCGAGGCGAACCGACTTCGGTCGAGCAGACCGACGCCGGGTGAAACAACCGACGCCGGTCGAGACTAACCGACGACGGACGAGATGGACCTGACTTCAGGAGGATCAAACCGTCGTCGGGCGAGGGGCTAACGTTGGGCAAGGCGAACTGACATCGGGCGAAGTGGGTCGACGTCGGGCGAATCGGCGCGAGGGGGCCGACGTCGGACAAGGGGGACCGACGTTGGGCAAAGTGGGTCAGATTGACGTCGGGCAAGGCAGATCGACGTCGGACGAAATGGAAATCATCGTCCGACCCTCGGGTAAGTAGGAGAACAATTTTGAGTGTCAACGTATGCCCCCTAGTTTTTAGGTGAACAACACACATGAACCTGAAAACACAAGTAAAACCAAACAACGATGATACTCAACCCAACGGTTGTTTAGTGACAAAGGGCGATGTACGGTCAGTTTTTGTTCTAAGGGTGATATATGTATCGACCATTGTTGGAAAAGCACTTAGGCCTCTTGCCAAATACTTTGGAAAGTGTTTCTTCAAATACCTTCCATTAGTTGCTCTTGGGAGACCATCACCTTGCAATGTCTACAGCATATATGAGTTACCTATATGACTTTGATCCCTTTATAAGGATCTACCCTAGCTAGGTGACCACATGCCAAACACTTTAAACTCATCATATGCTTGTTGTACCACCAACAAAAGATCACCAAAATCTTTAACATATTACACTCCATGAATAGCAATATGGCCAAGCCGAATAAGAAAACTTCACATTCAGTCTTGAATTTTGGCGTGAATGTATTTTAACCGACTTGATGTCTCAAACAACATACTCCCTCCGTATTGGAAAAAAGATGATGTTTTGGAAAAGGTCTTGGTCAAACATTAGGAATATAAATCATGAATAACTTTTAAATTGTTGAGTTTGAAAATATGAAAACTATATAAATAGATTTGTCTTCAAATATATTTTCATAAAAGTATACGTATATCACTTTTCAATAAATATTTGTATGAAATATGAAGTCAAAGTCATGCATTGAAGACCGTGTCGCTATCCTAAACGTTATCTTTTACCAATATGGAGAGAGTAGTTGTGAGAAACAAAGATTATGCCATCACCTTGGCCTTATTTCCAAACCAATTAATCCCATTGTCACATCCTTGAAGTAAATTCAAAATGCATATATCATGCCCCCAAACCTTAAAACCAACAAAGCAGCTTTCATGGGGCTTTTCTAATAGCCTGATGGTTGCAAGGATACATCGGCTATGTTTTTATGCTAAGGACGATAACAACGTATCAGCCATATGAATTCATCTGCAAAGTATGCACAACCGAAATAACAGTATTTTAGCTCTCAACACAGCAAGTCATCGATAGGCATAATGACTTGACAACCCTCTATAATATAGAGACCCAAAATCAAAATAAAAAGCTGAGGGATAGTCACGCATACTTGGGGATGAATACCACGTAGACATAGGCAGAGAATATGGATGACGCCATGACCAATAATTTTGATGATTTGGTGCAAACCTCCAACTTGGTAATTGTTTCTTGAATTTTCTTCTTTCTTTTGCCTTCATGGCATCGCTTGCCTGAACGTCATTCTTATGAGCTTGAACACTCCCTCTAGGAACCCACTGCCAAGCTTTGTTCTTTAAGCTTCTCTGCCCTAATTCTTTGCAGTTTCTTTTCTTGCCACCTTGGTAAACCGAAGTGAGCATATCAGTTTTATTTTGGTTTTGAATAGCAGCATATTTTTCTAGATTTTGGTCACTTCTCACCTTCTTTTGTTCAGATTTGGCATCTGGAATATTAATAGGTGATGCTCCTATGTCTTTGCCATTGGTAGCCGATTTCTACAGCATGGTAATCGGCATTTGTATAGTTGAATTCGGATCTGAACTCTTGTTCTTTTGACCATCATACTTCACATGGTAAACTTGCTTTACCAACTTGTTCTTTGGTTGAGCCCTGGACTGATTTTGATCAAAACGGTCCTTATAAGGTGATGATTTCTTTGAATACATTGGAGCTGCATACTCTTCACATTGTCGCCCACAATATGGTGGAGTATGTGCCTCATGACCAAACCAAGCCCAAGAATAATAAGAATAAAAATTTGTGGGGAACATCGGCGAAGGAGCATCGGTTGTAGCAACATCAGCCAAGTGATGGATCCGCATGCACAACCTCAATGCGTCCCTGACCCATTGTATGAGAAACTGATGCAAGCTAGATGGAACACAACAGTTTGTATGGATTCAATCCCTTCCAAGAATTAAATTGTAGCGACCTTGTATTTCAACGACGAAGAAAGCCACAGGAAGGGTCTTGCTCCCTATGGTTATCTTCATTAAAGGAAATCCTTTGGCCAGAATAGGTTTTCCTCCAAGACCTTGGACCATTGCCTTGGTCTTAATCAACTCCTCATTAGATCCACCAAGCTTCTTATAAAGCAAATATGGCATTAGATTCACCCTTGCACAACTCCACCAACATGTTGTTGACCGGTACGCCGTTAACATGGCCCTTCACATGAAGTGGCTTGAGATGATTCACGGAGGCTTCTGGTTTATGGAAAATAGCATTCTGAGGTGTATAATTGTCTTGACCTACAGAAAGCTCCTCAACATTTGCATGAACAACATCAATAGATACAATGGAAATTGAACTATCCGTAGATGCCCCGGAGGCCTCCAGACTTGTGGAAGTCAGCTTAGTCGACTTAAGAATCGGCTTAGCTGACCTGAGGCCGGTCGGAGATATTGCAGAGGACGGAGTCGGCTTAGCCGACTCAAGAATCAGCTCAGTCGATTTTGGGCTGGTAGGAGTCAGCTGAGCCGACTGGGTGGTCGTCTGAGCCGCCTGGGTGCTGCCAGACTCTCCTTCCTCGCTCTTTTGAGGGAAAATAGGATGTGTGGTACTAGATATCTCTTCCCTCATCCTTGTTGTTCCTTCTTGCTTAAGCTTATTGCGACGAGTACACTAGATCTTGCGCTTTCGGGTTCTTGTCAAACCCGAAGGGTACCATTTTGGTTGGAAATTTTGAATAGCTGACGTACTACCCTGGACCCCACGATCAACAAATGCATCCTTTGATATCCTCTCCGGATTGGATTGCTCAGATTGCTAATGACAATCGGTCCTTCTTTGATTCGAATACCTGCAAGGACAGCTTTGATAAACCATTTGCTCATCAGCCTTTTCTATGGGATCAGTAAGAACTTCCTTGCCCCTCAATGCAAATGCTTGCTCTTCTAGTGCCTCACCCCTTTGTTGGACTGGAATTAGCATGTTCATCTAAAACTTGCTTAATCTGTCCTACCTCATTGGTTCTTGAAAGGTCATAGCTCAATCGGCTATAAGGGACACTCTGTGACTCATTGTGAGTTAAACCAGTACACACCCTCCAACGGCGAGAAATCCGGCATATTAATGGATACCTGAATCCATACTCCACCTTTACATCAATGCTGCATTTTTTGTATGTAGCCAGCTCGACCGATTCGAGAAATTGGTCTTACTGATTTTCGCTTAACCATGGAAGTTTGGGCTTGCCCCCCTCCCCCGCCTCCCAAGATCAAAAAAATATGATAGTGATCTTGAGGCTCTCCCGATTAGCATTGGAATTTGCTAGCACCACCTCACGATTTGAACTTTCTTTCCCTTCTTGGGTTCTCTGGGCTCGCCGATTATCATAGTTTTTCCAATAGTTGAATCAGCTTGCTCCGGTCTAATCAAAATAACCAGACTATTTATCTCTAGAGTTTCAGCCATGGAAAGTGCCTCACTGTAAGGTAAGCATGCATCTTTGTCATACGTAGCTCGCATATCTAGTTTTGCCTCTCTTGATTTCCAAAACCGATTAATAAATTCATGTGAATCGGTTTGGGAAGCATCACGTAAAGCCTCAGGCACTGGAAGCATGCTCGATGACTATGGAGAGTTAGACGACACCATAGTATGAGGCAATGAATTTTGTGATGTTGCGGTTCCATCATTGGTTTGAGAAAGTACAAATCGAATTAGGTGTGTATGTGACCCCTCCTGAATTGGTCCTATCAGGTATCCGGTGTTGAAGGGACCAATACATGCTACTTTCTAAAAATAATCTTCCAATGTTGATCAATATAACAATAAGACAACTCCATACCAGGAGGTATAATGGTAACTCCTCCTGAATTGGTCCTCACCGGTTTCCGGCGCCGAAGGGACCAATACAGGTTGCTTTCTAAAAAATAATCTTGCCATATTGATCAATATAACAAGAAGACACACTCATACCAAGTGGTATATTGATAACTCCTCCTGAACTGGTCTCATCGGTTTCAGGCGCCGAAGAGGCCAATTTAGATTGATTATCAAAAACAACCCTGTCACATTTATCGTAGCCACTGTAAGACGGCCTCTTATATCCATGTTGACTAATGATTCTTTAGTATATTCAGTGATGAGGAAGCATTAAAAGCACTAAAAGCCTTTTCCTCTAATGCATCAAGTCTAGACATAAATCTAACCTAAGTATGAAAATCAGGAGAATCATCATGTATCCCATATGATTTTACCTTAGACAACTGTATACTTGACGATGCTCTCCTAATCCATCGGATCGGTGAACTTGACGTTGTGACCGTTGTTCCACATCCTAAATGAGAATCAAGACCAGATGTAATCGGCCTTATGGGCCAGATACAACGGTAATGAGGAAACACAAGAAGGGTAGATTCAAACCAACAAATTGGCTAGGTTAGAAAGATCGGCTATAAGAAACAACTGAACTAATCGTTCCAAAGCGAAGTCACCAAAAAGTGTGTTGACGCCGAATTGGGTCCCACACTCGATAAGGAGCTAGATCGCTCGATGTAGGTCAAGCCAACTTCTAGATCAGCCAATGCCTAGAGGATGTCCACACCAGAACCTTGTGCCTCCAACGATGAGCACGATACGCAAGACACATCGCCGGAGGAGCCTCGCTAGGAGCGCGATACGCAAGACACGCTGGCGAGGTCTCTTGAGAGACCCAAAAACCCCACACGCCCGAGACGGACCCATTTGGGCGTGCAACGGCTATGGGCTGCTCTAACCGGCCTGACCGCTCTAAAGCTTCTCCATCGTCGATCAACCATCCATCCAGTGCCAACAAAGAATGAGGAGAAGTGGAGAGGAAGATAGAGGGTGAACCACCGAAAAGCCTACTTTGTAGATGTATTTTGACGATTGGATGGTTGAGAACTCAATCGGCCATGATCCTCATAAATATAGAGGGGTTGATCTTATCCCAATAGGAAACCTGTCCGAAACTTATTCCCCAAGTTTCCTAAAAGTTAGGAAAGATTTGGGTTCATAATCCAAAAGGACAAATTTGAACAGAATCCTCCCTGGGACGGTAGATGGCACCACCTGACCCTCGGGCGCGACGGAGACTAATGTCCAACCCTCAAACCTAGGTAGCGATCAGCGTCGGGCGAACTGAGCGACATCGGGCGAACGCGGACGACGTCGGGTGAGGCATACAGACGCAACAGGCGAAGCAGACCGGCATTGGTCGAGAGTGACCGACGTCGGGCGAACAAAACCAACGTCGGGTGAGGGGGCCGACGCTTGGGCTAGGCAAACCGACGTCGGGCGAAGCGGGTCGACATCGAGTGATTCGGCGCGAGGGGGCCGACGTCGGGCGAAGCGGGTCAGATCGACCGAAGGCAAGGTGGATCAACGTCAGACGAAATAGAAATCGTATTCCAAACATCGGGTGAGTCTGAGAACAATTTGAGTGTCAACACCTTAAGAGCCAGACCTACTCATAATGCTCCAGGAAATTGGCAGTAAGTAGATGATAGGACATTGTCTGTAAATTAAAATGCTGCCGTTAACAAACCAATGAGGCAGAATTGGAAAAGTAATTATAATACAATAATATATGGACATTGGTCGCACCCTTTTAGTAGTATACCCACATATTTGATTAAAGTAATTTCAATATTTACGTATTTTTACCATTCAAACTATCTTGATGTGGACGACCCATATCTTTTCCAACCACCTCAAATATTTCTCACAAATTAGACACAAAAAATTAGTTACTTACCTATCAATAAACCCTAGGGATGCAAGTATAATTTTGGCTTCACACTTGCCTCTACAATACTATCTCTGCAGAAAGCCACATACGACCTTCATAAGCCGACCCTGCTGGAGTGTCGCACTGGCTCTGATCCAGAAACTGCCAACATAAGGGCAAGGTACATTGACATCTTCATGTTCAAAACTGCGTAGTGCTATACTGCTGTTGTTTCTGAATTGGCAACAGAACCGCCTGATGTACAAATTTACAAGTATTATTTATCCTTTGGTCCTACCTATATGATTCCTCCCAAGTTCCATCTTCCCTGCTGTTAGTGACAATAACGGTGTGATAGCAGTTTCATCTGGTCATAGAGCTGCCCACTTCCCACACATACGTTATACGTACTGAACGTGGTTGCACAATGCATGCACCCACAAAACCAATCTGATTTCTGGACGACTCACAGAGCAAGACAGCATAGGCTTTTCCGTTCTCCTGACAATTGGCTGACAGAATCTGTTTACTCGCATGGCACATATTAGCAACTTGTTAGGCAGTTAATTTAGCTTTTACAATCATGTACAATTTCAAAAGGCCACAACATGCACATATTCCAAACAACATGAGAAATTGAGAATGTTTGGTTTCAATGCAATCTATAGAAGCACAAGAGTAAAACGAATTACAAACATTGGGCGCAACACACTGCAGGGTCATATCGAAAAGAAAAAAAGACTCTGCTAGCTCTTTTAGAGAATCTTGATAAGAAAGCTGAGATCTCTCCCTTATCTGATCAAGAGATTAATCTGAAACATTATCTAAAAGAACGTTTAGTTAACCTTCTGAGAGAGGAGGAACTAAAATGGTATGAGAGAGCCAAGGTTAAAACCCTCCTGGAAGGGGATGCTAACACTCGGTTCTTTCATCTAGTAGCCAATGGGAAACATCGCAAACAACATATCTATAAACTTGAAAATGATCAAGCTGTTGTGATCGGTGATGATCATCTCAAAAGTCACATTACGACTTATTATAAAGATCTCTTTGGCCAACCGGAAAATTTCGATATATCCCTTAGGGAAGACCAAAACCTGGATATCCCACAGGTATTACCGGAGGAAAACTATATCCTTATCAGTCCGTTCACAGAATCTGAAGTGAGGGAGGCTGTCTTCCAAATGGAGCATAATAAAGCTCCGGGCCTGGATGGTTTTCCTGCGGAATTCTATCAGGTCTTTTGGGGAGTTATCAAGGATGATCTTCTATCCTTGTTTGCTGAGCTGCATAGGGATGCTCTGGATCTCTACAGCCTGAATTTTGCTATTATTACCTTAATTCCAAAAGTGAATAATGCCATAAAAATTCAGCAATATAGGCCAATTTGTGTTCTTAATGTGAGCTTTAAAATATTCACTAAAGTGGGCACAAATAGGCTTAATATGGTAGCTAAAACTGTGGTGAGGCCAACGCAGACTGCCTTTATGCCGGGTAGGAACATAATGGAAGGGGTTGTTATCTTACACGAAACCATCCATGAACTTCACACCAAAAAGAGAGACGGTGTCATTTTCAAAATTGACTTTGAAAAGGCATACGACAAGTGAAGTGGTCCTTCCTACAACAAACGCTGCGAATGAAAGGTTTCTCCCCCAAATGGTGTCGGTGGGTTGAAACTATGGTCACCAGAGGAAGTGTGGGAATCAAAGTTAATGATGACATTGGACTCTACTTCCAAACCAAACGTGGACTCAGACAGGGAGATCCCATGTCACCAATCTTATTCAACATCGTTGCGGATATGCTAGCTCTTCTTATTAATAGAGCAAAAGCTGATGGTCAGATAAGAGGTGTCGTCCCCCACCTTATAGATGATGGGCTATCCATACTGCAATATGCAGATGACACCATTATCTTTATTGATCATGACCCAGAACAAGCACAGAATCTGAAACTGCTGCTCTGCGCTTTTGAACAGCTATCTGGGCTGAAGATCAACTTCCACAAGAGCGAAGTCTTCTTCTATGGTGCAGCTAAAGAGATGGAATCCTTTTATACTAGTCTCTTTGGATGCAACGCAGGGGGAATATCCCTTCAGATATCTAGGGATCCCAATGCACCATAGACAACTCCTGAACTCTGAATGGAGCAAGGTGGAAGATCGCTTCAAACAGAAACTCTCTTGTTGGAAAGCAAAATACCTGTCATATGGGGGAAGACTGGTTCTGCTTAACTCAGTCTTAAGCAGCCTACCTATGTTTATGATGTCCTTCTTTGAAATCCCTAAGGGGGTCATTAAAAACCTGGATCATTATAGATCAAGGTTCTTCTGGCAAGGCTCTTCAGACAAACGTAGATATCGACTTGCCAAGGAGGATTAGGTATCCTAAATTTACAATTGCAAAATAAATGCCTTCTAGCGAAATGGCTAGTTAACTTGCTAAACACAGAAGGCATGTGGCAATCTCTTCTAAGGAATAAATACCTAAGGTCCAAGAGCCTAACTCAGGTGGCAGCCAAACCCAATGACTCTCACTTTTGGAGAGGCCTCATGCATATCAAAGATGAGGTGCTGGCTAAAGGTTCTTTTGATATCAAAGATGGAACCAACACTAGGTTTTGGGACGATACATGGGTAGGAGATAAGCCTCTGAAAGTTAAATATCCATCCTTATATAATATAGTGCGGGATCTTTACACAACAGTCTCAAAAGTGATGACTACTAGCCCACTAAACATCTCTTTTAGAAGGGCTCTGGTGGATAATAAACTCACAGAATGGCTTAGTTTAGTAGCACGGATCTCAAATGTCGAATTAGTCGAAGGTTCAGATTACTTCGGATGGAGCTTAACCAAATCTAGGTTATTCTCTGTCCGCTCTATGTATCTCTATCTTATAGATACACAAACGCCTTTTCGTCATAGGAAGATCTGAAAGATAAAAATCCCTCTAAAAATTAAAATCTTTCTTTGGTTCTTGCAAAGGGGAGTCATCTTAACCAAAGACAACCTTGCTAGGAAAAATTGGAAAGGGAGTCAGAAGTGCATCTGCTGTAATGGGAATGAAAGTATACAACATTTGTTCCTAGACTGTCCCCTTACCAAAATGACACTGGAGGATTATCTTTTTTTCTACTAATCTGACCCAACCAAGATCAATCAGCCACATGTTTGGTAGTTCGCTAACTAATCAGAATAAAAGGATTAGAAATTTGATTTGGGTGGGGGGTGGCTGCCATGTGTTGGGCTATCTAGGAGATGCCGTAACGATGTTGTTTTTAATCAAATGAAATCTAACTCTATTATGCAGGTAATTTTCAGAGGAGCATACTAGTTACGCTCTTGGGCCCAACTGCAGCGTGATGAGACAGCCAAGGATGCAATCTCAGCGATGAGCAAGAAATTGGAAGTAATTGCTTTAGAGATATCCAATAAAGGATGAAAACAATTATATTGTTTGAACTAGCGTCCTGGTCGATTTATAAGACTATGGCTTTCTCTTTTATTTCCCTCCAGTAATTTGTAATAATTGGCTGTGTATATCCCTGGATGTAGAGGCCGGATATTGTTTTTATCCATTATCTAAAAAAAATGTACCGATACCAACCAATTATGATGAGAATCACAAATTGTCTTCTTTTTTTTTTAGAATCACAAATTGTCACAAGAACCTTTCAAAGTGCTCTGATTAACTATCAAAATACTAAATTAGTTACTATTTGCACCCGAATCTGTGCTGGCTGGCGAAACCGGCCTGGCCAGATTTGTGACCCGGCTTGGCCGGGTTTGGCCCCTGCGTCGACTTTTGGTAGGCTGCCACGTGGCGCCCCGAGAGGCCCCGTGAAAACCGGCTTCGCCGGGTTTGGCAGAGTCCGAGCCGATTAATAGATCTAATCGGTTTTTGGTAGTTTTTGGACGTGGGAAAACTTGGAGACTTGCCTAGATACGTGTTTCCTACTGGGATAAGACCACCCCCCTCTATATATATGAGAGGATCATGGCCGATTGAGATCTTAACCATCCAATCGTCAAAACACATATACCAAGTAGATTCTCGCGGTGGTTCATCTCTATCCTGCTGTTCGGCTTGACTCTCCGCGAGTTTAGTCGGCGTTCTAGGTGATCTCCGCGATCCCTAGGGCAACCTCTACGTGCATCTCTCCGATGGATCTTTCCGAGGGGTGTTCAGGAGTTTCCGGCGAAGGACGGGTGCTACATCGACCACCAAACATCCTTTGTTGCTGAAGACGGTCGTCCCGATGACCAGAAGACCGGAACCCTAGCTTCCTCGGCGAACCCGAGGAAACCAGCCCAGCCGACTATCAAAGTCGGCCAGGCCGGGTAGGCGGCTCGGCCGGGTTCTGAAAACGGCCAGACCGGGTTTCGTGGGTGTGCTGCTCCGTACTGTTTCGTTTCGTACGCGATTGTGCGATCTAGCACCTTGCTGTGTGTTGTCCCGTTTCAGCGTCAACACACTTTTTGGTGACTCCGCTGGGGAAGAAAGCTCAATCCCAGATCCAATCTACTAGTGGGATGGCGGCCGACGATGGAAAGAAGACCGACAAGAACGTCAATGAAGACAACATCATCCGCCCCAAGACTATCGACGAGCTTCCTGAGGAGCTCCGGAAAAAGCTGGAGGCCAAGCTTGCTGCCGATACCCAAGCCGTCCTGGATAGCTGTACTAAGGACCGGCG
Source organism: Eremochloa ophiuroides (assembly GCA_038502445.1). Taxonomy (NCBI): domain Eukaryota; kingdom Viridiplantae; phylum Streptophyta; class Magnoliopsida; order Poales; family Poaceae; genus Eremochloa; species Eremochloa ophiuroides. The sequence continues at coordinate 21,290,065 of JAHLJS010000001.1, read as the reverse complement.
CAACAAGGTCACCCAAGTCTCCGAGCCTAACTTCGGCGACTCGTCTTCTTCATCCGGCGGAGGAGGCGGGAAGACTGAAGCGGAGAGGGCTACTAAGGAGGAGGAAATTCTCAAGGCTAAGGTAAATAATGATGAGAACCCCTCCACTACTACCCATGATGGTCTTGCATATTTAGTTGAAGATATGGGTAAGCAAATTAAAATTTCTATTGATGCATCCGAAGCTAAAATCGGCAAGCGCATATCTAAAATTGAGGAAAAGTTAGTTGATTTTTCAGATCCTGATAATCAACCTGAATTTGGTATGCCTTTCGATTTTTATGAAAATCAACCTGATTTTGCTATAGCTAGCCAACTTCAATCGGGACCTTCGGCGCGTGAAACCGATAGAACCGATCGCAGCGTGGCTAGCTCTTCAGCTAGGCAGGTGAATCCGACTAGGCCATCGGCGGGTCGTAATACTGTTTTACCTAATCCCCCGCCGTCACCTAGTCTGATTCCAGTGGCTAATAATGCGGTCACCGATTCCTCTAAGACCGATGTAGATGCTATCGTAAATCGGTTTAAAGTTGAGATGACTAAATCCATTGAGAAGAATCTGGGGATAACCATTAAGCCTATTCAGAGCTCATACCAAAAACCATATCCTTCTACCTATGATGTTTTGCGGGCACCGATTGGGTGGAAGATGCCCGATTTCCAGAAATTTAATGTTGATGATAGTAAAACCACTATGGAGCATATTGGCATGTATCTGGCTCAGTTAGGAGAAGCTAGTGCTTATGATTACATGAAAATTAGATGTTTTCCTTTATCTTTGTCTGGTACAGCATTTGCATGGTTTTCTTCATTGCCACCATATTCAATTAGTACCTGGAATGATTTGGAGGAAAAATTTCATAACTATTTCTTTACTGGTGTTCAAGAAACTAAACTGTCACATCTCACATCGGTTCATCAAGGGCGTGATTCCGTACTTGATTATGCTAAACGTTTTAGGGACGTTAAGAACCGATGCTTTAATTTGAATATTTCTGATAGAGATTTGGCAGATTTATTTCTTAACGGTATGAACTCTAATATTAGAGAGAAATTGGAGCACTATGAATTTTATAGCATTAATCAATTATTGCAAAAGGCTATTACTGTAGAATCTCGTTTAGCATGTGAATCCAAGAAATCTTATCAGGACCCATGTGTTGGAATGCTCTGACAACGAGGACGATGAGAATTTGGAGTGTAACTCTGCTGAATTTGTTTGGTCTCCAAATAAAAAAGGAATTTCTTGCCCATCTCTGAAACCGATTTCTAAAAATCGGCAGGATGAAATTAAATTTACTTTTGATAGTTTCTAAATGTGATCGGATCTTTGATGAATTGCTTAGAACCGGTAACATTAGAATTACTCATACCTTGCCGTCTAGTGAAGAATTGAAAAAACGGGCGTATTGCAAATTTCATAATTCCTCTAGTCATGCTACTAATGATTGCAACTATTTTCGTCGACAGATACAATCGGCCCTCAACGAAGGACGATTGAACTTAGCTGAGATGATGGTTGACAAAGTGCCTTTTCCGATGAATGTCATCGAGAAAGGGGAGCCCGCTATTTTGATTCATCCAGAGCAAGTCGACACCACGTAAGGCAAGAACGTGATTATTGGCGAACCACGGGAGGCACCGAAACAAGTGTCGGGGCGTCAAGTGGTGCTTGAGAAGGACGAAGACGGCAAGACGAAGCTACCAATCTCTGCAGTGTCGTCGCAGTACTTAACTCGGCAGCGGCACTGGGAGGCCACGGCGGCACAGCAGAGGCCGGCCAGGCCGGTTCCAGGAACCGGCCCAGCCTGGGAACACGGCCCAGCCGGCTATAGAAGCCGGCCAGGCCGGTTCTGGCGCCAACCCGGTCAGGCCGGGTACAGTAGCCGGCTTGGCCGGTTTTGTCGGGGATGGTGGCTCTTCTTCCTCTGCTGCTCCCAGGGCCGCCAGCGCTGGTGGTGCCCAGGTGATCAGGACGTTCGTCCCAAAGCGTCCAGAAATTGGCACTTGGAAGACGAACGCAAGTTCAAATAAGGGAAAGTTCGTTCCAAAGAAGCTTTGCACGTTTGACCAGCTCATGGAAAAATACCGGCAAGAAAAGGCCGATTCCCAGAATCGGCCCATAAAAAAAGAGAGGCTACACCGCCAAAGCGAGATGAGCAACCAAAGAAGATGACGGTGGCTCCGGCAGCGTCTCCGGCGTAGGAGGTTGCTCGCCCTCGCGTCTCTCGTTGGGGTCCCCCACCTCCACCTTAGCCGCATTGGGGCCCCAATGGGGTGTTCGTGCCATATCCCTTCCTCATGCAGCAGCAGCCGATGAACGGAGCGTCTTCATCATCGTTGTTTAGCCGATTGGGCTACGGTCAATCGGGCTACGGCGGCCAAGGGGCGTCGCTCCCGCCGCCGCCAGCGAGGTTGGTGATTGGTGATGGAAGAGAGAAGGCTCCACCGCGACAAGTCTATGTGCCTAAGAGGGTCGTGGAGTCTTCCATTGTTCCTATTGCTCCTACTGCACCGCCGCCGAAGGAGGCACCTTCGGCAACAATTCTTATTGGCTCTCAAGAGGTGCCTATCGTTGACAACGACGAGCCGATGAGGATTGAGGAGCCATCATCCACCGCTCCGGAGGTCGCCACTAAGGTTGTGGAGAAGAAGCTGATTGATCCAAAATATTTGCAACCGAAGTGGTGCCCGCCGGGATTGACCAAGACGCAGCGGCGGAAGTTACAGCGAGCGCGCCAAACTCAGCAAAAGTGGGAGAAGTTGGAAAAAATGAGAGAGGAGATCTTCAATGCTGCACACCCAATTTTTCCGCAAATTCAGAAAGGAAGTGATCCGGCGTGCTTCGCAAAATCTGCAGAGAAGGTTGCTGGGCAGAGAGATCTGCCAGAAGCGAAGTCTGCACAAGTCACAGAAACCGGCCAGGCCGGGTCAGAGCCGGCCCAGCCAGGTTTTCCCAGGAACCGGCCAGGCCGGGTCAAACCCGGCTAGGCCGGGTTTTGCAGCTTCGTCTCCCGCTGCTGCCGTCGATGCCGGTTCACTGGAATCGGCTGTCGCTGCTATTTCTTCTGTTGTTGCAGGTTCTGGTGACGCAGAAGATGAGGAGATGGTCGATTATGAGCCGACGCGGCCACGCGCCGAACTTAATGTCGTTTACCTGTCTTCCAATTACTATGTAATCGATGAAGATGAAGGTTCGGCGACGGTTCAGTTTTGCTTCGCCGCCGAGGATGCCGTCTTCAAGAAGCCGGAGGATTCCGTCAACCACCTTCGGCCGCTCCATATCAAGGGGCATATCAACGGCACACCGGTTCATCATATGTTGGTGGATAGCGGCGTGATTGTCAATCTAATGCCGCATTCGCTCTACAAGAAGCTCGGCGGCACGGAGGGGGAGCTAGTGAAGACCAACATGACGATCACCGGAGTTGGAGGCGGTGAGCCAATTCCAACTCTTGGGCGTAGCGACTGATAGAGTTGACAGTCGGCAGCAAAACATTGGCAGCCGCGTTCTTCGTCGCCGAGGTACAAGGTAGCTATAATCTCATCCTTGGTCGCGATTGGATTCATGCCAATCGTTGCGTTCCATCCAGTTTGCACCAGACTTTAATTCAATGGGTGGGGGATCAAGTTGAGGTTATTCATGCTGATTCATCGGCCTCCGTTGCTACGGCCGATGCTCCTTCACTCGGGGGGCACGATGGTATTGCTTGCTTATCTGATCATGACTTGTCTGGCGTTGAGTTTATTAGCGTCACTAAGGAAGGATTTGTGCCTGTGTCATTGAAGCCGATTGATAATCGGCTCAATATCATCGTATAATTAATTTTTTGCAATGGATGCTAATGTTAAATGGTTGAAAAATCGTGTGAATCAATATCGGGCTTCTATGACCGATGTCTGTGAAACAATTGATGATTTTGATGAGCTCAATAAGTTGGGCCAAGGTTTCACGTCGGTCGACCCATTGGAAAAAGTTGACATTGGAGATGGTTCTACACCAAGGCCGACGTTCATTAATAAAAATTTGAAAGCCGATTATAAAGCTGAAATAATCGCGCTTTTAAAAGAATATGCTGATTGTTTCGCATGGAGGCTATAATGAGATGCCCGGATTGAGCCGAGAGCTTGTTGAGCATCGGCTTCCATTAAGCCTGGATTCCGGCCTCATAAGCAACGTCCTCGCTTCTTTCATGCTAAAATTTACGACAGCATTAAAGAAGAAATTAATCGGTTGTTGGAAGCAGAATTTATTCGCCCATGCAGGTATGCGGAGTGGATCTCTAATATTGTGCCCGTTGAAAAGAAAGGATCGGGCAAGATTAGAGTTTGCATTGATTTTAGATATTTGAATAAAGCCACTCGAAAAGATGAATATCCTATGCCTATTGCCGATATGCTTATTAATGATGCTTCAGGACATAAAATTCTTAGCTTTCTTGATGGTAACGCTGGTTACAATCAAATATTTATGGCCGAAGAGGACACGTCTAAAACGGCCTTTGTTTGTCCTGGGTTTGTTGGATTATTTGAGTGGATTGTCATGACATTTGGATTGAATAATGCCGGTGCTACCTATCAACGTGCTATGAACTTAATCTTTCATGATTTAATTGGCGTGGTCATGGAAGTATATATTGATGATATTGTGATCAAATCGGCTGCCAATAATTCTCACTTGGCCGATTTGCGTCTTGCTTTTGAGAGGATGTGCCGGTATGGTTTAAAGATGAATCCGCTTAAATGTGCTTTTGGTGTATCGGCGGGCAAGTTCTTGGGATTTATTATTCATGAGAAGGGCATAGAAGTTGATCCCAAGAGGAATAGAGAGTATCAAGCAAGTTCAGGCGCCTGCATGTAAAAAAGACTTACAAAAGTTTCTGAGAAAGGTGAACTACTTGAGAAGATTTATTGCTAACTAGTCTGGGAAAGTTATTCCTTTCACCCCCCATATTGAGATTGAAAGATGAGAGTGAGTTTGCTTGGGGGGCAAAGCAACAAGAGGCATTTGAGAAGATCAAGGAATACTTGTCGAAGCCACCGGTTCTTCATGCTCCAAGGAGAGGAATTCCTTTTAAATTATATATTGCTGCCGAAGAAAAAATAATTGGTGCGGTTTTGACTCAAGAGGATGATGGCAAGGAGTATGTTATTGCTTATATTAGTCGTCGTCTTCTTGATCCCGAGACAAGGTATGCCCATATTGAAAAATTATGCTTATCATTATACTTTGCTTGTACTAAGATGAGACATTAGTTGTTAGCTAGTACATGCATTGTTGCTTGCCAGGCCGATATAATTAAACATATGTTATATCGGCCAATCCTTAGTGGAAGGATCGGTAAATAGGCATATGCATTGGTTGAATATGACTTGACTTTTGAGCCTTTGAGAGCCATGAAAGGATCAAGTTCTTGCTGATTTTATTGTTGAGCATGCAATTGATTTAGGAGATGAGATCAATTACATAACTTTTACTCCATGGAAACTTTATTTTGATGGATCAGTTTGCAAACAATGGCCAAGGTGTTGGTATTGTTATTATTTCACCACATGGTGCTGAGATGGATGTGTCCAAACCGATTAGAAAATTATTGCACTAATAATCAAGCCGAATATTTAGCTCTTTATTGCGGCTTGGAGATGTTGAATTCCATGGAAGTAAAACATGTTGAAGCTTATGGTGATTCTTTATTAGTGGTGCAATAAGTTTCTGGTGAATGCCAATGTTTAGGGGAATCACTTAATGCTCATCTTGATACTTGTCTTGATTTAATTGCATCTTTTGCCGAATTTAAAATTCGGCACATATCGAGACATGAAAATTCAAGAGCCAACATGTTAGCTCAGCGAGCATCAAGCTTTGACGTCGGTGGGCGTAAAGATTTAAAGCCGATGCAAAGCATCTTTTCTGGTTTCTGTGCAGGTACGTGGAAACCGGCCCAGCCGGGTCTAGGAGTCGGCCAGGCCAGCTCTGGACCAAACCCTGCCAGGCCGGGTACAGAAGGCGGCCAGGCCGGTTCTGGCCAGGAACCGGCCAGGCCGGGTGTTGAAGCCGGCTCGGCCGGATATTGCAGCTTTGATCCAAATCGGCCAGAGTTGTGCCAAGTTGATGGGCAAGGCCGATTTGGAGGATTGGAGGACTCCCTTGTTAAATTTTCTGCGAGATCCCAGCCACTAAAGCCGATAAAAGTATTCGGCGGATTGCGTTTAAGTTCACTTTGCATAATGATGAGCTTTATCGGAGGACCACCGATGATTTGTTGCTCAAGTGCTTGGGACCTGATGAGGCTAAAGTGGCTATGGGCAAAGTCCATGAAGGTGTTTGTGGTACGCATCAATCGGCTCCTAAGCTGAAATGGCTTTTGAGAAGGGACTGGTTTTTATTGGCCTACTATGATAACCGATTGTTTTCGCTACTACAAAGGATGTGAGGAGTGCCAACAGTTTGGTAATATTCAGTTAGTGCCTGCTGCAATGCTTCATCCTATAATCAAACCTGTGGCCTTTTCGTGGTTGGGGACTAGACTTCATTGGTCAAATTCATCCCCATTCTTCAAAGGGTCATTGCTTCGTGTTGGTGGCCACAGATTATTTTACTAAGTGGACCGAAGCGGTGCCTTTGAAGAATATGACACATAAGGAGGTGATTGAGTTTGTGACTGAGCATATTATTCATAGATTCGGAATTCCTCAGACTTTGTCTACAGACCAGGGGAAGTCTTTCATATCAAAAGAGGTGCGAGAATTTGCAGAATCATATAAGATTAAGTTGCTCAATTCATCTCCATACTATGCTCAAGCCAATGGACCAGGCTGAGTCTAGTAACAAGACCTTGATTAAGCTTATCAAGAAGAAGATAGAGGATAATCCAAGAAGGTGGCACGAGGTATTATCAGAGGCTTCTGTGGGCTCATCGTATATCTCGTCATGGTGCTACAAAAGTTACTCCTTTTGAGCTAGTGTATGGACAAGAGGCTATGTTACCCGTCGAGGTGAATTTAAATACATATCGGCTCGCTAAGCAAAATGACTTGTCTGCCGTTATGTATCATGATTTGATGATGGATAATATTGACGAGGTGACTGACAAAAGATTAGCGGCTCTAAAGGAGATGGAAAAGGAAAAGGTCCGAGTTGCTAGAGCTTATAACAAGAAAGTGAAGATCAAGTCGTTCCAAGTTGGGGAATTTGTGTGGAAGACTATACTATCAATTGAAACAAAGAGCAATAAGTTCGGCAAGTGGTCGCCTAGTTGGGAAGGTCCTTACAAAGTAATCAAGGTGATATTCGGAAATTCATATATGCTAGAGACGTTGCAAGGTGATCTTCTCCCAAGGGCAATTAACGGGAGGTATATGAAAAAATACTTTCCAAGTGTTTGGCAAGAAGCCTAAAATCTCTCCAAGCAATGGCCGATACATGTATCGCCCTTAGAACAAATATGGCCGATGTATGCATCGCCCTTAGTCACTAAACAGCCGTTGGGTTAAGTATCGTTGCTGCTTAGTTATTTGTTTTTAGGTTCATATGCAGAGAATTCGCCTAAAAATAGGGGGGCATATGTTTGCACCCGAATCTGTGCTGGCTGGCGAAACCGGCCTGGCCGGGTTTGTGACCCGGCTTGGCCGGGTTTGGCCCCTACGCCGACTTTTGGCAGGCTGCCACGTGGCGCCCCGAGAGGCCCCGTGAAAACCGGCTTGGCCGGGTTTAGACCCGGCTTGGCCGGGTTTGGCAGAGTCCGAGCCGATTAATAGATCTAATCGATTTTTGGTAGTTTTTGGACGTGGGAAACTAGGAGACTTGACTAGATACGTGTTTCCTACTGGGATAAGACCACCCCCCTCTATATATATGAGAGGATCATGGCCGATTGAGATCTTAACCATCCAATCGTCAAAACACATCTACCAAATAGATTCTCGCGGTGGTTCATCTCTATCCTGCTGTTGGGCTCGACTCTCCGCGAGTTTAGTCGGCGTTCTAGGTGATCTCCGCGATCCCTAGGGCAACCTCTACGTGCATCTCTCCGACGGATCTTTCCGCGGGGTGTTCGGGAGTTTCCGGCGAAGGACGGGCGCTACATCGACCACCAAACGTCCTCTGCTGCTGAAGGCGGTCGTCCCGACGACCAGAAGACCGGAACCCTAGCTTCCTCGGTGAACCCGAGAAAACCGGCCCAGCCGACTATCAAAGTCGGCCAGGCCGGGTAGGCGGCTCGGCCGGGTTCTGAAACCGGCCAGGCCGTGTTTTGTGGGTGTGCTGCTCCGTGCTGTTTCGTTTCGTACGCGACTGTGCGATCTAGCACCTTGCTGTGTGTTGTCCCATTTCGGCGTCAACAGTTACATAATAAAACAACTAGATCAAATAGCATGTATACGTGCATTGTTAATACTAGAGACCAGGCATCTTGCTGGAATAAAAGAGACCGTTCTTGACCACTGCTTTCTGAGAATCTAGGTTCGGATTGTATTGCATAGCCAAAATACAGACTTGAACTTGATCTTTAACTGCATCCTACATAATTGGGTATTTGAGGAGTACCTTCTCTTGTCTAGATGACTAGATGTCAGGGGATATAGGATAGCCGATCAGATAATGATTGGCCGGCAGGCCGGCGCTAGGGGCGAGACCACCACAGGTGCGCACCTGACCGCTGATGCTAGATCGGAACCAAGCGGCAAGGCAACATTTGGCCTTCTCCAAATAAGGTACGTGGCCTTGATGGATCATTGGATCGGATGAGAACACTTGACTGCGAACTGCTGCTGGGCTAAGCCAGACTGCAGACTGCAGCTGCCGCTAGGCTACTGTGGTTGTTAGATATGTGTCGAATATGTGTACAAGTTGGTTACGTTAGGACTTGAGTTGTATTAGGGGTTAGGATAGAGTTGGAGTCGAACTCTGTATTCTAGAGGGCCATAAATATGAGGCAACCCCTGTTGTAACCATGAGACGACTAGGTGGCTGGTTTAGGGCTACGGCGAGGCCGTGGGATCGTCCGGATGCTGGTGTAGCTACTGTTTATGGGGAGGAGCGCCCGTAGTCATGCCCCGAAGGATTAGGCATATCGCTGAACCTCATTAAAAAACATCGTGTCGGATGTCGTTCTCGCTGGCATATTTTCTTCTATGGTGATTATGCTTCCAGCGTTCGTTGGTTAATAGATCTGTTTAGATCTGGAATTAACCGTGCACATCTAACCAGATGGTACCAGAGCTATGGTTAATAGAAGAAGATCGTGGGAAGGTTCGATGGATATGTTTCACACAGCGCAAGGCTCGCGCAGGAGTGTCCGAAGAAGGACATGGCGCAAGGTGGAGCATGGCGGCGATCGACGACTCGATCGGCGGAGTTGCAAACTTCGAGTGGGTGACTCGAACTGTCCAATGGGCTGCAATCAACAGAGATTGGTCCAGACATGGAGATCGGGCAGGTTCGACGGTGCGGCTGGAAGATGTTGTGGATGAAGACGGCGGCTTCGACTCATGATCAGATTGGTGAGATTTTAATCTTGATCGGGGTGATTGTTGCTGCAGTGGTAACGATGATGGGGCAAACCATGGTGGACTTATTGTGTTTTGATGGAGGCGTCATGCACATGCAATGTTGTGGGCATCTAGTATGAGGCGTGCTTGGCCTAGTTGAATTTGTCTCGGTTTGCATATCGGAGACAATATTTTGGAGACGATGGCCTCATGTGGAAGTATATTTGTCGGACTTTGATCTATGCACGTCACTAGGAGTCGGATTGGACTCGTTTTCCTTTGGTGATCGATCGAGTAGTATGCATGCTGGACATGTTCCGTGAGATGTATGGCAGTCCGATTGGAATAAAAAAGGAAAACAAAGAGGAGTCCAAGTATGACTTGTGTGCTGGTGCATGCACGTGAAAGGAAAAGAGATATACATGCATGGGTTTGCACGGTCGTGCTGCTCACGCAAAAGAAGGAATCGGACGGAAGTTGGAGTCCGGTTAGGACTGTTGCCGAGTTTTGTGGCCTCCATAAATAGCAGGTACAAGTTCACGGGAGATTGCAGAATAAAGCAATCGGAGCTGTTCGTGACCGGTGCTTGCGACCGTTGAAAGCGAACGGCGACCGGCGATCAAATAGGTTGACTTCGTCGTGTGCAAGCGGCGGGATCGTCAACGGGGCTTGCGAGCGGCGTGGCTGTGCACAGGCGGTGTACGGCGGCGGCGACATACGGCGGATCTGTTACAGCACGTGCGGGAGGCTGTGCTGTGGTGACGTATGTGCTGCGGCGAGGAATAAGCACGTGGACGACGTGTTTGGTGCGCGTGGAGCGAGCACGCGGGCGTAGATAAGGTATGTGATTTTTAGGCGATCTGTGGCGACAGGCAGATGGCGTCGATGGCATCCAAATTTGAGGTGACGAGATTTGACGGGACCGGAAACTTCGGGTTATGGCAGACACGAGTAAAGGATTTGTTGGCTCAACAAAGTATCTCGAAGGTGCTCAGCGGGATTAAGCCGGAGAAGGTAGATGATGACAAGTGGGAGGAGATGCAGGCGCAGGCATGTGCGACTATCAGGCTGTGTCTCTCTGATCAGATCATGTACCTCGTTGTGGAGAAAAATTCACCAAAGAAAATTTGAGACAAATTGGCCAGTCAGTTTATGTCCAAGACGGTGACTCAGAACCTATATCTAAAGCAGAAGCCGTTTGGCTTGAAGATGCAGGAGAGGTCAGATCTTGCAGAGCACATCAATGTCTTCAATCAATTAGTGGCTCATCTTGTGAAGGTTGAGGTGAAGATTGATGATGAAGACAAGACAATTATTCTTCTGTGTTCATTGCCGGGGTCTTATGAGCACTTGGTTACTACGTTGACATATGGAAAGGAGGATATCAATGTGGAGGACATTGTTGCTGCGTTGCTTGCTCATGATCAGAGGAGGAAGAATAATGCAACAGAGGGGTCTTCTGGTGATGCTCTTGTAGTCAAAGGTGATCGCAGGGTGGAAGATAAGAGGGGCAATAAGAAGAAGGGGGCCGCAGTGCTATAAGTGCAAGGGATGGGGACATGTAAAGAGAGATTGTCCGGAACTGAAGAAGGATGGATGATCCGTATGTGTTGTGATTGCGAAAAAGAAAGATGACTCAGATAGCGATGGTGAACTTCTCACAGTGTCCAGTAAAAATTCTTGTGAAGCGTAGTTATTGGATTCAGCTAGCTCGTTTCATGTAACATCAAAGGAGTTGTTCTCGTCATACACTGAGAAAGACAATGGTTTTACTTACTTGGGAGATGGCTTAGGCTATTTTGCTGTAGAAGTAGGCGACATCAAGTTCAAGTTGTGTAATGGTGAAGAGATTCTACTTAAGGGTGTGAAGCATGTGCCAGGGCTAACAAGGAACCTTATTTCGCTTGGTTTATTGCATGAAGAAGGCAGGTTGTATCAGGCAATTCCTGATAAAAAGACCTTGAGAGTCATGCATGGAGGCAAGACGGTCGTGATTGGTGAGAAGTCAGGCACACACTAATACAAGCTGAAAGGGAGCGTTGTTGAAGGTGGAGTCATGGATGGCAATGCAAGTATGGCGTTGTTCTATCCTGAAAGTGATGCGGCTGTGGGATCAGCCTCATCGGGCTGTTCGAAGTGAGCTGCGAAGGAGACGGCTCAAGTCCAGGTACATGGAGGTTCGCGCATGGATGGCTTCAAGATGGCGTACATATTCGCCAAGGTGGAGTTTGTTAGATATGTGTCGAATATGTGTACAAGTTGGTTACGTTAGGACTTGAGTTGTATTAGGGGCTAGGATAGAGTTGGAGTCGAACTCTGTATCGTAGAGGGCCATAAATATGAGGCAACCCCTGTTGTAACCATGAGACGACTAGGTGGCTGGTTTGGGCGGCGGCGAGGCTGTGGGATCGTCCTGGATACCGGTGTAGCTGCTGTTTATGGGGAGGAGCGTCCGTAGTCATACTCCGAGGATTAGGCACATCGCTGAACCTCGTTAAAAAACATCGTGCCTCGGTGTCGTTCTCGCTGGCATATTTTCTTTTATGGTGATTATGCTTTCGCGTTCGTCGGTTAATAAATCTCTTTAGATCTGGAATTAACCGTGCACTCTAACAATGGTCTCCCCTAAAATTTTGGTGGGGTCGTAGCCGCCAAAAAATCAATCGCTATATGGGGTTACAGCAAATTCGTCGGTGTCGACGGACCCCCATGGTTGAACATGGCTTCGCCATATCCCTGGGCTGCAAGACATACTCCTGGCTACTTGTTGCTTTGTCGATGTATCTTTTGGTAGCAGCATAATTGTACTCTGCTTTAACACATGCCTTCGCCATTTGCCTGTTAGTGTAGATTTTAGAATCAATTCTCTAGTAGAGATGTACCACACTTGGTTCGGCATAGTTGGCTTCAAAGGTGTGTTATGTTTGAACTATAAACCTGTAATCTGGTATCCTCAGAAACTTGCTTTCAATAAAGTAGAGCTAAAGCTACCTCGGGTCTGTCTAGACAACCAGCAGAGTGTAAATCTGCAGTGCGTGGAACATGCAGATGGCACAGATCACCATAACTAGCAGTTTCCTCCATGTAAGTGAATATTTTAGCTCAGCCACTCCATGCAAAGTAAAGTTTTAAACCAATTCACACTAAAGAAAACAAGTGACGAATTAGATGCATTAAACCTTGTTGGGGATGTCAGATTATGTATAAATGCATGCTATCAAATCAAATGCGCAAGGAATGATGTGTCACAAACAGAAATAAACAATAGCACAGAATGACAGAAGAGAGTATCTCAATCAACACATCACGTCTGGTCGCGGGCGTGCACATGTGGCCCAGTAACTCTCCTCGCCAACTTGCCTATACGAGAACGCTGGAGCTTTCTCCTTAAGTTGAACATCCCGATACTTTGGGTTTCTTATGTTGTACTAGTCCTACTTCTGCTTAGTACTGATTGTGGGTGTTTAGAATTCTCTGATTAATTTCTAGACTAGATATGGTCCTAGTCCAATTAACCCAATAGTAGACGGGACTTCTCTATTCGATAATCGATCGCCCTGCCATGACACTAATGCTGCAAGCCCCATGCAGGCGGCGTCATGTGTTCGTTTGCTGTCTTCGTTACTCATGCTATGGTCCAATTCAAGTGCCGTCTCATCCTTTTGCTTCGAGTGGCAGTGCTATTATATACTCCATCTGTCCCACTGTTTCTGTCGTCCTGGCTTCTCGATAGATTTATCAAGGACCATGTGAACGTAGACAGTGGGAGCATCCATGTGCATACCAAAAAAAGTGAATGGAGACATTTACAAGTAGTCCCCCCACGACAGTCAGCGTGGGACTGAGGGAGTACAAGAGAAGAATGGAGTGGGGTGGCAAGCAAGGGGTATGAGCGAGTGGGCCATATAGTTGGGCCCAATAGAATGGGCTGGACCAGATGAAAATGTTTGATACTTTCAGCACTATAGGGTGGTACGTATACTACTAAGAGCCTCCTATTTTTTATATCCCTTGATGGAAATGTCCATATTTTTATTTCCAGAAAAACTGTCTCATATCTCACAGAATAGATATAAACTAGCTGCCTACCTATCGATAAACCCATACCACTGCAGTATATATACATATGGCGCCACACACGTTCATGTGCACTACTATCCCTCAACAAGCCAGCCTGGATAGCGCCTCTTCTTTTGGTGAATATATTAGTGGTAGCATGAACACAAAAGAGGATGGGACTAGAAAAAAAAAGAAAGAAAACACGTGGCGTGGGAATTTGAGACACCAGGAAAGGGGCATGTGCTAGTCTTGTTCATGCGTCCGCAACTTAGGGCTGAACCATGTCCATCCAGTGCAGCTGTTTCACAGATAGTGTGACAATGGGTTAACAACGTCCTGGCCGCCGTTAGGTCTCTTTCCAGATTACAGTCAGCCATAAAAACGAGCTAATTTCAGCGACCACGGGTTTGAGAATGGTTTTTTTTCACTCGGCGCCATACAACTGGTGGCCAATCCGGGTCACTGAAGGGTGTGCAGTGTGGACACTGCAGCTGCGACAGCGCTCGATCGGGAAGTGACAGCAGCCCACGAGTACAGCACAGACGGCAGACATTAGCAACTTGTTAGGCAGGGAGGTGTTCCAAGCCCGCACAACTTCAGCATCAGCATGAATATGTTCCACGACATGATAATGTTTGGACCCAATCTAAATAAGAACAAAGCAGAAGGAATCACAAACGCTGCAGATAGCTGGTGACCCAATTATGTTGAGAATCACAAACTGTCACAAGAACCACAATGATCCATTTTATGTAATAAAATGACACTCCTCGCAACATTCTTGCAAAAATATCGTAAGCAAAGAAGATGCACAATACTATCTGATAATGAACTTTAGGGTGCAGAAGAGGATTATCTCAACCACTAAATGATCTCACATCACTTCTCAAACTGCAATGTTCAATGGCTGCAAACCACTACAGCTTCAACTGAATACGCAGCAGCCACAGCAGCTGAAAGCTGCAGCAAATGGGGCTAGAAGGGACTTATACAACTTCTGTGTTCAACAAGATGACACATTGACATGGACTTGTACAACAAGGTGTTAGGATTTTAGTACAAGTAATGCCTACAAACATATGAGGAAATACAACACAGATATGACCATATCAGCTTGGATCTTCCTTTTCAAAATGGCTCCAACCTCCAAGGGTTAGAGCCACATCTGTAGTCTGTACTACCCTGTCCCAAATGAAAAAGAAACTGACATGAAAGGTGTAAACAACTGAAACAAGCATAGGTTGCTATATACTCCCTCTATTTCAAATAATAAGACGTTTTTAACTTTTATAGATTCATAACTTTTGCTATGCACCTAATTATAAGTTATGTCTAGATACATAATAAAAACTATATATCTAGAAATGCCAAAATGTATTATAATTTGGAAGAGAGGGAATAGTTTATGGAGCAATAGAGAGAGTCTATATCATTAAATAGATGGGATACGTATCCAAATTTCTTGCAATTTTGCATTGATACTTTACCGATACGCATCGGCCGTGTATACCAAGCCACGGGACGCTGTAAACAACTCATTTACCCTTCAGTAAAAAATGAAATAAATACATACTCCCTCATTGGCTCCGTCAAGGACTTACAGGCTATATTTATGAAGACCAAGGACAAGGAGGAAGAATTAATAATGTAGATCCTTATTTCACCAGCCCTCAAGTCTGCTACAGCCTCCATGTTAGAGATCAGCCTAACATTGGGCGTGTCCTGAGGCACGATCTTGTACGAGGGAAAAATGGGGTGCCTTGTATGCTCGTCTGTCAGCTACGTCGCTCAGCGTATATGTGGTTCAATTCAAGTTTGATACGCAAGCGTATGAACGAGTGGGCTTATAGCTGGGCCCAATACAATGGGCCAGATGGAAACGTTTGACACTTCAATATCTCTCGATGGCCTGTCCATATTTTTTCGACCAAACATATCTCATAGAATTAGCATAAATAAGTTGCCTTCAATTATCAACACTAGACCATTTCTATTGGCCATCCTCTCCCCTCTCCTCCCACTACAATTGAGAGAGGCGAACCCATGCAATTTGGTCTCCGCCTGGAGATCCGACGGTTTTCCTCACCTCTGATGGCCTTCGGGCCTGTGCGAGGTGGTGAAGACAGCAGAACTCTACGGTCGGATTGTTTAGTCCTAGTAGATCTAGGTCAGGTTTCCAACGGCAATGGTGTCATTGTCAAGGACTAAGGTCCTCTCGTGCTTTCCCTACCTTGGTAGCGCTCTACTCCGGTGTCAACGACGAGTGTATAGAGGTGGAGTCCGGCTTCGCCGGCTCCTGTACAGTCCATGCGGCCTCTGCTTCCATTGCTCAGGAAAATAGCAGTGTTGGTGACACACTTCGTCAAAGGTGGATCAACAGTTGTGGGTGACGCGGTTGATTGGAGAGTGGATCGAGCTTGAACTTCCCACAGCATGAGTTGCTCGATACATGGTTGAAGGAGCTCGGAGTGTGTCCCCAGCCGATGCTCTTTCATCGACATCTTCATCTTGGGCTTAGCGTCGGGTATCTTTTATGGCTCTCCTCAAAGTGTCTGTGCGATGGTGTACTCTGTTTGAAGTATAATCCTGTTAACTGGTGTCTCCATAAACTTGTTTTCAATAAAGCAGAGCGAAAGTTGATCTACAGATAACCAGCCAAGCGTAAATTTAGCAGTTCCTGAAACTTGCACATGGTTGATTGCACCATAACAAGCAGTTTCCTCCATGTACGTGATTTAAATTTAGCCATATCAGATTGTCAGACTTATCTACTATCTATTGCTTTTTTTTTTGTGGTTGTTGGCTCCGTTACTCCCTTACTTGAACTCACAGTATTGTAATCCTAATTAAACTACACTACTACATAAAATCTTTTGCGAATCGTTTGTAATTTTTTTTTCGAGGGGGGCAAAAAGTATAACCGCTTCGGTTAATGCCTGGTATTAACCTAGGCGGTTCGCAAAATTGATTAACCGAGGCAGGCATGTTATAATAATTGCCTCCATTAATATAGATTAACTGAGGCGGTCATTTGTTATCTAACCGCCTCTGTAAATCATTAACCGAGACGGACATTCTAAACCAACCATTGCGGTAAATGAGGCCGAACCAAATAGCCCACACCAGCCCATTATCGTGGCCAATATATAACCAAGATGTCAAACCCTTACCCTCACCATCTCTGTCTCCGTCACTCTCCCAAACAGAACAGGCGGCGGCGGCGCCCCTGTCTCCCTCCCTCTCCCCCGTATCTCCTCCCTCCTTGCAATCAGGCCCCAGTGGGGGGCTCGCGTGGCTAGGGCGACGCTTGCGGGCCCCGTGGCGCACGGCGGCCAGGGCAGCGCTCGCGGCAGCCAGCCCCAGTGGCCCTTGCAGTGGCCCCAGCGGCCTCGGTGGCGCTTGCGGGCCCAGGGCGGCGCACGGCGGCCAGGGCGGTCCTCGCAGCAGCCAGGGCGGTGCAAGCGCGGCCAGCCCCGGCGGCCCTCGCAGCGACCCCGGTGGTGCTCGCGTGGCCAGGGAGGCCCTCGCGCGTCGGCGCTCGCGGCCGCGGGCTCACGGCCCTTCCTTCCGGCTACACTGGCGTCCAGATCCGCAGTCCCTCTTCCTCTCCGGTGAGCGGGCGCCTAGATCTGCCCTCCCCTTCCATCTCCGATGAGCGGGCACCTAGATCTGGCTACCGGCGGCGGCTGGTGCCTGGATCCGGTGGCGGTGGCGCGTGGATGGGCTCGGATGGACTCGGCAGGCCTTGGATGGACTTGTTGGGCCTTTCCAGGGCTTTTCTCTTTTTTTTATTTTTTAATTGATTAACCGTGGCGGGCAGGCAACTGTCTTGGTTAATGTCACGATTAACCGTGACCTTTAATCCGAGGCGGTTGCAAAAACCGCCACGGTTAATCTAAAATGCCCGCCACGGTTAAAAATAATGTATTGTGTCCCTTTTAGTTTAAGTCATATTTCAAAACTTTGTGCTCTAGTCTCAATTTCATGGTTGTCAATTGTGATGTGTTCTGTACTAAATCCAAATGTTCAATTCTGACTTGTAAAAGTTGTGACATCGAGATCCTTCATGGGCACTCAATAGTTAGTCTACAGGGATAGCTTGGATTCATGTGCATATATAGCTGTTAACGTTCTACATGATCACAGCCTAGTTGTACATTGCATAAATTACATGGTTCTTCTACAAGGATGATCCAAAGTTTAAATTCACAAGAGTGCACAAGAATTGCACAATTGTTAAAGACTTGGACACTGGTTTAATTTTTATTGAGAAAAGCTTGTCACCTGAAGGAAACTAAGCCTTCCTTGATTTGGCATCAACGGAGATTGGACAGCCACATGTTAGAAGTGGGAAAAAATAAAGAGGAGAGATGTAAGAGATTTGAGCTAAGGGGATTTATTTATTTACTATATAGGTATATAGAGATTCTGTTGAACCAATACTATAAAAAGTAAAAAAAAAAGATGTTTTGAGTATTGTAATCCCTGGCATTAAATATGAGGTACAATGAATTTGTTACCTACCAATGAATAAACCAATACCGTTATATATATGGCACCACACACATATCTGAACAAGCATCATACAGATGTCGCACGCCTCTCCTTTTTGTGAACACATCACTATTAGCATAAACAGATAAATGAGAGGGAACCGGAAAAAAGGGAAACAATAAGTCATGGGAATTGGAGACATCATGAAAGAGGCACATGCTAGTTCCAATGTACAACAGCCAACGGCAAGTACAAAACGAGGGCAGTCAGTTCTTCCCTGCAGTTTTGGCGCTAACCCACGTCCTGGTGCCACAACTAGTTTATGCAAGGTGCTAATGCTTTGCCAACATGCTGGCGGGCTGGTTTCACAAAAACACAGTCGATCACAGCTTAGGCATATGAACATATGTCTATGGGAGCAAACTATGCCCTAGCTAGCGCACCACTACTGAACACAGTGCCTGCTGTAGCGGCGCTCAAATTGTGGCAGCTCCGTCAGTCATGACTTCTGGTCTAGTGTGGCTCTAAGCCTCTCTAAGGCTGACGTTGAGCCATGAGCCTAGTGCGAGTGTGCGAGTGGCCTGTATGCCTAGTGTTGGGCTGTTGGCTGGCATCTTTGCCAAAATCGTGTCGGCCCATGGGCATGTCATGGGATAAACATATTGTGTACTGCGATGGACCCGTGCGGAACAGCAATGACAAGAGAACACTAAATCTCTCTTTCTTCTTCAACACCGGCGCCGCCACCACTAGCGCATCCATTGGTGTGTGTTTTCCTAAAGTTAGGTAGGATGATTGTCACAAGAACCCAACGAATGCATATGTTAGCCCTGCAGCTCAAAGGTTAAAACTACTACTGAAACAATGGCAGTGTCAGAACTTCAAAACCGTCAACTAATGATGCTGCGTGGAGGGCATCAGTAACATGTGAGGGTGAGGCTTCTTGAAAAAGAACAATTTCACCGGTTATAATATTATTCATTCACATTCTCCTGCCTATACAATTCTTCCTAAGTTCCACATGTCCTGCTGCTTCTCCCTCTGAAACGATACCACTGCAAAAGATAGCGATGTTTTGTAGCAGTTTCATCTGATCCTAAAGCTGTCCATGCACCCCAACGCAAATATGACAATGGATAAGACGGCGAAGCAGTGTCTCGCCTAAGTCAGGAGTCAGGCGGCCTGATAGTACATGGGCTTTTCAGTTCTCTCTCAACAACTGACATATTCAAGTTGTTTACTTAACTGGTAGGTGTTAGATGATAAGAGCTCCATCAATATGGAACTCCATTTAGCACTTTGTCTTCTTGCTTAGTAATGTCTCAAAATCTTATTTTTATAACAGTTGTTTCCTAAAATGATATGGTACCAATACATGATTAAGGATGCATTCCTAATAATGATCCCAATTCATTTCATCCACAGGTAATAATGTATTAGGTGACACATAGTCAAAATATCGTTTACTCTATGTTTGTCAACATGGTATCTACAATAAGAGTGCAAATAGCTCCCATTTAAAATTTGATATGAAGCATTGCCTGCATTGCTCGTGTAAAGGTAAAATGTTTTAGTATGGCAAAAGCTGCATCTGTGATTGATTGCAACTGAGAATTATATTGCAAGAGCACTTTTGCAAACAAAACAATGAAATGGCCTATTTGGTACTCACATGCAGAAGCATTGTGAATAAATCTGACTTCATCTAACGCAACATTGAATAATCAAATTGAGAATCTCATGCATCTGGAACAGATGCTAACTAAGACGCCTGAGCTGTTGTCACAGGCTCGATGGAGAGGACAAGAGGGAGAATGGTGGCAGAGTATCCAACCCAACTTTTCTTTCCCCATCCCTAAGATCCTGAGCCGCTAAAATTTCTACTGAGAAAGACATAATAGGTGGTTGCAATTGACAGATCCACAGGATATGATTCTAGTCTGTAAATCATGGCTGCAAACAAACCTGTTCTGCCTTTGGTACTAAGAAATACTACAGTAATATATGGACACAGGTCACCCTTTTTAGTAGTATCCTCACCTATTTGATTAAGGTACAGTCAAAGTACCTTATGTATTCCATCTTAATGGACATATCTTTTCCAACCACCACAAAAACTTCTTATAAATTAGGCACAATTAAGTTACCTACCATTCCCATCAATGAGACCTATAGGGATGTCAGTATAAATTTGGCACCACACACTCGCTGAGCGTATACCTGCGTTTGCCACTCCACACAACCTGATAATGCCTCTCCTTTTAGCGAACATATTAGAGAGAAGTGGAGAAGAAGAAAAAAAACGTGAGGCATGGGAATATGAAGCGTTGGGAAAGAGGCACATGCTGAAACTATGTCTGGGCCTGCCACCCCAGATCATGTATATCTGGCGCAGATATATTTTACCCATTGGGCCAATAGCTTAGCAACATCCTAGCTACTGACAGGTCTCTCAGGATCATGGTTGGCCTTAGAAGAGACTATTCATCAGGAGTTTGAGGATTTGGTAATCCAGTAGGAACCATCTGGCCGGTGGCCAATCAAGCTGTAGAGTGAAGACACCGTTGTTGCACTAGTGCTTGGCAAGCAGCAACGATAAGGTGGACGAAACTGCAAGTAGCAATGATATGGTCTAGGGGATGCCCGATTCACGTGCACTTAGGGATGAAAATGGATCAGATTGGAGCGGATAATGGCTTTCCCATATCCTTATCCGCATTTTTTTATCGGATTAGGAGCGGATCGGATATTATACAGGATTCGGATTCGAATACGGATTTTTACGGATATCGGAAATGGTACGGATTCGGACCGGCGTCGACGCGGAAGAGGATTTTTTAAAGTCAGATAATATGTGCTTACATATTGTTTTTTACGATGAGAAACAATTTGTTAACCAAAGTCATAAAGCAACAATATAACACGAAATAATCACCATTAGTTCATCAATTACTTGTGAGCTATACAGTATAAAATGTTTGTACTATGGGCCGGCTTGACTCAGTTTTTCCACTTGGGCTCTTTATAATATTCGGATATCCTATTATAGTGTTGGATAATCCGTCTTTAATTATCGGATAATCCGTATCTGTCGGATTTTGCCAATCCCATATCCTACTCCGCATCCGCGTGTAATCGGATTCAGATCATCCGCATCCGCACGGATATCAAAAATACTTCTCCATATCCTCAAAATTTGGATTCGGAGTAGATCGGAGCGAAGAATTATCCGTACCACTTCCACCCCTACGTGCACTGGAGTGAATTCTGGCTGCCAATTGCTGCCCCGTGCAGCTCACAGTCACACACATGGGAGCTCCTCCTGGAGTTGGAGGGAGGAGAAAAACCCAGCCACTGACGTTGGGCTCCGGCGGAAGGCTGGAGGCATGGGGGATACAGGCCTAGCCCCAAGCACTACCTCAGTCAGCCCCTACAAGAGAGAGCGACAGGCAGTCCATTTGGAATCATGAATAAATAAGTGCAAATATTTCCCACTTAAAAGCTTGATACGAACCATCGTGCCGTCACATGCGCTAGGGTTTGCCGAAGCTCCAACAAACCATATTACTCACTGCAGATTCCCCTCTTTCCCGCCCCCGCCACGACCTAGGCCTGGCCGCTTCCAGAACCTGAAGCCACCCACCTCTATTATCCCCGCCACCTGGCCTACCTGCCTCCCCATGGTCGGCCCTCTCTATACCTGATGAAGTTGGAGAAGAAAGAGGGAAGGGGCTCGCCGAAACCCTAGCCACCACGCCAGAGCTTGGGAAGACAATGGTGGGCACAAATCTAGGAGAAGGAGGGATAACCCTACCACCACGGCGCTGCCGCCACCGGAGAGGAGAAACGAAGGAGCCAAGGGGACGGGTGTCGCTGCATCCGATGGCCTCCATCGTGTCCCCATGCGGATCCAATGCTCTAGAAATCACATGCCACCATAGAATACCAGAGTGTTCTGTAATATTAGTCTTTTAGTATGGTAAAAGCTTACATATGTGATGCAACTGAGCATTATATTGTAGCAGCACTTTAAACAAAATAGTGAAATGGCCAATATTTGGTACTCGACTACTCATATGCAGAAGCATTGTCAACACATCAGGCTTCATCTAACGCAATACTTGAAGAATCAAACTGAGAATTTCTTGCAACTGGGAACAGGATGCCTAGATCCTATCATCAGTTGGGACTCGGGTCTAACGCGCCCAAGCTGTCATCATCATCAGGGCAGTGCTGCGCCATGTCGTCATGGGAACCCTAGACACACAAGGCATTGGCTTGAGGGAGTGAGCAGTTGCTGATCAAACGAGCCGAGTGGTGGCATATACGAACCGGCATTGAGGGAGGACAAGAAGAGAAAGGTAGTTAAGGCTCCAACCCACTTTTTCATCAATCCTTATGTTGACGAAAATTGGGTCTACACTCGATAAGGCCAGTGCCTAGGGGATGTCCACACCTGGACCTTGTGCCTCCAACAATGAGCGCGATACGCAAGACATGTCACCGGAGGAGTCTCACCGGGAGCGCAATATGCAAGACACGTCGGCGAGGTCACTTGAGACCCGACAACCCCACACGCCTGGACGGACCACTTTTGGATGTGCAGTGGCTATGGGCTGCTCTAGCCGGCCTGACCGCTCTAGAGCTTCACCGTCATCGATCAACCGTCCATGCAGCACTGATGAAGAACGAGGAGAAGTAGAGAGGAAGATAGAGGGTGAACCACCGAAAAGCCTACTTGTAGATGTATTTTGACGATTGGATATGTGGTTGAGAACTCAATCGGCCATAATCCTCATATATATAGAGGGGGTGGTCTTATCCCAATAGAAAACCTCTCCGAAACTTATTCCACATGTTTCCTATAAGTTAGGAAAGATTTGGTTCATAATCCAAAAGGCTAAATTTGAATAGAATCCTCCCTGAGTCGGTACATGTCACCGCCTGACCCTCGGGCGTGACGGAGACTAACGTCCAACCCTCAAACCAGGTAGCGATCAGCGTCAGGGGAACGAGCGACATTGGGCGAACGCAGACGACGTCGGGCGAGGCAAACTATCATCGAGCGAGGAAGACTGACGCCGAACGAGGCTGACCGACATCAGGCGAATCAGACCGACGTCGGGTGAGGCGAACGACCGATGTCGGGCGAATCGGCACGAGGGGGCCGACGTCGGGCAAGGCAGACCGACGTCGGGCGAAGCGGGTCAGATCGATGCCAGGCAAGGCGTATCGATGTCGGGCGAAACGGAAATCGTCTTCTGACCCTCCGTCGAATCGGAGAATAATTTTGAGTGTCAACACCTTAAGAGCCTGACCTACTCATATTGCTCTAGGAAATTGGTAGTAAGTAGATGATAGGACATTGTCTGTAAATTAAAATGCTGCCGTAAACAAACCAATGAGGCAGAATTGGAAAAGTAATTAATACAATAACATATGGACATTGGTCGCACCCTTTTAGTATATACCCACATATTTGATTAAAGTAATTTCAATATTTACGTATTTTTACCACTCAAACTATCTTAAGGTCGACCCATATCTTTTCCAACCACCACAAAGATTCCTCATAAATTAGACACAAAAAAAATAGTTACTTACCAGTCAATAAAACCTACAGGGATGCCATTATAAATATGGCTTCAAACTTGCCTATACAATACTACTATACAGCATCTCTGAAGAAAGCCACATACGACCTTGATAGGGCCTCTCCTTTTATTGAACATATTAGTGTCAGTTAATGAGAGAACTGGAAAACTAGAAAAACGTAGCGCATAGGAATTAGAGACATCGAGAAAGAGGCACATGCTAGTCCTCCTCCATTTTCTGCCACTCGGGACCATGTATATCCGGCAAATCTATTTTACCCATGGGGCCAATAGTTTATCAACATTCTGGCCACTGACAGGTCTCTATGGATCACAATTGGCCTTACTAGAGCCTAGGTAGACTGAACATGAGTTTAAGAATGGCTATTCAGTTGGCGCCATATGGCCAGTGGCCAATCGGCATGTGGCACTAGTTTGGTTGAGGACATTATCCAGAAAGCGCGCTATGACCGGTGGCCAATCACAAGAGGCACTGCTTCGGTGGAGATCTGGAGGACCCTGCTAGAGTGTCGCACTGACTCTGATCCTGAAACTGCCAGTGCCAACATACGGGCAAGGTACATTGACCACTTCATGTTCAAAACTGCGTAGTGCTATCCTGCTATTGTTTCTGAATTGGCAACAGAACTGCCTGGTATACAAATTTTTTTTGATAATGGAACGAAGTTCCAGCCTCTACCAGCCTGGTATACAAATTTACTAGTACCATTTATCCTTTCATCCTACCTATGCGATTCTTCCCAAGTTCCATCTGCCCTGCTGTTAACAATAACGATGTGGTAGCAGTTTCATCTGGCCATAGAGCTATCCACTTCCCACACATACCTACTGAACGTGGTTGCACAATGCATGCACCCACAAAGCCAATCTGATTTCTGGACGAAACCGTCCGTCTCACAGAGCAAGACAGCATAGGCTTTTCCGTTCTCCCGACAATTGGCTGACACAATCTGTTTACTCGCAAGGCACATATTAGCAACTTGTTAGGCAATTAGCTTTTACAATCATGTACAATTTCAAAAGGCCACAACATGCACATGTTCCAAACAACATGAGAAATTGAGAATGTTTGGTTTCATTGCAATCGGCGGAGAAGGTTTTCTCAATTTTTTCTGAGCTCCTTACATCCGTCTGGTCAAGCAACTTTGAAGAACTGCACCTCCCGACGAATGCAAGGTGCTCGGTGACTAGCTGTGGGGGTACAAACCCGTATACCCGCATGGCTATACATGGGCCAAGACATGCGATCAGGCCCGGACTGCTGAAGACACATCATCTACACGTTCTCCGTAAGATCACATATATCCGCCGGAGCCTTGGCAGACAAGAAAATAGCTTTTCTAATATCTAGCCGATTAGTTTCCTTGATCGGTTAGGATTGTAATCTGTTATATACGGCAAGACCGACTTGTAACCCTGCCCCCGGACTATATCAGGCGGGCAGGGGATCCCCTCCAATCTCATCTACTAGCAATACAGCACAGCAACACATAGGACGTAGGGTATTACGCCTACTCGCAGCCTGAACCTGTATAAAATCTCATGTCTCGCGCTTGCTGCGTAACTCTTGCTCGTCTCAGACGCACCTTCGCCGATCATCTACTACCTTGGGCATACCCCACGGTAGACTATCGTCGGTATTCCGTCGACAGTTGGCACGCCAGGTAGGGGGTGTGCTTTCCTGTTCCATGGCGAGCAGGATGGTCGTTTTTTCAAGCTCCATGAAACTCCCGACGCCAGGCCAGATCTTCACGGTAGGCTCCATCACCTGGGTCAGAGGCCCTGACGGCGAAGGGAAGATCCTCGATGCGGCTCAGATCGCATCTACTCCGATTCCGTCCATGTCCTCCGTCCCGGCGCGAAGGCTGCCACGCTACGTCCGGAGGAACATCAACAGCAACGATCTGATCGAATCTATAGATCAGGTCTCCCAAGGTTTATCCAAAAGCCTCTAGCTCCTGGAATCAGCGGTGGATGAACCCGCCACAGACCGTCTCCAGCCGGCTTCAGCAACATGGCGCTTCGCTCCATCCACGACTCGGCGGGACACGACATTGGTCGTCACCGCCACCCCGCAAGGCCGCATCGTGGAACTTCGACCCCGAGCAGTTGCCCGCGATCTCCCAGGGGGTCACATGCCCTTCGGCCTGAGGAACTCGGCCTCCAGCTTCGCGCATCTACTACGCCGTCCCGACCACAACCCCTCCGATCACGTTGGCACCAGCTCTGCCTTCATTATCGTCGACAACGACCACTCTGACGATGATGACATGAAAGGCGGCGCCCTCGTCGATCTGCCTCCTCCCACTGATCAGTACATTGGTGGTACCACCCTCGTCATCAGTGATGATAGCGCCCTAGCTCCTAACGAAGGCGAAGAAGCCCGAATTGCTCGGGAAGGGAGGAACGCTGACCGGAGACGGCATCGTGAACAGCGAGTCGATGCAAGGAAGGGTCCTATCCGGAACCTGGAGCAGGAGTTTGACCTGTTCAGAAAACACCAGGTCTACAAGATGCCGAGCGTGAACGTCGCCGTCGTGATAACGGAGGCCAAGAACTTGGCCCAGACTCCAGAAGTCGAGTGCCTCACGGCTTACCTCCAGGCGGCTCAAGTTCAAATCAACGACGAACGCCAGCCCCGTCCATCATATTCCACTGCGTCGGCCACCGAAATCATCCATGAAGATGGCGGCCATTCTCGCGGCGAACGAAGACGCCATCGCCAAGATGGTGACCAAGAGGTGAATCAGTCCGATCTTCGGGAGAAGCTCAGAAATAAAAATCTCCGTGGGCGCATCGAGAACAGGAAGGAGGCCAGACACTCAGCAGAGACTGAGCGGCTGAAGGAGTACGACGAGACCCATGGCCCTCCGACCAGCGACAAGAACGCTCACGAGCTGTCGTTCACCGCAGAACTCCAAGCGGTACGATGGCCGCCAAACTTCAAGATCGTTGGCATTGAGACCTACGACGACACGGCTAATCCCATCAAGTGGCTCACCGTCTACGAGATCACGGTCAAAGCTACCGGAGGCAATTCAGATAATATGGTGAATTATCTGCCCGCCATGTTGAACACATCCGCCAACAACTGGCTGCTCAACCTAAAGCTAAACTCCATCAACAACTGGGAGCAGTTGATGAAGCAGTTCAACAGCAACTACCGGGCCACCTGCATGCAGCCCGGCACAAAGTATGACCTCAAAAAGCTTCATCAAGTGTCACAAGAGTCTCTACGAGACTATATTCGGCGGTTCTCAGAGACCAGAAACAACATCCCGGACATCACAGATGCTGAAGCCATCTCCGCCTTCATATGCGGCCTCCAACCCGACGAAAAACTTCAGCGGAAGTTGTACCATAGCAGACCGGACTCCATCACCGAGATGCTGTGCATCGTAAACAAGTATGCTGAAGGGAACAAAGCTGCTCGCCACTCCGTCCATGATCGCCGCCGCTTTCCCGATCAGCCATGACATGAAGACCGCGATCGCAGAACCGACCGACGGCACGACGACCGGGGATCACGGCGAGACTACCGCCGCGATGAGCGCGACCACCGCGATCAGCGCCGTCCTGATCGGCGTCGTTACGACGAGCCAGAGGGCTCCAGAGCTGGAGAAAGGCATCACCATTACCAAGTCTACAACACCCGACCAGCGCCGAAGCGCAATTATGAAAAGGCTTATGATAAGCTCCTCAATGCCCAATGTCCCGTCCACAAGTTCCACGAGCACACCATGAGAGAGTGCTTTGGGTTCTCCAAGGCCTTCAAAGAAGAAGAGAAGAAGGCTCGTATCGAGTCTGACAAAGATAGGCAGGATGGGGATGATGGCCCGCCCCCCGGCTTCACCGACGCTCACCGAACGATCTCCACAATCATCGGCGGTCGCATCGC
This sequence comes from Eremochloa ophiuroides, assembly GCA_038502445.1. Taxonomy (NCBI): domain Eukaryota; kingdom Viridiplantae; phylum Streptophyta; class Magnoliopsida; order Poales; family Poaceae; genus Eremochloa; species Eremochloa ophiuroides. Next base: position 21,262,471 of record JAHLJS010000001.1, on the reverse strand, counting down.
CATGGAGTCGAAGAGGGAGCAGAAACTCGTCGCCAGACGTGTCAACTCCGTCGCCAACTATGACGCCTCTGTAGCTGATCCAAAGTTTCCGCCCTGGTCGCATCGAGCCATCACTTTCAGCTGAGAGGACCAGTGGACGGAGATCCCGTACTTAGGGCGCTTCCCTTTGATTCTCGATCCAGTCATACGCACGACCCGCTTCCGGAAGGTGCTGATCAACGGCAGCAGCGGCCTCAACATCCTCTTCTCTGGCGCCGCAAGAGAGCTCGGCTTACGAGCAGAAGACTTAGAGCCGACCACGGCTCCGTTCTGGGGAATCATCCCTGGGCAGTCCTCCTACCCCCTGGGACAGATCAATCTACCTGTTCAGTTTGGGACTCCGCAGTGCTTCCGCGTCGAGCACATCGACTTCATGGTGGCCACCTTCGATGCCACGTACCATGCTATCCTCGTCCGACCAGCACTGGCCAAGTTCAGGGCAATCCCCAACTACACCTACCTCGTCATGAAGATGCCAACAGAGACCGGCATCCTCACGGTGCGCTCCAACCTCCAGACCGCATACAACTACGAGAAGGAGGCCATCGCCATGGCTGAAGCCACTGACATCTCCATCTTGATGAACACATGCACAGTAGATGCACAAAAGTTGGTGCCTGAAGAGCAAGTCATCCTAGAAAAGACCCCGACCAGGGCTGCGACCAAGAACAAGGAGACAAAGGACGTGGTCCTTGTACCCGGTGATCTGAGTAAAGTTACTCGCATCGGGACGGATCTCGATCCCAAATAGGAAGGCGCTCTCGTCAGCTTCCTCCGGCAACACGTCGGTGTCTTCGCATGGAAACCTGTGGACATGCCCGACGTACCTAGGGAGCTGATCGAGTACTCCTTGAATGTCTCGAAGACCGCCAAGCCCATCAAGCAGAAGCTCCGACGATTCTCTCCAGACAAGAAGGAGGCTATTAGGGTAGAAATAGCTCGGCTCCTAGCTACCGGCTTTATCAAAGAGGTGTATCATCCCGATTGGCTAGCCAATCCAGTTCTTGTAAGAAAAAAGAATAATGAATGAAGAATGTGCGTTGATTACAACGATCTCAACAAACACTGCCCTAAAGACCCCTTCGGTCTCCCACGCATCGATGAAGTCATCGACTCCACCGCCGGCTGCGAGCTGCTCAGTTTTCTCGACTGCTACTCCGACTACCATCAGATCGCCCTCAAAGAAGAAGATCAGGAGAAAACCTCCTTCATCACACCTTTTGGCGCTTACTGCTACAAGACTATGTCTTTCGGCCTGAAGAACATGGGCATCACATACCAGCGTGCTATTCAGGCGTGCCTCAATGACCTCATACCAGACATCGCTGCCACCTACGTCGACGATGTCGTCATCAAGACTAAGAAAGCCGAAGACCTCATCTCCAACCTTGAAGCAGTATTCAAGAAATTGTCTGCCTATCAATGGAAGTTGAACCCCTCCGAGTGCATTTTTGGCGCCGCGTCGGGCAATCTGCTAGGCAACATCGTCAGCAAACAAGGCATCCTTCCCAACCCAGAAAAGATCGAGGCAGTCATGCGAATGAAGCCTCCGAGCAGCATCAAAGACATCCAGAAGCTCACCGGGTGCATGGCAGCCCTAAGTCGTTTCATATCCAGGTTAGGAGAGAAAGGGCTCTCCTTCTTCAAGCTACTCAAGGCCAGCGAAAAATTTGACTGGTCGGAAGAAGCTGACAGGGCTTTCAAGGAACTAAAGCAGTTCCTAGTGCATCCTCCTCTCCTCACGGCACCGGCAAAAGCCGAGACCTTGCTGCTCTACATCGCCGCGACCAATAGGGTCATCAGCACGGCCATTGTGGTCGAACACGAAGAGGCCGAACACGCATACCCGGTCTAGCGCCCAGTTTATTTCATAAGGGAAGTCCTGAACGAGTCTAAAACTCGCTATCCGACGGTACAGAAGCTGATCTATGCCATCCTCGTCACATCATACAAGCTCCATCATTACTTCGAAGCACATCCAATAGTGGTGGTCACTCAACATCCTCTCGGCAACATCCTCTACAACAAAGACGCCAATGGAAGAATCATGAAGTGGGCTGTGGAGTTGGGCACCTACTCCCTTGAGTTCCGCAGCCGAACTACGATCATGTCACAAGTACTAGCAGATTTTATTGCCAAGTGGACAGAGATGCAAGAATCAGCGCCCTCCGAGCAGGAGGAGCACTGGACGATGTACTTCGACGGGTCACTCAGCATCGGAGGCACTAGAGCTGGAGCACTTCTCATATCACCGTCTGGCGAACGCCTTCGTTATGTGCTGAGGATATACTTCAAAGCCTCCAATAACGCCGCAGAATACAAAGCCGCCATCCATGGTCTACGGATTGCCACCGAGCTCAGCATTCATCAGCTCATGGTATTTGGGGATTCTGCTCTAGTAATCAATCAAGTAAACAAAGATTGGGACTGGAATAACGAGAAGATGGACGCCTACGTCGCCGCCATCAGAAAGCTAGAAGGCAAATTCTTGGGCATCGAGTTCCACCATGTTGTCCGAGGAGAAAATCAAGCAGCTGACGAGTTGTCGAAGCTTAGCTCGTCTCGGGCCGTTATACCTCCTGGTGTCTTCATCCAAGATTTGATCAGCCCGTCCATCCAGATAGACAAAGGAGCAGAAGCACCTCCACCCGATCAGTTGGTGGCTTGCGTTTCCAATTCTGAAGATGACTGGCGAGCATCCTTCATCATCTATTTGCTCGAAGCCAAAATACCTGAAGATAAGGTCGAAGCAAAAACGCCTCGTACGACGCTCCAAGAACAATGTTCTGGTCGACGGCAAGCTCATGTGCAAAAATATCAAGAGCGAAGTCCTGCAAAAGTGTGTCACACGCGAAGAAGGCGTCAAGATACTCCAGGAAGTGCACAGTGGCATGTGCGGCAATCACGCGGCCCCACGAACACTGGTCGGTAAAGCCTTCCGAGTAGGGTTCTACTGGCCCACTGCCATCCAAGACGCCAAGAACATCGTGCGGCACTGCGAGGCATGCCAATTCTTCGCCAAGCAGATACATGTGCCAGCACAAGAGCTGTAGACTATCCCCGCATCATGGCCCTTCGCCACCTGGGGACTCGACATGATAGGCCCCTTCAAGGCAGCCAAAGGCGGATACCACTGCGTCTACGTGGCCATCGACAAATTCTCCAAATAGATTGAGTACAAGCCACTGGTGAAAGCGACCATGGCCAAGGCTGCAGAATTCTTCAATGACATCTCTCATCGCTTCGGCCTTCCGAACAGTATCATCACCGACCTCGGCTCTACATTCACGGGGAGTGACTTCTGGGATTTCTGCAACGAAAGAAGCATCACGGTGAAGTACGTCTCGGTGGCCCACCCTTGGGCTAACGACCAGGTGGAAAGAGCAAACGGAAGCTGCTCGATGTCCTCAAGAAGCATCTGCACGAAGTCGTTGAAAGGAGCCCAGGAAACTAGATCCTTGAGTTGTCGGCAGTAATCTGGGGACTGAGAACTCAGCCGAGCCGCAACATCGGTGTATCCCCTTACTTCATGGTCTATGGATCTGGAACGGTGCTCCCTACTGACGTCGCCTTCCGAGCTCCTCGAGTTGAATACTATAACGAAGAAACGTCTGACAACGCCCGAGCAGAAGACATCGACAGACTCGAGGAAGAGCGCCTAATCTCCTGTGTACGCACAGGAAAGTACCTCGAAGGGACGCGACGATACTACAACCGCAACTTCAACGGCAGGTTCTTCGTGGTCGGCGACCTCGTTCTTCACCGAAAATAAAACAAGGAAGGCATGCACAAACTCTCTTCGCCATGGGAAGGTCCCTACATGGTCAAGGCTGTCACTCGGCCAGGCTCGTACAGGCTGTGTGACCTCAACGGCGTTGACATCCCCAATTCCTGGAACATCGAACATCTCCGTCGCTTCTATCGTTGACCGCATGTCAAGGCAGATATGTGTATTTTCGTTTTTCATTGCTTCAATAAAAAGTCATATAGCCACCATATACATGTGTAATTAAAACTGCAGACCAAGCAAGCACCAACGCTTCATCACCACGTAGGCCCTGAAGCTACTCGGGCAGTCTAACTTCGCCAAGGTATAAGTCCCGCACCTGATCGGGCCGTTTAAAATTCGTCAAGGCATAAGTCCCGCACCTGATCGGGCCGCTTAAAATTCGCGGCATAAGACCCGCACCTGATCGGGCCGCTTAAAATTCGCCAAGGCATAAGTCCCACACCTGCTCGGGCCGCATAAAATTGCCAACACGTAAGCCCGCATCCGTTCGGGCAGTGTTGGCTCAACGACGCGTAAGCCCTGCACTCGCTAGGCCGCCTCTTATCACTGCTTCATCAACCGCCCCGATAAATTCAGGAAGCCATCGCCCACGATAAGTGTAAGCCCTGCCAGGCGCAGGCAGCTTCGCCACCACGTAAGCCCCAGGGACGCTTGGGCCGTTAATCTTCGCTATCACGTAAGCCCCGGGGATGCTTGGGCAGGATAGCAGCGTCTCCACAAGCCCCGTAAAAGGAACGGGCACCGATTGTCGATCCCCCCAATGAGCCAAACGCTCTGGCTCCTCGCCGACCAACTCAAAAACGCCTCGAACAAGTTCGAGCGTTCTACATCAAAAACGACAAACCACGACGCTCCGAAATACTCGCCGAACACGCTAAAGAGCAAGAAGAAATTCACACGAACTTCGTCCAGAACAAATCTACACAATCTGACTATCGACCATATTAACTAGTGTTTTTGCCAACAGCAGACAGCTTTTGTACAGGTACCCTCAAGTGTTCTCCATCGGGAACAGCTGCATATCCGCCGCCAAAAGCACCGCAGCAGGCTTCACCTCTTCCTACAGTTGATCTTCTTGCTGCTCGGAGGTACCACGAGCATAGCCTCCCTTCACCCGGTCATAGCTTACACCGGGGTAATGAGAGCGCACCACAATGAGCACGTGGGCTGCTGCATTCTCCGCCACATCACCACAGAAGGCCTTAAAGCGTCGGAGTGCTTCACGACTTCGTTGAATGATCTCAAAGGTCTCTGGTGCTCCCGCAGGTGGGTCGGCAAGAGCATACTCAATAATGTCTAGAACCGGCATGATTCCTTCTGCCACAACATCGTACCGCACTTCGGCGGCTTCCAGTCATCCCGACAAGTCATTCATCTGCGCTCGAGTCCTCCGTGCAACATCTGCTGATACACAAAGCATGGATAAGAGCTCCTACCAAGAAGCAATGAAGCATCCCGCAAGCACAAGATACTCACCCAGGCGATCTTCCTCGTTCCTCCGAGCCGCTTCCCGGAGCATAGTCACCTCACTCTCTAGCTCCTTAACTGCACCAAGGGAAAGGCAGGTCAGAACTCCTCGGCAGAGTAATGAAGTTACACGAAGACATCCGTACCTCGTTTCATGGACCCCTCAAAGACGTCCTACAAATCTGCACTTGGAAACCTCAGAGTTAAGCAGAGAAGAAGAGTTGGGATAAAAGAACCAGTACCATAACGGTCTACATACCTCTCTTATCCTACAACAGCTTCTGCTCAGATTCCATCAGATTGGCGCAGTGCAGCTGCAATGTATCACGCTGATCACGGAGGTCATCCATCGCTTTCTCAAGTCGCGCGTTCTCCTTGTGCATCCACTCATTCTTTACGGCGAGCCCAGCGCACGTTGGAGTGTCTTCTGGCGATCTTCTACCGTGCGATGCACCTCCTGAACGACAATGGAAGAGCGTGATACAAAGCAAGCAGAAAAAATCCAAAGCAAATACAAGAAGGGCATCGGTACCTGAACTCGCGAAGACAGTTGCCCCAGCCAGCGGAGGACATTACTCAGGTCGGTACAGGTCTCTGTTATGTCAGCCTTCAGAGCTTCAAGCTCGTCATCCGCTACCTCGTCCTCAACTACGACGGCATAATTCTCGCCAACTTGCCTCAAGGTCCAGAGTATCGTCGGCGGGGCTTCTACGGCAGCTTCACAGGTAATCTCTTCCACATCGCGCTCGGGTGATCTAGCGCTGGTAGACGGCTGCTCGGGAGCCTCTTGGCTCGACCCTGATGCTCCTCCAAAAGGGGGGCGTCAGTTCCTGCATATGCCTTCTGACCGCGGTCAGTGGGCGGCACCCACTCGTGAGCATCATCTCCTGGTTGGCGGCCCCTCTCGGTTTCTTCTGATGGCCGCCCCGCATCTCGAGCTAAGGGCAGGAACGGTGGTGACGAGGTTGCCTCACGCGACTAGTCCTGTGGGGGCAGCTGCTCCTTCGAACCAGAGTCAGGTTGCGCTTCCAGCTGACATTTGGGCGATTCGTGATTGGAAGGCCATGCGGCGGCAACATCGCCGCCATTCCCGCTCTTCGACGGCTCATCCCTGATGGCTGTTGACGGTGGATATACCCTGAAATTGCACATTCAAACACCGTCAACAGGCCTCAAATTCAAGGGAAGATAAACATATCATGAGCATAATTTATCAATAACTAGTTCCACATGTACTCTTAGCATGTGATTGCAGGAAACACTAAATCAGTGCAAAAGTGAGCAGCTAGGGGCTACCTACATGGTTCGGCCGAACCATGGTATGTTGCCCCAGGCCACCACCTTTCAACACATTGCTTACAACATCAAATGGAGGAGACCAGAGCCAAGGGGGCCCACCCATGGGTCGGCTGAACTGCCCATGGGGCCCACCTAGCTCTAGTGACATGGCAGGATCCATGTGACACTCCAACCAAGTTATTTCATCCATCAGATCAACATGTGCTTTCATTCAACGGTGGAGATCAAAGGCACACGGATTGAGGCATGAAACGAAGCAACCAAGACAGAACCAACATATGGGGAGAGTCTATGACAGATGGGGACCACTCTGGTGGGCCCAGCCCACCAGGGGTGGGTCGGCTGAACCATAGAAAGTGGGCCCAAGCCACCTGCACACTCCCTGACTGGTAGGGACAGCTTCTAGAAGATCCTGGCTAGGCCCACCAGTCATAGGGGGGTCGGCCGAACCCCCCTGGTGCCCAGCCAGGTCGGTTGGCCTCCACCGACTCCAAGCATGCTTCTCATGTGTTCAAATTGCCACAGCCGTCCATCTTATGGCGGTTACAAGGCGGTGGATCCAAGGGTGGAGAGTTGAGGAGCACACGGATTGCTGACGTGGCATCCCTCCACTCTCCACTATAAATAGAGGCTGCCCACTCCTCTTCAAGACACACCATACACCATACAACTCAAGGAGCAAGCTAGAGTTCTACTCTTTAGTAGTAGTATTAGTCTAGTGTGGGAGTTAGAGTCGAGTCGAGTTGCGCTCGGAGTCTCCAGAGTCATCTGCTGGAGAGTCTGGTATAGCTCTTGTACCTTTTCTTCTGTAAGACTTTATCTTTATTAATATATATAATCTTTACTTTACTTCACTAAGTTCCTACTTAGTATTTACTATTCTTTATAGTATTATTGTGTCTTGTCTTATTTTGTACTTGTCTTATACTTCATAGTGATCTTGTCCCAACTCAACGTGTGTTAGTTCATCGCCTGTCATAGGGTGTTCTAGTTGTTGGTACACAGCTAGAATAGTAAGACTTAGTGTAAGCACGGTGCTTAGACTAGATCTTGCCTTTGATTACCGCTTGTCGCACGGATTGTTTGTGGGTGCGAGCAGGTGGTGACAGCCCTGTCTAGTCTTAGTATCCCTCCACGTGTTTTAGGCAAGTTCTTAAAAGGTAGGCTCCCATAAGAGTGTAGGCGCTTCGGGTAGATGTTTTGTCCTCTATTGTCTCGCACTACCCCCTGCACACCGGTAGTAAGGTACTATCTTGTATAAGTCATCTATTTGATAGGATAAGTCATAAGAGTAAAGTAAGTGTCATAGGAGTCTTATACTCACTCATTGTCCTCCTACCTAGCTATACTCTACTAGTTATCTTTTAGTTATCTTAATACTTATTGTGTGTTGGTGTCATTACCCTTTCCTCTACCTATCGATTTACCCCCTACCACTAGTTGGTACTAAGTTGGTATAGATATAAGGATCTCTCTCTTTTTATTAATTATTCCTAGCAACCGCTTTCCCTTGGGATAAAAATAAATAATGATACCTTGGAATACTCCCGGGTGAAGTGCTACAGCGGTATATTCTGTGCGCTTGCAGAATTATCAAATAGACATAAGAAATACCCTCAGGGCACTTCTGGTGCCGTTATCAGAGATAGCCTAACACCCTGTCTCTGGTGGTTGCGCTAAGAAGTGTCAATAAGCATTTCTGGCGCCGTTGCTGGGGAAAGCATCAGTCTAGGAATATTAATAAAAAAAATTGAATCCGGAGTCTATTATCAATTTAGTTATCGATTATTATTAGGGGCTTACCCCTGTCGGTGTTTCTCGTTATCATGAAGCTAAACAGTGCATGAACAGTTTCCAATTACCGTCAAATTATATTGAAGATCCCGAGCAATTGTTGAGAAGAACTAGACGCCGTCAAGTTTCACCTCAAAGGTTCATCTCAAACCTGAATCCGTTCAAGGAAAGAGGCTCCATATTATCAACTGAGGAAGCTATGGCCCAAAAGACCATCTCCGAGTTCTCTGCACCGTCCGCTGACAACATTGACACTGGACCGCAGCTCAACTTTGGAGATGCTACCTTTGAGCTCAAGCCTGCACTCATCAACATGGTGCAAGCTAATCCATTCTGTGGAAAGCCACACGAAGATGCCAATGCTCATCTCCAACACTTTCTGGAGGTGTGTGGGACTTTCACCATCAAGAATGTCTCGGCTGACGCCATCCGCCTTCGTCTATTCCCATTCTCACTGCTTGGGAAGGCAAAGCAATGGTTCTATGCCAACAAGAGTGAAGTCACCACCTGGGAGAAGTGTGCCAACGCTTTTCTCAAGAAGTTCTTCCCAATGGGCAAAACAAGCGCTCTCCGTGGCAAAATTTTAAGCTTCCAACAACAAGCGGACGAGACGATTCCCGAAGCATGGGAACGTCTCCAGGAGTACATTCGAGCCTGTCCTCATCATGGGATTGAAGAATGGCTCCTAATCCATGGTTTCTACCATGGGCTGACCGGGTTAGCTCGCAGTCACCTTGATGCTGCAGCAGGAGGAGCATTCTAGCAACACAATGTCAAGGATGCTAAGGACCTCATTGAGAAAATGGTTATCAACCAAGAATGGAATGAGGAACGCCTTCAGCCCAAGAAAAGGGGTATGCACACCGTTCATGAGGTGGACATGCTCTCAGCAAAAATGGACCTCTTGATGAAAAAGATCGAGGAAAGTTCCAAGAAGGAACAAGAGGCCATTAGACCCACTGCCACCGCATGAGCAATCGAAGATGATCCATGGTGCGAGGTATGTGGTGGAGAAGATCATTCGGGCAACAATTGTCCCGAGACGAAGCAGGAAGTGAGCTTCATCAACAACAGCAACAACAGTGGGTATCGACCCCAGCAACAAGGAGGATGGAACTCGCGCCCCTTCTACCAAGGAAATCAAGGTAATGGTTACAGCAATAATTTCAATAATTCTTATGGTAATCAACCTTCTCTTAAAGATCTTGTCTTAGGCCAATCTAAAATTAATGATAGCATAAACAAGAAAATAATGGCTAATGATAAGATTCTTGAAAATCTTAGTGAGAAAATGGATAGCTTTAACACTGCTATGAAAAATCAATTGAGCTTTAATAAAATGTTAGAAACCCAATTAGTTCAAATAGCAGCAGTTGTCCCATCATTTGAACAAGGTAAGATCCCTAGGAAACCTGAGGAACCAATTAAAGGTGTTAAGTTAATTTCCACGAGGTTTGATAAGCCTCCGGTTAGGCAAAACCCGGGTTGTCTTCTTGATCCGCCATTCATGGCCAAGAAGAGTGACCCCAGCCATCCTACCATCACCTGGAGATCGGGCCACACACCTTCAACAACGCCTTCTGTGACCTTGGATCCGGCGTAAACATCATGTCCAAGGTAATGTACGAGAACTTGCTAGGGGGACCCTTTTACCCCACTTTTGTCAAATTGCAGATGGCCGATCAATCAATCCGGTTCCCCGAGGGATTGGCAAGGGACATCCTTATCAAATTTCAAGACGTATACATCCCCGCCGACTTCATCATTCTTGACATGGGGGCTGATGACGAAGTCCCCGTCATCTTGGGAAGGTCGTTCCTCAATACCGTGAATGCCATCATCTATGTGGGATCCGGCCAAGTCCACTTCCAACTCCCAGGTAAGAGAATCAAATGTCCTTCCAATGGTTATAAATCAATGCAACAGGCAAGGAAGAATCTGTGGAGAAACAAGCCACAATATGCACCCCGCCGAAAGAACCAACCGCCAAGGTCCAAAAAGGCCGAACTGATAAGTAAGGCTGAGGTGATAAACAAGGCTAACTCCACCGAATCACAAGCATCAACCAAGAAGGAATGGTGGAAGAAAGAGGTGCGATCATCACGGTCTCCATCTCCGGGACCGATTGAAGCACCCGAAGAATGAATCTGAACTGGAGAGGTCCTGCTCTACGGACCTAAAACATGGAGCCCTTGCTGGTAAGGTAAATCAGTATTTATCTCATATTTAATTCGTGCATTTCAATTTTGAATTTTCTTCATTGCATTTCATGTTTAATTTTTGGCAATAATTTATTTTGACAAAATAAAACAAGTAGATGAATAAAACTTGAAAAAGATCATTTCTACTCACACCTGAGGTGGTGGGAACACCTAGGTGGGGTCGGCCGACCCCACCATGGGGCCCACCCACCTCTGGTGGTGTTGGCCTAGTGTCCTGATCATGTTCCCAAAATTTGAACACCAGCTCCTTTTGAATTTTGGTCGACCATTCTTTTGTCATGACCATTCTCATATGCTTCAAGGAGAATCCAACACCCACATCAATCCAAATTCTGAAAAGTGGACACTTTGGCAGGCATAAGTGCTCTCATGGTCCATGGGAATCACTTTGAACATGTCCCCACTTTTATCTTACACCTTTTACCTTCACAAAACACTAGACAAGGGAATCTCTGAAAATTTCAAAACTTTTGGTCCACCACTAGTCTCTACTTTCCTGGACACACTATTTAAAGCTGAAAGGGGGCAAACCCTGGTTCGGCAGAACCAAGATTTGGCTCCTTTCAAGGAAGTGGAGTTTGAATTCAAATAGATTCCCTGTCCAAATGTAAAAGCAACACTGAGCCTGCAAAATAGGGTTCGGCCGACCCACTAATTGGGTCCACTCTACAGAGTTGCATTTGAATTGTGAAGGATTCCCTGTCCAAAGGCAAAAGCAACTTTGATCCTGTAATTGTTGGTTCGGCCGACCCATCAATAAAGCCCTGTCGGCAAATTTGAATTTGAAATCATCTAGATTCCATGTCCAAGGGAGAAAGCAACAAAAACCAGACCATGGGGGGGTCAGCCAAACTGGGCCTAGTGGCCTAGCCACCAGCCCTTCTCCCCCTATAAATACCCTTCCAATGTGTGCTCAAATTCACACTCAAACCAGCTGATTTCTGCCGAGCACACAATCTCCCTTCTACTCTCCATTTGAGCAAGATCTTTCTCAAGTTTAGCTTAAGTTTAGCCACTCAACCAAAAACCCAAAAATATTGTAGTAGTAGAAGCTTGTCCCATTCTCATCTTGGCTCTCAAAATCTTGTTTGTGGAGGTAACCATACCCCGCAAGGACTACTAACAGTGGAATAGCTAATGCTAACGCTAACGCTAACGCTAATCCCTGCTATCGTAGTGTGTTCTTGTGTTAGCTCATTGTTGCAGGATGAAGAAGTTCTCCTCCGCACTCAAGAAGGCCAAGAGTGTCGTAAGGAGTTCCTCCCGACGACCCCGCCATGTTGAAAATGAAAGAAGAGAAGCTCTACCAAGAAGAAGCCTCGGAGTGCCTTCCGAGAGGACGTTCGACCCCGAGAGCGGCCTCATGCTAAATCAAGAAGAGTACCAAAGGTACACCTCCATCTGACACCGAGGGTATGAACATACCGGCATCATCGACCCTGTCCTTTTGGACAGCACAGATATGACCGCGGAATTCAATACTATTTTCAATACAATCGGTTGGGGAAGTTTTTGGGAAGTGCAAAAACTTGGAATAGAAAAGCTCACCACTGAATTTCTATGCTCTTTACAAGCCACTGAAAATAATGTCTACTTCCGCATGTTTAACCAAGTCTATAATTTAACATGGAGAGTTTTTAGCATGGCACTTGGTTTTGATAATGACTGTCATCTAGATCTTGTCAATGCAACAAGAAGATTTGATAAAGCTGAATTTTGGAAAACTATAACTGGATCTAATGATTGCTCTGACCCTAAAACCGATGAAATTCATAATCCTACTTTGCGCTTGATCTGATACTGGATGGCTATAACTTTTCTTCCTGGCTCTAATGTGCAAGTTCTTTACAGTGATGAATTAAGACTGCTCTATGCCATGACAAAGAAAATAAAAGTTTCACCTGCTAAGATGTTAGTGCACTTTTGGCTTTGTATTTTCTATAGAAGCGAGCCCATATTCTTCACATCTTTTATCACGCGCAACGCTGAAACAATGGACTTGCTAGATGGAAAACATTACTTTGAATATATTGCCTCTCCTAGAGATGTTGTAACCAAAGATTTCTTCATAAGCACTCAAATCCTAAAAAGAGATGAAAATGGTGATATAAAAATGATTTATCCCAGCCATACAGCCGAAATCTCTCTCCCTTGTGAGAGGCGTCGGTTGTATGCGCTGCGCACGCTAACCATAAATTAGGACCGAGAGGCAAGAAGCCAAAATATTACAGGACCAAGAAGGGTGACAAGGAGCATGTCACAAGCCGCTCAATTTGAGCAAGGTGGCACATCACGAGCGGTAGGGAGATATGAAGAAGAAGGCGATGAGGCAAGTTCCATGGACATTTCAAGGTCCACGGAACGGCCTCAACAGCACACTCCAAGAGTGCGTACTCCCCGTCCGTCCACGCGGGCGAGGGGTCGTCGAAGCCAAGGATCGAAAATGGACCAACTCATTAATGACATGGGCGCAATGCAAGTTGAGCAAGATGCAACCTTGAATCTGGCACAATAAAATACTCAACTATTGCAAGCTATCCAAAACGAAGAAGAACAACGCTGGGCGGGATGGTTCCAATACTACCCGCTACCACAATGAGCAAAAGGACAAGCTTGGGGGAGATCCTCTCCCCCACTAAAGTAAGTATTCTATCCTACCTCTTTACATTATTTATTGCATACAAAAAATGCATAAGATAAAATACCAAAAAAATATTTCTCTTATTCCCATATGTCTCATGAATATTTATCCTCCTCATGGAAATTATGAATAGTTGCTCTGTTAATGTTTCTTTAATGCCTACTTTACAACTTAGTATTTCTTTGAGTATGGATCACTTGGTTCATTTAAATCATGATGAACCTGAAAACTTTATGGATGCTAAATGCTAGAACTAAGTCTAAGTTGTTGTGAGATACGATATAGTGAAACAAGAGCTACTATAATATTGTTCTAAGCATGTAAGATTACTGGAGATTTATTTCTAAATCAAACAAAACCTTATTGTTCCTTAATGGTGAAAAATTCCTACCACAGCCATATATGTTATACATGTCTAAAACCCTCCGCTTAAGCTACTTGCTTTGTATTGAGTGTTGTCAACTCTTGTTGACCCTTATTGAGAGTCTTATCATGCTCCCAAGATCAAGATCATGTACACACCATATATACATGCTGCTTCTACACTGAAAGTACGCAAACACATGCCTTTCATTTTCACTAAATAAATGCTCCATGTGTTAAAGACATAGAAAATCTCTCTTAGTCATTATGGTAGTAGAGACAAAAGGCTATGCAAAATGAAAATAAAAAGAAAGAAAGATGGACACAAGAAAGTCCATGGAAAAGAAAAGAAAAAGATTTGAGCAAGTCTAGGCTCATAAATAAAAAAATGATAGCCATGTCTCTAAAATTTATTAGAGAGAGATACAATTCAAATAGAGGAGCATTATATTCCATCATCATCCACACACTTACACATCTTGATCTAAGGGCATGACACTTCTCTCTTTAGATCCAAGCTTTGACTCTACAACATATGCAAAGTAAGTATGTTATATTCTGTCGTTCCTACCTTAACCTCCACATAAGCCATTTTTAGAAGTAGGATGATAAGGAGAATTCAACATTTACTTTATGTATTGGTAAGGAGTCATACACCATTAGAGCGACATGAGAGAACCATATGAGGAACATTAAGTTGTCTTTTGTAAAACATTGCTAAAACCTCCAGTATGAAACTTGCAAAGAATGAGAAAAGTAGTGCTCAAGTTAAACTGTTCTGTCTCTCAACCACCTAAGGCAAAAGGAAAGTCATTAGCTCCATAAAGGACTAAGGTAAAATGGGTGAATTTCTATAGCCAATTTTTCCATTCAAAAGAGAAGTATTTAGTTGTACACATGGTATTATTGAAACATGAACATTGTAGCAACTCCTGATCCACCGAGGCTAAGTTTAATTATTTGCTCGGAACGAGCAAAGGTTAAGCTTGGGGGATCTTGTTGACGGTGGATATACCCTAAAATTCCACATTTAAACACCGTCAACAGGCCTCGGATTCAAGGAAAGATAAACATATCATGAGCATATTTTATCAATAACTAGTTTCACATGTGCTCTTAACTTGTGATTGCAGGAAACACTAAATCAGTGCAAAAGTGAGCAGCTAGGGGCTAACTACATTGTTCGGCCGAACCATGGTATGTTGCCCCAGGCCACCACCTTTCAACACATTGCTTACAACATCAAATGGAGGAGACCAGAGCCATGGGGGGCCCACCCATGGGTCGGCCAAACTTCCCATGGGGCCCACCTAGCTCTGGTGATGTGGCAGGATCCGTGTGACACTCCAACCAAGTTATTTCATCCATCAGATCAACCTGTGCTTTCATTCAACGGTAGAGATCAAAGCCACACGGATTGAGGCATGAAACGAAACAACCAGGACAGAACCAACATATGGGGAGAGTCTATGACAGATGGGGACCACGCTGGTGGGCCTAGCCCACCAGGGGTGGGTCAGTCAAACCATAGAAAGTGGGCCCAAGCCACCTGCACACTCCCTGACTAGTGGGGACAGCTTCTAGAAGATCCTGGCTAGGCCCACCAGTCATAGAGGGGTCGGCCGAACCCCCCTGGTGCCTAGCCAGGTCGGTTGGCCTCCACCGACTCCAAGCATGCTTCCCATGTGTTCAAATTGCCACAGCCGTCCATCTTATGGCGGTTACAAGGCGGTGGATCCAAGGGTGGAGAGTTGAGGAGCACACGGATCGCTGACGTGGCATCCCTCCACTCTCCACTATAAATAGAGGCTGCCCACTCCTCTTCAAAACACACCATACACCATACAACTCAAGGAGCAAGCTAGAGTTCTACTATTTAGTAGTAGTATTAGTCTAGTGTAGGAGTTAGAGTCAAGTCGAGCTGCGCTCGAAGTCTCCGGAGTCGTCTGCTGGAGAGTCTGGTATAGCTCTTGTAACTTTCCTTCTGTAAGACTTTATCTTTATTAATATATATAATATTTACTTTACTTCACTAAGTTCTTACTTAGTCTTTACTATTCTTTATAGTATTGTTGTGTCTTGTCTTATTTTGTACTTGTCTTATACTTGATAGTGATCTTGTCCCAACTCAACGTGTGTTAGTTCATCGCCTGTCATAGGGTGTTCTAGTTGTTGGTATGTAGCTAGAATAGTGAGACTTAGTGTAAGCGTGGTGCATAGACTAGATCTTGCCTTTGATTACCGCTTGTCGCACGGATTGTTTGTGGGTGCTAGCAGGTGGTGACAGCCCTGTCTAGTCTTAGTATCTCTCCACGTGTTTTAGGCAAGTTCTTAAAAGGTAGGCTCCCATAAGAGTGTAGGCGCTTCGGGTAGATGTTTTGTCCTCTATTGTCTCGCACTACCTCCTGCACACCGGTAGTAAGGTACTATCTTGGTATAAGTCATCTATTTGATAGGATAAGTCATAAGAGTAAAGTAAGTGTCATACGAGTCTTATACTCACTCGTTGTCCTCCCACCTAGCTATACTCTACTAGTTATCTTTTAGTTATCTTAATACTTGTTGTGTGTTGGTGTCATTACCCTTTCTTCTACCTATCGATTTACCCCCCTACCACTAGTTGGTACTAAGTTGGTATAGACATAAGGATCTCTCTCTTTTTATTAATTATTCCTAGCAACCGCTTTCCCATGGGATAAAAATAAATAACGATACCTTGGAATACTCCCAGGTGAAGTGCTATAGCAGTATATTCTGTGCGCTTGCGGAATTATCCAATAGACATAAGAAATATCCTCAGGGCACTTCTGGCGCCGTTATCAGAGATAGCCTAACACCCTGTCTCTGGTGGTTGCGCTAAGAAGTGTCAACAATGGCCTGTCCACTCGCCACTTCTTCAACATGTTCGGTGGGGGGATCCCTAGACAACGACGTGGATCTCATAGCTAAAGACAACAAAAAAGACTGTTCGATGATGAAATAGCAAAGAGAAGACATGCATACTTACAGCTCCGATCGGCGACGCTTCCACGCGAAATGTCTCCTCCGACCAGAAGCCCCTTCGCCATCACCAAGATTCCGGGCAGGAAGGGATTCTCCCTTTTTGTGCTTCGGCTTCGGATCTTCATCATCGCTCGAGTTAGGGATTACTGCTTGACGGCGGGTCTGCTCGTCGGCTATCTCCACTGGCTTTCCAGATTTCCGAACTCCTTCACCAGACAAACCGCCCTTTCCTGACATCGGCCGTTTTCCACAGGCTGCGCTTTGAGACAAGGTCTCTTGATTGTCCTCTTTATCATCGGCGTCATCCGCGCGATCGGAGAGCTCTACAAATTCTTCATCTTCACTACCAGGCTGGTAATGGTGTCGATGAATAACTCCCTCCGGCCACTCCGCCGTGGGCACATCCGAGAAATAGACCTTCCGGTCCTGGCCATTTATCTTCAACCAATCACACAAAATATCAAGGATATTCCGTCAGTGGAAGAGATAAATGAAGAATTTTCAAGCAACGTATCTCAGGCGGCGGATTACCGATGTACAAAGCTTTTTGCTGACCTCGGTTATCAATATGTGTATGGTTATCAAAAAGTTCCTTGAGCCTCAGCGTCGCTTCAGAAGACGACATGTGTTCGGGCACTTCTCTAGTCGGATCAGACTCACCAATCCACTCATAAGCAGGGTGGACCCTCTCCTTGCAGGGCTGTACCCGGTGCCTCATGAAATTGGCTGCTACTCCAACTCCATTCAGCTTCATGCCCTTCAGAATTTCCAGCAGCTCGTGAACTTGCTCCATCTCGTCTGGCCCCGGCTTGTCCGACCAGCTCGGCTTCCTCTCCGGTAACCGATCGACAGCACACCAAACAAGAGGATCTTGGTTCAGGATGTAGAACCACCTCTTATTCCAGTCATGAAGGCTCGTGTTCAGGGGAATTGAAAGATAATGAGCGGACATCCCGTCCCTCAGTTTCAGATAAACACCGCCGGCGACCCGAGATCCTTCGCCACTCGATTTTTCAAGCATAAAGAGGTGGCGGAACAGATTGAAATGAGGAAGGATTCCAATGAAGGCCTCGCACAGGTGAATGAAGATAGAGATATGGAAGATTGAGTTGGGATGTAGATTGCACAGCCAAATCTTGTAATAATCGAGAAGTTTACGAAGAAAGGGGTGGCAAGGAACACCAAATCCGCGCAGGAAATAATCGGTGAAGACAGTCATCTCATTGGTATTGGGCATTGGATATTGCTCACCTTCGGACGGCCTCCATCCGGCGGTGGCGCGATTCGGCAGCAATCCTTTCGCAACCAGGGCCAAAATGGCCTTCTCTGTCATCGTCGATGGTTGCCACTCGTTGTCAAGTCGAAACTCTCCAGGCCGTGGCTCTTTCGCCTTCTTCAGAGGCACACGTGTACTCTTCCGGGGACCCATTTCTTCGAATTGATGGTGGATCTGGGCTGGCCGAAGGATGAATTGGTGGGATTCGAGCGGAATTGGATTTCGAATCAGCGGAGGCAGAAAACCTAGATGGCGACGGCTAGGGTTTGCAGCAACGGTTGTTCTCCCGAATGTTTGCTGTGCGTGGAAGATGAACTGTTTCAAGTCTACTATATAGCAGGTGAGTGTCGTTTTGGCTATTCACGCAAGAACTATAGGAT
This sequence comes from Eremochloa ophiuroides, assembly GCA_038502445.1. Classification (NCBI taxonomy): domain Eukaryota; kingdom Viridiplantae; phylum Streptophyta; class Magnoliopsida; order Poales; family Poaceae; genus Eremochloa; species Eremochloa ophiuroides. Next base: position 21,244,197 of record JAHLJS010000001.1, on the reverse strand, counting down.
GCCTGAACGCTGGGGTAGCGTTGTTTCGTCGCTTCGCTTCCGAGCACCGGAGGTGCTCGGGGACTTTGTCGCTTCGCTACCGAGCACAGGAGGTGTCCCCGAGCACAGGAGGTGCTCGGGAACTTCGTCGTTTCGCTACCGAGCATAGGAGGTGCTTGGGGACTTCGTCGCTTCGCCTCCGAGCACAGTAGGTGCTCGGGGATTTCGTCGCTTCGTTTACCGAGCACAGGAGGTGCTCGGGAACTTCGTCGCTTCGCCTCCGAGCACAGGAGGTGCTTAGGGACTTCGTCGCTTTGCTACTGAGCATAGGAGGTGCTCGGACTTCGTCGCCTCGCTACCGAGCACAGGAGGTGTTCGGGGACTTCATCGAGTACAGGAGGTGCTCGGGGACTTCGTTACTTCATTACCGAGCGCAGAAGGTGCTCGGGGATTTCACCATGATCTCAATCAACAAGAGTGAAGACTTAGACCCTGACACTACGTGCCTGCGTCACCTATTATCAGGCTTAGGGACTAAGTGGATACACTTCACCTAGCGGTGAAGGCATGGATTCTGGCAAATCATAAGTGGATACACTTCCATACGGAGAAGGTTTTCTCAATTTTTTCTGAGCTCCTTACATCCGTCTGGTCAAGCAACTTTGAGGAACTACACCTCCCGACGAATATAAGGTGCTCAGGGACTAGCTGTGGGGGTACAAACCCGTATACCCGCATGGCTATACATGGGCCAAGACATGCGATCAGGCCCGGACTGCCGAAGACACATCGTCTACACGTTCTCCGGAAGATCACATATATCCGCCGGAGCCTTGGCGGACAAGAAAATAGCTTTCCTAATATCTAGCCGATTAGTTTCCTTAATCGGTTAGGATTGTAATCTGTTATGTACGGCAAAACCGACTTGTAACCCTGCCCCCGGACTATATAAGGCGGGCAGGGAATCCCCTCCAATCTCATCTACTAGCAATACAACACAGCAACACACAGGACGTAGGGTATTACGCCTACTCGCGGCCTAAACCTGTATAAAATCTCATGTCTCGCGCTTGCTGCGTAACTCTTGCTCGTTTTAGACGCACCTTCGCCGATCATCTACTACCTTGGGTATACCTCACGGTAGACTATCGCTGGTATTCAGTCGACAGTCTATAAGACAGCCAGCAGAGTGTAAATCTGCAGTGCGTGAAACATGCACATGGGTGAGGTCACCACAGCTAGCAGTTTCCTCCATGTAAGTGAATATTTTAGCTGAGCGACTCCACGCAAAGTAGACTTTTAAATAAATTCAAGCTAAAGAAAACAAGTGACGAATTAGAAGCATTAAACCTTGTTGGGGATGTCAGATTATGAATAAATGCATACTATCAAATCAAATGGGAAAAATTAGGAATGATGTGTCACAACAGATAGCACAGAATGACAGAAGAGAGTATCTCAATCAACACATCACGTCTGATCGCGGGCGTGCACATGTGGCCCAGCAACTCTCCTCGCCAACTTGCCTATACGAGAACGCAGTAGCTTTCCCTTCAAGTTGAACATCCCGATCCTTTGGGTTTCTTAAGTTTTACTAGTCATACTTCTGCTTAGTACTAATTGTGGATGTTTAGAATTCTCTGATTAATTTCTAGACTAGATATGGTCCTAGTCTAATTAACCCAATATATAGTACACCGGACTTCTCTGTTCCATAATCGATCGCCCTGCCATGACGCTGATGCTGCAAGCCCCATGCAGGCGCCGTCATGTGTTCGTTTGGCGTCTTCGTTGCTCATGATCTGGTCCAATTCAAGTGGCGTCTCATCCTTTTGCTTCGAGCGGCAGTGCTATTATACACACAAGAGAAAAATGGAGTGGGGTGGCAAGCAGGGTATGAGCGAGTGGGCCTTATAGTTGGGCCCAATAGAATGGGCTGGGCCAGATGAAAATGTTTGATACTTTCAGCACTATGCGTACCTATACTACTAAGAGCATCCTATTTTTTATATCCCATAATGGACTGTCCATATTTTTTTCTAGCAAAACTGTCTCATATCTCATAGAATAAATATAAACTATAAATGTTTGATACTTTCAGCCCTATAGGGTACTAAGAGCCTCCTATTTTTTTTTAATATCCCGTGTGAACTGTCCATATTTTTTTCCAGCTGTCTCATATCTCATAGAATAAATATAAACTAGTTGCCTACCTATCGATGAACATACCACTGCCAGTATATATAAATATGGCGCCACACACTTTCATGCGCAATACTATCCCTGAACAAGCCAGTCCAGATAGCGCCTCTTCTTTTAGTGAATATATTTAGTGTTAGCATGAACAAAAAAAAGAGGATGGGACAGAATAGGTATAGAGAAGAAAACACCGTGGCGTGGGAATTTGAGGCACCAGGAAAGAGGCATATGCTTGTCTTGTTCATGCGGCTGCAACTCTGGACTGAACCATGTCCATCCGGTGCAGCTATTTCACGGATTGTGTCAAAGGTTTATCAACATCCTGTTTGGTCTCTTTCCAGATTACAGTTGACCAAAAAAAGAGCTAATTTCAGAGACCACGGGTTTGGGAATGGTTTTCCAGTCGGCACCATACAAGCGGTGGCAAATCCGGGTCACAGTAGAGTGTGTAGTGTGGACACTACAGCTGTGACAGCGCTCGGCGAGTGGTAGCAGCCCGCTAGTGCAGTGCAGATATTGTCAACTTGTTAGGCAGGGAGGTTTTCCAAGCGCGCACAGCTTCAAATGGCCATAGCATCAGCATCAATATGCTTCACAACTTGGTTACGTTTGCACCCAATCTAGGTAAGAACAGATCAGAAGGAACCACAAACGCTGCAGACAGCTGGTAACCAACCAATTATGTTGAGAATCACAAACTGTCACAAGAACCACAGTGGCCCATTGATGTAATAAAATGATCCTTCTCGCAACATTCATATATAACAATACCGTATGCACAACAAGATGCACAATACTATCTGACAAGGAACTTTAGGGTGCAGAAAAGAGGATTCTCTCAACCACTAAATGAGCTCACAATTTTCTCAAACTGCAATGTTCAGTGGCTACAAATCACTGCAGCTTCAACTGAATACGCTTGCAGCAGCCACAGCTGAAAGCTGCAGCGAATGGAGCTAGAAGGGACTTATAAAACTCTTCTGTGCTCAACAAGATGACGTATTGACATCGACTTGTACAGCAAGGTGTTAGGATTTGAGTACAAGTAGTGCCTACAAACATACGAGGAAATACAACACAGATACAACCAAATCAGCTTGGATCTTCCTTTAATTTCAAACCAGCTCCAACCTCGTCATAGCCATACCTGTACTACCCTGTCCCTAATGACAAAGAAACTGCCATGAATGGTGTAAACAACTGAAACAAACATAGGTTGCTATATACTCCATTCGTTCCAAATTATAAGACGTTTTAAATTTTATAGATTCGTAACTTTTGCTATGCACCTACTAGTTATAAGTTATGTCTACCTAGTTATAAGTTATGTCTAGATACATATTAAAATCTATATATATCTAAAAATGACAAAAAGTCTTATAATTTGGAAGAGAGGGAATGGTTTATGAAGCAATAGAGAGCCTATATCATCAAATAGATGGGATATGTAATCGAAATTTCCTGCAATTTTGTTTCGATACTTTACCAATACGCATCTGCCATGTACGCCAAGCCACGGGATGCTGTAAACAAACTCATTTACCCTTTAGGAAAAATGAAATAAATATATAATCCCTCATTGGCTGCTTCAAGGACTTGCAGGCTATTTTTATGAAGACCGAAGAGGAAGAATTAATAATTTAGATCCTTATTTCAGCAGCCATAAAGTCCGCAACATCCTCCGTGTTAGAGATCCAGCCTAGCGTTGGGCGTGGGCTGAGACACGATGTTGTACGAGGGAAAAATGGGGGGCCTCGTATGCTCGTCTGTACTCTGTCGTCTGTCGGCTACCTCGCTCAGCCTATGCTTCAATTCAAGTGGCGTCCATCCTCTGGTAAGGTTGGAGCTATAGGAGAAAAGAATGGAGTGGGTGCCTGGGCTATAGAAGCCAAGCGTATGAACAAGTGGGCTTATAGTTGGACTAATACAATGGGCCAGATGGAAACGTCTGATACTTTAATATCAGTCGATGGCCTGTCCAAATTTTTTTTCGACCAAACATAGTTGCTTTAATTATCAACAATTGACCATTTCTATTGCCCATCCTCTACTCTCTCATCTCGCTACAGTTGAGAGACGTGAACCCGTGCGATTCGGTCTCCATTGGGAGAGCCGGCGGTCTTTCTCACCTCTAATGGCCTTCAGGGCAGTGCGAGGTGGTGACAACCGCGGGACTCTATCCGGTCAGAGTGTGTAGTCCAAGTAAATCGAGGTCAGGGTTTTTGGCGGTGGTGGTGTCGTCGTCAAGGAATAAGATTCTCTCGTCCTTTTCCCTACCTCGGCAGCGCTATACTCCGGTGCTGGCGACGAGTGCGTGGAGGTGGAGTAGGAGTCTACGTGGCCTCCGGTTCCATCGCTTCGGGAAGGTAGCGGTGTTGGCAGCACGCTTCGTCAAGGGTGCATCAACAGTTGCGGGTGATGCGGTTGATTGGAGAGTGGGTCGAGCTAGAACATCCCGCGGCGTGAGTTGCTTGATCTATGGTCAGAGGAGCTCGGAGTGTGTCCCCGGCCAATGCTCTTTCATCGACACCTTCATCTTGGGCTTGGCGTCAGGTATCTTCTGTGGCTCTCCTCAAAGCTTCTGTGTGCTGGGCTCCAGATCTTGGTTGGCCATCAACCAGCGATGGAAAGGTGGAGGTCGATGGAGTCTTGTAGTGATTTCAGGAAACACAAGCTCTAGGGTCTTTTATTAGGGGCCTGTGTAAGATGGGTGGGATAGCTCTCCATATATCCTCATAGGTATCTATGTTTGTACGTGTCTATGTACATTTTTCTTATCTGGTAATACAGGTACGTTTTATTAAAAAAAAACATAAATTAGTTGCCTACCAATCGATAAAAATCCATACCAATGCCACTATAAATATGGCGGCACATATTTGCGTGAGCAATGCCATCTCTGAACAAGAAGGGACACAAGGTCTCGATAGTGCCTCTTCTTTTAGTGAATATTAGTGTTAGCATGAACAAATGAGAAGATGAGATAGAACAGGAAAAGAACAAACAAAAAAATGTAGCGTGGGAATTTGAGACACCGGGAAAGAGACGGAAAGAGGGAATTGCAGTCCCAGTGCCTGCATATCCTAATTTGAGAGAGCGTGGATTTGAGAATGGCTTTCCAGCCGGCGCCATACAACCGGTGGCCAATCAGGCCACTGTAGAGTGTGGAGATGGCAGCTGCAACGGCGCTGGACGAGTGGCAGCTGGCAGCAGACCGCGAATGCAGCCATTAGCAAAAAGCATCATCATCTACACTTTCCAGAACATGATGATGTGTGGTCCCAATCTAGATGACAACCACAAACACTGTCAGTCTGTCACAAACAGTGCAGACAGCTGGTAATACTCGATTATGTTGAGAATCACAAACTGTCACAAGATCCACAATTATCCATTTTATCTAATAAAATGACCATTCTTGCAACATTCATATAACAAAACAGCTTGCAAATAAGCACAATATCGGTAAGGATCATTAGGGTCCAGAAGAGGTCAATCACTAAATGAGCTAACAGACAAAATATTCTGTGCTCAACAAGATGACACAAACATACAAAACAGCTGGTTATACATGTACATATATAACCAGCTGTTTGGATTTAGGTACAAGTAGTGCCTTACAAACATACAAAATATAGGACAAATATAACCAAATCAGCTCAAACCTCCAAGGGTTAGAACTTAGAACCCTACCTGTACTATCATGTCCCCAATGACAAAGAAACTATCATGAAAGGTGCACAGCGAGAAAAGAATTGCAAGCAGTGACAACAACCAGCATTTCCCAAGACATACTGCTGGTTTTCGCCATTTGCCTGTTGGCGGAGTTTCGGCTCAATTCTCCACTAGAGACGCATATCACATTTGTTCTGCATCTAGAGTTGGCATCGAAGGTGCATTCGGTTTGAACTATATTCCTGTAATCTGGAATCCTCAGAAACTTGCATGCAATATATAAGACAGCCAGCAGAGTGTAAATATGCAGTGCCTGATACTTGGACATTGGGTGAGAGCACAAGAACTAGCAGTTTTCTCCATGTAAGTGAAAGCTCAGCCACTCCATGCATGTAAAGTTTGAAACCAATTGACACCAAACAAAACAAGTAACAAATAGAAGTATTAAAGTTTATTGGGGATGTCTGATTATGTGTAAATGCATACTAGCGAATCAAATGAGCAAAATCAGGAATAATCTGTCACACCAGATAAAAAACAATAGGCACAGAATGACAGAAGAGTATCTCAATCAGCTGGCAGGCATCCTTCACTGTCAAATAGCAAACATAATTTTTCAATACATATTGCGTACATCAGCCTCCTGCAAACTAACATATAACAAAAAATCCTTTTTCAAAACAAAAGCACCTTTTTCATCTGCTTGCAAGTGCAAGCATTGGTGAAATCATGCCTTGAATCCCCTGCAGAGTGTGCTGTATCTGAATCTCCTCTGCAACCATTCTCTTAAGATTCCTCATGTGCACCCTCAGCTTCTCGTCAGATCGGATGTCAGCCTCGCGCATCTCCACAACCTTGTTTGCCAAACACAACAGCAACTTAGCATACCTTGGCAAAGTTGCATTCCGGTGAAGGAACTCCAAAATGAGACCAAGTTCCTCATTATCCAAATTCCCAATGCATCTCACGAGCTTTCTTCTTGCAACTAGCTCCTCCATGACAGCAACAACACTCCTCGGGTTGTTCTTGGCCAATGCAGAAACCAGAGCATCCTTGTGCCTGAATTTCCTCAGTAACTTATCATGCTCTGCAATTTTCACCTTCTTAGGCTTCTCAATCACAAAGTCACCCTCCTTGGCCTTCTCATTCTGCCCACGCCGGAAGTACCTGAAGTAATTTGGCCTCAACACTGACTTCTCCAGCTCCGGAGATACCCAATCAATCTCACCACCAACAGATTTCCTCCCTTCCTCTTCCTCATCCACAGTCTTCTTCTTCCTATTTCGCATATAAATCTTCCCTTTCGCTGACCCTGCCACAACCACAGAACCACAGGGCGAGCAAGCCACAGACAGGAGTGGCTGCAGGTGCCGCAGCGAGTGCGTCATCTTAAGCTTCCCAAAATCAAAGCTCTTCACATACCCATCAATGCCCGCACTAAGCAGCCGCGTCTCCCCAGTGGTGGCCATCTTCCCAAGCGCCAGGTCCATCACTGTCTTGACATGGCTCTCCACCGAGTGCACGAGCCGGCCACCACCAATGACGTCCCAAATCTTGACCACGTTCCCTCCGGCCGTGGCGAGAAGCCCACCGGACGGAAGGAAGAGCACGCTCTCCACCAGTTCCCCGTGGGAGAAGGACAAAGACGGGCCAGAATTTGCGGTGCGGGCATCCCACAATTTGACGCTGCGGTCGTAAGAGCCGGTGGCGAAAATGTTGTGGTCGGCAGGGGAGGCCGCACCGCCGCGGATGTAGTCCCGGTGCGCAGCGGGGACGGAGAAGACGGGCGTCTCCGAGGGCACGTCCCAGTAGGCGAGGAGCGCGTCGTCGCCGGCGGTGAGGAGGTGGAGCTTGTCGCCGCCGGCGACCGGGTACCGGACCACGCGGGTCTCGGCGGCGTGGGCGCGCAGCGTGCGGAGGGCCCCCGCCGCGGCCTTGTCGGCGCGGAAGACGCGGACGACGCCCTTCTTGTCGCCGGCGGCGAGGAGGGCGCCGTCGCAGCGGAAGGACGGGGAGAAGGCGAGGTCGCCAGCGACGGAGATCCTGCGGAGCTTCTCGAGGGGGTCGCCGGAGAAGACGTGCACGGAGGTGGACCAGGATGCGGCAAGGGTAGGGGAGGCGCGGTCAGCCGCGGAGGAGGCGAAGGTGAGGTCGGTGACGGGGAAGCCGGCGTCGGAGACGAGCTCGGAGGAGCGGAAGGCACGCCAGTAGGAGCCCTCGGGGGAGGCGCGCGAGGCGGCGCTCCTGGAGGGGAGGAGGAGAGCCGAGTGCGGCGCCGCGGGGAAGAAGGGCTTCGAAGTGTCGGCGGCCATGGCGGATGGCGGCGGCGGAAGCGATTTTGGGAGGAACCCTAGTGGGGACTGAGCAGGGTTTATGGGTTTGGTAATGGGCCGTCGGGGTACAAAATGTTGGCGGCCTCGTCCCCCCGCTTTTTTTTTTTTTTTTTTTTTTTTTTTTTTTTTTTTTTTTGACAACTCCTTGCAAATTGTTGATGCGCCAGCTCGAACAAATGACAGAAATATGACATGTGGGTCTGAGAGTTCTCAATTTGGTTATGGGTGTTACGGTGAAAAGGAAATGAACAGTAGGACGGTGTTGTTAAACTACAGTGTACAATATATTCGGTAATCGGTACCATGAGATCATGAACTTGTTTTCTTAAAAGTAAAGTATTGTTGAGAGGAAGTGATTCTTCAGCTCTGCTCCTTGATTTTCCAGTGGAGTGATTTTATTAGATTTTTAAGAGGGAGTAAGATGGGGATATCCCTGTCAAAATATAACAGAGAACGGGAGAGAATTCGAGGAAGCAGTTTTTTCGGCTTCCTCACCTATATACAAAATAGAGAAACGATTTACTTAGATTCTCCAAACAAAAGCTGGGTGTTATTTTTTGCGTTAGGCAGCGAGGGAGTGATTCTCTCTAAGAATAAGCTCCACGGAAGGTCTCCCAAACGCACAGCTTCTTCACGAAATGGAAGGCAAACTGGAAAAAGATGGATGGTTCAAAAAAAACTATATATATTTTAGATTTATGATACTCTCTCCGTCCTAAAAATAAACATAATTTTTTGACTTCTACTATTTCTACTTGACCATTCATCTTATTTAAATTTTTTATATAAATAATAAATAAAATAAATCATTATGAAAATATCTTTAATAATAAAATAAGTCATAACAAAACAAATAATATTTATTAAAATTTTTGAATAAAACAAATGGTTCAAATAGGAATCGGTAAAAGTCAAATAATTACGTTTATTTTTGGGACGGAGGAAGTACTAAATAAGGATACGTTTAACTGTTTAAAATTTATTTAGTTTATAGAAAAATTATTAACATTCATGGTCCTAAATAAGTAGATGATAAAACTATATATATTTTAGATTCATGCATGATGCTTATTAAAAAGTATTAAGATTACTATTCTTTTCAATAAATTAGTTAAGCCTACGATGCTCTTAATTAGTGAATGTTCTTTTGAGAAAGGTAAGATTTTTTATCCCAAACAAGAATCTCATATTTTGACAACGACACATCTCGAACTAAATTTTAAAGAAGTAAGCTCCTTTGGTTCTAAGGAACCGTGTTGCGCGACAAACCATTCGGGTCTTTTTTTTCGACTTGACAAACCATCTGGGTCATGCCACTACACGTGGCTCAACTCAAGGTACCATAGTGGCTCCCGTGGAGTATCTAGCTAGCTTCATCGACTCGCTAGACTGAGGCCATGTTTAAATATCCGGCAACTTCCAATTATAACTAGTCACTATCAATGTTATGGTATATACACAGAGCATTAAATGTAAATGAAATGTTTGTATATTTGTACAGTTTGCATGTACATCACGAGACAAATCTTTTAAGCCTACTTAGACCATGATTGGACACTTATTAGAAAAAATTTTCCGACTGTTACAATGTCAAAATTCCAAATTCCAAATGAATCTAAACACAACCTAACTGACTGACTGACCACGCTAGAGGCTGGTTGGCCTCTAGTCACTCTTGCCTAGCATGAGCTACAATCCTGAAAGGTCCTAAATTGCTAGAGGAGGAGTGAATAGTCTATAAAAATTCTACAAACAACACTTAAGATAAGATAGTTAGACAATAAAACGGCGAAGCGAATTTTGCGCTAGCCTACTAAAAATACAAGCCACCTAACCGTTCTAAACCATAGTCTCTAAATTTACACACAAGAAGGTAAGTCACTATTTTACTCTACTCCTAACTGAGCAACTACAAAATAGAGCTACACAAAAGTAAGTGCAAGAAAGTAAAGAGTAGAGGGGGTGATTTTTATACCACCGGTGTAGAGATAATAAACTAATCAATCAACACAATATGAATCCTTGGTAGAGAGAGTTGACACAAGATTTTTTACCGAGCTTCACTTGCTTGCCGGCAAGCTACTCCTCGTTGTAGCGATACACCCACTTGGAGGTTCACACGCTAATAGACATCACACGCCAAACCCTTCTCAAGAGTGCCGCACAACCAATACAAGATGGGGATCTACAAGCTACGCACAATTCACTAGAGTATCCAATTGCGATCTCCCGCGGGGAAGGCTCAAGAACCTCTTGTAACTTCACCGATCGGAGGTGGAGACAACGACCAACTCCCCTTAACGATCCTCGCAGCTCCAAACCGTTTAGGAGTCGGCAAACTCCAAGAGTAACAAGAGAATCCACTGCGAAATCCAATCACCAAGTGCCTCTAGATGAACACACTCATGCAATGCACTTGATGCTCTCCAATCTCACCAAGAAATGATCTCAATCAAGTGAAATGTGTGAGAGAGGAGTGAAGAGGCTCACTAGCTTGTAGATTTAATAAAAATGTGCAAGAGAGGTCTCACAAGCCGGCCACTCTACTACTTATAGCCCCCACTCAAAATCCAAACGTTACTCACTGATTTCGGTGGCACCGGACGCACCTTAAGTCCGCACCGGACGCATCCGGTGCAGGGTCACCGGACGCTCCTCAGCATCCGCCGCTCCAACGGTCAACTGCTGCTCGCTCGGTCAGAAGCACCGGACGCTGGAACAGTGTTCCCAATGCGCGTCCGGTGACAAGTTTCAGCGCGTCCGGTGAAAAACTTCACCGAACCAACCCGAGAGCACGGGGTTCACACCAGACGCTCCCAGCATCTAGGTGCACACGTTTTTGCACCTTCTCAAAGAGTTAGCCACCGGAAAACTTCGGCAAGTTTCCGATGCACTTTTCCACTAAGTGAAATCACCGTAAAGCGCTGAATCCGGCCTCGCAAGCTCTGGCAGGAGGGAGAGAGGACCCAAACCCCTCTCTACCTGCTCAAACTTCACCCCGTATCCGAAGTCGCTAACACTCCAAAGTGTCTCTCACTTTAGTGCACTGTGTGTTAGCATTTTCCAAAGAGTTTCCCACCGGTTTTGTTAGTGTCACTAGCATCTACTTGCACATGCAATGAATATGAACATCTAGTGGCACTTTGATAACCGCATTTCACAAACGATTTCTCCCCTCTTAATAGTACGGCTATCTATCCTAAATATGATCACTCTCTCTATAGTCTTGATCACCAAAAGCAAAATAGCTCCTATTGGTTATACCTTTGCCTTGAGCTCCTACCTTTTCACCATCTTCCTTCTCATCTCTTGATGAAGCTTGTGGATACCTTTTGATGATGGACTTATACCATTTTCATGGATGCCATCACTAGGGTTTTCTCCTCTTGTTGCTGGGCTTACACCATTTGTATGGATGCCGTCATTGCCCTTCACTTGTGGCCTCCATCGACCCAGTCCTTTGCTCCATCTTGTTATTTGCTAATTAATCTCATGAAACACTTAGAGCAAACATTAGCAAACTAGGTTTCATCAATTACCCAAAACCAAACATGGGCCTTTCAAATCCTAGACTTATGATTTTAACTAAGGCTTCGTTCCGCTGAGCACGTCAAACCGGAATGATTCCTAGCGGCACTATTCCGTTCATTAGTTTACATAGCATCGGAATGATTCCTGACCATTCTAAGCTGGGAACAGGCTAACCAAATGACCCTTAATTGGGGGCTAGGATTGCTACCTGAACCCTCCTGCTCCGTCCCCGTACTGTTCCATACAAAAACTTTTCTCTCCCAAATATCCTCTCCATCAAAGCCCACCTATTCATACCCTCCTAACTTTTCCCTTCTCATATCATGACATATCTACCTGAACCCTCCTGCTCCTTCCCCATACGTTCCATACAAAAACTTTTCTCTCCCAAATATCCTCTCCATCAAAGCCCACCTATACATACCCTCCTAACTTTTCCCTTCACATATCATGACATATGTCCGATCCCAACTCTCTCTTCCACCATCACCGTATTCTGCCACCTCCACCACACAATCCACCACCTTCTATTCTACCATTTCTACTTCTATTTAATGAACTTGACTTTATTCTATGATTAATCTTGTGAATTTGTAAATAAGCATTTTATCATGAATAGAACCTGAAAGCAATAATAACAAACTGAATTGTTCTTCAAACCTACTTTGACTAGCCAAGAGGGAGATAATCTCACATGGGGTGAAATTACCTCTAGGTAGGTTCGCCTAGTGAGGGTTCCTACTTGGAGATGCTTGTTTTAGACACGTAAGGACTGGTTCATAAGCCTTCTTGCTCGGTACAATAGCGTACTACCACACGTTTATATACGTAGACCTGCGATGCATAGGAAGAAGTATAACATCTATATGGAGGTCGGGGTGAAATGGGTCAGGAGCTAACATGGGGGAGAGTGGCCCACATGATCTGGTCAGTATAGGCACTAGTAGAGAATGGACCTTTGATCCGAGGCCGGGAATGGGTTTTAGTCCCGGTAAACTTTGTGTTCGGGAGTAAAGGGACCTTTAGTCCCGGTTCCAGACACCAACCGGGACTAAAGGTCCATGCCCAACGGCTTGTGGCTCGGGCAGGTGTGTCAAGGGACCTTTACCAATCAGGAGTAAAGGTCTGTCTTTAGTCCCGGTTGGTGGCTCCAACAGGGAGTAAAGGTCTAATCCCGGTTGGTACCACCAGCTGGGGCTAAAAACAGGCATTTATTCCCAGTTGGTATTACCAACCAGGAGTAAAAGTCCCCACCTATATAAGCTCAAATTTTTCTTCTTCCACCTCCAGCCCGAGCACACTCTGTTCTTGCTCTTGCTTCTGTGTTCTTCCTGTGTTCTTCGGCCACCACACGATTTCTCCACTTCTACATCGATTCTTTGGTTTCAGAGGTTACTAACTTCATTCTCATACCTTCATTACTTGTATATCTCATTTCATGGTCATTTATGCTTGATTTTAGAGGTTATCTAATTAATTTCACACCTTTGGTTGATTTCTTGATTTGTGAGTATTTATACTTGTATTTACTTGATAGTTTGTATGTTTAGATGGTGAAAGCTTGTAGTTCTTTGTTCCAACTAGTATGCACCTTAGTTGTTTACATATATAGCTTAATAATCATATTATTAGTGAATATTCATAGCAATTTATGTAGTTTATTTTTTAATTTGTGGGTGTTTAAGATTAAATTTATAGCAATTTTAAAAATGAATATAGAGAGTAGATGGCGACTCCTTCTGGGTCCTCGAACTCTCATCGGGTTTCTAAGCGACTTAGGCTGCACCTCTCTCTCATTGCGTGCGGCGAGTGTAAGTAGAAGATTGTCATGGAGTTCCGAGTGAGGAAGGAGTGTTCCAACAAAGGTCGTATCTTCTACAAGTGCCCGAATCGCAATGTGAGTTATTGGATATCATTTGACGTACTATGGTTATTTTTTTACATTCTCTTGACGGTTTTGATTAAAGTTCTTAATTTGTTGTTCTAATTTCAGTGGGACGACACCGGATGTAAAGGATGGTACTGGGAGGAAGAGTATGTTCAACACGTGCAAAACAATCAAATGGGTGAGGCAATGAGCCAGCACAAGCAGCCCACCGAGGCAGAGGAAGCGGATGATCTGTCTGTTCTAGTTGGGATTGGTCACCAGATCCTTATGTTGCTGAAGTGTATTTTAGTTTTAGTCTGTTTAGTGCTAGTTGGGATTGTGTACATTGTAGTGAGCTTAACATAAAGTGATTAGTTTGTGTCTGTAGGCTAACATTTTAATTGAACATGATGACTGGTGTTGTGCAATTAAGTAATTATCTTCAAGGTTTTCATACGGTATGTCATGTAATGTAGATGAGTCGACATTGGATGTACAACGCTGATCGCTGCTCCGGAGAATTCATTACGGGCGTGCATTATTTCTTGAGTGTGGCCGAGGAAAACAAGCGTGATGGTTTCATGTGTTGTCCATGTGCTGTATGTAAGAATTTGAAGGAGTATGCTTGCTCAAGGACTCTCCATTCACACGTGTTTAAGTCGGGTTTTATGCCAAACTATATATGTTGGACCAAGCATGGAGAAAACGGGGTTATAATGGAAGAGTGCGAAGATGAAGAAGAGGATGGCGACATATTTGCCCAATACAGTCCCCTACATGACATTGCAATGGGAGAAGCCAAAGAAGACATAGGTAAAGAAGATGAGCCTGCTGATGATCTTGGTCAGGCCATATGTGGTGCACAGAGAGAATGCGATAGTGAAAAAGAGAAGATCAAGTTCGATCGCATGCTAGAGGATCACAAGAAATCACTTTACCCAACCTGCGATGCGGGCCAGAAAAAGTTGAGGTACCATACTAGAGTTGTTACAATGGAAGGCAAAGAATGGTTTATCCGATAAGGGATTTGGGCAGTTACTGCAGATCCAAAAGAGGATGCTTCCGAAGGATAACGAATTGCCCTCCATTACATATGAAGCAAAACGGGTTGTATGTCCTTTGAGGCTAGAAATCCAGAAGCTACATCCATGTCCTAATGACTGCATCCTGTACCGTGGTAAGGACTATGAGAATCTAGAAGCATGCCCCGTATGTCATACATCACGCTATAAGATCCGAAGAGATGACCCTGGTGATGCCGAGGGAGATGGAGAACGTCCCAAGAAGAAAATCCCTGCGAAGGTTATGTGGTATGCTCCTATAATACCAAGCTTGAAACTTTTATTCAGAAACAAAGACCATGCAAAGTTACTGCGATGGCATAAAGAAGACTGTAAGGTAGACAATATGTTCAGACACCCTGCGGATGGGTCTCAGTGGAGAGCAATTGATAGAAAATTCCCTAATTTCACAGCTGACGCAAGAAACTTAAGGTTTGCTTTAAGTATAGATGGCATGAACCCTTTCGGGGAGCAGAGCAGCAGTCATAGCACTTGGCCTGTTACGCTATGTATCTACAATCTTCCTCTATGGTTGTGCATGAAGCGAAAGTTCATGATGATTCCTGTGCTCATCCAAGGTCCAAAGCAACCCGGCAATGACATCGATGTCTATCTGAGGCCTCTAGTTGATGAACTTCTAATCCTGTGGAGTAAACCTGGTGTAAGTGTGTGGGATGAGCACAAGCAGGAACACTTTGACCTGCGAGCATAGTTGTTCGTAACAATTAATGATTGGCCTGCTGAAAGACCCTAGTTTGGTTTTGGTAATTGATGAAACCTAGTTACTAATCTAAGTGCTAAGTATGTATAGCCAAGAGTAGATTAGTGATAAGGAGGAAGATGACATGAGCTAAAGTGAAGATAAAGATGAAATGATCAAGGAGAAAGAAAAGGACTTAAAGAAGGAAAGCTAGAGGCTAAGGTATATTCATATAGGACTTTTCTTTTAGTGATCAAGACTCCAAGTGGGAGTGATCACATTTAGGATAGATAACCGACTATCAAGGGGAGAACTAAGCTATTGGATTACTTTCAAGTGCTCTAGGTTGCATCTCATGTGCATTGATCTAACCAACCTAGAGAACCTCTTTGAAAACCCTTGAAAAATGTTTGCAAAATACTAACACACTATGCACAAGTGTTGGAGACCTTGAGTGTTAGCACATAGAAGCAAGGGGTGAGAAATAGACTTGAAAAACACTGAAAAAAGGAGCATCGGACCGTTTGCCAACGTAGTGTCGGACCATTGGGTAGCGTCCGACGCCTAACTCTAGCTCTGACTGTTGCCGAGCGTCGGACGCTCATTCACCGAGCATCGGACCATTACCTTCTTCAGTCCGACGGTGGAGAGCAGCGAGGCGTGACGCGTGTCTGACGGCGAGTGTCGGACTAAGTCCGACGGTGTTTTAGCGTTTCTGAACCTCTCTGGAAGCGCCGGACGCTGAGAATTTTTAGTCCGACGCACTGACTCGCGGTCATCCGACGGCACGCGCACAGTGAACTGAGAGAGCGTCGGACGCAAGTGTCTAGTCCGACGCCCTCAGTCCGACGGTTTGAAAAAGTGAGCGATGAGGTATCCGTTGCGATCGGACGAACGTCGTTGAATCCAGCTGACACGTGGCGAGATCGTGAGCGTCGGACGCTATCAGTTAGTCCAACGGACTCAGTCCAACGGTCCTGTCCAACGGTGTAAAAACATGGTTAACGGCAGTTTTGAGTGGGGTAACGGCTAGATTTGCACTTGGGGGTATTTATACTCCCACCCTGGTCACTTGATGACACTCTTGCACAGTTGGATCATTGTCACACACTTTGTTGCATTCTAGCCTCTCACTCTCTCACTAGTTCATCATCTTGATCATCCTTAGTGAGATTGAGTGAACCTCAAGTGCATCATTGCTTGTGATTTGCATTCTAGAGCACTTGAGAGCAAGCCTTGGTTCAGTTCTTATTCTCTTGGGACATTGCTGTGTCCCTAGACGGCTTGGAGGAGAAGAAGGTGTGGAGGAGCTTGGTGATTGTGCTTGCCCACACCCGGCGATTGTGAGGGGTTCTTGTGCCTTCCCCGAGCGGAGTGCTCAAAAGTAACTCTAGTGGATTGCTCGTGTCTTTGAGTTACTTCCTCCATGATAGGTTCTTGTGGCGCCTAGTGTAGGCTCGGTGTGTGATACCGATTAGCCACCGAATCACCGGTTGAAGTCGACACAACAAGGACGTAGCGTGCCGGCAAGCATGTGAACCTCGGGGATAAATCTTGGTGTCTCTATTGATTTCCTCATCTTCGAGTGAGTGACTTATTGATTGTCCCGGTGATTGGCTTCCTCACAAGGCAAAGGTTTAATCGACGATCATTCCTTTCTTATTCTTGTGCAAAGTAGCTTATTTTCTTGTCTTGTGTTGTTGTGTAGTCTTTTAGCTTTTGCTAGCTTGCTTGTGTGGCTTAGAACTAAGAATTAACTAGAACTGTGTAGGTGGCTTGTCTAGGTTAGTAGTTGCACTAGCATTGCACATTTAGCCATATTTGTTACTAACCTCTTGGCCTAAGTTCTTTGTAGAAATTTTATTAGGCTATTCACCCCCCCTTAGCCATACTAGGACCTTTCACCTGCTTTAAGTAATCTTTTAGGACAGACAAATAAGAGATATAATGCTTGCACACACTGTTTTGAGGACATCGACAGCATATATTTGAAAAAATGTCGAAAGGTCATATACCTTGGCCATCGCCGGTTTCTTCCTGCAACACACCCGCTAAGAAAGAAAGGCAAGCATTTTAAAGGTAAGGCAGAGAGTCGGACCAAGTCTTGCAACCGAACTAGAGAGGATGTACTCAATATGGTCAAGTATGTGAAAGTAGTCTTTGGAAAGGAACCTAGCAGCGAACCTGTTCCGAAGAATGCTTCCGGGCGCACACCCATGTGGAAGAAGAAGTCCATATTTGGAAGCTTCCATATTAGCAACTCCTTGAGGTCCGCAGTTCGATCGAAGTCAGGCACCTCACGAAGAATCTTTGTGTAAACCTACTCGGCTTCATGGGTGTGTACGGGAAGTCGAAAGACACAATTGAAGCACGACAAGACCTGCAGTGTTTGAAAGAACAAGGTAACCTTCATCCAAAGAAGACAAATGATGGACGCCGTTACTTAAGACCCACTAGCTTCACTCTTAGCAAAGAAGAGAAGGAAAGCATGTTCGAATGTCTAGATAGCATCAACGTCCCATCTGGATTCTCCTCGAATGTAAAGGGTATAATCAACGTGGCAGAGAAGAAATTTCTAAACTTGAAGTCTCATGACTACCACATGCTTATGACACAATTGCTTCTAGTTGCTTTGAGAGGAATTCTACCTCCAAATGTACGTTTAGCCACCGTGAAGCTATGTGCATTCCTCATTGCAATTTCTTAGAAGGCAATCAATCCACTGAATCTAGCAAAGCTACAGAATGATGTGGTACAGTGCCTTCTCAGCTATGAGTTGGTGTTCCCCCTATCCTTCTTTAATATGATGACTCACCTCCTAGTTCACCTGGTCAAGGAGATTAGTATTCTCGATCCTGTGTTCCTACACAACATGTTCCCCTTTGAAAGGTTCATGGGAGTCCTGAAGAAATATGTACACAATCGTGCTCTACCAGAAGGAAGCATAGCAAAGGGATACGGAACAGAGGAGGTCATTAAGTTCTGTGTTGACTTTATTCCCGACCTTGACCCGATTGGTGTGCCTGAATCGCAATATGAGGGCAGACTAAGCGGGAAGGGAACACTAGGGAAGAAAACATATATCGGTAAGGAGGATGATTGTTTCAATAAAGCACACTACACGGTTCTGCAAAACTCTTCCTTGGTGGCTCCGTATATCGAGACGCAACTCCTCAGAAACGAGTTTGCAGGGAAAACTGAAGCTTGGATTACACGTCACCACATGAAAACTTTCAGCGGTTGGCTGCAGAAAAAATATCAAGGTGATGAGAGTCTTGATGAGCAATGGTATTTGTTGGCTAGAGAACCATCACGGCATATTCTCACTTATAAAGGGTATGAGATAAATGGAAATACATTTTACACAGTGGCCCAAGATAAAAGGAGCACCAACCAAAACAGTAGTGTCCGCGTAGATGCCACAGATCCAAACGGGAATAAGCAAACATATTATGGCCGTATAGAGGACATATGGGAACTGGACTATGGACCTAATTTTAAGGTACCTTTGTTTCGGTGTCAATGGGTGAAAGGGACCAGCGGCGGGGTAACAGTCAACAATGAGTATGGAATGACGTCTGTGGATCTCAACAATATTGGGTACAAGGACAAACCATTTGTCCTTGCCAAGGATATCACTCAGGTGTTCTATGTCAAGGATATGTCTACGAAACCAAAGAGAGGGAGAAACGACAACTCAATCAACGAGCCAAAGCGTCACATTGTTCTTTCAGGAAAAAGAAACATTGTGGGAATCGAGGATCAGTCAAACCTATCAGAGGATTATGAAAAGGATGACCGAATTCCGCCGTTCACAGTGAATAAGGACCCAAGCATCGCGCTAAATAATGAAGACAATCCATGGTTACGGCATGATCATGATCAAGGAACATACCTCAAGATGGTCTTCACTGCTGTTGCGGCCTGATGTAGTGATGTGTAATAATGTATAATATATATTATGTAAAAACTATGAATGCAAGATTTTTCATATATGTTGAAATTTAATTTTATATGTTTCATGATGTCTGACGACTATTTTGGACAATAAGCACTCAAAAAACAAATTAAAAACGTTGAAATGATGCGAAAACAAATATCCTATCGAAATCCAATAGTTTCAAAATATTTAAATTAAAAATACATTTTTACATTAATGAAATAGTGATTATTTTCTAATAAAAATGGGTATATATAAGAATAAATAAAATACTTTTACATTTAAAATTTATCATACGTACAGTAAAGGAAAAGAAAAATAAAGATCATTTTTTTGAAAAAATATTCCAAGTAATTAATTTATTATGTAATTATTACATTAAAATTGGCAACTGGCGGGAACTGGGAAAAAAATTCACCTTTACTCCCGGTTGGTACCAACCGGGAGTAAAGGTCCCAAAACAGTAGCCTAGGCGAGGGGAAAGGGACCTTTACTCCCGGTTGGTAATACCAACCGGGACCTTTACTCTGGTTCTTGTTACCAACCGGGAGTAAAGGTGTTTTACCCCCCGGTTGTAAAGGTGCTCCGCTCATAAAAGGCACAGTGTCCCTCCTCCTCCTTCTCTTCCTCCACACCACCGTCAGTTTCTAGACTTACCGCAAGATCACCATCGCCGCCGCCGCTCACCTCTGCGCCCTCCACACCCTGCCTCCGCGCGCTCCGATGCCCCACCGTCGCCCTTCCGCGCCTCCACGCCCAGGCTGCGCGCCGCCGCACGCGCGCGCGTCATCTCCGGCCGCGGCGGCTAGCTCCCCGCCGACGACAACCTCGACGCCCCTCCTCGCCCCTCGTCACCTCTCCGCGCGTCGTAGTCCTCCGGCTGAGGTAGTCCTCTGCCGCCGCCGCCGCTGCACGAGCGTGTAATACCTCTGGTATTACTGAGTAATTAAACTGCCATGTCATCATGTTTAAATTAATCATCTGCATATGATTGTGCTTAGGGCTCCCAGAGTGATTTGATTGTGTTCATATTTGATTGTGTAATTAAACCCCTAAAAGAAAAACTTAAAGTTAATTCAAATAGGAAACTGTATTAAACCCTAATTTGATCGCTAAAACTCTAATTCAAAAACTACTTGGAATCTTAGTGAAAGTGCCTTAATGAAAGTTGTAGATCTTTTAAAATAGAGCAACTTTTATTTTTGGAGATTTTGAAGTTATGTAGTGGAAATTCAAATTAAACTCTAAATAAAGCTTTGAAATTTGAATTTGAATCTTTATTTCAAAAATTATGAATAATCTGACAAAACACCCTTAATGAAAGTTGTACGGACTCTGCAAATGGGACAACTTTCATGTTTACAGAATTTTAGGGTTGTTATAAAAATTTTGGAGAATTTCAGTGAATTGGATTTAAATTTCAAACCCCACTTTTACCCCCTTTCTGATATTTTTCAAATTGAGCCGAATTTGAAAAATATTTCTAAACCAAAAATGATCTACATGAAATTCCTCACAACTTTTGTATTTGTCACTTCTATAGATTCGGATTGGAGAGGCCTTGATTTGAATCAAATAGATGTTGACCTTTAGGGGTATAGCTACAGTAGGTAGGGGGTTCCCTGTTGCGCTCGCCGCCTTACGCGCGTGCCCGCGCCGGGCACTAGCCGCCGTCCGGCCGGCCGGGGCACGTACGCCGCCGTGTCGAAGTCGTTTGTGGGCCCCGGACACCACTCTCACTTATCCGTTCTTTCCCTTCCCTTAAAGGCGACGGCCCCCTCCATTTTTCTTGTTCATTTCTTCTCGGCCGTTGGCGAACACCGCTCGGATTGCGGTCACAAATTCACCCTCACCGACCACCTCCAGCCACTCCATCTCGTAGTTAGCTAGAGTGTTTCCTGGGGCGTCGATTGTTGCCTTTGACTCAAGCTGTAGCGGCTTGGAGGCCCCGGAACGCGAGCCGACGTCCTTGGTTTTGGTCGGAGCGCCGCCGCCCGCTTTCGTGCCGTGCCTAGTTCGTCGGGGTGAGGCTCCTTCCTTTCTGTCCTTCATTTCGAACTCATGGTGCTCCACTGGTGCTCATGTGCTCGACCGTTTCATCTCTGGTGTACAGGATAGGTTGGAACAAGGGATCGCCGCCGTGTCCGAATCGTTGTGTCCGTCGCCGCCGTCACGCTCGTCATCCTACTGCACCTCGGTCTTTGCCAGCTGCCCTAATTGCTTCGCGGTGAGCCACTGACCATTCCCGAACCTTGCTTTTGCTTGCTATCGGTCCATAGTGGCCGGAGCGTGTCGCGCCGCCGTGGCCGAGCCGCCATGGGTGGCGTCAAGCTCGTCACCGGCCGGCGCTGGTCCGTTTAGGTCCCTGAGGTTGTGTGTGGAGGTCGGGACCGTCGGTTGGAGGTGTCTCCGTCGCCGGAGAGACCACCAACGGCGGGCCGCCGCGAGGGGAGTGCGCGCGGGGCGCACTGGAGGTGGGGGCGAGAGGTGGGAGACGGTACTGACGGGTGGGGCCTACTCGTCAGTGGCCCAGAGAGAAGGAGAGAGGGGCGCGGGCGCCTTCGGGCGGACTGGGCCGCGTCGCGCCTGAGTGGGCCGGCTCGGGCCAGATTTGGTTTTCCATTTTCCAAGGAATATCAAAAGCCTTTTCCATTTTATTTTTGAATGAATAGTTCTATTATTCATCTTTTTGGTAGATTAAATGTTTTGTGCTAAAAATTATGAAATAAATTGTGTTGGTTCCTTTCAGTGTGCTGTATTTTATAAAAATATCTTGTATGGTGTTTGAGCAGTTTCTATAGGAAGTAAAAATCGGCCTTTTAATTCAAAAATGCAACTTTGAGTAATTTTAATTAATTCTTTGTAATTCCAAAAATCATGAAAATTTATTTGGTACTGTGTTATGATGAGAACTATCTGTTGGTAGAGTTTGGCATTAAATGAAAATAGTTTAGTTGTTTATTAATTAAATGTTTGATTAATTAGTTAATAAAAGGAATAGGAAATAAAGATAAATAGGATGTTGTGTGATTTTTGGATTGATTGTGGTCCTAGGTCAATCACCCTTATGACCTAGGGCAAAATGGATTAGAGTAATTATGGTTAGCCTGAGGTAGGGTTATAATCATGTGTGTATTAATTATTATCGAATCTTGTCTGTCATTTCATGATGCATCGCATTGAAGCATTCATCATTGCATGCGTGTAGTGACCGAGAATCCGGAGGTAAAAAGTAAAGCGACTGCTGAGGGGACTGCTCCAAAATTTGTGCCAGGCTTCGATATCTGTGGCACCGATCCTGACCCGACTCCCTACGCACTTCAAGGCAAGCCCCGGTGCATTTGCCCTTCCTTTTATTTAAAATATTTTATCACCTGAGTTAATCTACTGCATTAGGTTAATAGGAGTTGAGTGATAACCTATTGATGCATTACTATTCCTTGACCACTTATTACCCTGGTAACCTGATTTAAACAAAGTATTGCAAAACGCTTAGCCCCGCTTAAATGATTTAAGGCTTTGCATAAAATGCTATTTTGATCTATGTGATATATGTTATTGATTAAATTATGAAAAAGGGAATTGGTATTATTCTTGTTCGGTGGTTGTGCACCTGATCAGTACACTATCATCGACGGGAAAGGATTTCCTGCTCGGTGATCGTAGCTTGAGTTAGAGTCCCAACATATTGTCACCGACGGAAAAGAGATTTGAAAATCCGATGGGACATTTGTACTTGGGTTAGAGTCCCAATGCACTATCGCCGTCGGAAAAGAAAGTAGGGACCATTCGTTGTAGGCCTGTTGGATCGAGACTTTGCAACTATCCACATACTCCAGGAAGCCCTATCTCCGGACGCTCTATTGCTTGAACCGACAACCACGCACTGAGAGTGGAGAGATGGCGAGAGTAGCGTGTACCCTTGTGGCTGGCGTGCCTGAATAGTAGAGGAGTACTATGCTCTCGGGTGGCACAGGACCGGTTCAGGGATAGAAAAGACATGGTAAACGGGGTTGGTATATGCAAGCTTAGGTGCTACATATGCAGTGTGGTTAGGGATCCCCAGCTGGGTACTAATTGATTCGAATCGTCGTTGCTCCTCGGTTATGGAGACTTGATCCTCCGACCATTCAGCGAAGAGTGGTTCGAAAACTAGGATGTTTTGAGAATGAATTGGACTTGAAGGACATATATGAAAGAATTGTGAACTATTGATAGTAATTATTAATAATGTTGAGTAAAATATTGAAAAACAGGATTAGTAATGCTTTTTTCCGTGAAATACTTTGACTCTTGTTAAAGCCTTACCTTGACCACCCTCAGCCTGCATTCCTGAGTCTCATTCCTTTTTCTTAGTCGGGTAAGTCTTGCGGAGTACCCCAGTACTCAGGGCTTGTTAACCCCGTTGCAGGTAGTCAGCAGCAGGAGATCTGTCTTGCCTCTTGCTGCGTGACCATCATCCAGGATAGCGAGGAAGAGTAAAGTGGACCTGTGGGCAGGGTCCGTGTTATTATCTATATTAATATGTCATGATGTTGTTCTACTATTGCTACTACTATTTGAACTATGGTCTTTAATAACTGCATTTGAATGCTATTTGAACAAACAGTTTGTAATCTAAGTACTATTTAATCTTTCGTATTTTTACTCTGATATATTTTATTACGAAATGATATAATTCTGTAATGGTTTCGCAATGGGATCCTGTTGGATAAACGGGTGCTGATGTAACCCGGCAGGGCTGTCTAGATCATCTGGGACATGGGCCCAGCTGTCAGAGATCATTAGTGACAATGACAGATGCATGTGGGCCATGTGATTTAGGCGGTTCTGTTACAGAGCGCGCGGGCGCCGCCGGCCTATGGCGCGCGGGCGGCCCGGCCCCCGGCCACCGCCGTTTTTCCGCCCCCGGCCGGGCCGGCCACACACACATATGCACGCACACAGACACACATACACACAAACAAAATCATAAAAAAACCCAGTTACACTATATACATTTAAAAAACACACACACACTATATATATATTATAGATATATATAGTGTGTGTGTTTTTTTAAATGTATATATATATACATTCTATATATGTGTGTGTGTGGGGGTGTTTAAATGTATCTATCTCAATTTCATATATATATATATAATGTATATGCATGATTTATATATAAATGATGATATGGTTTAGGGTTTGACGGTTTATGTATATATTTCAATTTATATAAATGATGTATATGTATAAATTTAGGGTTAGGGCCGGTTCTAGGCCTGGTTTTCTTGTAATAATTTCGTGTATATATATCAATTTCGTGTAATTCCATGTATATATATATATATATATATGAATTTGAGACCGGGTTTTCTTGTATATATATCAATTTCGTGAATTTCATGTATATATCTCAATTTCATATATGTAGAGGGTTTAAAAAAAACACACACACACAGACAAACACACACACACACAATATTTCGTATATGTATCTCAATTTTAATTTCTTATATATCTCAATTTCATATATAGTCCCGATGACCGATCATAATCAAAACATGGAGGATGTCATGATGGTTATGATCGCTTGAGGTCAATACGACGAAGTTCATAACCAGCAGACGGTAGAATGACAGTGGCACTAATACTTAAACCTTCACGATGAGCAAGAGATTATCGGCGAGGTATAAATAAATGAAATATATATGTGTATACATGTATATAAACATGTGAAATATATGAAATTATCGGCTGATGAGCAATATACTTATTGAACTATTTTTTTCTAAATCCATAAGCCCTCTGGATCGACAACGACGACGAAGAGTCAAAATGTACGAGGCCTGGCAAAGCCGTTGGAGGGCCGCTTCGTAATCTCTGATTTCAACAGAGAGATAGGAGAACCACTTCGACCAAACTGCCTAGGAAGTTTGTTTATCATTGTGGATACCTTATAAGGGACAGGCTCCCGATCAGTGCTCGAGAGTGGAAACAGAAGAAAGACGCTCCTCATATCAGTTACGTCTCGGATCTTGACAAGAATTTGATTTGGAATGATATCATTGCACATTTCACACTTGAAGGAGCCGATGATGATTTGAAAGAGCTAGTGAGGAGTTGGGCTATGAAGAAGATGACAACACAATTCCGGACTTGGAAGAAAAAGTTATATAATGATTATGTGAAGAAGAACTTGACGCCAGGATTTCAATGCTCCTGACCCTGTTTCAATGTTGAGGACCATTTTGGGATGAGTTCGTACAGTACAAGACCTCAGAACAAGGTGAACAACGTGTACGAAGGAACCAAGAGAATGCCCGGCAGAAGGCATACCACCATCGCATGGGCTCCGGTGGCTACAAGAGTGCTGTCCCCAAGTGGGAGAAGATGGAAGCAGACATAACCGCCAAGGGGCTCGTGCCGACTTCACTCGATTGGCCCGAACGTGCCAAGACTTGGTTTTTCGCGCATGGTGGCAGGCTGGGCCTAGACTGAGCATGTAGTGTATGGCGAAAGAATCCAAAGGGTAGCAGAAAGATTACTTTTTGCGGTAGACAGCTTCTGCTAGCAGTGCGTTCAAGCCCGACAGAGAGAAAAATGAATTGACGTATGCCCTAGAAGGTGCTGAGCACGGTGGGCGAACAAGAGGCAAAGGTGCTATCCCATGGTCACATGGTTTTCCTTAGGAAAGAGGAATGTACAGAAGCTGCCAGAGAAAGAAGGACGAGGAGAACGAGAGACTCCGCCTCCTGGAGGAGTTTGTGTTACAGTCGCAAGAACGGGAAAAGAAAATACAAAAAGAAATACAGGAGATCAAACGACAATTGAGTACCCAGAGACAGTTCACATCAGCGATGGGACCTGGGGTCAACATTAGCCCCCCTGATCAGATGAAAAGCAGTTGTGCATCCACGGACATGCCAGCTCAAGGAGATGCAGGGCTGCGCTTTCCCGTAGATGATGTCACAACATATGACAACATGTGAGTTGCACATTTTAAAGGACAATGCCACAGTCCTAGTGCCTATAGTTGTTGTTTCCCCTGTTGCCACTGAGCAGGTAATCCATGGGCAACCAATCCAACATGGATATGCTAAGGTGTCGGTGGATAGGGTACTCACTGGATTCAGCGATGTGCCTCTTGACATTCCCGAAGGTGATGGGGAGAAGACTCTAGGAGAGGTAGAGCATGCATTTATTCAATGGCGCAAGCGCTACATCATCATTCCTGGGGCGTCGCCTTCTCTGCTCCCTCCCCGGAGGTACGTACATGAGAAATAATCACACACTAAGTTTCTGTTGACTTAAGTAATAATTAATCTTATCAGATTCTCACATTCGTTTATTTGCTATACAGATCACCCAGGTTGGAGGGGGAGCTAAGTCCAATTGTTCGTTCACCAGACCACCACAGTGCTCCAAGGAGGTCTCCAACGCCTCATCCCTCTTCGCCAAGGCCTCCGACGCCTCATGCACCCCTGCCACCCCCAAGGAGGTCTCCGATGCCTCAGACACCTCCGCCACCCCCAAGGAGATCTCCAACGCCGCCTCAGGCATCTCCGCCACCCCCAAGGAGGTCTCCAACGCCTCCGCCTCCTCCGCCACAGCCGGCTCTGCCCCCTCCAATGTCCAAAACAATATCCACTAAGAGGGTGCAAACAAAGTCCTCGTCCCCGCCGAAGAAGAAGAAAACAAAAACTATCCCTCAGAAATTGCCTTCTGCCATGACTGAAGAGCAAAAAAGTGCAGAGGAAAAAAAAGAAGTGGCTAGTTACTTTGAGAAAATGAAACAACAAAGACTAGCACTGAAGGCAAACCCGTCCAAGCCGTACTTTTATATGCATCCAAATGCACTGAGGCAAAAGGTGGACCAAGAAGCTAGAATGTTGCGTGAAGGTCGTAAGCCCTCGCCGCCATCATACTATGACCGAACTCTCATCAAAACTATTGAGAAGTCGAAGAAGAAGACAGCAGAGAAAGATGTTTCACAACTTAGGGAACAATTGAAGGAGATTGAACCCCTAGTTGTAAGTGATCAATATGGTTCAAACGAATCGTACATGGAGACCGTACCTTCAAATGTCAATTTGGATGACCTTGGTGACTTCATCCTATCTACCGGTATCAACTTTCAACAAATCTTCCAAAGTGGACACATCGACAGTGTGCCAGTTGTTGATACCTGGAGAAAATATGAATATGGCAAGCCACTCTACAACCCTGCGAAATACCCAGAACTGGGCACACAAATAGTACTTGTTGAACAAGTGGTACGTAGAGGCATGTGCCAAGAAAGAGAATTTCATAGAGGTCAAAATTCAGCAACGAGCACTTCTTCCATGGCGATGATACCATGTACATTGAATTCAGTGAATTACACCAGCTATGCCACAAGGACTCGCTCGACAAGTCTATCTTGAGCTGCTATTGTCTGTAAGTCATTATAGCACCAGGCCTGTTATTGTTTATGTAATTATATATCATATATAGCTCACACTACATATATGTTCTTCAATATATATTTCCAGACATGAGATGGGGGTCATCAAAAAAGAAAGGATGATACCATTGGATTCATTGATCCGTATATCATATTCAAAGACTCAGTTACTTCTAATTGGGAAGTTCAAGCGGAGGTGAATCTCAAGATGATGATAGAGAAACAAGGGAAGAAGACAATGATTCTCTTCCCGTACGGCTGCGAGTGAGTGTTATTAATTATAATGTCATTTTTTATACATACACCGTATATATAGTTTATCGAGTTATGATTCCTATGCAGCAAGTCACTGGATCTTGAATGGTCATCGAGCTATCCACCAGTCAGTTATTTCTCTTTGACTCGATGAAAAAGGAGTTGGGACGATACCAACCAATGATAGACATGATCCAACGGTAATCTAATTTCACTCTTCCACAACTCATTATATGTTTATATACATATATATACACCTGCTCTCTCTTAACTCTGAAATGATTCTTTTGGATATTGGACAGTGTTTGGGCAGAATTCATTTCAAATCATCAGTCCCGAGTGCAAAGTACCGCTGCAAATAGTCACACCCCTAGTAAGTAGCACTTTGCTATATGTAGTGTCCAACATCTTCATTTGCCATAGTTCAAATCACTGGATGACAAGAGTATTCTTTTCTCGTATAGTGGTGTCTGTAGCAGGAGCCGGAGAACAACCTATGTGGATACTATGTGTGCAAGTTCCTTAGGGTGCACTCTAACAGAACTCCTGAAGAGAGGATCGAAGTAAGTTACAAAATATATTTGGGTGTATACATGATTAATTATATATATGCATAATAATATTTTTTCTCTCAATTTGAAGACTGATTGGTTGAGGCAGAGCACTACAACAACACAATGTCAAAGCCATCCAAGAGACAATAGCAGGCTTTCTTAATGGAAAAGTCTTGAATCCCGATGGAGAGCACTACTGCGGCGGGAATTAATTTTCTCGGCTTGTAATTCTAGGTTAAGAACACGGACAAACACGTGTGTATATTTTATGTACAATATGTGTATATTCAATCATACATGTGATATATGTAATTTCCTAACTATACTTGAGTTAATTATTTACATATGCTTGATACTCGTATGCATATAACATTAGCGTAGAATGCGTATTCAAATACCTATATTAAACCTTAAACCCTAAATATGAATTAATAAGCTGAAATGAGCCAAAAAAGTAAAATGACCTTTACTCCTAGTTCTTAATACGAACCGGGACTAATGGTTCCCGCCAGCGTGGCTAGGCTGGAGGGACCTTTACTCCCGGGTTGCTGAGCCGGGAGTAAAGGGGGGGCCTTTACTCCCGGAAACATACTCCCGGCTGGGAAACCGGGAGCAAAGCCCCTTCCCAACCGGGAGTAAAACCTGATCCTGTACTAGTGAGGGGAGAGTGGCCCTTATGTTAAATATTTTAGGTCTCTTCAACTGCCTTTTTACCAGTTGATGGGGTATCATTCGGGCCGTTTATTTTATGTGAATTTCCAACCCCTGATTTGTTCGTGGTAGTGTTATTTGGATCTTTAGGTCATTCTATCCGGGTACGGGCACTTGTTAGGCCTTTCTTGACCATTGATCACAGTCGAGATTGGTCTATCATGTGGGGAATTAACGACTTTAATGGAATCAGTGATAATCTGGTAAGTCAATTAATTAATAAAACTTCAAGAACTACCGAGGATGGTTAATGCTCTCTTAGAACCCAAACTCCCCTTTTGCATATAATTTTTCACTGCCACTTTTTACACCTCCTCCACTATAAATCAACCTTGCCATATAGCCTTCGCCTCTCACTTCACCTATACATCTAAGTTAGGATTGTTGAGTACTTTATTTACTCAACCCATTCGATAACACTATTACTAGTAGAGAGATGGGCTTTAGTCCCGTTTTCAACTAGCATTTAGTCCTAGTTTTCCCAACCGAGACTAGGAATCCAGGACTGAAGGGTAAGACCTTTAGTCTCGGTTATGTAACCTAGGACTAAAGGTCTTGTCAGATATCCTACATCTCTGTGCCCCATGAGATTCGAACCCCAGACCTCATGCAGAGCCTCGCGCGTGACTTACCACCCCACCTACATAGCAAATGTGATTATATACATGATGTTTTCCTTATGAACTAACCTATAGATGATCCCTTTAGTCCCGGTTCGTAACACCTAACTAGGACTTAAAAGTCTACCTTTAGTCCCGGTTGGTGTTATCCAACCAGAACTGTAGGGTTTAGGCCTTTTGTTCCAGGTTGGTAATACAAGCCGGGATTAATGTTGACCCTTGAGTCCCGGTTGGTGTTATAAACTAGGACAAAAAGTCTTTAGTCCCAAACACAAAAAAGTACTAAGACTAAAGCCAAAACTTTTTGTGGATCTAAAGTGTTTTTTCTACTAGTGTATGTTTTTAGGAATTGAGCAACTAGGAGTGTACGCATAGGACAGTGGAGCTTCCAGGATCTACACGGATGGAACCGCATGAATCGCAATAGGATGGAGCTATCGAAGTCTATGGAAGGATAAATCTGCAAGGACATGTGCACAAGGATGGAAATATAACATTTTACCCGAGGAGATTCAAGCGAGAGTAACTACAAGCAATGGATACAAGAATGAACTTAAGACCGAGTTACCTGTAGGAATCGAACCATGGCAATGTAGGAACACTGTGTTAGAACTCTGATAATTGTTGTAGGCCAATGGACGAAGCTATATAAATATAGAGTCTGTAAATGTGGTTTCCATGATAGCAATTAAAGTATGGATTTTTTTTCAATCCGTACATATCAGCTATTGATTCAAGGAACGATACAAATGTAGGGTGGACCCAAAAAGTAGCGGCCCGACAGCTGGTCGGCATGGTTAAGTTGGCATCGGGTTCCGCATCTGCTAGGACTCATAGAGAGTCCCGATCGGCCGACAAGTCCTCACTAGGGTTGAAATTGGCAGTAGGGGCGCCCAACCCTAGTCGAGGCCAGTGGAGTTTGGGGCCGGGAAAGAAGGCGCAACTGCTATGATATAGAGAGCAGGTGGGTGAGGTGGGAGGTTTGGTGCTTGATTTGGGGCAGTAAATGGTGAATCGTGGATGTGGCAACTGAAATCGAAGAGGTGCTTTCTCGGCGTGAGCGGGCGAGATTTTGGTGGAGCAGAGGGTGGCGGGGCAATAGTTGTGTGCGTGGTGGGCGGGATTTGAAAGGGACGAGCGGGAGATAGGTTTGGATGAACTCCATTTGGGAGTGAGAAGTTAGCGACAGGCGCGATTAGGTGGGAGAGGGTGGCAGGAGGGATCAAGTTTCAATGGATTTG
This sequence comes from Eremochloa ophiuroides, assembly GCA_038502445.1. NCBI lineage: Eukaryota > Viridiplantae > Streptophyta > Magnoliopsida > Poales > Poaceae > Eremochloa > Eremochloa ophiuroides. The sequence goes on along the minus strand of JAHLJS010000001.1, from coordinate 21,213,100 downwards.
GGATTTGGGGGAGGGGTCTAGGGTTTTCATTGTACACGTGGGCTAGGCTAAAATTTGTGTGGAAGCCTATAGTAAGCTAGACGTAGGAGATCAATATATGTGGCACACTCGAGCTAGGTGGCCCCCACTTATTTTTGGTGACAGACAGAGTGACGGCGTATCTATATTCAGTGATAGACAGTTCAAAATTAAATGTCAATACGAATGGTGACAGAAAATAAATCGCTAAACAAAGAATTAGTTGTAGATAGTCTCTGAGTTAACTTTACCGACAGATTATCCACCGATAAATATAATTTTTAGGGTCTGATGTTTGACGGTGATTTATAGTGTTGTGGTATAGTATAAGCACCGTGCTGTTGCTTGAGAGACCTTTAGGCAAACCATACATTAGGTTTCACTGCATAGAAATTGACAGGCACAGATCCACAAGGATTGATCAAGTTCAACCAATTCGAATCATATGTAAAATTAATCATCATTTTTCTTCTCGACACGCTTAACGCTTAATGTGTCTACGTACATCAGTGTGTCACATACATCAGTTTTGACGTACATTAATCATATCTTTGGCGTAAGAAGGTTTAGTAAGGCTCAGGTACACGTCATCAATTTTTATTTTCCCACCAACCATAACTTAATTGTGCAATACGTGCCACCTTTCTCAACTCGTGTATATATAGCTATACGTGCCATCTTTCTCAACTCGTCTATATATATAGCCGACTCCATAGCAGTGCATAGACCTTCACATCAAAACAGAGGTTTTGTTTCTTTAGACAAGGTCGACATAGAAACAAAGGAAAGGATTAGAGCAGAGGCGCCAATGGTAATAGGAGACATCAGGATAGGAAAAAATTGCTATGGAACATGGTTCGACTATAAGAATCTTGTTAATCCACGATGAAAAGTTAGGGACTCGGTGCTCAGTATTGCAGAAGGGAAGAGAAGGGGCGAGCGTACCTGGTGCGTTCTCTTCGCCGGTGAAGGGGTCGGTGAAGATCTGAGCATGACTCCAACAACGCACGCGCCACGCGCCGTGCTTGCCCTCCTGGTGATGCGTGCCTCCTCCGCGCTGACGGTTTGGTCAGGGTGACAGCTGGGGTGGGGAGCTGCTGTCGTCAGACGCGGTTAATTGGATAGGTCACTGTGGGGAGCGGCGACGGGTGCAAAGGAGGAAGTCAAGGGAGGCAGCCGGGTGGAGCTCATTTATATATGTGACAAATATTAGGCCTTGGGATGGATATCCATCATGGTGGATGCATATTGCTAGTCATGGTGCACCATTTAGTGACGTTCTATAAATTCATCATTAGAACTTCATCACAGATTAACAAGTTTCTTGGAGTGTTCGACATCGCAACCACACGTGGCCATTTCAGAATCTGATCGATCATGGATCGAGAAGATTTGGTACGTATGCGTCCTGACATGATGTCATATTGTCATTGATACATGTAGGAACCACGGTAGTGGTAGCAATAACGACACTAGACAGTATACTAACCGTAGAATGGATAAACTAGGGTAAAACAATGTTGTTAGAGGACAGGTTACCATATGGGTCCATGGAATGTAAAGTAAACTAATTACTTCTAGAACTGCATAAAAATATACAGCTGCTTATTTCGGTCCTTCATGTTATGAGATACCATGTATTCTGATAGCGCTGTATTCGTCGTTGATACCGCCACTCGCTCCTTGACCCTTTTCTCGTTACGTCGCTGATGTGTCCGCAATACCATTACCGCGGTCTAACCAAGCAAAGTCTGGAATCAATGATTCCACGAATCAATCCCCAGTGAGTTGATTTCGTTTTCATATACATTATCAAGGACAGACCCAAACACCATCAATAATGTGCTAATTACAAATTAAAGCGTGGCAACACATTTTGGCATAAAATCGGATGTGGTCAAATTGTATGCATTATTAATATTTTTTATGAAACATCAGGAGCGGTTTGAGGAGTGCAACTGGTTCAATAAAAACATGTAGAAAAAGATTAATAAAATTACACAAATGCTTCTAGCCATTGATTTATTTGAGGATGATATTTTGCTTTTGCCCTTAGAACTACTAGAGCAAATTCCTTTTTGAGGATGAAGGAGCCATACCATTCAAGATTGAATTATTTCGTACTGACCAAATTGCCCAGGACATAGTGACATTCCACAAAGAAGGGCAAAGGAAGATGTTGTTTGAAGAGAAAACCCACACATGTAGAAATGGTTTTTTATGTAATGTTGCAACGGTTATAACCGTATCTAGAGACAAGTTCTACACCCGTCTCAGAGCCGTAGCCATTGCCACCGTCTCAAGGCCTTATATATATACAGTTGTAAAGCCCGTCTCTATTAGCATGAGACGGTCCTTTAACACGGTCCAACCTGTGGCTATAGCATGGAATCCAAATCAAATGAATTTCATAGATGGAAGAATGCCCATATTTATTTTAAAATTACCGTCTCTAGTTTCAAAAACAAATTTGAAGTTTAATATGTTGACACAGTTCCCATCAGATTATACACGGTTAGCTAGTCGCTAGAGTCATTCTGTGCACATAATAGACACTGGTTTACAATTTTGAATGCTGCATGTAGAGACGATCATTTAGTTGTAGATACAATATGATCTGTATCAATGTTATGCGTAGAGACGACTTGTCAAGGATTGGGCACGGTTCTACCTGGTGCGACATTGCATATAGAGGTGGTTTACATTTGTATAGACACAACTACACCTGTCTCTACTTTATTAGATCCCTTTTCCTATCTACTATAGAAAGTTCATAAATCACAACAATGTAATAATTCCATATTTTCAACTATTTGTCACATTACCACAACATCCATCAGAGTAATGCAAGAGAAATCAACATAGTAACTAATTTTTCCAGGATACAAAACAAAGTTCAGTACTAGTGACAAGATAAACAAATGCTGGGTCTGATTAATAGTTCAAAATAAATAACCCTAAGAAGCATGCCTAATGCACCCATGCATGTAGATTTGTCGAAATTGTTATGTCTGTAGCTTGCTCCTATTCTTCATCTGAAGATCCATGTGACTCTCCACCATCAGAGGATGAACCATTGCGCATTGATTCTGTTGCACAGTTCATGGCAAACTACTAAGTAGAAAAGGCATGTTAGTTTGCTAAGAACATAAACGATAGTTAAAATCAAGATGCACAGAAAAAAACACTGTGTCCTAGTCCTAAAATGGACAGAAAACATGGGACATTAATTGAGAGAAACAAAGTTCTTGTCTGCTCGAAATACATATGTAACTTCAAATTTGTAAATAGTATGGCATTTGAAAAAAAAACATATTTTACCTCTTGAAGATATTGTGGAGCTTGAGACATTAAGTCCTCTTCTGGAAATTTCTTCTATAGAAATGACAAGACGAATATCATGAATCCCTTATGCTATCTCCAGTTACCGGAGCTTGGTGCATTACTTGATGAGTTTCCAAATGCTACACCATAGTAATTTGAAGGAGTAACTGTTGGCACCTATTCCCTTGACTCGATCGACCACTATTGTCCTTTCCAAAAATGGTGTTCATAGCTTCTTCAATATCAGCTTCAGTTAGCTCACGATCTAACTTCTTCTCGGCCAATACCACGTATACTTGGTTCTACATATTAGTAGAAGAATTAGATTTAGTGTGCTATATTTATTGCAGAAACATCTGATATACTTTAGGGTCCATACAATTTTTCCTTCAGTTGCAGGATTGACATATATGCCCCCTCTTTGTTCTAAAGGCATTCATCGAATAAAGTTACTCGATCAATCTCTCCTCCACTGAGCATCTTCCTATATTTGTGTATCATCAGGATATGACTATTTTCTCCTATGGTAGATAAAAGGTAATAAATTCAGAAGCATGAACTAGAAAACATTAGTAGTAGAGAATTACCAATTCTTTTCTCTTTCTGGCAGTAGTTTTCTCCCTAATGTGTGTGTGGATGCTTAATGTTTTTGGTATTCTATCGGTTCTTCCTGTTCACTGCCCGCGGTGAGGAGCAGCTGGAGGGAGAGGAGTAGAGGACGACGTGTACTCAGGGCGCGCTCGCCGCCTTGTAGCCACCACGGCGGCGGCGCAGCTCGGGGCTCTCCTGCATCCCCGGGTAGAGCTGGCGCGCGCCGCCCATCATGCCGCCGGCGCCTGGAGTGCGGAATGGTGCGGAGCTTGACGACGACGGCAGCTACGACGCTGGAGAGGAGCAGCTGGAGGTAGAGGATGGTGTTGAAGTAGCAGGGTGAGCAGCGAGCGCCGGATCGAACCAGAACGCCGGCGTGGGCACCATCACCAAAGCGGCGGTGGGGAGGCGCGTCTTCCAGAGCCGCCTAATGTAGAAGTAGCAGGGCGGGCGGCAAGCGCCGGGTCAGACCAGAATGCCGGTGTGGGTGCCGTCACATCGGTGGCAGCAGGGAGGCACGTCTTCCAGATCCGGCGAGTACGGAGGTTGGGTGTCGGCATAGGTTGGCCTTGTACGGATGTCGGGTGTCGGTGTCGTAGTCATGCTGGACTGAATGGCCATGGGTGAGTGGCCCGACGGTTGGACTGAATAGAATGGGCCAGACGAAAATTTAGTGAGAGAAACTTTACCTTTTTAGTATTACTATCAGAAGTGTGCGTGCCTTGCAACCGGATTAAAAATTATATTCAATTGCGACCACTCACCGGATTCGATCCCCATCAGGCGGAGGGGGCAGCAGCATCGCGTCACAGGGGAAGGGCCGGTTGCGGCGGCCCATTGTAGGCGCCATCGCTTCGGCGGTCGGGTACGGTGGAAGAAGCTTGCAGGGCACCAGTTTAATTCGCTCTCTCGCCTCCTGCGGTCAGCTGATCGTATAACTCTCCGTTCTCCGGTCTGCAACACTCCTCGCACTTCTCACTTCTCAGTCGTGTCGCTAGGCTAGCTTGCTCTCCGTATTTCCTCCGTCCCAATTCAATCCGGTCGAGATCGAGCTCGAGCTCGCAATAAACTCCAGCGCCGGACGCCACTCCACGTCCACCTATGGTGGCGGCAGCGGCTTTTTCCCGTCCGGAAGGGGTGGCGGCAGCGGCTTTTTCCCGTCCGGAAGGGGCGGCGCCACGCCCTCGGTGTGGGACTCCACGCCAGCCACCGAGAACGCCGCCGTCGCCCGTCGCCCGTCGCCTCAACGGCCTTGACATTCAGGGCGGAGACGGCGGCGCGCCATTGTCATTGTCGCAACCATGGTTTGGTCGAGTCGTTGGAGTTCCTGCTCCGATCCCCTGCTTGTTAAATGGTCTACCGATCAATATTATACAATCGTGCTTTTCCATAGGTCAGATATAATCGTATTGGATCCATACCCGTTTGCTGAGCACCCCAGGACCGGATTGGATCCATACTCGTGGGAAGAGTCCACAGGGCATTAGGGAAGGCCGGACCAAAAAATAGGTGGAGAAACTTTGTCTCTTTAGTATTAGGTAGGTATAGACTAACAAAAGTGCCCGTGCATGCGTTGCAACGGGAGAATATGTGACTGTTGCAGCTAGAGAGTGTCAAAATAAATTTTCGTTAACTTAATTGGTTTCGTAACCAATCTAAAATCTAAAAAAATAATTATTATACGTGTTTGACTTACGTATCATCATCTCTTTGCCAAACAAACTTAGAAAGATTTGAGTTTTATTTTATTAGCAGAATGTCTCTTGTTTTATTTGTATCTTATCTGGTTGTCCTCTCTCATTTTACCATATGGTACTATTATCAGTCGGGCAAACAAACCTAAACCGGATTAAACATATGTTTTATTTAGATTTAAACATAGTCTATTAAATATTTATAGACCTACCCTTAGTGTTAACAAAAGACTAGCCTCTCATCCACTTCGTGGCATGTTGGGCCTTTTTTTCACCGGTCCACGTTCAACAACGTGCGGGGGACAGGGGTGACCGGGTGCAGGGCGGATCGTGTGGTACTCGCTCCACTCGGGCGATCCGTGGGGGGCGACGCCGGACGAAAAAACGGACCAGCACAGGAAATCTTCACGCTTTACTGGTACTAGCAAAAATGATCGTGTGTTGTAATAGAAGAGTAACAAAATTATTTTTATGAGCGTGCGTTGCAGGTAGAGAGTGTCAAAATAAATTTTTGTTAACTCGAACTGGTTTTGTAAGCAATCTAGAAAAAATTACTTGTTATACGTGTTTGACTTGTGTATCAACATCTTTTTTTTTAAAAAAAAAGAAAGATGTGAATTTTCTTAGTAGAACATCTCTTATTTTATTTATATCTCACCTAGTTGTCCTCTCTCGTTTTACCGTATAATATTAATATCAACTGGACACTTAAAACTAAATCAGACTAATTATTAGGGCTTTACACCGTGAATTAGCCGCGTGGGCCGTGACATCGGGCAAACCAGCCCAAAATCACCGCACAACATCCGTACGTGGCTAGCTAGTCCACGACGCGACGCGAGGACTTGCAAAACCAGGCCACTCGCGCGCCGTACATGCGGGTGCAGCCCAACAGCACCGAGCCCGAGCCTGGTCAAATCACAAGGCACGCTGCCCATCAGTAGGAGCCGCGGCCGAGGCCTGTGCCCGAGGGGGCTACTTGCTTGGGAGGAGATGGGAACGGGCTGTCGGACGAAAAAAAAAAAAACAGTAGAAGAAATCTTCTTGTTTATTAGTGTATATATATATATATATATGATCTCACTAATCAGAGCGCTGGGCTCTCTTTATTAATCGGCGTCCTCGCCGACGTGCTCACCCTGGAGCGGTGTCTGTTTTTATCCCTGATGGAGTAAATTGTAATGCCATGCATGCTAGTAATAAATGCATTGTGTTTTGCGCCATTGACTTACGCGCTCTTGCCGTGAATAATGCTGCTTACTGCGTTCAGTCAATATGATGACAGCTGTGAGTAGTAATTTCTAGAGCCATGCATGGTAACAATTCCATTGAATTTTGCACCATTGGAGTTTCATGCTTTCTACCATTCAGCTGACGCATGCATCTGCTAGTATGTACCGAACATGCATGATGCACCGGAGTAGGCAGTTTATTATTATTACTATTACTTCATATTGCTAGTTGTACTAGTCGTATAATTTTATTGCTAAAAGCTTTGTAGTAATATGAAGTTTCTAGTAAAAAAAATCAGGATGAGATTGGACCCGCCGTTGTTCAGCTAGGACATTGAAATTTAATTACCACACACGGGGTGAAGTAATAATTTTCCTAACAATATGAAACTTCTAGTAATTAAAAAAAGGACGAGACCAGGCCCGCCATTGTTCAGCTGGAGCATTGAAATTTACGGTTCATCACCTGTGCCAAAGCAATAAATTTCCTAGTAATGTGAAGCTTCTAGTAATAAAAAAATACGGTGATAGGACCGGGACCACCATTGTTTAGCAACGGCATTAAAATTTACCGCTCACGTGAACTGACGTAGTAATTTTACTAGCAATATGAAGCTTCTGATAATTAAAAAAGATTGGGATGACTTTGAGCCTTACGTTCCTCAGCAAAGGTATTTAAATTTACCGCTCACACGTCCCAAAATAGTTATTATTATCGGTACGACAAGGTACAATAAAAATCGCCGTTAAATCACGTAATTTTTGAGGATAGAGTAACTTTGAAATGATTTACTCTCGAATGCACTGATAAACTAATTTGTCTGATCCTAGTAATATATTTTATTACTAATAATGGTATCATTTGAGTCTACAAATAACTCAGTACCGATCTGTGAGAGCTAAAATTAGCTTGATAGTGATTGAGGTATATGGTCCTAAATAATTTTTTATTACTAATACTATCATTTGGGTTTCTATGAGTATTCCATCTGAACCTATATTAATAGTAAATTTTATTGTAGTAGTTACTCCTTAGATTGGTGCATGCATGGCGGCTGTAGTTGATTGGATGAGTAAAATATCTCTCATCACCGCATCTACATTCAAGTGGCACGCCATCAAGTGCGGTGATTTTGCTTTTCTAGAAAGCATCGGTACGCAACAGGTGAGGTAAAAAAACAAAAAGCTTTTATCGGGACAGTAAATTATTCAGTTTGGTCTTTTTTATGTGTCATGTCGCACTTGCGATAAAATTTCATGAGCAACTGTGATACTACTCCGGTGCAATAACGGTGGTATTTTTACTACTGACAGTATCATCTAGCTATGTAAATAATTATATCCTGACATGTGTTCGGTAAATTTCTCTCTGTTAATTAGCAGACATCTGGTCTCCGGTTAGAGTATTTTTTATTACTATTATTATCAATTTTACTATGTAAATAATTCCATCATGATATGGGAGTAGTAAATTTGCATGTGACAGCTACCGATGCGTCTAGTCAGGACATAATTATTCTTTGTTACTATTAGAATCATTTTGTTAGGTAAATAATTATGTCCTCACTTTTGAGCAGTATATTTACATGTAATAATAACCGGAGTATCCAGTCTCTTTTCTATTACTAATGGCATCATTTTGCTATATAAATAATTGAGTTGGATGAGATAATTATTGAGTCGTCCCATTTCTAGAGGAGAATAATTTTTTATTACAATTATTGTAATTTTCTTCTACGAATTATATTTTACTGTATCCTTAAAGAGTAAAATTAACTCTGATAATCATCATGTGTCCATTGTCCGTTTAAGATCATTTATTACTATCAGTATTATTTGCTTCTATAAAATAATTGTGTCCACACCCTTGAAGAGTAAAATTAACTCTGATAATCATCGTGGTGCAGTCACTCCGTTCGCACCCTTCATGATGAGTAAAATTAACTCTGATAATCACTCTAAGGATCCACACTTGTACAAAATTCATCAAAAATTTGAGCAAAAGAAAAATACTAAAACAAATCAAGTACTAATTTATAGAATAGTATCTATACGTCCTCGTACTTAGTAGTAAGATTTTTTTCACTCTAATTTGGTAGTAATTACATAATTTTGGTAGTAATTATAATCATCATTTCAGCATCGCAGAATCATGTTACAAAGTTAATAGAATTTTTTTAATCTCCGATCATGAACATTTCTGAAACATTACTATATTACAAAATACAAAATCACTTCCTATTGCTAGTGATTAAAATAATTGGATGAAAGTAGCATCATCCACAAATTTATCAAAAAAACATGATGTCCAAAACTATATTACAAAATCACGGTATGAAAATAGCACCAAAATCATCAAAAAAATCCACTCGACGCAAGTGAGTAGGTCCAGCGAGCAGAGCTTGTCCGCGCCGACGAGGGAGTATGCCGCCGCGGCAAGGAGCGGCGGCGCGAGCGCGAGAGGGACCCATGAGGATGGCGCGGGGATGGCGTCGGAAGACGCGCGCAAAGTCTGGCAGCGGACGCCAGATCTTGACGAGGAAGCTGCTGGGCTCCACAGCAGCCTTGACAAAAGCCAGGCGGCCAGCTCGGTTGTGAGGCTCTCGCACTCCATGACCAGCTCGGCCGTGCGCCCATGCCAAGTGGATCTATCACTGCCGCATCATCGCTGGAGGAGCGCCCAATGGAGGGGATGGCCGCTAGTCGCGGAGGTGGTGGCCGCGTGCCGCCGGTCGCGGAGTGGCTGTGTCGGTGTTGAGTGCCTACGGGGGTGCGGAGGGGCTGTGCTGGTCGCGGTAGGGCCGTCATGGCGGGGTTGTGGAGGAGGGTCGCCATGCTCGCTAGAGGAACCACCGCCGCCACTGTGTTCCGGGGAGGAGAGAGGAAAATACCAGATGACGAGAGATTTATATGTGACGAACGCCATTAAAGGTTCATTAGTGCTGCGGGATTCTCGTCCTCAATAACATGACGAATTTAATATTATTTATAGCCCTGCATGTTAAAACAGAGGAGTAATAAAATGGGGATCCATTGATTGGGCAGGCTTTTTCCTCCGCCGGTATAGGCGGCGCTCGGCGAGGGCGCGCGCCCAGGACTCTGATTAGTGTATTGTATGTGCATGAAGTATATGATCATACTAGATCATCTATAGTAATATATTTGTTAAGTATATATGCATACATCGAGTATGTGGTCGTATTTATTTTATATACTATAGTAAATAGTATTTTCGTAATATATTAAAAAGTATAGGTTTCTTTAAAATTTTTTCGCATAGGAAGATTTGAAGCGCCATAATATGAGTATGTAAACATATTCAAAGTGATAAATAAATATGAACACATACGTAAGGTGGTTTTTTTAAAGATGGGAGTAACTACTCCCGAGAATATAAAAAATGCACAATATATATATATAGATAAGTCTCGCAAAATAATATTTCTTTAATACAAGTGGAACTAGCTAGTTAGGTAAATCAAAGTGACATGTGTGCATGAATTATATTATTTTCTTTTTTTTTAACCTTAGTTTGCCGATAAAATAAAGCGTTAATTACCACCAATAGACGTGTGAATGAGGAGACGCGCAGCAGCTCAGCACGATGGACACGTGAACGGGGAGGCGGCGTGGACGCGATCGACGCACGGGGTGAAGGCAACGGCTCGGGCCCAGCGGTCGCACAACCTCAGCTCCTCTTGGGCGTAGCTAGGGCCAAGCGGGCCATTGGGCTAACCTGGCCCGAGTAAGACCTAGCATGCAGATCTCAGCCTGGGCCGATGCCTCAGGCCATGGACGGGCATGGCACCGCACGACGAGCTTATCCCTATATATCAGGAGGCTATGGGACGCCATGCATACATGCATGTCTAGTATCCCTTGTTTAAGCAACGGTACGTAGTACAGCATGTTAGGCTCCTAAACTGGCTACTGATGGAATGACTGCTGTTAGAGACGTGTGTCAAAAGGGCATATATCATATATTCGCTCCTTATAGAATTTAGATGTCGTTTAGAACAATGACACAGTCTTCAAAGTATGACTTTGATTTTATATTTCTATAAAAAATATTTATTAAAAAGTGATATGTGTATATTTTTATGAAAGTATATTTAAAGATAAATCTATTTATATACTTTTTCTTTTTTTTTAAACTCAATAATTTTAAAGTTATTCATGATTTATATTTCTAATGTTTTATCAAAACCTTGTTCGAAACGACATCCTTTTCCTACACGGAGGAATTATATATGGCTTATAGTTCACGACAAATCATGCTTGTACTTGTGAAATAAATGTGAAATGGTTCCGTGTTGTTATCCAGAATTTCAGATCGCCTTGTTCCACCACTACTGGAGAAACCTCCTTTAGTCCCGGTCCAAAACCTCCCTTTACTCCTGGTTCTGTCAACCGGGACTAGGATTCCGGGACTAAAGGGGATTATCTGAATAACCGAGACTAAAGAGCCCCTCGCACGAAAAAAAATAAATGCATTGAACTACACCTTGTGGGATTCGAACCCAAGACCTTATCCATAGCCTCGTGCATGACTTACCACCCCACCTACACAGCACATGTGATTATAGACAGGACGTTTGCCTTTTGAATTAACACCCAGATGGCCTTTTAGTCCCGGTCCGGTACTAAAAGGACCTTTAGTCCTGGTTCGTAACACCAACCGGGACTAAATGGTCTGGGCCTTTAGTCCCGGCTAGTAATATGAACCGGGACTAATATTGAACCTTAGTCCGGGTTGGTGTTATTAACTAAGATGTTTAGTCCCGAACACAAAAAAATACCGAGACTAAAGCCAAATCTTGATGCGGACCAAAGGTCGTTTCTGTAGTAGTGCACGCAGGGTTTTTTTTTCCTACCAATATTACTTTTAAAATTTTGAAATCAATAATAAACAGGAATATCAGATATATCGGAAATCTATCGGCGATAGAAAAAAAAACTGAAGATTTATAAGAAAAACAACTCATTTTATTCAGGAAAGAGCATAGATGATTAAGAAATCATTTAACATAAAGAACTAAATGAAACATATTATCAGTTACTTATTCAATAAAGAGGGTAGCGACGTGAAACAAGATTGCAAGTGTATTTCAAACATGAATTAAGGTTAGTATCGGTTGACTTTGGGTGTCTATTTAAGTGGATAAATTTTAAAATTTTAAAACTTTCGGGTGATATATTAAAAATTTTGGACTCAGCCGATAAACGGGTCAATATTTTGGGCCTGCTTGGTTGCCATCTAAAATTTACCATGCCATAGATTTGACAAGCCGAAACTTGTAAAGAAAACTTGCCATAGATTTGAGAAGCCAAATGTGACGTTTTGGCAAGTTTTGATAGCAAACTAAATGCTTATGAAATCATGGCTCGCCAAAATCTTGGCATGGTAAAATTTAGAAGTGGACCAAGAAGGCCCTTTAAACAGAGATTCCCAGTCCCCCACCTCTCGGCCTTTTTGTGTCTGAAGCTCCAATCGGATCCATGGATCCCAGCGGCGTGTGCAAGCGCGCGAAGCCCTCGCCCGACAACTCCGGCTCCGCCATGGATCTCATCAGCTCACTTCCAGACGAGATCCTCGCCGAGATCCTCTCCTCCGTCGACAGCTCCGGCGATGCGGTCCGGACGTGCGTGCGTCCTCTCCCATCACTGGCGCGCCCTGTGGAGAAGCTCCTCCCGGAGCTCCGGCTCCCCTTCTTCCCAGGGCCGGCGCCGGCCACGGCCAGCAAGTTCGGCGTCGCCCTCGACGGCCACCAGGTGCCTCTCCGCCACCTTCAAGTCGAGGGCCACGGCAAGGGCGCCCTACCCAAGTCCCTCGCGACCTGGCTCCCCGCCGCCGCGCGCTGCGTCTCCGGCTGCTTCGTGCTGCTCAACAACGCCGTCGACGGGCGGGATCCGGATGAGGAGGAGGTGGCCACCATCGAGCTTCCCTGCTTCGAGCAGGCCACCTCGATCTCGATCTGCCTGAAGTTGCTCAGCAGCCTCGCCATGCCACCACCACGTGACGGCGGCGGCGGCGGCGGCGTGTTTTCGCATCGCACCTCACCAACCTCCGGCTGGAATACATGTGGTTCGACCACCCATCGGAGCTCGGCGACGTCGTCTCCTCGGCGCGGTGCCCGTGCCTGGAGACTCTCAAGGTCAGCAAGACACCCGGGCTGGCGGTGCTCGCCATAGGCTCCACGAGTCTACTGAAGATGGAGCTGGAGAAACTCATTGACCTGCGGGAGCTCACCGTGGAGGCGCCGGAGCTCAAGGAATTGACTGTGATACAGTGCTTCGTCTACTCGCTGAAGCGGAGCGAATCGGTTGTTGTCGCCATTGCAGCGCCTGTGTTGGTGTTGCTGGATTGGAACGACGACAAATGCATGCTCAGATCGGCCAGTTGCCGCGTCTGCGCTCACTGGGAAGTTTCCTACTTTTTGTTTATGGAACTGATGAAGATGGCTATAGTGCATACAACAGAGAATTTCTGGAGGTTCTGCAGGGCATTCAGTTCCTCGAAAATCTTACACTGACACTGGCCTATGTGGAGGTGAGTGCACTTCATCTTTTGTCTATTCGAATTATTATATGTATATGCATGCCAAACAAGATAGCTTTGCTGCCTTGCAAGATTACTATAGTCTGATTTTTTTCCACTTTCTTTTTGTATTATTAGTTACCAAGCACAGTATGTATATGCATGTGATACAATATATACACCACTAGCAGCAGAATCAACTGAAGAATTCTCACATGTTTTGCTTTGCTTGAGTCCCTGCTATTATCACTACTCTTCCAAAGATATGTATATGCTCGAATTTAGCCTATATGTTTTGGCCTTTTTTCTGAAAAAACATGTTACATCAATATGGCATTGAGGAACCAATTTTTTTGACCCAAATGTTAATTATGCCACCTATGCCTTGGGCATCAATTAATACTGTGTCGTCCACAGCCTAAGCACCAATCCTATAGGCATATGTCTATATAGAAGTAGTTCTTAGTGAGATCGATAAATCTTTCTTGAAATATTATGATCTCTCTTTTTGTTCTGATTTCCTATGCACACACACAGGACATAGAGAACCATCAATACCTGATGGAAGACGTGAGGATGCTCCCGAAAGTTACAACTCTGCGCCTCATTGTAATATCAATTGGGCGCTCCTTTGCGGCCAGCTTGTTCCATATTCTCAGGTTATGCACTGGCATAAGAAAGCTGGTGCTAGAATTTAACTGCTGCTCCGGGATTCGAGGTAAAAAATCTGTTTTTCTTATCTAATAGGCTCTTTAACTAAAACTTAAAAGAAGAGAAAATAGCACCCGACGTACAACTTTATAAGTTGTTGGTGGGTGCTAAGCTTATCAACGACCTTGTAAAATGCTCAGCTGGTGGCTTAAGTGTAACACCCCACGTATCACGCAACCCCGGGATGCTACACAACTACACTGAAAATTACCGAACTAAAAAAAATCGGCAACATATACCTAGAAACGAGCAGAGCACGGAAGCAAAGACAGATAGTTAGATAATAAAGCATGATACTCCACGTAACAACGCTATCTTTAACAAACATAAACATAGGCACTTTATCATCTCTCAAACTCAGGAAAAAAAACCATCGTGAAATTATAAGATCATGTAAAGGTGTTGGATGTGCAACTAACCCACTTCCCTCCATGTTATCTTCAAAATTAACCTGGAAAAGGGAATCAAGAGTGAGATTGGATAATCTCAGCAAGCGAACTACTTTAACGAGCTATTTAAACCACATTAGATTAGCCCATCATTTGATAAAGTAACAAGTACTAACAGCTCTATCAATATACTTGATATACCAGGAATTAGGCAATCATGGCAAGACAAAAACAACATTAGTCTGAACATTAGCTACCATAACAGTTAATATAAGATCCATGTAGAACAATAGTTAACAGCCCAAAAAAAGACCTAACATATCGTTTCCCATAATAACTAGGTATAGGTAGCATAAGTACTGATTGTAACCTGTATAAAAAAGGAATAATGTTTGCAAGGTAATTAAAGAGCTTAGGAATGCAAAACAACATCGCATATAAAATTCTTCATCATCTCACAAGCCATACCATAATGCACGTCGCCACGGTGAAGCATCACTTCTCATATTAGTTTCATTGCAACCATATCAAACCATTATTTAGATATCCAAAAATTAAAGCAAAAGAATATAAAATAGCTTATGTATAATATATCTAAAATACCATGAGCCATATCTCAGTGCATGTAATCACCAAGCCATAAGTTTTCATATTATATCACAACATAACGTATCACTCCCAACATCCAAACCATTCAGTAGTGCATATGAATGCACATGAACTCCTGCCTTCATACCCAATAGGTATGAAGCCACATCGTTTTGCCCAATAAACGATGTTATATGCAGATGGATGCATATGAACTCCTGCCTTCATGCCCAACAAGGTATGAAGCCGCATCGTTATGCCCAATAAACGATGCTGTACCGGTACGGTCGTAACCATAGGTTCACGACATAACTCCAAATGCCATATGATGCAATGCAATGTGATGCAATGTGATGCAATGCAATGCAATGCCATAAGATAAATACCATCTCCAAAAGATCCAAATACCACATACCTTCTGTTGAAAAAGAGTATAAGACATGATATTCAATATAGAGAGATACATAAAAAGCTCCTACAACTTGAGTAGTATCATCCAGGATGAAAAGATCGAACCCCATATATGCCAACCATTAGTAAGCTAGTTATTGATACAATGATATATATAGACCCCCCTTCCTTTTAATGAATTAGGGTAGCATGCAGCCATTAACAAATCTAGACATGAAGAAAGACACCAATTCAATAATCTAAACCTCTCGCATGTGAATCAAACCACAACGGGCCTTTTATAAAAAAAGAGGCACCCAAAATTCAGTTCTTATGTGTTAACACATCACCCCAAAGACTTATAGAAGATTACTCCTATTATTACTCACATACCATCATCCTTTTACTTAAACATAAAGCAGTGTAAATGCCGCACAGGCTTCCAAACACCAAGATTAACACAACTTTGTAACAAACACATTAGTTATTAGGCCACTAAGGATTCTATGAACCTCAATTAGAGTAAAAGAACATGTCATAGGTTACCAAGTATATGCCACATGTGCAATAATCTATCAAGCTCAAGTATAAACTCAAAAACCATCATCCATTGAACATTTCAATTATCTACTCACCCATATTGAGTTAAAGGGATACAACCACTACATAGTTGTACTAGTAACACCATATTCATACTTCTTCTATAACTACGAGGATATATAACACCATGCAAATTCCGTAAAAAGAATGATAAGTAATCACGTATAACACTATGAGCATCACCAAGAGACAACGAGCCTCATTCCGTTATACCAACATAAGCATCATCAAACCATAATAAGTAGATAAACATAGAATTCACCTAGAAGCATAGGGGATAAGTCCAAATGAATAAAACATAATTTCAAGGGCAATCTATGGTTTAGAATTTTTCTTTTAAGGTGGAGGCAGTAAAAATAACATGTTAAAGTTGTAGCAATGCAACAGCTACGTTCACTTGCCTTTACCGACCATGTAGACATGGCATGGATGCCTCATAGCAACACCACCTTCTTGGACAATTTAGGATCAGAAAAACAACACATTCCGACAAGTCTTTACAGCAAGTAAAGCCTTTCTACGTTCCCAAAACCAACATCCGAGAAAACAGCGAACCACCCCCAAGTGAGCTGCAGTACTGCTGCTTCACCTTTTCATATCTTTTAACCAATAAATGCTATGATAGCAAAAAATACATTTTTGAAATCTACACAACAAGACCTACAACTTTCATGAAGAGATTATATTTTTATCGTGCCTTTAAGATGTCATAAACTGCTGTTGAATACAGACTTCAAAATCTGTCCAAAAACAGAGACAGCAGGCTTTATATTTTTATATCTCCATATTCTTATGGTAAAAAATTCTGAAATTTCACCGGCTATCAAATAAATTCATAGTATACAACTTCCATATTACTCATATTTGTAGATAGGGTCAGCAAAAAGGCCTAATGTATGAGCATAAGTTAACTGAAAAATCTGCAGATAAAACAGTAACTCTGACTTTGAAAATCTCTATCTAAAATTATACTTATCCAAAACAAATGAGGATTACCAATTTGGAAAGCCAAGAGAAATCACTACAAGTCTCTTATAAATTGTGAATTGACATAGTGCTTCTAAAAATCTCAAAATCTACTTAGATTCAGTTCTGTCCAGGACTCTGACAGGGAGCAGCAGCTAACTTCTAAAATTCATATCTCTTAAACCACTGGGCCTAAAATCACTAAATTTCACTAGCTGATAGATCTTAAGTCCCTCTACAACTTTTATATTATCCACTTCTAGAGAAAAATTCATTTAGATCATCTAAACTGCACGAACAGCAGCTCTACTCGAACCACAGGACAGCAAACCCTAAATCGACCACTAAATGGTGTTTCCCCCACAAGAACACCAATCCCCATGACCGAGAACCATCTAAGCACTTCAATTAACAGTAATAAAGTGGATTCACCTCACCTTGAATATTCCCCAAACCTAGGGCAACAAGAAACGAAGGGGAAAAGCACCATGCTGCAGCTCCAATTCATCCTCTTCCCGTCCTCAATCCATTTTCCTCTTTCCCCTTGGGTTCTTGCTGGTTGGGAGAGGTGTTAGGGAGGAAGAGGATGCAGGGAAGAGAGGAGGGGGCGACCTTGCAGGGAAGAAGCACGAGCAGGGGGTAGGAGAGCGCTACTGGAGGAGGAAAGACAGTTCTAGAGGGGGGGAGGTGCTTGGGCTAGTGGGCTGACTGGGCCTTGGCCATTCTATTCCCTCTCCTTTTTTTTTTTATGTATTACATTCTCCCCTCTATAAAAGAATTCGTCCGCGAATTCTGCCACTCATACAGGGTACTATTTCGGGGAACACACTGGCTGCGTTAATGGGCAAACTTACAGCGGCATGATGATCTCAAAGATCAAATGACCTCTGAGGCACAACACCTAAAGACGTCGGCTTTAGCCCTCTCCTTTTTTTTTGATGTATTACATTAAGCTTCTTTAGGGTGTATTGAATATTCACAACATGCATTGATCCAGCGTGGCTAACAATGCATATGCTTTTCATGGTGGTGAGCAGCCTCCATATATAACAGTTGTGCTTGAGTACATGCTCTGGCTATTTATTTTATTTTGCCATCGCCTTATTATTGCTTCTTAACTGAGTGCAAATTGAATGTGTAACGTTTCATTTACCCTTCAATGAGTGATTAAAGGGGGATGTTAATTAGAAAGGTAATCTATGGGAACGAAATCTCCGCTTGAACTTTTCTTTTCTGCCAAAGCCATGAGTTCATAGTGGTCCTAGACACTAGTTTCTTGATTATGTGATGTTCCTATGTTTAAATATGATAATGGTATTCAATACGTGTCCCCTGATAAAAACACTTTTATCTCTACTACTTGGCTAGAAACATGTGTAGTTTTTGAGTTATTGAGTTTGTTTGCACTATATGGTAGTTGGCTATGTTCTTGCAGTAAAGGGCAATCTTGACAGCACAATGGCCTTTCAAATTCTTCAGCACAAACTGAGTCCTAAATTCTAGCGTTTGTATGTTATCTGTAGATAAATATTTTTATTAATATCACCACTAGGTGCAGTTTTAATCTATACCATTAGCTTCGGCCAATAACATGTAGGACCGGACACCACCACTAGTACAGAAAAGATTTTTGGGAACGCCTCCTTTTTCTATCAGAGGCGGTTAAACTAGCAGACTGCCTTTAATGTTTCCCGAGAGCACTGTAGCTCCATAACCGTTGCTAAAAATCTATTTTTAGGAGCGGTTCCGTTAAGAAATCCGCCCCTAAAAATGAGTGATTTTCAGAGACAGTTTTCTTAAGTCAACCGCATCCGAAATCGATTTTTAGGAGCGGTTCCGTTAAGAAAACCGATTCTAGAAATAAGTGATTTTCAGAGACGGTTTTCTTAAGTCAACCGCCTCTGAAAAAGCATCCGAAAATCGATTTTCAGAGGCAGTTGACTAGTCAACCGCCCTTAGAAATAACTGCAGCACAAATAAATTCATGTCTTTTTAAATTGAAGTCGGATGAAGACAAATTTTATATCAAAATTGTACAGCTCGAAGAGATCTAAGACTTTGTAGTTGATTAAATTTTTGTTTAAGACCATTTAGGGTTCCAAATATATAAATTAAGTCTCAGATTTAAAGGGGGATAGCGTCGCGCCTGGTCATCTGGGCCACTATAGCGGCGCTATAGTGCCAATATAGCGCGCTATTTTTTTTCCATGATAGCCAATTCTAGGAACGTGGCCTTTTCTCGATACATAACATTGTATAAGTCAACCCCAGTCGCTTCTTCATCTCCTGGAATCCGGCATTCAAACATTTTTTTTTTGCCTGCCCATATGAAGCCTTTGAAAAAACTAGACGTGCCTACTGAATTAGAAAGCAGAACATTTGGCTTATTTAAAACTACATATAAGTCGTTCATAAAACTGCATATATTTTAGATTCATGATGCTTATTTAAAATATAAAAATTAACAATCTTTCTATTATATAATAAATTAGTTAAGCCAAAGCTGTTTTGAATTAGTAAACTGCTTTTTCTAAAAAAGGTAAAAAGAATCTCATATTTTAATAACAACGCATTTCGAACTTAATTTAAAAAAAGTAACTCCTCTGATCGCAATAGCAATAAAGGGTGTTGCGCGACATACCATCCGGGTCATGCCACTACACGTGGCTCAACTCAAGGTACCGTGGTGGCTCCCGTGGAGTATCCAGCATCATGGACTTGTTAGACTGAGTGGCTGACCACGCTAGGGGCTGGTTGGCCTCTAGTCAATCTTGTTTGCTTCAGAGACTGCCAAGCAAACCAGTACATTAGGTTTCAATTAATGCATAGAAACTGAAAGCCACAGATCCACATGGATCGATTTAGTTGAACCGATATTCAAATCCACATGGATCATCAATATTATTTTCCGACCAACCATAACTTATTTTTGCAGTTTTTTTGTTTGAAAAAGAACCAAAAATATGTGTCACCTTTCTCACCTCGTGTATATATAGCCATATGTGCCATCTTTCTCAACTCTTGTATATATATATATATAGCCGACTCCACGGCAGTGCATTCACCCTCACATCAAAAGAGAGGTTCATTTTTCTTAGGAAAAGGTCTATATAGAAACAAAGGAAAGGATTAGAGCAATTTCAATGGAACACGAGTGAGGTGCCAATGGTAATAGGAGACATCAGGATGGAAAAAAAATTGCCATCGAACATGGTTCGATGTCCCAACCACGTGCCCCATTTCAGAGTGTGGACGATTGTGGATTGAGAAGATTTGGTATGCGTTGCGACATGATGTCATTCATACATCTGCTTGTTCTGGTCCTTCCTGTTATCAGATACCATGTAATCTGATAGCGCATCTAATTACTTTGTAGTTCCTCGGCTCATTCATTGGTAATACAGCCCTTTTCTCATTACGTCGCTGATGTGTCTCTCAATACCATTACCACGGTCTAATAACCCAACAAAAGTCTAATCTCACGAATCAAACCCCAATGACACTAGTACTCAGAAGCTCTATACTAGCGGGTCTAAAGCTATTTGCACAAGCGTTTTTGTGAACCGTCTGTAGTAGAGGCCAGTAAAAATCGGTGGTTTTCACAGGCGGTTGTTTAAGAACCGCCAGTATAAATCGATTTGTACTGGTGTACTAATAATTCTCCAGAATTTGCATTTTTAAAATAGCAAAAAAAATCTTATTTAAATCCTATAAGGGGCCCATCGGCTAGCGCCCGCCAGTCTCGCGGCATTTTTCGCGTGAAAATCGCATGAAAGTTACTTCTATAGGCGGTTCTCGGTTCTCTCAAAGGAACCGCCACTAGAAATCGTTCTCTTAAGGAACCGCCACTAGAAATCGAGTGGCGGTTCCTTAAGAGAACCGCCTGTAGAAATGATTTCTAATGGCGGATTTTTTAAGGAACTGCCTGTAAAAATGGCACTGATTTCTAGTGGCGGATGTCAAGCGAGACCGCCTATAAAAAAAATCTCGGCGTCAAGATAGAGCTTTTTTTACTAGTATGAGTTGATTCCGTTTTTAGATACGTTACAAGGATGAACCCAAACACCATCAAAATGTTAATTACAAAGTGTGGTCAAATTGTATGCATTGACCTAATTGTTTCTCAAAAGAATAAAATAACTTCCACCGATATTCAAGCGGGTTATAACTTTTGTAGAATAATATTGGTGTGTTAGAATATAATGAATGTAACCGTGTATGTGTCTTGAGTATGTAAACGTGTACACCAAAGATAGAAGAGGCCAGGAGATATGGTAGTTAGCGTAGTAAAAGGAAAGAGATAGGCTGTTGCTAATTTGTCTCCTGAATTATCTCCTGGCCATCCATCTTGGTGATACACCTCCCCTATGTAAGCCACGGCTGGGGCTTTTCCAGTTATCAATCCAATCAACACGTAATACGCCCGTTCCGGCGTTTCTCTCCTTCCGAGCGCCTCTGAATCTCTCACATGGTAATCGGAGCTTAGGGTTCCATGGCGACGAGTTCAAGCATCAATGTTAATCCCTTCTTCGGTTTCCAAGTGACCGAGAAGCTATCCAAGACCAACCATGCGCTATGGAGAGCGCAGGTCCTCGCCGCCATCCACGGTGCTAGCTACGAGGGGCACATCAACGGGAAGACGAAGGCCCCCGATGCTGAGATCGTCGAGAAGAAGACGGACGGCACGACCGTCACCACCCCCAACCCCGCGTACGAGACGTGGTATGCCCGGGATCAACAGATTCTCGGGCTTATCCTCTCTAACGCGGGGAAGGAAGTCCAGGCGCAGATCATTGCTGCAACGACGGCAGAACAGGCATGGTCGACCGTGGAGAAGATGTTCTCTGCACAGACCCGCGCCAAGACGATGAATGTGAGGCTTGCCCTCACCACTACGAAGAAAGGTAACATGTCAATTACAGACTATGTTGCCAAGATGAAAGGATTTGCAGACGAGCTGGCTGCCGTCGGCAAATCTCTAGATGATGAAGAACTGGTGGCACATATCTGTAATGGACTTGATGCCGAGTACAATCCTGTGGTGACATCGATCACTGCCAGGACAGATCCCATCTCAATTCCTGAGTTTTATGCCCAATTACTCAGTTTTGAGACCAGGTTGGAGCTGCAAGATGGAGGCTCCTATGTTCACGTGGCAAATCGTGGACGTGGCAGCAGCAACCGTGGCTCGGGCAACGCTCGTGGCCGTGGTCAGCGTGGGCGTGGCCAGATGCGTGGCCGAGGAGGTGGCGCACCGAAGCAGCGCGGAGGGCGCCAACCACGACCTGATGCGAGTGGGTCTGATGATGTACCACTCTGCCAGATCTGTTTCAAAACAGGTCACAGGGCGACCAAGTGCTGGCATCGTTATGATGAAAACTATGTCCCAGAAGAACGCCACGTCAACGCCGCCATCACCATGAACGCCTACAATGTCGACACCAACTGGTACACCGACACGGGAGCGACGGATCATGTCACAAGTGATCTGAACAAGCTGACGATGAGGGAGAAATATCACGGAAATGACCAGATTCACACTGCGTCTGGTTCAGGTATGGAAATCAAACACGTTGGTCATACTACTGTTCCAACTCAATTCCGTAGTTTACGGCTAAACAATGTTCTTCATGTCCC
Source organism: Eremochloa ophiuroides (assembly GCA_038502445.1). NCBI lineage: Eukaryota > Viridiplantae > Streptophyta > Magnoliopsida > Poales > Poaceae > Eremochloa > Eremochloa ophiuroides. The sequence continues at coordinate 21,190,422 of JAHLJS010000001.1, read as the reverse complement.
CAAAGCTGCAAAAAATCTAGTCTCTGTTCATCGCCTTGCAAAAGATAACTCTGCCTTTATTGAGTTTCATCCCGATTTTTTTCTTATCAAGGATCAGGATACGAGGAAAACGATTCTTGAGGGACCATGTCGTCGTGGATTGTACCCCCTTCCTACCGATCCTTCCGTCAAGCAGGCGAATGCTGTTGACAAGCCGACAGTGTCTAGATGGCATAACCGCTTAGGCCATCCCTCGCTTCCTATCGTAACCAAAGTCATAGACAGTAATAATCTTTCTTGTTCGTCTGTGTCCAATAAAACATCAGTTTGTGATGCTTGCCAGCAAGCAAAAAGCCGTCAGCTACCTTATAGTAGATCTGTTAGTTCAACCAGTTTTCCTTTGGAACTTGTTCATTCAGATGTCTGGGGTCCTGCAGTTGAATCTGTTGGCAGGAAACGCTATTATGTAAGCTTTGTGGATGACTTCAGTCGTTTTACGTGGATTTATTTTCTTAAGTATAAATCTGAAGTTTTTCAAAAGTTCCATGAATTCCAAAAAATGGTTGAGCGACAATTTGATAGAAAGATTCTAGCTATGCAAACCGATTGGGCGGGGGGGGGGGGGGGGGGAATATCAAAAATTAAATAGTTTTTTCTCCCAAGTTGGCATCATTCATCATGTATCCTGTCCCCATGCACATCAACAAAATGGGGTTATTGAGCGCAAACACCGTCACATAGTTGAAGTTGGGTTATCACTCTTAGCTCATGCATCTATGCCATTAAAATTTTGGGATGAAGCCTTTATGGCTGCCACTTTTCTTATTAATAGGTTGCCCAGCAAAGTTATTGAGAATCATACACCCTTTGAAAAACTACTCCAACAAAAACCGGAGTACTCTTCTCTCCGTATTTTTTGGTTGTGCATGTTGGCCCAACCTTCGCCCCTACAATCGCCACAAACTCGAGCTTCGCTCAAAGCAGTGTGCCTTTCTTGGTTATAGTCACCTTCACAAGGGCTACAAGTGTCTTGATATCCAATCTGGTCGGGTCTATGTTTCCAGAGATGTTATATTTGATGAAGGGGTCTTTCCATTTTCCACCCTTCATTCCAACGCTGGTGCCCGCCTCCGTGCTGAAATAGCACTTCTCCCACCCAGTCTTGTGCCTTTTATTGGGACGGAACAGCTAGTTGATCGCGTTTTTGATTCCACTTACCATGCTACTAATAGTGAACATGCAGCATCTGGTAACAGGGGGAGCACCTTGCCTCCTAGCGCGGAACCTAAGGAGGATCCGGCGTCACTTCCTGCTGACACTGCAGACGCCGGTACCGCTCCTCCTGCCTCGGGGGCACCCCAGGTTGACGTCCCGCCCGCGGCTTCATCTGGTCCGCGCCAATCAGACGGGGGCACGCCTTCCACTGCTGGTACGGTGCAGCCTCCTGTCTCGCCTGTGCTGTATCCGGCTGCAGGCCTGGGGGGGACAGATACTGCTGCTGGACATGACAGCCCTGCTGCTGCCGGAATCAACAGCAGCGGATCCTTGTCTATACCAGCCGTGGCTACGACAGATGCTGCTGAGGCTGCCACACCACCTGGACCACGCACTCGGCTACGTGATGGCATCCGCAAGCCAAAGGTTTATACAGATGGTACAGTCAGGTATGGATGTTTTACAGCCTCTGGGGAACCACAGTCTCTTGATGAAGCACTAAATAGTAAAGATTGGAAACTAGCTATGGACACAGAATATGATGCCCTGATTAATAATAAAACTTGGCATTTAGTCCCACCGAAGAAAGGTATCAATGTCATTGACTGTAAATGGGTATATAAAGTTAAGCGGAAATCTGATGGGAGTTTGGATAGATACAAAGCCAGGCTAGTAGCAAAGGGCTTTAGACAACGCTATGGTATTGATTATGAAGATACCTTTAGTCCAGTAGTGAAGCCAGCTACCATCAGAACTATACTATCTCTTGCTGTCTCAAATGGGTGGAGCTTACGCCAATTAGATGTTCAAAATGCTTTTCTTCATGGGTACCTAGAAGAAGATGTGTATATGAAACAGCCACCTGGCTATGAGGACAAGTCGAAGAATGGGTATATTTGCAAACTTGATAAAGCTCTATATGGGCTTAAACAGGCACCAAGGGCTTGGTACTCACGGCTGAGTAGTAAGTTGTGTCAGTTGGGCTTTAAAGCATCAAAGGCTGACACCTCTCTGTTCCTTTATCAGAAAGGTCCTATCACCATATATATCTTGATTTATGTTGATGATATAATTGTTGCTAGCTCTACTCAGGAAGCAACGGCATGCTTGTTGAAAGATCTGAGGAAGGAATTTGCACTCAAAGATCTAGGAGATCTACACTTCTTCCTTGGTATAGAGGTAAAGAAGATAAATAATGGAATTCTGCTAACACAAGAAAAATATGTGAAAGATGTGTTGCAGCGTGCTCATATGATGGAGTGCAAACCGGTTAGTTCACCTTTATCCACCTCGGAAAAGCTATCTGCTCATGAAGGTGATTCTCTTGGTCCCAAAGATGCCACGGCTTACAGGAGCATTGTAGGAGGTTTGCAATATTTGACTTTGACTCGGCCCGATATTTCCTTTGCTGTAAACAAGGTTTGCCAATATTTACATGCACCTACTACTGTTCACTGGGCTGCAGTAAAAAGAATACTGAGGTATCTCAAATATACTATGAAGATTGGACTTAAGATTTGTAAGTCATCCTCTCTTCTTGTAAGTGCATTTTCAGATGCAGACTGGGCTGGAGATCAAGATGACAGGCGGTCTACTGGAGGATTTGCCGTGTTCTTGGGATCTAATCTTATTTCTTGGAGTGCTAGGAAGCAGTCTACAGTTTCAAGATCAAGTACAGAAGCTGAATACAAAGCAGTTGCTAATGCCACTGCTGAGGTAATGTGGATACAAACTTTGTTGTATGAATTGGGTATTCAGGCACCGAAAAAGGCAAAATTATGGTGTGATAATATTGGGGCTAAATATCTATCGGCAAATCCTGTGTTCCATGCTAGAACAAAGCATATTGAGGTGGATTATCATTTTGTTCGGGAACGAGTAGCAAGAAGACTACTTGATATTGAATATATTTCTACAAAAGATCAAGTTGCAGATGGTTTCACTAAACCACTGGCTGTACGGAACTTGGAGATGTTCAAGAACAATCTCAACTTAGGAAGTTTCAATTGAGGGGAAGTGTTAGAATATAATGAATGTAACCGTGTATGTGTCTTGAGTATGTAAACGTGTACACCAAAGATAGAAGAGGCCAGGAGATATGGTAGTTAGCGTAGTAAAAGGAAAGAGATAGGCTGTTGCTAATTTGTCTCCTGAATTATCTCCTGGCCATCCATCTTGGTGATACACCTCCCCTATGTAAGCCACGGCTGGGGCTTTTCCAGTTATCAATCGAATCAACACGTAATACGCCCGTTCCGGCGTTTCTCTCCTTCCGAGCGCCTCTGAATCTCTCACATGGTGGAGCAGATTATAATGGTGAGGAAAATATTGATGGAGCAGACCATAGTGGTGAGGAAAAACAAGATGACATATATGATTATGATGATGAAGGATACCATTCCCAAGATGAGAATAATGGTGGAGACTTCTTCGATGATGATGCTTCATGGTGATGAGAAGAGATTATATGCAGTTTGGCACTGATGCCTTGTGATAACAGAGCAGTATCTTGGCCAAGTATTTTAATTTGAACATTTAATTTATGTAATGTTGAAGAATGTTTCAGAATGTCTAGACCATACCTTTCAATATTAAAGATCTAGTTATGAAATGGCATGAATTGTGAATGTTCGACATTTGTAATTGAACTTTCTAGTTACATATATTAATTTTTTACATCTGTCCCAAACAATATCGGATGCTATATTGCTGATGGTTTAGTAGTTTTAGCTGATGGAAAACCAAAACCTTCACATATATATATACTGCCGAGAGTGTTTATATAATTCTTGATGGTTAATAAACACCATTGCTAATATGTTTCCCGATAGGTTAAAAAACTATCCGTGCAACAAATCCTTGACCGGATATGTTTCCCGATGGGTCGGTTAAAAAAAACTGTCACGCAACAAATCTCCAACCGGATATGTTTCCCGATGGGTTTAAAAAACTGTCAAGACACAAGTCACCGACCGGGATACCCTCGGCAATTCTGTCAGGATCACATGCCAAATTGGCGTGTCTACCAATTAATTGCCGAGCGCAAATCATCGAAAACATACAGTCGGCCATACAATGGCTGACTACCGATCGGTAAAAGTAGGAATGCCCGACCAAGGATGTCCGACGGGAGCTTCCCTACGGTATACGCTCGGCAATTGTATTTCCCATCGCTACAAACCAATGACCGACGGTTTAATAACCGTTGGCCATTTTTGCGCCTCTTGTAGTGCCGAAAACAGCAACATGTGACTTAAATCCATAAAATTTTGGTCGACGAGAGGAGCAGGAGGAGCCGAGGAGGAGACAATTAACTTTGATGGCTCGTCCACAGCTACATATCAAAGAGTTAAACCTGCTCATCCGCAACGTGGAGAAGGACTTGAGCACACTTGTGACCAGAACTCCACTTCTCTGAACACTGATGACATAGGCCGAGCAAGCGACGATAGGCATTAGAGCACTGTCGTTCTGTGATTTACGGGAAGCCAGCACCAGCCTTCCATCAGGGCTCTCTTCTAGAGCCGCAGAAGATAGCAGCAGAGGTAGTGAAACCGCAGAATGCTCGCTCGCGAGCGTTCATCCGATAGGAATCGAGCGAACCACTCAGCCTCCCGCAAGTTTCCTTTTTAGTATTTTTTTTTCCACAACTTTTATTTTTTAGCAAAGTTTTTTCTTTCCGCTGGTCTCATGCGTTCACTCCTCTCATGTGCCTGACTACATGCCCCCGCTGGCCGCTGATGCCAGCGATGATGTAGGTCAAAAAAACAAAATATTTATTTTAAATTGCTATAACTTCTAAAATGTGCATCCCTTTTTCAATTTCGCTCCCACCAGTGTGTTCTACGTGACGAGTCAAACAAAACTAGACCACACTTGCATATATTTTGAACAATTTATTGTAGTAGCAAATTATGCGTATAACTTATAATATATAACTTAAATAGTACCAATTTATGTGTCCCTGCTTATAACTTACAACTTTATGCACATAAGTTGCATTGGATAACTTATATATACAAAGTTGTGTTCAATAACTTTTGTACATAAGTTTCGGTATAAGTTACAATTGAAATCATTCCATTGTGTTGACCACTTTTTGTTTGAAAATTGTTGTAAGTTAATTCGTTCCTTTGTGTTTAGTAACTTTTTCTAAATAAGTTGTGTTCATAACTCTTGAACTTTCAAGTTGTTATATGTTATAACTCAATAATTATGAAACTTAAGAATTATAAAACACAATGTTATAAGTTATATGATATAAGTTAATACATATAAATTGTTACTAGGAAAAATTCTTCAAAATATATGCAAGTGGGGTCTAGTTTTGCTCGTCTCGTCGCATAGAGCATAACGGTGTAGACGGAATTAAAAACGGATACATCGTTCAGAAATTATAGCATTTTGAAAAGCAATGTTTTGCTTTTTATTCAAGGTGACGTTACGTGGTCACATGCAGCTGTTGCTCCTGGCTTGCTGTGCATAATTAGAGAGAGACGCTGCTATCCAAAAATAGAAAAATGCGGGATTTAATTTTTACCTAAAATGGAAACTGGTGTAGTTGGTCGGATCATTCGCCCAAAACAAATCAAGTGAACCTTCGCTATTTAGTATTGCCGAGTGAAACCTTGCGGTAAACATCCGTGAGAAACCTAGGCTAGGAACGTCTCCGTGGCTTGGTTCACCCACCTCTTCTTGCAATACAGCAACAGTACAAGCCATATGAAGTGTTGATATTGAACAAAAATAGTTGCACAAAACGAGTGTCACTTAGTATAGGGAATGAGTGGAATGACCATAAGCAATCAATTGACCCACCAATGTACTGGAACTTTTTGATATAATCGGACACTGAACCTGACTGTTTGGTGTGGAGCAATTACGGAATTCACAACTGTTGCTAGTAACGGCGAAAGCGCTCTACTACGGGACTTGATTGATTGAAACCAACTAGTGGCGGCACCCAAAAATGCATAGGATCAAGTCAAATCCAGTGATACCTTCTGCCCTATCGATGTAATCCTTACACCTAGCCAAACCTTAGTTTATGATTTTCACTATCAAATTGGGAAATTGCAGTTTAGGTAATCTAGCTACGAGTAACCTCCTGGGCATAAGGATGCACGTTGGTATGACAGTGCCAATGGGTCAATGACGATGAACGCGTGAGGACTGCGGTGTGTATATATGATGGCCGTGCGGGCGAGAATTGCGCTGCACCGGTGACGTGAGCATGGTTTTTTGGTTTTTTTATTCGCCTTTCACCGCTGGTTTGCAAACTAGGGTGACGAATGCCATTTTCACCACCCACTTTCACTACCGTTCACTACAACTAGCAGTAATAAAGTTATTGTAGTATTGGCAGTGGCAGGCCACACGAGGCCAGCACAGGCAGTGGGCTACTTTTTTTAATCTTTGATTAACAAGTAAATCAGCACTCTACCCACATCTTGTCCTATCACTAATTTATATAGACACCAATATAGTGGCTGACATGTACTGCGCGTACACCGTCTCCACTAGAAATGAGTTTTAACCATCTAAAATGCCTTAGTGTAGCGATCATAATTCACTGTCATATGCAAATTGATGGCAAAGATATATCATCCAGTCATTCACCAAGGGCACCTTCATACTTCCCCTTTCGTAGCCACTACCGTTTATTTTGTCACCATGAAGCCAAAGGGCAACGAGTGAAAGGGAACATATGCAAACCATCTCATTGGAATGGTAGACACCAGGGAATAGTCTAGTGCCTGGAAATTTTGTATCATGGTGTTCCATAAGTATGGTGCTGCGTGAAGGGATTGTCTATGCTGCGAAATGTGGGATATTTTGGTGATGGAAATCGTTGGTATCTTCAGAGAGTGGTTGCACCCGCATATGCTGCAAGAGAGTGTGGTTGTGTTCTCAAATATGTTGGTGATGAAAATCCTGGAAGGCGCAATGCAGGAGACGACATCTAGCTTCTAGTAGCAAACATGTCCAGATATGCATTTAGCAGCAAGCTGGAAAACTATATTGATCACCTTCAAACAGGAGAGCTAGAACATGCATGCTAATTTAAGATCAATTATTTTCTCTTTATCTTTTATCCACATATGTAATTAAACAAGGATACATTGTTGTACTTTTAACCTTAAGTTTTTGTAATTCATGGCCACCACAGACGTGCGGTAATGATTTGATATCAATAGTGTAAGAAGGTTTATTAATTAAGCTAGGTAAATTTCCCACGGACCAAAATTTGTGTTCTGTTTGGAAAAGAATAGAAATACCTGCCATTTCTGCAAACTAATTTATTGAGACAACATTGTTACAGTAAATAGAAATAGTACCACATTGTCTACCCACGTGGGGTGTTAGTCCGATGTACTCTATATAATTAGCTCATGAGGCCTATTGCAATACTAGGCGAATTACACATCATACACATCCTACCAATTCTATTCTTCCTACATGTGGTATCTAGAGGGTTACCTGTGACCTAACCTAGGCTTCCGCCCCCCCCCCCCCCTGCGCGGCTGATCCCTCCAATCCACCGCGTCTGTCGTCGTCAAGCCGACAGCAAGCAGGGACCTCTCGCCGCAGGCGCCATCATCCTCATCGCCCCTCCCCACCCACTCCACTAGCGCTGATGCTGCTGCTGCGTGCGTACGCCTGCGGAAGAGGCCCGTGGGCCGCCGCGCCGCGAGGCGACACCGGATGGCAGCGCACGTCCCTCCCTCGATGCCCTCTCCTCCACGTTGTCGTCATTAGGCCTGCTCCCCTTCCTCCCTCAATGCCTCCTCTGCTACTGTGCGCGAGGTCGCGTCTCCTGGGTGGCTGTTGGGGACGTCGGCTCGCCAAGTTGCTGGAGAGGCGGCACCGCTCAGGCCGCACACGGCCTTGAGATTGTACCCGTAGGTTAAACTGCTGTTGCTATGCTGTTTTTTTTCTCCCGATCAGAGATCAGGATCGCGTCACCCTTCCGCTCCGTCATTGCTCCATTGACGACCACCCCTGAGGATGAGGTTGATGATGTGCCCTCCTAGGCTGCAACACTAGCTCTTGGTTGTGCCATCACCGCTGGTGCCATCTCTTCGTCACACTGGCTCTGTATCCAAGTCCGCGCCTACTTCGCGGACACCGCCACCGGTGTTGCTGAAGAGAGATGCATTGTGCGTTTGTTGACATGTCCAAGCTGCGCCGTCTACCTTCGTCGTCCGGCCTGCTCATCATCCTGCTGCGGTTATCGGCAAGAGCTGCTGATAACGTGTACTCGTCTACCTTCGTTGACTTTGGACCCGCATCCTCCTCCATGGCTAACCACGTCCACCTCGACATCTGCTACCTCGTCACAAAGGGCTACCACCTTGCATGTGGACTCATTGGTTTCTTCTCCAGCCACAATATACGCACCGCATCGATTGTTATGACTGCGGGGGGACGTTAGCTTACGAGCCTCTTCTCCATTCTCATGGTCTACAACTTTCCCGTTGTGACTGCAGAGGGATGTTAGAATAAATAGCAATAGTACCACATTGTCTAACCGCGTGGGGTGTTAGTCCTATGTACTCTGTATATTTAGCCCATGAGAACCACTGCAATACAAGGCGAATTACACATCATATGCATCCTACCAATTCTATTCTCCTACAAACATTATAGAGATGGGCATAACCCCCGTGATTAGAAATGAGTTTTAACTGCCTCTAATTAAAGGGTTTCTTGTACTAACTCCTCCCCCTTTCATACCTTCATTTTTTTCACCACCAAGCCAAATGGGCAAATGGAGAAGAAAATGATGTTAAGTGTGCCCCAACTAAGGAGGCAAAAAGGAGCATAAGCAAATCCTCTCTAGGAATGGAAGGCATTAGGAAATAAGCTAGTGCTAGAGGATTCCATTGGGCTTCTTCTTCCACTACCCAAAGGCTTTCAAAGAGAGAATAATGTCCTTTGAGCAACCACTGGTAGATGACACCTTTGTGTTGTTAGAGCCATGCAATATATGATGTACCTTGGGAACCTCTTCATCCTCCCTTCCTTCACCATGTACTTCTTGCATCTTGCACACATAGGTGGTTGGAAATTCTCAGAGGATCATTACAATAAATACCCTTATACATGACGGTTTACTTTAGTCACAGACAAGTGAAAATGCGTCATAGTCAACTCATGATGACGATTGTGAAAACGTCATGTATCCCGCGTCATACATTTGTTGGACCGAATTTGGTCGTCATAGATTGCCATTTTGTTCGTCATGGAACCTCTGGAGGTCCGATTGGCCGAAGCTTGGGCCCGATAGTGTGTGACAAAATTGTCCATCATAGCCACCCGCTACATATGATGCTATATAGTATGTTTCTTCGTCATAGAGTTGACCATCATACATTATATAATGAAAATCACATAAAGCCCAACAATATGGTTAATTCAAATTTCCATTACATTTTTTCTGAAAAGAAAATTTCCAGTGCATTTATACAACATATTCTGATCATCACAAAACTTAAGAAAACTCAAATAACTGTAGGTCCAAACGAGGTCCTTACCAATGTTTACGTCTATTACATTAGCATTCTGGACAGCTAGTGCATAGGCTTGAATTCTTTTCGCTGTATACACTACGGGAAACCGGCTCTTTGCCGAGTGTGAAGGCCTTTGCCGAGTGCCAAATATCGGGCACTCGGCAAAGGCCTCTTTGCCGAGTCTCGGCACTCGTCAAATAGGGGCACTCGGCAAACGATTCTTTGCCGAGTGCACACTCGGCAAAGGCCCACTCGGAAAAATACGGCACTCGGCAAAGAGTTCATTTGCCGAGTGCCTGACACTCGGCAAATACTGGCACTCGGCAAAGACGGACCAGGCAACGTTAGACCTTGCGACGTCCTCGTTGCCGAGTGCCGGCCCTTTGGCACTCGGCAAAGGGAAGAATTTTGCCGAGTGCCATGGTTTGGCACTCGGCAAAGAATTCCCTGGCACTCGGCAAACATATTTTTTGTTTTTGTTTTTTTTGAGTCCAAATTTTTTTTGCTGCATTACTACAGTACCAGCAACAACATGTCCAAAATGGGGACTCTTTCAAAGCTTTTTGGTATATTTTGTTAGTTTTTTTTGTTTTCTTAAATTTTTCCGCATAGCGTTCGTTTGAACTGCAGGTGCATCAAATATTCGATTTCCTTGGTTCGAAAAATGTTATCCTTGTTTCTTAGGGTAAATGTAGGCAAGATCCATGAACTGTCGCAAAGTTTAAAGTATGGTGCTCACGTGGCAACGCCTCCAACTTGCGTGAGAGCGGTCTTTTAATTATATAAAATGCAAACGAATTCCGAAAATCATGAAACTTCTAGGTTGGTCCTCATATCGTATGTGGATGCCATGGTGAAAAATTCAAAACATTTCGAGCACTTTGCCATGTGTGTTGACACAAACCAGGAGATCTTCACATATGATCACAGTAATCACATGTGGAGATCTCCTGGTTTGTGTCAACACACATGGCAAAGTGCTCGAAATGTTTTGAATTTTTTACCATGGCATCCACATACGATATGAGGACCAACCTAAAAGTTTCATGATTTTCGGAATTCGTTTGCATTTTATATAATTAAAAGACCGCTCTCACGCAAGTTGGAGGCGTTGCCACGTGAGCACCATACTTCAAACTTTACGACAGTTCATGGATCTTGCCTACATTTACCCTAAGAAACAAGGATAACATTTTTAGAACCAAGTAAATCGAATATTTGATGCACCTACAGTTCAAACGAACGCTATGCGGAAAAATTTAAGAAAACAAAAAAAACTAACAAAATATACCAAAAAGATTTGAAAGAGTCCCCATTTTGGACATGTTGTTGCTGGTACTGTAGTAATGCTGCAAAAAAAATTTGAACTCAAAAAAACAAAAAAAAGAAAATGTTTGCCGAGTGCCAGGGTTTGGCACTCGGCAAAGAGTCTTTGCCGAGTGCCAAACCCTGGCACTCGGCAAAGGTAGGCTGCAAATTTTTTTTTTGATTTCTCTTTGCCGAGTGCCAGATCAGGCGGCACTCGGCAAAGAAACAGCCTTTGCCGAGTGTCACCAGATCTGGCACTCGGCAAAGAGGTTTTCCTTTAAACGCTCGGACTTATCCTTATTCTCACTGGAACCGCCACCGCGCCTCCCCGTCCGCCCGCCACCGCCGCCTGCCCGCGCGCCCGCCGCCGCCGGCGCCTCGCCCGCCGCGCCCGCCCGTGGCCCCCGCCCCGCCCGTGGCCCCGCCCCGCCGGCGCCTCCCTGGCCCGCCCGTGGCCCCGCCCCCGTCGGCGCCGCCCGTGGCCCTGCCCCGCCGGCGCCTCCCCGGCCCGCCCGTGGCCCCGCCCCGCCGGCGCCTCCCCGTCCGCCTGCCACCGCCGCCGGCGCCTCGCCCCCGCCGGCGCCCGCCCGTGGCCCCCGCCCCGCCCGTGGCCCCGCCCCGCCGGCGCCTCCCCGCGCCTTGCCCCCGCCCGTGGCCCCGCCCCGCCGGCGCCTCGCCCCGCCCCGCCGGTGCCTCGTCGGCCGCACGTCGCCGCCTCGCCCCGCCGGCGCCTTGCCCCCGCCCGTGGCCGCGCGCCCCGCCCCCGTGCCGCCTCCGCCCGCCCCTGCCGGCCGGCCCTGCCGCGCCTGGGCCTCCCCGCCAGGCCCCCGCCCCTGCCGGCCGGTGACGCCGCGCCCGCCCCCTCGTCGTCGCGGCCGTGTTCCTGCAGAGGGAGGAGGAGGGAGGAGGAGGAGGAGAAAAGGAAGGAGAAAGGGAGAAGAGCGGAGAAGGAGAAGGACCCCCCGGCCACGTCCCGTTGACCCTCACGTCACTGCAGTCGTCCCCGCCATCGTCTCTTGCCGTCCTCGACAGAAAAGGTATATGTCCTAGACTTAGTGTTAGTTAGTAAGTGGTAGTAGTTTACTAAGTGGTAGTATGGAGTTAGTAAGTGGTAGTAAGCAGTTAGTAAGTGGTAGTAGTTAGTAAGTGGTAGTAAGTAGTGTTAGTGTTATTAGTTGCAGTAGTAGTATTTTGTAGTAGTTGTTGTACTACTTTGATACATTCATATGCATGCAAATAGAACTAAAGTGCATGGCTCGTCATGGTATATATGTGGTTGTTGGCCTTCGTGCCTATGTGTGGTATATATGTGTTGTAGGCCTTCGTGCCTATGTTTTTTGCAGGTTTTGGGAGCCTCCCCGTGTAGGGGAGGTTCTGCCGAAATTTTTAGTTGACACTAACCATTTTGCTTTTTTGCAGGACAAGGACACGTGGGAGGGACTCGTCTACCCTCGCCACCGCACCGACTCGCCACCGCCCCGCTAGGCCGACTCCACCGCCACCCTAGGTATAACCTCCTCCTCCTTTGCATGCATGTTTTTTGTGTTCGCGCAACCCAGTTAGGCGTCTCCCGTTCGAAAGAGATACGGTTTGAGGTATGCAGCTCTTTGCATATCAGCGACTGTATCTCTTTCGGATTGTCCACGTTTCTTGGACAGCCCGTGGATACGTAGATGAGGCTAGTTTCCATGTTATGCTCGGATCCGAGACGGGGTTTCGGCACCACCTCCCTGTTGTTCTCCGGATACACACTCTCCCTTCCGGGACGTGTATCGGGAGAACAGCGGGGAGGTGCTGCCGAAATTCCGGCTGGGATCGGAGCGGAGCATGGGAACTGGCCTCATCTACGCATCCGCGGGTGGGATTAGGACCTATCCTCACCTATTAGATGCTAGGAATGCCGGGCAGATGCATTTGCTGGATATATTAGTCGCTTACATATGTATATGCCAGAGTATGGAGAACCGTGATTGGATGTACACGGGCCACGCAAGTATGACACCAGAATGGATGACTAAAACTAACGCTTTCTTGGAGCATGCATTTGGCGAGGTTGCTAAAGGGTCGGTCCGGATGCCTTGTCCCTGCCTCAAATGTAAAAACAAAGTTAGAAAGCACAAGTGGGAAATGTGGAAGCATCTTTGCTTGAATGGATTCACGCCGAACTATCACACTTGGATCCACCATGGGGAAGCCGGTGGTACTAGAGAGGAGGTGGTGAGACCAGGCCTCGAGGCTTTTGATGGAGATGCCGGGGTAGCAGACTGGATGGATGACTTTAGGGAGGCACAGTTCGTTGAAGGATTGGAGGAGGAGCCAGAGGAAACCGCTAAGGCATACTACGATATGCTGTCTTCGGCACAGAAGGCCCTTCACGAAAAGACAATGGTTTCCCAACTGGATGCCATTGGACGCCTAATGGCGTTCAAGTCGCAGTGTGCCATGAGCCGAGACAACTTCGACGCTATGTTGGCAATTGTTGCATCCCTGCTTCCGGAGGGTCACATTCTGCCGAAAAACTTGTACGAGTCGCAGAAGCTTCTTCGTGCACTTAAGATGCCGTATGAGAACATCCATGCATGTCCGAAGGGGTGCGTCCTGTTTAGGAAAGATCACGAGAAAGCAACGCACTGTCCGGAGTGCAAAGCCTCTAGGTATCTGGAGGTCAACACTAGTGATGGCAAGAAGGAACAGCTGAGTATCCCTGCTGCGGTCCTACGGTACCTTCCTTTCATACCGAGGATCCAAAGGATTTACATGACAGAGGAGTCCGCGAAGCAGATGACATGGCACAAACACGACAAAAGATACAATCCTGACAAGATGGTACACCCATCGGACGGCGAGGCATGGCGGTATTTCGATGGCAGAAACCCTGGTAAAGCTATGGATGCTCGGAATGTACGTGTCGCGCTAGCAACGGATGGGTTCAACCCCTATGGATTGCTGTCGGCACCGTACACTTGTTGGCCTGTGTTCGTGATCCCCCTCAACCTCCCCCCGGCGTCATGTTTCAACCCAAGTACGTATTCTTGTCGCTCATAATTCCTGGACACCCGGGGAAAAAGATGGGTGTGTTCATGGAGCCCCTCATCGATGAATTGATCGTTGCTTGGGACGAAGGGGTACTGACATACGACCGAGCTACAAAGAAGAACTTCATAATGCATGTGTGGTACCAGTACTCCCTGCATGACTACCTCGCTTATGGCATATTTTGCGGGTGGTGTGTCCAAGGGAAGTTCCCATGCCCGGTATGTAAGGCAGCTTTGAGGTTCATTTGGCTGAAGAAGGGTGGCAAGTATTCTTCCTTCGACCAACATCGTCAATTCCTTCCTCTTGACCATGCATTCAGACGAGACGTGAAGCACTTCAGGAAAGGTGTTCTAGTCACGAACCCTAAACCTCGCATGATGACCGCTTCCGAGGTCCGTGCTCAGGTAGAGGCTCTCAAATATGACAAAGAGAAAAAGAATTTTTGTGGATATGGTGAAGAACACATGTGGTCTCATAAATCGGGCTTAACTAGGCTCCCCTACTATGATGACCTTCTACTTCTGCACAACATTGACTTAATGCACACAGAGAAGAATATCGCTGAAGCGCTTTTTGCTACACTCATGGACTTTCCTGATAAGTCAAAGGACAATGTTAAGGCTAGACTAGACCTGGCAACGCTTTGCGATAGACCAAAGGAGGTGATGAAGCCTCCCGCACCCGGCAAGCAATGGAGGAGGACTTCGGTCGATTGGGTCTTAAAAAAGGACCACAGGAAGGAAGTGCTTCAGTGGATGAAGACGTTAATGTTTCCTGATGGCCATGCGGCAAATTTGAGTAGGGGAGTGAACTTGTCCACTATGCAAGTCTTAGGGATGAAGAGTCATGACTTTCACATATGGATCGAGCGGCTCCTCCCTGCGATGACCAGGGGGTTCGTCCCCGACCATGTGTGGCGCGTGCTGGCAGAGTTAAGCTTTTTCTTCCGCCAGCTTTGCGCCAAGGAGTTATCTCGGGAGGTGATTGAAGACCTGGAGAAAGTCGCACCTGTGTTGCTCTTCAAGCTCGAGAGAATCTTCCCACCCGGCTTCTTTCTGCCGATGCAGCATCTGATTGTGCACCTACCGTACGAGGCACGAATGGGGGGGGCCCGTGCAGTTTCGTTGGTGTTATACAGTCGAGAGAACCATAAAGATTCTTCGGAAGAAATGTAGAAATAAAGCCAAAATTGAGGCCTCCGTGGCAGAGGCATCCATTCTGGAGGAGGTGTCGAACTTCACAACAGCATACTATAACGAGGGTATTCCAAGCGCACACAATCGTACCCCTCGTTACAACGTGGCCGAGAGTTCATCGAACCTCAGCCTTTTCAGAGGGCAAGGGGGAACGACAAGCTCATTTATATCCAAGACATTGCCGCATGGTGAGTGGCGCATCATCATGTTCTATATGCTGTTGAGCCTTGACGAAGTGAAGCCTTATGTGCAGTAAGTTCTCAATGAGCTTTTTGCATACATCCTTGCCACTATCATCCACCTATGCAACCCCCTTATCTCTTGCTTTTTCAGGGAATTTCTGAATACATACTGGAAAGGTAGTAGGGCCCCTTCCCCTCAAGAAGAAGAAAGTCTTCTAAAAGAGGGTAGGCCTGATTTCATTGCCTGGTTCTCTGCGAAGGTACCTCGTTCAATCTTGACATCCCACTTTGCAGCCATTCATGATGTCCTCGTAACCGCGATTAATGTCACGAACTATTCGGACTCTCCTTGCAGGCCCGCAAAGATCGGGAAATGGATGCTGAGTTGAAAGGGCTCGCACATGGCTTCGCCCTCAAGGTCAAGTCATACCCCGTTCATGATGTCAATGGGTATCGCTTTCACACACGAGAGCACGAGCGGAGTCGGCCCAACCAGAAAACCACTGAATACCGGAGTTCGTACGCCCGGCACCGATGGGCTCGACTACTACGGCGTAGTAGATGCAATCTACGAGCTCTATTTTGAGTGTCGCACAGGGTTTCAAGCCAGTCATATTCAAATGTCATTGGTTCGATCCTAATGTCACGAGAAGAACCCCTGAGCTTGGACTAGTCGAAATTCGACAGGATTCTGTCTATCAAGGAGAGGATGTCTATATTATGGCTCAAGAGGCCACGCAAGTTTATTATCTCCCATGGGCGTGCCAGAAAGACACCAATCTTAGGGGTTGGTACGTTGCGCAATTGGTATCGCCGCACTCCAAACTGCCTGTCCCAATCGATGCGGATTACAATGTTGATCAACAGGACTTCTATCAACCAGATGGGCTAGAAGGAAGGTTTGACATAGACATTTTTGAGCTAATGGGCATGGAAGTAGACAATGATATTGATCAGGACGACGGAGATGAGGATGAGGGAGAGGAGGTGCAAAATGCCAAGGACCTAGAATTGCTTGAGCGTTTACACTTAGGCGATGACACGGATCTGAGCAGTGAAGAGGAGCCTGAGGACCCTACACTTGTCGATAATATTGATAGTGACCACGAGAACTATGATCCATCCGCTGCTGATCGTGAAGATTATTTCTAATTCATGTAATACCATATTATTATTATTATTACTGTTTTGCATCTATTTCAATTGTTGTTATTATTACTTGTAATTTAACTGTGCTAATTGGTTTACTCTTTCAATTTGCAGGCACTTGACAAGATGCCAGGAGGCAGGCAACGACGTCAGGTCAGCTCGTTGTACGCCAGGACCCCCGAGGACACCGACCCCCCCCCCCCCGCCGCCGTGGCCGTCCTAGGAGGGAGCAGCAGCAGGTGGTGGTGGAGGACCCGGTGGTGGAGGAGGAGGAGGAGCAGCAGGAGGAGGAGGCGGGCGAGGAGGTGGAGCAGCAGCTGGAGGCGGCGGCTGGGGGTTCCACCTCCACTGGCTCTGCCTCGTCGAGAGTCTACTTGCGTGGGCCCATGCGCCTACCGGACTCCATCCGACCTCACGAGCGCCCGGTGCTTCAACCCAGGGGCCCCCGGTAAGTAACAATTGAAGTTTCCATTACTACTTGAAATGACATGTTGAGATTTGAACTTGACACTAACAATCCTTCTTAATGACTCTTGCTTGCAGCAATTGGAAGGTTGTGCGCGGAAAGGGCCGGCATCCTAACCAGACACTGGGCGGTCTGGTTCGCATGTACTACCCTGGCTTGGTTGTACATGCTGGGTGTCGGACGCCGCCCTACACGTGGGCCCACTTCTACTCTGCCGAGACCGACCACTACGGCACAGTTGCCCAGAAGATCAAACGCCGGTTCTGGGTGAGTCTTCGTGCCACTAAATTGGTCAATACTACAAATTCATTGCTGAATACATGATGTCTGTATGCAGGACTACTTCACGTGCGAGGACGGCTACGAGGAGGAGGCGAATCGAGTCCAGGACAGGGTCTGCACGAAAATTGTGCAGGACTTGTACCATGAGCAGCGGCTGCAGTGCATCATCAACCACGAGGCCGAGGTGAACCAGCAGCCGTGCACCAAGTTGGAAGCCAGGAGCAAGCAGCTCACCAAGGAGGAGTACATGGCCCGGTGCCCTGATTGGTGCAAGAACAACTTGGAGTGCTGGGAGGCCATTGTGGACAAGTGGCTCTCGGAGGACTGGGCGGAGCAGCACGAGGTCCGTCGGGACTGCCGCCTGCAGATGGTTGGGCCGCCACACCACCAAGGCAACCTGAGCCTCGACGCCTACGCAGAGAGATGGGTAATGATCTTTGTGTTTTCTTTTTTTGTTTATTTATTGTAACACTCAATTCTATTCTCATTTATTGTAATCATCTTTGTGTTTTCCTCGCAGTCCCAGGCGCACGGTAACCAGCCGTGCAACGAGTACATGTCGTACGCCCTTGCACACAAAGACAAGGCGACGGCCCCGGACGTCACCTACAGCTCGACGGACGGGCCCGAGGCGTACAGCAACGCGAGCGTACACAGCAAGCTCAGGGAGTACACCTCGGCGGCTCGCGAGCGCCATGGCGAGGACTTCGACCCGGCCACAGAGCCCCTGGACACGGACATCGTCATGAGGCTAGGAGGAGGGAAGCAGCACGGCCGGTACTGGATGGCGAACAGCATGATCGACCCCGCCTCGGTTCCCACCCTCTCGCAGATTCGAGCGCAGAGCACGAGCTCCTCCCTCCCCATTCGACCTCGGCAGCCTAGCTCATGGCAGCAGATGGCGGAAATGAAGGTTACTCATTTTATTCCTCGTTCCTTTCTTTTACACGTACACCTTGCCTTTGCCTTGCTTAAACATTGCTGGTGGAATGTTGCAGGCCCAGTTGCAGGCGTTGCAAGATGCAGAAGCACACAGGGTGGCTGAGAGAGCAGCCGAGAGGACCCAGTTGCAGGACGTGCTCACGTTCGTGGCGAGCCTTCAGAACGTGCCAGGTGTGGTCGTGCCCCCGTCGCTGCTCGCTTGTGCTGTGCCTCCTCCTGTAGGGACTCCGGTAAGTATATATATGTATTGTTGTTTTTTCCACTAGCTTTTGATATAATTCTGAAGTTACTAATGAATTTGCTTCTCCTTTGCACAGCCACAGTCCTTTGGTTCGAACCCGTCTCCTGACGGTGGCCCTTCTCCACAGTCCGGGTCCGGGTGGCCAAGTGGCCATGTTCCACCGCCCAGGTGGCCTCCATATATGGGCCCAGGTGGCTCTGGGGGCTCCGGGTGGGGACCGTGGGGTGGGCAAGGTGGCGCTTCGGGCTCCGGGCCGCACTAGTTACCTTCTGTTAGTTGTGATGCATGGACTTGTGATGAATGGACTTTTGTCGGACTTGTGGTGTGATTGTGGACATCGGTCGATGGATTATGGATATTCTGATGTGTGATGGATAATTGTGATTGTGGATGATATATGTGGCCTGTGGATGGTATATGTGGCCTGTTCAATGATATATATGTGTTTTTTGTCTCTGCGTTGATGGAAAGAGAAAAACAAAAAAAAATAGGGGATTTGGGCTCTTTGCCGAGTGCTGACACTCGGCAAAGACACCTTTGCCGAGTGCAATTGCCATTGCACTTGGCAAAGCTGGGAAAACTGGCCACCAGAAGCTCAAATTCCCAGCTTTGCCGAGTGCAATTGCCATCGCACTCGGCAAAGAAATTTTTTTTTCTTTATTTTTTCCCCAAAAGATTTGCCGAGTGTCGGCACTCGGCAAAGAAATTTTTTTTTATTTTATTTTTTCGCGAATAACCTTTGCCGAGTGTCGGGGAAAAAAATTTGCCGAGTGCCGGCAGTCGACAAAGAATTTTTTTTTAATTTTTCGCTGAAAATATCTTTGCCGAGTGCCATATGTCGGCACTCGGCAAAGGCGCCGTCAGACCTGCCGGCGGGCACGGTTTGCCGAGTGTCCAGTTAGCACTCGGCAAAGGGTACCAGGCACTCGGCAAAGGATTTGCCGAGCGCCGATTTTTGGCACTCGGCAAAGACTGCCTTTGCCGACTAGCTCGCTGCCGAGTGGCCTTTGCCGACTGCAGCACTCGGCAAAGCCTTTGCCGAGTGTTTTTGTATCTTTGCCGAGTGCTTCAAGCACTCGGCAAAGAAAGTGTTTCCAGTAGTGATAGTGGCACTAATTCAAAAAAATCTATTGCATCAGTTTCCTGGTCTTTGTACTTCTCTCCCTGAAAATGACACAAGGAAAATATTAGCTCACATGTGGATAATGAAACCGTAGGCAAGAAATAAGGAATCAAATCATGTACAATAAGGACACATAAATTCTAATAATAATTCAGACTTAAGACAGATTATCATGTCCCAAACAATTACTGCTTACTTATCTTGTCAAAGTGTTGCTACTTCTATGTGAAAACCAGGGAAGGCATGCTTGATGGCTGTCACTGCCATACATATTTAATACAATAAGGACAGCAAATAATTCTAATCAGAGTTCAAAGGAGGACAGATAATCAAGTTTGAAACGATTACTGCTAACTTATCTTGTCGAAGTGCTGCTACTGTTATGTGAAACCCAAGAAAGCGCATGCCTGTTGGTTATCACTGCTATAAAGATAGACAGAGAACATTGTCAGAAAGCAAAAGCAGAATTTTAATACAATAAGGACAGAAAATAATGCTAATCAGAACTCACATCAAGACAAGTAATCAAGTCTCAATCAATTAGTCACTGTTGAACAGATAGACAGATCTGTGATGATTTAAGAATATGTCACCTCAAAATGGTCATGTACCATGGAATTTCTTGTAGTGATGTAGCACCCCGAGCGTTAACCCCAAAAGTATCCTGTAGGGGTTTGTATCAGCTATGATGGCTCAAAGCCACTAACTACCAGGGTTTTTGTCCTCCTCTTTACTTCATCCCCATTGGATCATAAGAGTCAGATGAGATGAAGTAGTTTTGGTGGCTTTATTCTAAATATGTCACTCAATTATATATTTTTATTAATTATTTTGGATCTGTTCTGGCCTCTATTATCCGAGGATAATACACAACTATTTGAATGAGGACCACCCGCTATTTGATCTGACTGTGTGTTTGCAGCAAGCACTGAGCCCACCTGTGCTGTCACTAATTAATAGAGATGATAATATAGAAGTGTGCACAACCCCCAGATCTAAGAATAAATTTTCTGCCCCGATTTGATCCACCCTAGATAAAGTTTAGCTAGTGCTGTTTGGATCCAATAGCTAATTGATGTTTATTTACCAAATGTTCTCCTTACTTTTATTGAGCCCGATACGAACACGGAAAAGAGAGGGGCAATTTTGCCTTTAACAATGTTTTAGCTCAGTTGAAATAACTAATGGGATTACGTATATTTTGGCTTCCAACTAAAGTTTAGCTGAGTTTTGGCTACCCCCATTTGGATCCCTACCTCTAAGAATACTTTCTCTAGTGTGGGTCCACTCTATCATGCAAATCGATCGCAAATATATATCATCCTATCACCATTCACGCGCATCTTACTTCCACCCCTGTGTGGTACCTTCATTTTATTTTGTCGCCACCAAGCCAAAGAGCAACGGTTAATTGAGGAGATAAAAAAAAAAAGGTAAGGGTGGCCAGGGAAGAAGGCAAAAGGAAAGCAAATCATCTCGTGGGAATGGCAGGCCCCAGGAAATTGGCTCGTACGACGAGGTTTTGCGTCACATGTTATCCTGCATGGATCGGAGCTCAGGATATCTTTCAGGAAGTTGTGCCAAGAAATATTGGATATGCTGGTCATGGTAATCCTTGCTAGAGTCATAAACTGGTTGCACCCACATATATATGTTGGTGTTTGATGTCCTGGAAAGCACACAACACAATGGCTTTTAGCAGCCAACAAGTCCCGAAGCCCCTGCCGCAGCAGTAAAACTACAAGGTTAACAAAATGGACACAGCTTCATCCATATGATTGACGACTTTGAACCTGTCTAGCTTAGCTAGTAGCATCTTAGTTTTAGATGGATGACCATTAATTATTATATCTTTATATCCATGTGTGTATTTACACACACACACACACACACACACACACACACACACACACACACACACACACACACACACACACACACATATAGTTGTACTTGTTGGGGGGGGGGGGGGGGGGGTTTGGGGAGATTGGAAATGTGTGACCCAACATCTGACTTCGTCCGGAAAAGCTTAGTGCCACGCCGAGAGATCAACTCTTTGTCCGGCTCCTATCTCGAGGAAGGATACAGTGCCGCCAAAACCTCCACCGAAAGAAGATAGTTCACTCCCCTGTGTGTACAGTGTGTGGTGCAGCGGAAGAATCGGCAGATCACATCATCTTTCAGTGCCCAGTAGCAGTGCAATTCTGGTCGGCGATTGCGCTACAGCTAGACCAGAACTGCCAAACAAAAAACATTCACTTGATTCAGAGCATCCCAGGTATCCCCACAGATCAATACAATACCTTCATCGCCCTATTCTGCAGGCAGCTATGGAAGCGGAGGAATGCTTCGGTGTTCAGGAATAAGAACCTCTCCCTGACAAACCTCATTCATGCCCGTCGAACTGAAGTCTGCCAGTGGAAGCTGCGTCTCCCAAAGAAAAGAAGGTCACAGGCGAGTGGCTTAGTGTCCTTGATGCTTCGGTGTTGAACGCCTCCACCATGTAATCCTAGTATCCTACCCATAATGCCTACCTATCTACCTATCTACCTATCTGCCGGCTTTCACATGCTTGCTGGCTCGTTCTTTGTAAACCCTATTTAATTTTGCAACCAAAGCTCCAAAGCTGAAAGTGAAATAAAATCAGGTGGGGAGTCTTTCCCCTGTTGAAAGTTTCAAAAAAAAAAAAAAGCTCATCGAATGCTTTCTGTTTAACTTAATATACATGGTGTTCGGAGCTTGGATCACAAGGATACAACTGCCCATATGTTTAACACACGTGCAGTGGAGTTCGTTTCTATTTCCCCGGGGTCAGCTTATGGTATATGCACATGTCGTAAGTCTAATAAAAATTTAAATGTTCCGATGCTGGATCCAGCTGCGATGCATGCGGCCCGTCTCTCAACATAGGTGCAGGCAGCGGATATAGCTATGTGGCAGCCCTGTTTCCTGGTGCGGGCGATGGCTCAGGCACACGGTATATGGCATATGGGTGTTGGATCCAGCTGTGGTGACCCCGATGGCAAGCGGCCCCGTATCTTGGTGTCGACGCGGGCACAGCAGCAGATCTGACGCAGGGCATGGGCGGACGGACGGGGCACAGCAGTAAATTTTTTAACAAGTTTACATTTTCAATTTGAACCCAGCCTAAGACATAACATATACTTCCTCCGTCCTAAAATAGATATCATTATTCTCACTTTCCGAGAAGTCAAAGACTTCTAGTATTTGACCAAATATATATGAATATTAATATATATATAATATAATTAGTATCATTAAATTGATTGTTGAATATACTTTAGTAATAAATTTATTTGAAGGTATAAATATTGCACGTATTTTTACAACCTCAGTCAAAGTTGAGAAAATTTGACACGCATGCATCCCATAGCGACATCTATTTTAGGATGCAGGGAGTATGTGCCTATGTTACCCAATTACTCTACTAACTTCTCTGATTCTCCTCACGCAGCATCATGCTCCGCCGCCGCGTCGCACAACATCGCACGGTCGCCTCGCGGCTCGCCTGCTCGTGCCGCCCCTCTCGTTCTCTGCTCCTTCATCCGGCAGTCCGGCCCTCTCACCCTCTGCGAATCGACCACCCAGGACGGGCAGCCCGCGGCCAGAACAAACAGCCTGCAGCCGGTGCCCAGCGGCCTGCAGCCAGGGAGGACGGGCGGTACGTGGCCGGCCAGCCACCGGCCAGAGCCGGCCTGTTATTTAGTCCCCTTTGTTCCGTTTTTGGATCCGCCATTGAAGCAGGGTGTGGGTGGTCAGATCTGGTTCACCGTGTGGGTGGTGAGAATTAACATCACTGTTGGGCAAGTAGCCGCTAGTAAAACACCAAACCAACACTACTGATTATCATCTGCCGCATCCAAATCCGGTAGTAATTTGCCAACTGCAGGATCTGTGGAGCAGTGAATATTTATTATGTGCTTTTGAGCGATGCAATTGACAACTTCAATACCACTTTTATTATGTGCGCCGCTTTATCCTGGAAATTTATATGGAATATATATGTATGTCATACCATCGCGGCATCGCCAAAGCCACCATCTTTATCTATACTTGGCACCTTACACGCAGACACACCTTTAGTTTGTCACCACAATGAGAAGAAAGAGGAGTCGATGATTGGGGAGAAAATGGGGGCAAGGTGCCTCATCAGTGGATCAGGAAAAAGAAACTCAGTTTTCTTGTGGTGTAGAAATGGTAGGCACCAGGAAATACTAGGTTACAGCAACGAAGTTTTGGCACTGCCAACTTTTGGTAAAATGGACGACGGGTGCACGAAGGATTATTGATCGGTGGGCATGCAAGCAAGTTATCTAGTTAAGAGACAACTGAGGACGCATTAGAGCGGCTGTGGTTCATAAGCACCGTGTAATCACACGCTTACTGGTGATAGGATGGAAATACATGAGTCGAGAGAGAGCAAAGCTACACTGCTAAACACTGGGTTTCTTGCAAACCAAGCAAAATAAAAACACGCCACGACAAGGGATATGCGTGTTTTCCAGACAGCAGGGCCCACTAGTAGTGTGGAACAGGGCTGTAGTCCCGGTTAGGAAGGCCCTTTAACCCCGGTTTTTCAACTGGGACTACGGGATCGGGACTAAAGGTCCACCCTTTAGCTCCGGTTCCATAACCGGGACTAAAAGGGTACCTTTAGTCCCGGTTCTTAATAAGAACCGGGACTAAAAGCCTTGCCCACCTTGCCATGCAGCAGCCCATCGGCGGGGACTTTTAGTCTCGGTTCGTATTAAGGACCGGGACAAAAGGTATTTACAGATTTTGTATTTTCTGCTTATTAATTCATATTCCATTTTGGTGGTAGTAGTATTAATAGTAACTAGGTTTTCAAATACGCGTATTAATTCATATTCCATTTTGGTGGTGGTAGTAGTAACTATGTTTTCAAATACGCGCGTATACACAATATATAAACAATACGTGTATACAAGCATAGTGTAAAACTAATATTAATATATTACATGCATGGATATATATGTATATATTATACACAATATATACACGTATACAAAATCGTCCCAGTGTTATTAATTCAGATTACACGAGTCAAATTGCTTCGCATGATAGCAGGTTGGAGACGAACTTATTTGCCGTCGAAGTAGTGCTCTCCATTAGGATTTAAGACTTGATCATTAAGAAATCCTGCTATTGTTTCTTAAATGGCTTTGATCTGGTCCGAGAGTAGAACCCTTTGCTTGTACCATTCGGTCTTCAATTGGGATTGAAAAAAGAGAGTGTATTAGTATACATATGTTTGATCATGTATAGTAATATCTAATTTAAATGTATGTGACTCTTACTTTTGCCTTCTGTAAATAAGTTTTGCTCAAAAAATAGGTTGAGGAACTCGTAAACGTAGTATCCGCATAGATTGTTCCCGGGGTACCTGCTGCAATAACCACTTTAGGAGAAAAGAATCCTCTCGTCATCCAGTGATTTCAATCATGATACATAAAATGCTGAAACTACATATACATAGCAAGTTACTACTTACTTTGACTGTGACAACTTGTAGTGGCGCTTTACAATCTTTCCGGTGATCTCGAACGAATTGTTCCCAAGCACTGACCAATCACAAAACAATCATTCCGGAGTTAAAAGAGAGATCAGGTATATCTGTACCCTCACATACAGAGAGAGATGGTTGTGGAAGATTACCGTTGGATGATGTGGATCATTTGGTATTGTCCCAGGTCCTTTCTCATAGAGTCGAAGATGAATACTAAACTCTTGGACACATTGATCTCCATCAATATCCATTGATTGCTACATGTTTACACGCATTCGAATGCATTACTTATTAATTATAAGGGTCGAGTAAGGAAAACACAATGTGAAACACTCACTCTCCGCAATACGGGTAGAGTATCTTTTGCTTGTCCTTTTGTATTCTCCTCCGCTTTAGCTTTCCAACCTTGAGTAACTGGGTCTTTGAATACGATATTTGGATCAATGAACCCAATGGTAGTAACCCCTCTTCTTTTCAGGTCCCTCATCATATATATGCATATATAATTATGAACATTATAAACATATATATTTATTGTGAAGATAATTATATAGAAAATAATAGAAAGAATAGAATCACTTACAAGCAATAGCAGCTGAGGATAGCTTTGTCGATCGAGTCCCGGTGGAATAGTAGGTGTAAGTCTTCAAAGTTAATGAATATGACGTCATCGCCACGGAAGTAATGCTCTTCTCTCACTCTGACCGGTAGGTAGAGCTCATTCCTGGCACACGCCTCTATGTACCATTTGTTTAGTAAGAACATTTGTGTGCCTAGTTTGGAATATTCTATAGGGTTCCAAAGGGGTTTGTCGTATTCATATTTTTTTCAAGTGTCAACTACAGCGGCAGTTTCGATGGGTGCATCGAATAAACATTGATTAGCATCAAGCCCAGAGTCTGCAAAGAAGATGTTCAGTTGCTCCAAACGGATATCTTGCGGCATTCTAGGCATGTTGGGGATGTCCACATTTGAACCATATTGATTGTAGATTATCAGGGGTTCAATTTGTTGTTGCGATTGTTGACCGAGTTGTGGAACACCTCTCCCTGTACTCTTCTTCTTCAGCTCCTTCTCATAGGTCTTCTGGAGTGATCGGTCATAGTCCGAAGCCGGTGATGCCTTACGAGCCTCAAGCAACCTTTGCTGGTACTCAGACGCCTTTTGCCTCAGTTGTGCTCGATTTAGGACCACCTCCTTCTGCGGTTTCTTCCTTACTTCTTTTTTCTTGTCCAAACCTACCCTGAAATCATCCAGAGATTTTTTTGCAGACTCTTTTACTTCCTCATCTGTCTTATGATAGGATAGTTTCTGAGGAATCTTGGTGGAGGCTTTTGTCTTCTTCTTCGGGGGAGATGACGGCTTTGTCTGCACCCTCTTCTTCTCTTCGGGGGAGACTTTTTTGGAGGTGGTGGAGGTGGCGGAGGTGGCCGAGGAGGCGTAGGAGACCGCCTTGGTAGGGTCGGTCGTGCTGGCGTAGGAGCCCGAGCACTTTGCTGGTCTGGGGAATGAATAATTAGAATTAGGTTTCCTTCGAACCTGTGTGAGTAGTACATAAACGAATGTGAGAGAGTATGACTAAATTACAATAGAAAGTAAGTGTGTCATTGTTTCTCGTCTATACGTACCTTTGGCGTGGGGGCGGAGGAGGCGACGCCCCTGGAATGATGATGTAGCATTTCTGCCAAAGAATATATGCATGCACTGCCTCTCCCAGAGTCTTTTCCCCATCACCTCCGGGAATCTCAAGAGGATGATCAATAAATCCGGTGCATACCCTATCCACCGCCACCTTACCATATCCATGTGGTATTGGTTGCCCATGGATTTCTAGTGTCGTTGTAGTGTCGATGGGGTTCACAACACCTGTAGCCACCATGACCGTGACATTGCCCTTCGGAATGTGCAGCTCACATGTCATCCTAGGTGAAAGGTCCTAGTATGGCTAGAGAGGGGGTGAATAGCCTAATAAAATTTCTACAAAGTACTTAGGCTAAGAGGTTAGTAACAAATATGGCTAAATGTGCAAAGCTAAAGCAACTACTAACCTAGGCAAGCTACCTACATAATTCTAGTTAAATCTTAGTTCTAAGCCACACAAGCAAGCTAGCAAAAGCTAAAAGACTACACAACTACACAAGACAAGAAAACAAGCTACTTTGCATAAGAATAAGAAAGGAATGATCGTCGATTAAACCTTTGCCTTGTGAGGAAGCCAATCACCGGGACAATCAATAAGTCACCCACTCGAAGGTGAGGAAATCAATAGAGACACCAAGATTTATCCCAAGGTTCACGTGCTTGCCGGCACGCTACGTCCTCGTTGTGTCGACTTCAACCGGTGGTTCGGTGGCTAATCGGTATCACACACCGAGCCTACAGTAGACACCACAAGAACCTACCACAGAGAAAGTAACTCAAAGACACGAGCAATCCACTAGAGTTGCCTTTGAGCACTCCGCTCGGGAAGGCACAAGAACCCCTCACAATTGCCGGGTGTGGGCAAGCACAATCACCAAGCTCCTCCACACCTTCTTCTCCTCCAAGCCGTCTAGGGACACGGCAATGTCCGAAGAGAATAAGAACTGAACCAAGGCTTGCTCTCAAGTGCTCTAGAATGCAAATCACAAGCAATGATGCACTTGAGGTTCACTCAATCTCACTAAGGATGATCAAGATGATGAACTAGTGAGAGAGTGGGAGGCTAGAATGCAACAAAGTGTATGACAATGATCCAAATGTGCAAGAGTGTCACCAAGTGACCAGGAAGGGAGTATAAATACCCCCAAGTGCAAATCTAGCCGTTACTCACTCCAAAACTGCCGTTACACTCTTTTTCTACCGTCGGACGCAACCGTCGGACTAAACGCCAGCGTCCGACGCTTGGATGCGCGCCACATGTCAACAGGTTTAAACGTCGTTCGTTCGATCTCAACGGTTACCTTATCGCACTCTTTTTCAAACCGTCGAACTGAGGGTGTCGGACTAAATACTTCCATCCGACGCTCTCTCAGCTCACTGTGCGCGTGTCGTTGGACGATCGCGAGTCAGTGCATCGGACTAAAAATTCCTAGGGTCCGACGCTTCTAGAGAGGTTCAGAAATGCTAAAACATCGTCGGACAACGTCGGACGCTCGCCGTCGGACTATTCTCAAGCGTCTGACGCTCTCCCGAACGCCACGCGTCACGCCGACACCGCTCGCCACTGTCGGACTGAAGTGGGCAATAGTCCGACGCTCGTTTACCGAGCGTCCGACACTCGCTATTGGCCAGAACTAGGGTTAGGCGTCGGACTCTACTCAATGGTCCAACGCTGCCCTTCCACACAGTTCGACGCTCCTTTTTAGCTAATTTCAAGTCTATTTCTCACCCCTTGCTTCTATGTGCTAACACTCAAGGTCTCCAACACTTGTGCACAGTGTGTTAGCATTTTGCAAACAATTTTCAAGGGTTTTCAAAGAGATTCTCTAGGTTGGTTAGATCAATACACATGAGATGCAACGTAGAGCACTTGAAAGTAATCCAATAGCTTAGTTCTTCCCTTGATAGTCGGTTATCTAACCTAAATGTGATCACTCCCACTTGGAGTCTTGATCACTAAAAAAAACCGATTTGAATATACCTTAGCCTCTAGCTTTCCTTCTTTAAGTCCTTTTCTTTCTCCTTCATCATTCCATCTTGATCTTTACTTGAGCTCATGTCATCTTCTTCCTTATCACTAATCTACTCTTGGCTACACACACTTAACACTTAGATTAGTAACTAGGTTTCATCAATTACCAAAACGAAACTAGGGTCTTTCACTAGGTTCAGTCACGTCATCCATGGGGAAGTGAAGCCCGGCATCTCCCTGAGTTGGCATGTCAGCGGATGCACAACTGCATTTCATATGATCGGGGGGGCTAACGTTGACCATCGGGCCCCCCACTGATGTAGACTGCCTTTGGGTAGTTAGTGCTTCTTGCACTGTCTATTTGATTTTGACATCCATAGA
Source organism: Eremochloa ophiuroides (assembly GCA_038502445.1). Taxonomy (NCBI): domain Eukaryota; kingdom Viridiplantae; phylum Streptophyta; class Magnoliopsida; order Poales; family Poaceae; genus Eremochloa; species Eremochloa ophiuroides. The sequence continues at coordinate 21,161,248 of JAHLJS010000001.1, read as the reverse complement.
TTCTTCAAGTTTCTTTTCTCGCTGTCGTGACTCCCTAACATACTCCTCCATCAAGCGGAGTATCTCGTTCTCCTCATCCTTCCTTCTTTGGCAGCTTCTGTAGGTTCCACTGTCCTGGGGAAAGCCATGCTCCCATAAGACATCACCTATGCCTCTTGTTCGCCCATCGTGAGTCATGATATTAAATAAAGATGGGGGGAATACCAACTCAAAGCTGACAAGACACTGAATCACATCATTCTGTAACGACGCTAGGTCCATTGGATTGATTGCCTTCTGAGATATCGCATTTAGGAATGCACATAACTTCACGATGGCTAAACGTACATTTGGAGGTAGAATGCCTCTTAATACAACTGGAAGTAATTGTGTCATAAGCACGTGGCAGTCATGGAACTTTAAATTTAGAATTTTCTTCTCTGCCACATTTATTATACCCTTTATATTCGAGGAGAATCCAGATGGGACCTTGATGCTATCTAGACATTCGAACATCACCTCCTTCTATTCTTTGCTAAGAGTGTAGCTAGCGGGTCTTAAGTAATAGCGTCCATCATCTGTCTTCTCTGGATGCAGGTGGTCTCATTCTTTCAAATGGCGCAGGTCTTGTCGTGCTTCAATTGTGTCCTTTGATTTCCCATAAACACCCATGAAGCCTAGTAGGTTTACGCAAAGATTCTTTGTGAGGTGCATGACATCGATCGAACTGCGGACCTCAAGGACTTGCCAATAAGGTAGCTCCCAAAAAATGAATTTCTTCTTCCACATGGGTGCGCGTCTGGCAGCATCGTTCGGCATAGGTTGACTGCCAGGTCCCTTCCCGAAGACTACTTTCATATCCTTGACCATATTCAGTATATCCTCTCCAGTTCTATTGCGAGGCTTGGTTCGGTGGTCCGCCTTACCTTTAAAATGCTTGCCTTTCTTTTTTAGAGGATGACTCGCAGGAAGGAATTGATGATGGCTAAGGTACACGACCTTTCGACATTTTTTCAAATATATGCTATCGATGTCATCAAAACAGTGTGTGCAAGCATTATATCCCTTGTTCGTCTATCCCGAAAGATTACTTAGAGTAGGCCAATCATTAATTGTTACGAACAACAATGCTCGTAGGTCAAAGTGTTCCTGTCTGTACTCATCCCATACACCTACACCAGGTTTACTCCACAGAATAAGAAGTTCCTCTAACTAAGGGCCTTAGGTAGACATCAATATCGTTGCCAGGTTGCTTCGGGCCTTGGATGAGCACCGGCATCATAATTAAATTTCACTTCATGCACAACCATGGAGGAAGATTATAGATACAGAGCGTAACAGGCCAGGTGCTATGACTGCTGCTCTGCTCCCCGAAAGGGTTCATGCCATCTGTGCTTAAAGCAAACCTTAAGTTTCTTGCATCATCTGCAAAGTCGTGGAATTCTCTGTCAATTGCTCTCCGCTGAGACCCATCAGCCAGGTGTCTTAACATATCGTTTATCTTACGGTCTTCTTTATGCCATGGCAGCAGCTTTGCATGGTCTTTGTTTCTGAACAAACGCTTCAAGCGTGGTATTATAGGAGCATACCACATAACCTTGGCAGGGATTCTCTTCCTGGGACGTTCTCCATCGTCCTTGGCATCACCAGGGTCATCTCGCCTTATCTTATAACATGATGCGTGACATACCGGGCATGCTTCTAAATTCTGATACTCCTCAACACGGTAGAGGATGTAGTCATTGGGACATGCATGTATCTTCTGGATTTCTAAACCCAAAGGACAGACAACCTGTTTTGCTTCATATATAGTGGAGGGCAATTCGTTATCCTTCGGAAGCATCTTCTTATTGATTTTCTATAAGTCCTCAAATCCCTTATCGGATAAACCATTCTTTGCCTTCCATTGCAACAACTATAGTACGGTACCTAACTTTTTCTGCCCCGCATCGTAAGTGGGGTATAGCAGTTTCTTGTGATCCTGTAGCATGCGATCGAACTTGAGTTTCTCTTTTTCACTATCACATTCTCTCAGTGCATCACAGATGGCCTGACCAAGCTCATCAACGGGCTCTTCTTCTCCCGCTACCTCTTCTTCGGCCCCACCCATCGGAATGTCATTGAAAGCACCATATGCAGCAACAATATCATCATCCCCTTCTTCCTCATCTTCGTATTCTTTCATTAGAATCCCGCTTTCTCCATGCTTTGTCTAGCAATTATAATTTGGCATGAAACCCGACTTAAACAAGTATGACACAAGAGTCCTTGAGCAAGCATAATCCTTCAAATTCTTACATACAGCACATGGACAATACATGAAACCATCGTGCTTATTTGCCTCAGCCACACTTAAGAAATAATGCACGCCCGTAATGAATTCTCTGGAGCGGCAATCAGCGTTGTACATCTAATGTCGGTTGTTCATCTGCATTGCATGACATACAACTGTATCAAAACTCTGAGGAGAATACTTAATTGCACAACACCGTACCAGTCATCATGTTCAATTAAAACACCAGCATTAGTTTATATTAGCATCGCTACAATATAGACAATTCCAACTAACACTAAACAAACTAAAACTAAAATACAATTCAACAACATAAGGATCTGGCGACCAATCCCAACTAGAACAGATGGATCATTCGTTTCCGCTTCATCCACAGGCTGCTTGTGCTGGCTCACTGCCTCACCCGACGCTGCAAGGTTGGTTTGCACGTGTTCAATATACTCTTCCTCCTAGTATCATTCTTTACATCCGGTGCCATCCCACTGAAATTAACAAACCAAATTAAGAACTTTCATCAAATCCAACTGCTAAAAAATAGGACAAATCTTGTAGAAAATGGGGCACAATAACTCACATTGCGGTCCGGACACTTTAGAAGATGCGACCTTTGTTGGGATACTCCTTCCCCACTCGGAACCCCATGACAACCTTCTGCTTATACTCACCGCACACGATGAGAGGGAGGTGCGGCCTAAGTCGCTTCGATACCCAATGAGAAGTCAAGGACCCTGAAAGAGTCGCCATGTACTCGCTTTATTCATTTTTTAAAAATACTATAAATCTAAGCTTAAATTCTCACAAATCAAAAAATACAAATTTATGTAAATTGCAATATGTTCCTCATTTTCTAAAATAAGATATTTTTTTAAAAAAACTACTAAATTTTCCTATTTCTCAAAACCATGAAATAAGCCATAAATACAAACTAATAAAAAGTGCATAATATCAAGTGAATATAAGCTTAAAATAAACAACTATAAGCTACCTCCATCCAAAAATATAAAACTATCATGTGAATATAAGCTTAAATGGCACAAATCAAGAAATTCAATACAAAACTTAATATGATACATGCTTGGTTATTTGTAAACCATGAAATGATATATAGTAGTGATGTAGATGTGAAAATGAAGTTACCTTCAAAACCGAAAAATCAATGGAGTTCTGCAACAAATGAGGGTGATGGCCGAAGAATAGAGCAAGAACACAATGGAGAGGAAGAACAGCTAGCTCTCGGGCTGAAGAACAGCTAGCTCTCCGGCTAGAGGAGGAAGAAAGGAGCTTCTAGCTTTTATACGCAGTGAGTTTTAGCCCCGGTTGGACTTGCTTACCGTTATTAAAAGCAAGCTTTTAGTCTTGGCTGGTATCCATAGCCGGGATTAAAACTTTTAGTCCCGGTCGGTATCAAGCACCGGGACTAAAGGCCCCCTGACATAATGTCACTTCCCAGTGACCGTTGGACAGGGACCTTTAGTCCTGGTTGGTATTTACCAACCAAGACTAAATGTGGCTTTAGTCCCGAACACAAAAAATGGCAGGACTAAAGGTCAATCTTCTCCATCGATGAAAGTTCTGTTCTCTACTAGTGGCCGCCCGGAGTATTCTGGCTTGGTGCTAAGTACTGGATTATTTGGTGAACTATCTGCAAGCATATATTTCTCTTGGATGAATAATTGTTGCTATAATTTTTATCTACTCCCAGTTCCAGATTTTAAACCGTTTTGTTTTTCTAGGAATATAACTTTTGGCTAGCATCTAGATACATTAGTACACAAATGGTTTCTCATGGTGCTATGATTTTTTTAGAGACGATTTCTGTTAACGGACGCCGGTACCAATAAATCGGTGTGTTTAAATAACAAACCGTCTATGTAAATCGATTTCTACATGCGGTTTATTAAGAAAATCGACTGCAAATATCATGCAAACCCCCAGTAGAAATTAATTTCGATTGGCAGTGTACTTAAGAAACTACCTATAAAGATAATTTGAAATTAATTTTTTTTAGTTTTCCAAATGACCACGTATGAAACAATCATCAAAATAAAAGTTGCAGATCTCGAAAAGCTATGAAGCTTTGTAGTTGACAACTTTTTATTTGAAAGCATCTTATTAGTGAAAACTACATTTGAATTTGTCAAATTTAAAATTCAAATTTTGTAAACAACCTCGGATGGAGAAACTACCAAAATAAAAGTAGTAGATTTTAAAAATTTATAAAACTTTGTAGTTGATAACTTTTTCATTTGAATTCATTTAGGGCCTCAGACTATCAATTTATGCTTGGTTTAGAATAATATGTGGAGAACCGAACTCTGACATTAACACAAGTGACTTATAGTTGTAGTGGTAGAGGAGGCTATCTTTTGTGCGAAAAATGCCTCAACTTGCTGATCAGTGGGCCTCTCCCAGGATTAAATATTTTTTCTGCTGTTTTTAAAACTTGATTTATGGAAAAACATTAGTACATGCAGTTTGTTAAGAAAACCGATAGTACAAATCAATTTGTATTGACAGTTATCAAGCCAACGCCTATGAAAAATTTGATTTTCACTGGCCTCTCCCACTATCGGTTACGAAAAACGTTAGTAAAAATGGCTTTGATATACACTATAAATCTAGAAAGGTGTCAAGTAGTGGATTATTAGTGAACTATGTGTAAGTGTATCTTTCTCTTGGATGAATTATTGTTCCTATACTTTTTATCTACACCCAAATCTGGAATTTAAACCATTTTGTTTTTGTAGGAATATAGTTTTTGGCTATGCATCTATATATACACGATAAATCGAAAAAATTCAAAATGACTTATAATTTAGAATGCACTTACTGATGTCATGTATCTTGCAATCTCGTTGATGTAGAAATGGGGTATGCTACTTAAGGAAGATGGTAAGCAGAGAATTTTGCAGATGAAGGAAGAGCTCCTTAGGTGGCTGAGATAATTTAGTCCAAGTACCCTTGTATCTACGGAGGTTTGTGATATATGAGAGTTTGGGGAGTTTCTTGCTGCTTGTTAGCTCAATTTGTAGCTGCTAACCCCAGTAGATATTTTTTTTGTATCGTATTGCTTTCTTATAAGCAAAGGTAAAACTCCTTTAAAAAAATTTTAATTTAGAATGACGGGAGTAATCAGTAATTAAACACGATATGTAGTGCACTTAATGGGTTTCTGTTTTTCTTTGGCCAGTACACATAAACTTCACCGAATTCGAATCCAACATAAAAGTAATCGTCAATTGTTTTCTGGGGACGAAATGCTTTGCTTAAACCAGACGTGTTGACGGACATTGATCATATTTTGGTGTAAGAAGTAATCAAAGATATGATTAATATACGTTGGCGTGTCAATGTAAAAGATATTATTAATGTACGTTGACACAATGATGTATGCTGACACGACATGAGGGTTTAGCACGTAAGGCTAAGGTATACATCATCAATATAGTTATCCCACCAACCATAACTTAATTTTGCAGTATTCTGTTTGAAAGAGAACAAAATATATGCGTGCCATCTTCTCAAGTTGAACGTATATATAGCAGACTCCACAGTTGATTCACCCATACATCAAAACAGATGTTCTGTTCCTTTAGACAACAAGGTCCACACTGGAACATAGGAAAAAGATTAGAGCAATTCCAATGGACCAAGAATGAAGGAGCCAGTGGTAATAGGAGACACCAAGATATGAAAAATTTGCCATCGACCATAGATCGTTTTTGTTGTCACGACCACGTACGTGCTGCCCATTCGAGTATGTGATCGGTTGTTGACATTAGCATTACTTTTTTTTCTCGAATTGGGATTACCCCATTTGCATTGTTACGGAAATCATCGAAAAGTTGCAGAGTTTTAGAAACTACAGATAGCAGGAATGTGATCCAAACTCAGATGGCCAGCCCAGATAAATGAGGTTCAGATTAAAGCAGCTAAAGAGGTAACTTTGGTATCTGCTTATTTGCTGACGTACTCAGATTTGCTGTATTAGTCTTTTGTTGCTGTAAGAGCGCCCCATCGCACAGCTAATACAGCAACACTAGTTACACTTCATGCTTCCTCTCTTGAATGTCTTCGTTCTTATCATCCATCTGTTCTTCAATGACTGTGATGCACAGCTGTTTATCATCCTTATCATCATGCGAATGGCGTCATGTACAAGGATGTTTGCTCCATCACCTTTCCATGAAGACAGCCTTGAGTAAACCAGATCAATAATCGAGAAAAGAATATGCTGTTTGTGTTACTTCCACGGATGCTTAACATTTTTTTTTTGTCAAAGCAAGCTTTGTTTCGACATTTCCAACCACAGTAGATAACAGCCGTCAGAGAAACATGCATCCATTCATTATTTAGGGAGCCATCTCTGTAACCATAATATAACCAACATTGTTGATTGAGTAGGAAACACAATTAATTTGCTCCAATCAAGCTGGTTATAAGGCCGAAGTTAGATTTGGCCACTTTGCATTGAAATAAAAAAATGATTTATTGTTTCATTATAACTACAAAATAAACATGCATGATTGCCCTTCAATTTTCTTTTAATCATGTTATCTTTTGTAAGAATGGCATCATTTTCCAGCAACCACTAGTAGAGAACGGACCTTTGATCCGAGACCGGGAATGGGCTTTAGTCCCGGTAAATTTTGTGTTCGGGAGTAAAGGGACCTTTAGTCCCGGTTCCAGACACCAACCGCGACCGGGACTAAAGGTCCATGCCCAACGGCTAGTGGCGCGGGCAGGTATGTCAGGGTACCAACCGGGAGTAAAGATCTGTCTTTACTCCCGGTTGATGGCCCCAACCGGGAGTAAAGATCTAATCCCGATTGGGGCCATCAATCGGGTCTAAAAACTGACATTTATTCCCGGTTGGTAATTTCAACCGTGAGTAAAAGTCCCTACCTATATAAGCTCAAATTTTCCTTCTTCCACCTCTAGCCGGAGCACACTCTGTTCTTGCTCTTGCTTCTATGTTCTTGCTGTGTTCTTTGGCCACCACAAGATTTCTTCCACTTCTACGTAGATTCTTTGGTTTTAGAGGTTACTAACTTCATTCTCACACCTTCATTACTTGTATATCTCATTTCATGGTCATTTATGCTTGATTTTAGAGGTTATCTAGCTAATTTTATACCTTTGGTTGATTTCTTGTTTTGTGAGCATTTACACTTGTATTCACTTGATAGTTTGTATTTTTAGATAGTGAAAACTTATAGTTGTTTGTTCCAACTAGTATGCACCTTTTATTTGTTTTCATATATGTAGCTTATAGTTGTTTTCATATATAGCTTAATAATCATATTATTAGTGAATAATATTCATAGCAATCTACAAAAATGAATATATATTATTATTGGTTTTTGAGTATATCACTTTACAAAATGTATTTTATTTTTTAATTTGTGGGCATTTAATCTTAAATTTATAGCTATTTTAAAAATGAATATAGAGAGTAGATGGCGACTCCTTCTGAGTCCTCGAACTCTCATCGGGTCTCTAAGCGAATTAGGCCGCACTTCCCTCTCATTGCGTGCGACGAGTGTAAGCAGAAGATTGTCATGGAGCTCCGAGTGAGGAAGGAGTGTGCCAACAAAGCTCCTATCTTCTACAAGTGCCCGGATCGCAATGTGAGTTATTGGATCTCATTTGACGTATTGTGTTTTTTTTATATTCTCTTGATGGTTTTGATTAAAGTTTTTAATTTGTTGTTCTAATTTCAGTAGGGTGGCACCAGATGTAAATGATGGTACTGGGAGGAAGAGTATATTCAACACGTGCAAAACAATCAGACAGGTGACGCAGTGAGCCAGCACAACAGCCTGCCGAGGCAGAGGAAGCGAATAATCTATCTATTTTAGTTGGGATTGGTCACCAGATCCTTATGCTACTGAAGTACATTTTAGTTTTAGTCTATTTAGTTCAAGTTGGGATTATGTACATTGTAGTGAGCTTAACATAAAGTTTATGTCTGTAGGCTAGCATTTTAATTGAACATGATGACTGGTGTTGTGCAATTAAGTAATTATCTCCGAGTTTTCATACGGTATGTCATGTAATGCAGATGAGCCGACACTGGATATACAACGCTGATCGCCGTTCCGAAGAATTCATTACGGGCGTGCATCATTTCTTGAGTGTGACTGAGGAAAACAAGCGTGATGGTTTCATGTGTTGTCCATGTGCTGTATGTAAGAATTTGAAGGAGTATGCAAGCTCAAGGACTCTCCATTCACACTTATTTAAGTCAGGTTTCATGCCAAACTATATATGTTGGACCAAACATGGAGAAAACGAGATTGTAATGGAAGAGTGCGAAGATGAAGAAGAAGGGGATGACGGTATATTTGCCCAATACAGTCCCGTACATGATATTGCAATAGGGAAGCTGAAGAAGATGTAGCTAAACAAGATGAGCCCACTGATGATCTTGGCCAGGCCATCTGTGATGCACATAGAGAATGCGATAGTGAAAAAGAGAAGATCAAGTTCGATCGCATGCTAGAGGATCAAAATAAATTGCTTTACCCAACCTGCGATGCGGGCCAGGAAATTTGGGTACCATATTAGAGTTGTTGTAATGGAAGCAAAAGAATGGTTTATCCGATCAGAGATTTGGGCAGTTATTGCAGATCTAAAAGAGGATGCTTCCGAGGGATAACGAATTTCCCTCCACTACATACGAAGCAAAACAGGCTGTATGTCCTTTGGGGTTAGAAATCCAGAAGATACATGGATGTCCGAAAGACTGCATCCTGTACCGTGGCAAGGACTATGAGAATCTAGAAGAATACCTCATATGTCATGCATCACGCTATAAGATCCGAAGAGATGACCCTGGTGATGCCGAGGGAGACGGAGAACGTCCCAGGAAGAAAATCCCTGCGAAGGTTATGTGGTATGCTCCTATAATACCATGCTTGAAACGTTTATTTAGAAATAAAGACCATGCAAAGTTACTGCGATGGTACAAAGAAGACCGTAAGGTAGACAATATGTTAAGACACCCTGCGTATGGGTCTTAGTGGAGAGCCATTGACAGAGAATTCCCTGATTTCGTAGCTGACGCAAGAAATTTAACGTTTGCTTTAAGTATAGATGGCATGAACCCTTTCGGGGAGCAGAGCAGAAGTCATAGCACTTGTCCTGTTACGCTATGTATCTACAATCTTCCTCCATGTTTCTGCATGAAGCGAAAGTTCATGATGATGCCTGTACTCATCCAAGGTCCAAAGCAACCCGGCAATGACATCGATGTCTATCTGAGGCCTCTAGTTGACGAACTTCTAATCCTGCGGAGTAAACCTGGTGTACGTGTGTGGGATGAGCACAAGCAGGAACACTTTGACATGCGAGCAATGTTGTTCGTAATAATTAATGATTGTCCTGCTTTAAGTAATCTTTCAGGACAGACAAACAAGGGATATAATGCGTGCACACACTGTTTTGAGGACATCGACAGCATATATTTAAAAAATGTCGAAAGGTCGTATACCTTGGCCATCGCCGGTTTCTTCCTGCGACACACCCGTTAAGAAAGAAAGGCAAGCATTTTAAAAGTAAGGCAGAGAGTCAGACCAAGCCTCGCAACCGAACTGGAGAGGATGTACTCAATATGGTCAAGGATGTGAAAGTAGTCTTTGGAAAGGGACCTGGCAGTGAACCTGTTCCGAACGATGCTTCCGAGTGCGCACCCATGTGGAAGAAGAAGTCCATATTTTGGGAGCTTTCATATTGGCAACTCCTTGAGGTTCGCAGTTCGATCGACGTCATGCACCTCATGTAGAATCTTTGTGTAGACCTACTTGGCTTCATGGGTGTGTATGGGAAGTCGAAAGACACATTTGAAGCACGACAAGACCTGCAGTGTTTGAAAGAATGAGATAACCTTCATCCGGAGAAGATAAATGATGGACGCCGTTACTTAAGACCCGCTAGCTACACTCTTAGCACAGAAGAGAAGAAAAGCATGTTCGAATGTCTAGATAGCATTAAGGTCCCATCTGGATTCTCCTCGAATATAAAGGGTATAATCAACGTGGCAGAGAAGAAATTTCTAAACTTGAAGTCCCATGACTACTACGTGCTTCTGACACAATTGCTTCCAGTTGCTTTGTGAGGAATTCTACCTCCAAATGTACATTTAGCCACCGTGAAGCTATGTGCATTTCTCAATCCAATTTCTTAGAAGGTGATCAATCCACTGGATCTAGCAAAACTACAGAATGATGTGGTTCAGTGCCTTGTCAGCTTTGAGTTGGTGTTCTCCCCATCCTTCTTTAATATCATGACTCACCTCTAGTTCACCTGGTCAAGGAGATTAGTATTTTCGGTCCTGTGTTTCTACATAACACATTCCCCTTTGAAAGGTTCATGGGAGTCCTAAAGAAATATGTACACAATCGTGCTCGACCAGAAGGAAGCATAGCAAAGGGATACGGAACAGAGGAGGTCATTCAGTTCTGTGTTGACTTCATTCCCGACCTTGACCCGATTGGTGTGCCTGAATCGCGATACGAGGGCAGACTAAGTGGTAAGGGAACACTAGGGAAGAAAACATATATCAGAAAGGAGGATGATTGTTTCAATAAAGCACACTACACCGTTTTGCAAAGCTCTTCCTTGTTGGCTCCGTATATCGAGACGAATATGGAACTCCTCAGAACGAGTTTGCGGGGAAAACTGAAGCTTGGATTACACGTCACCACATGAAAGCTTTCAGCAGTTGGCTGCGGAAAAAATGTCAAGGTGATGAGCGTCTTGATGAGCAACTGTATTTGTTGGCTAGGGAACCATCGTGGCATATTCTCACTTATAAAGGGTATGAGATAAATGAAAATATATTTTACACAATAGCCCAAGATAAAAGGAGCACCAACCAAAATAGTGGTGTCCGCGTAGATGCCACAGATCCAAACGGGAATAAGAAAACATATTATGACCGCATAGAGGACATATGGGAACTGGACTATGGACCTAATTTTAAGGTACCTTTGTTTCGGTGTCAATGGGTGAAAGGGACCAGCGGCGGGGTAACAGTCGACAATGAGTATGGAATGACGTCTGTGGACCTCAACAATATTGGGTACAAGGACGAACCATTTGTCTTTGCCAAGGATGTCACACAGGTGTTCTATGTCAAGGATATGTCTACGAAACCAAAGTGTCAGTGCTAGTTTTAGCGAGGGCTAACACCGGCTAATAAACTTGTATTTCGCGGTTGAGGTTACGGGTGGTGTGCAAGGGGGAACACAGGATTTATACTGGTTCAGGCAATGAGTGCCCTACGTCCAGTGTGGGATCGAGTCGTGTTGCCTTGCACCGGGGTGCTCGTAGTAGGGGTTACAAGCTGAGCAAGAGAGGGAAGGGCTCCCAAGTCTCTTACGAGTATCTAAGTGCGTACGGATTGCTTTTTTTTTTGTTCGTTGTTGAGTGGCTGTGAGTGTGAGTGAGCTTGTGAGATATTCAGAGGGCTCCTCTAAGGCTGGCCTCTGCCCTCCCTTTTATAGTTACAAGGGAAGGGCTAGAGTTACACAGTGTGCTACAGTACTTGGTATGGCGGAGTTGGCGAAGACTGGTGGCGATCGTCAGCCATGCCTTCATCATGGCGCTTCGGTGGCATGACATTAGTCACTCGGCTGATCTGCCACTATTCCATTGGTGAGTTCCAAGGCGCCTCATAGTGCTAGTTATGGTTGGCTGCATGGCGATATGTCATGCCGTCGTGTCCGTCCCTGCACAGTGCAACGAGTAGATAGGTTGACCTCCGGGTACAAGCTCCCGAGGCTCGGGAAGCCTTGGTGCCATCGGGGGCCTGATGGGATAGAGCGGGGGGAGTGTACTCCCTCGGACGCTTCTTTTTCCTTGTGAGGTACATTCCAGGTGGTTGGCAAGACCGGTCGTAAGGCTCGCCCATTCCCCCTGGTTGGCCGAACGACCGTCGTCCCCCATTTCCTGGTGTCACACGTGTGGCCGATGTATGGCGGTCGCCGTTGTAGTTGGCGGATCCCCTCGTCAGCCTGGGAAACCGTATGGTTGACTGTCCCTGTAGCGGCGTGGGAGGAGGAGGACCGTCAGATCGCCTGCCAGAGGAGATGGGGCAATTAGTACGACAAACATGCGCATTCGGAGCGCTGTTGTGTCGAGGGGCCCATCTGATGGGACCATGCCTATAAAGTGGTCAGAGAGGTCCCTTGCGGTCCAAGGTTGCTCTGCTGATGTCAACTATGCATGGGATGCCTTTGAAAGATTGCAATTGAGAGGGATGGTGAAGCTCGGGCGAATCGGAGAATTGGTGCCCGAGGGTGCCGCTTTCCCGAGCTCTCTCGGAGAGGCTCAGGCGAATCGGAGAATAGGTGCCCGAGGGTACCGCTTTCTCGAGCTCTCTCGGAGAGGCTCGGGCGAACGGAGAATTGGTGCCCGAGGGTGCCACTTTCTCGAGCTCTCTCGGAGAGACTCGGACGAATCGGAGAATTGGTGCCTGAGGGTACCGCTTTCCCGAGCTCTCTCGGTGAGGCTCGGCGAATCGGAGAATTGGTGCCCGAGGGTGTTGCTTTCCCGAGCTCTCTCGGAGAGGCTCGGGCGAATCGGAGAATTGGCGCCCGAGGGTGTCGCTTCCCCGATGGTAGGTTTGCGTTGATGCATCATCATGGGCCTCCGTAGGCGCGGCCTTCGTGGGCTTCCGTTGGCCTTACCTGGGCCAGGCCATGTTGGGAATATATGTTTTCGCATCGAAGTTGGGTACCTCATACTTTAGTACTCGACACAAAGAGAGGGAGAAACCACAACTCAATCAACGAGGCAAAGCGCCACATTGTTCTTTCAGGAAAAAGAAATATGGTGGGAATCGAGGATCAGTCCGACCTATCAGAGGATTATGAAAAGGATGACCGAATTCTGCTGTTCACAGTGAATAAGGACCCAAGCATCGCGCTAAATAATGAAGACAATCCATGTTTACGGCGCGATCATCATTAAGGAACATACCTCAACAAGGTCTTCACTGCTGTTACGGCTTGATGTAGTGATGTGTAGTAATGTGTAATATATATTATGTAAAAACTATAAATGCATGATTTTCTATATATGTTGAAATTTAATTTTATATGTTTGATGATGTCTGACGATTAATTTGGACAATAAGCACTCAAAAAATAAATTAAGAACGTTGAAACGATGCGAAAACAAATATCCTATCAAAATCCAATAGTTTCAAAATATTTAAATGAAAAATACATTTTTGCATTAATGAAATAGTGATTATTTTCTAATAAAAACGGGCATCTATAAGAAAAAATAAAATACTATTACATTTAAGATTTATCATAGGTATAGTAAAGGAAAACAAAAATAAAGATCATTTTTATGAAAAAATATTCTAAGTAATTAATTTATTATGCAATTATTACATTAAATCCTGTTTATAACGAATTAAAACAAATGGTGAAGGCTAAATTGGCAACTGGTGGGAACTGAGAAAAAATTCATCTTTAATCCTGGTTGGTAACCCCAAAACAGTAGCCCACGCGAGGGGAAAGGGACCTCCTTTACTCCTGGTTAGTAACATAGCCCAGGCGAGGGGAAAGGGACCTCCTTTACTCCCGATTAGTAACAGTAAAGGTGCCTCGCTTATAAAAGGCACAGCCCTTCCTCCTCCTTGGCATCGTCAGTTTCCACACTTAGCAGCAGCAGGGAGATCGTCGCCGCCGATCTGTGCCTCCGCCTCCGCCGTGCACTTCCGCCACCGCCGTGCGCCTCCACCACCGCCGTGCTACGCCGCCACAGCCGTGCGCCTCCGCCACCGCCGTGATCCGCGCCACGCCGAGCTCCCCACGCACGGCCCCGGCCGCGCGCCGCCGCTCGCCTGGCCGCCGCCTGTGCAAATGTGCACCGGCCCCTCGCCGCCGGCCTCGATGGACTTTCCCGGCCCCGCTCCGCTGCCGGCCTCGACGCCCCCGGCCCCGACCTCGACCACGCGCGGCTGCCCACGGCCGCCTGCGCCGCCACTCTCTCGCCTCGGCCGCCGCCGCGCCTGCGCGTGCAGCTAGCGCACACCGGCCCCGCCAGCCTCGACGCGGTCCCTGCCCCGACGCCACCGGCCCCACCCTCGACCCCGCGCGACCACCGCCGTGGTGAGGCGCGCCGCCAGCCACGCGTGCGCACGGCAGCTTGCTCTTGCATGTGTGTGCTCTGTTTTGCCGGCCGAGAGAGAGAGAGAAAAAACAAACAAAATGTGAAATTTGATATATGTATATGTTAATTTGAATTAAAATATGAATAATGTGAAATTATATATATATATATATATATATATATATATATATATATATATATATATATATATGTATGTGTTAATTTGAATTATATATGTTAAGTGTGATATATATTTTCATATGTCAATTTCGGCTAAAACTATTCTTCCGGCCAACCTTTCATTGCGGACGATTTGGAGGTCTAGATTTCACAAAATATAAGGGTAAACATTTTGATCATTTCTGCAAATGAGGTTGTTAAAATGGGTTAGTTAATGCCTTACATGCCTCTTTTTAATCCTTCTAGCTTAATTTAAGTCACTTTTTACATCCAGGGCCATGCGTTAGAGTGAGTAAATATAGGTTTATTGTTTATTTCTTTAAATAAGGTTGGTTAATTAAGATGGTTAGACACACTGTCTCTCCTATCTAATTTTCATGATTGCTTCTCAATTTCATTTCCCCACTATATATTTATATAGTTTTCATGGTGTGTTCATGTGTATTTTTAGATAGAGAAAAAGAGAGGGAGAAAGGATTATTGTGTTAATTATATTGAATGAGGTTTCTTAATTAAATTAGATGGTACGTTTTCTTCCGTTTCCAACATCATGTTTTTCTGATATTGTTTTCCAGACAAATGTTCCAGACGTCATTTCTGTTTCCGCATGAGAATGAGTTTGAAAGCAGATAGACCGCTTTGACACAATCACTACAACCAGGGGCAATTAATGTGAGTATGCACCCATGACCCAGGCATGTGGACTGGTATAGAGAACAAATGCAATGCAGGTTAGATTTTGATGTGGGTTCTTCCCAGTTATTGGATGAGTTGTCTCAACTGTCTTAATTGGTGCCCAACTACCCATCACTACCCAAGTGGATATATATCACCTCAGACTCAGAGTAGATCAAGCCTACAGACAGAACTAGAATCGCTGCCCATGTAACATGATGTTAGCTTCTAGTACTGAATAGTTGGAATGGGATGTGTCCGGAATACTACCATCTCATCTATGGGTCTGCAAGTCTCCAGCAAACACCCTTTGCACGGTTGATCAAGATGATCTGCTCCAACTGCTCTCAGTCAGACAAGCGGCATCTAACCTCTTAGCTGCTTCATACATGGGAACTCGAAGGAATCCATTCTAGGGTGGACGAAGGTTCACCGGTACACAGGAGCTCAATAGTGACGGTTGTAAATATATTTTTACTGGCGTTTTGTGAACCGCCAGTGTTAGAGGCCACTAAAAATCAGCGATTTTTACTGGTGGTTGCTTGTGAACCGCCAGTACAAATAGCGTAAAAAACCGTCAGTAAAAATAATTTTCTGAAAATCGTGTTTTAAAAATAGCAAAAAAACAATTAAATCTGAGAAGAGTCCCATCGGCCAACGCCCGCCCGATGAAGTCGCAAGTCACGGCATTTTTCGCGCAAAATTCACGCGCTACGCGGCCGGTGGGATTCGAACCCGCGACTTCTCTCTCGCGCGTACCCCACACTACCACTGCACCACACTCTCACTTGTGACTATATCCCACGGCTCCCCACATATTATAACAAACTGAGAGTAAATTGACTGTTTGAGGCCCTAAACGAAGTCAAATGAAAAAGTTGTCAACTACAGAGTTACAAAACTTTTCAAGATCTACAACTTTTATGTTGGAAGTTTCTTCATCCGACGTCGTTTACAAAATTTGAATTTCAAATTTGACAAATTCAAACGTATTTTTCGTCACCAAGATGATTTCAAATGAAAAAGTTGTCAACTACAAAGTTTCATAACTTTTCGAGATCTACAACATTTATTTAGACAGTTTTTTTATACAAGGTCATTTACAAAACTCAATAATTAAAATTGATGCCCTAAACCCTAAACCCTAAACACAACAGCCATATATATATATATATATCACCTCAGACCCACACAAGAATGTGCCTACAAACCAGAACTAGAGTAGCACCTATCTCTGCCCAAGTGACCTGATATTAATTAAATTTACAGTGTTGCATAGTCGGATTGGGATGCATTCGGAAATACAAACAGCTCATCTCTAGGACTGAAAGCTTCTGCCTAGCAGCTTTTGCGCAATTAACGAAGAATTCAAGATGGCCTTCCTTGACTTTATCTTCCATGAAAGCAGCAGCATCGAGTGACTCATCTGCTCGAGACCCAGGAAATCACTGTCGTCGATGCCAGAGTGGGACAGGACGTCGATCATTCTGAACTATCACCGGTACACAGAAGCTCTACGTCGACGCCACTGTTTTATTTGTACAGGCGGTTTTTGTTACTGGACGCCAGCAGAAAAAAATGGTGGGGTCAGAGATAAGAACCGCTAGTGCAAATCAGTTTGCATAGGCGGTTCATTTCAGAAAACCACCAATAGAAATGTCCTATTTCTACTGGCGGTTCAGTTAAGCAGTAGAAATTGATTTCTACTGCCTGCTATAAATACCCCCTCTTCCTCTCCGAGTCAAACAGTAACTCGCAGCCAACTTCCATAGTTGGCAATTTTAGAGGTCCAGGCTTCACCAAATACAACGAGAGAGGTTTTGATCTTCATTTCTTTAAAGGAGATTGCTAAAAAAAGGTTAGTTTACTTACTTCTAACCTCGTTTTAACCATTCTTTGCTTCATTTAGCCAAATTTTGGATCTAGGGTATCACCATGAGATAGAGAGAGGAATACCTAGGTTATTATCTTTTTTTTTCAAATGAGGTTGCTCAACACGGTTAGATGAAGTTTGCCCTCTCTCCCTATCATGATTGCTTCTTAGTTTAAATAGTTTCTCCCCTCTCTCAACATGGTTAGTTCACCTCCATTAATTGTGTGTTATATGCATGAAGAGAGAGAAAGATAATGTCTTTTATTTAATTTGTTAGTATATCTTTATTTTACTCCTTGTTTCTATACTTTTATATATAAATTTATATTATTAGCTATGTTTAAATCATATATTTATTTATTCGGTGCATATTAATTAGTTTTAATTACATCATAAAATAATATAAGCATTTAAGCCATATTTGTATGACTTTGCATGCGTGGTATGATTAAGAAGATTTAATGGAAGATTATAATAGTGAATACCTATTCTTCCTCCCCGATCTAAGCAGAACTCGCAGCCAACTGTCATTGGAGGCGATTTGGAGGTCTACATGCATTTCACCCTCTACAAGGGGAGAGGTTTTCATCTTCATTTTTTAGAAGGAGATTTCTAAAAAAAGGTTAGTTTATACCTCTCACATCTTTTTGAACCATTCTTGCTCTATTTAGCCATTTTTTGATCTCGCGTTCCACCATTATTGTCTCTCTTTTCATTTAATTTGTTATTTATAGGTAATGATGGAGAGGTCATACTGGATGTATAAATTACCAAGAGTCGATCCATCATACCTACCTGAGCTCAACAGGTTCATTGATGCCGCTAAGAGCCATGCTAGGAGAACAGACATGAAGCACATATATTATCCATGCACAGACTGCAAAATTATTGTTGTGTTCGATGACACAGAGCCAATCCTTTCTCATCTGGTCTGTCGAGGATTTATGCAGGACTATTTGATTTGGACTAATTATGGAGAGGGTAGTTCTGCACCTTATTTAGCTGAAAACCGTGAGAACATCGGCGCCGATGGCCTGGATAAGTTTGTACGAGGGACACATTAGCCTAGTACTCAGAGTGAACATGTAGTGCCAAATGTTACTGATCATGATTTCGTTGGAGGAAATGTAGACGACAGAACTGATCATGTCCTACCAGATGCTGAGGAAGATGCAGAATTCTTAGACGCAATGTTGCGTCGTCATACTGATCCATCAATGTTCTTCGTGAAAGGTATGGAGGCCATGAAGAAGGCAGCAGAAGAGACTTTTACGATGAGTCGAAGGATTGTACGAAAGAGTTCACGACCCTGCAGTCCGTGATGAAGTTGTTGATGGTCAAAGCTAGATATGGTCTTTGCGATGCTGGCTTCGATGCGTTCTTGAGTATTCTAGCAGACATGCTTTCAAAGGAGAACAACGTGCCAGCTAATACCTACTACGCAAAGAAGTTAATCAGTCCGCTTACTATGGGTGTCGAAAAGATCCACCCTGTAGAAATCATTGCATCCTTTATCGAGGTGATGATTATAAAGACTTGGAGAGCTGTACAAATTGTGGCGCAAGTAGGTACAAGACGAACAAAGACTATCAAGAGGAAGAGAACGTAGCCTCTATGTCTACAGCAGGTAGGAGGAAAAAGAAAACCCAGCAGAGTTCAAAACCCACAAAGAAAGAAAAAGGGGAAGTAGACTACTATGCGTAGAAAAAGATTCCGGCTCTGGTGATGTGGTACCTTCCCGTGGTTGATCGATTGAGGTGTTTGTTTGCAAACCTTGACGATGCCAAGCTTATGGGTTGGCATGCTTCTGAGGAGCACAAGGACGATGGAAAGCTAAGACATCCAGCTGATGGCAAGCAATGGCAAGATTTCAATGTAAATCACCCAGATTTTGCTAATGAGCCAAGAAATATTAGGTTCGCTCTGAGTACGGATGGAATGAATCCATTTTCCGAAAGGCAGCAAGCACAGCACATGGCCGGTGATCCTCACCATATACAACCTTCCTCGTTGGTTGATGCAGAAGCGAAAATACCTTTTGCTAACACTTCTTATTTCTGGACCTACACAACCTGGAGTTGATATGGATGTCTTTTTGGAGCCCTTAATGGAGGACATGAAAAAATTATGGGAAGAAGGTGTCAAAGTGTTGGACGAGTACCGCAAAGAGACATTCACACTGAAAGCAACTATATTTGTTACCATCAATGACTACCCTGCTCTATTCGTGCTATCAGGGCAGTTCAAGGGGAAGGTTAGTTGTGTAATATGCGTAGATGAAACAGCTTGTGTATACCTAGATGAATCAAACAAGCTAGTTTACATGAGGCACAGACGTTTCTTACCGAAAGGACACAAGTTCCGCTTGCGTAAGATGGATAAGTACTTCGATAATATGGATGAACTACATTCTACTGCTCCATCATGTAATCTTTTGCTCATTGGTCGGTGATAATGTTGAACATATCCAACCATATAGCTAACTTTTCTACTGCTCAATCAAGTAACAGCAAAGGTCAAAGAGTTTTTGAAATTGTCAAAAACATCAAGTTCGCTTTCGGGAAGAAGACAAAAGAAGGGAAGGCCAGAAAGGATGTCAAGCCAACTCCAGAGGCTACATTTAAGAAGATGTCAGTTTTTTTCAAGTATTTGCCATATTGGAAAGAGTTGGACGTACGACATGCGATCGATGGCATGCACGTTCAGAAGAATGTGTTTGAGAGCATAGTTGGCATCTGGCTAGACATGAAGAGCAAGACGAAGGAAGGACTGAAATCACGTCTAGACATGGTAAACTTAGGCATATAAAAGGAACTTCACCCTATTCCTCTTAAAAATGGGAAGTACCATCTCCCAGCAGCAAGCTACAACCTCAACAAAGATGAGCAGCATGCGATATGTGTGTGCCGGAAGAATTTGAAAGTTCCATCTGGATTCTGCTCCAACTTAAGGAGTATTGTGTCAATGAAAGACCTTACACTCACCAACTACAACTCACATGATTATCATATCATGTTGACTACCTTCCTCCCTCTTGCCATTAGGGCTATAAAGCCAGTGGTCTTAAAGATGGCAATCACAAGGTTGTGCTACTTCTTCAATAAGATCTCACAGAAGGTAATTGACCGCGATGAGTTGTCTTCTCTACAAGAATTCATAGTGGAGACATTGTCACAGCTTGAGATGTGTTTCCCCCCATCTTTTTTCGATATCATGGTACACCTCATGGTGCACTTAGTGGGACAAATACAAGCATTGGGCCCCATGTATTTGCATGAAATGTGGACATATGAGCGTTTCATGTCAATATTGAATGGCTATGTTTCAACTCGTGCTCGTCCTGAGGCATCCATGATAGAGGGGTACTTGACCGAAGAGGCCATAGAGTCCGGAAGTCCTTTCTGCAATAATGTCCTAAAAGACCAGATTGCAATAGGTTTGCCTCCCACACGACATGAGGGTTGGCTGCATGGACGCAGGAGGATGGGACGGAAATCATTCATCTCTTCAGATTACAAAATAGTCCTTGAGGCACACCACAGCATCCTACAACAGCTATCATTAATTGACCCTTTCATCGAGCAACACATTAATGAGCTTCGAAAACACAATCCTGGATGCACTGATGATTGGGTAATGAAAGAACACAAGCAGCGGTTTACCACATGGCTAAGTGAGAAGAACATTCCAAATGGGGAAACAATTGAGGAAAAAACCATCAAAAAGTTGGCATCGGGACCATCACGCTAGGTCACGACATGGCAAACCTATGACATTAGTGGCTTCACGTTTTGTACCAAATCCAAGGACCAAAAGGGTATGTCACAAAACAGTGGTGTTCGGTGCGAGGCCTTAGATAATAGAACTGGTGAAATCACTACTTACTTTGGCTTCATTGAGGACATATGGGAACTAGATTATGGTACATTCCAGGTCCCCGTGTTTCGATGCCAATGTGTTGAAGAGAACATGTCACAGTGGATAACTATGGGCTCAGAGTTCTTGATCTAAGTAAAGTAGGTTACAAAGATGACCCATGGATCATTGCTAACCGTGCTGCACAGGTCTTCTATGCTGAACAGGTCCTTTTCAAGAATGAGAAGAAAAGCACCGACAAGCCGAAACATGTTGTTTTTCCTGTAAAACAACAAGTCATAGGAGTTGACGATGTAACTGATCTGAAGGATTTTAAACAATTCGATGAAATAAGTGTCTTTAAAGACCATCCAATCAAGATAAAGAATGTTGAGTGAAGCATCCCATCAACTGCATTGCCATGGGTGCGCCACGATGGAGAAGGAAGAACAGTAGCAGGATAGCTAGCTAGCTAGGATCATGTGTCTTATACCATTTATGAGTCTTGTAATTCATTTGAACATAAATATTATCTTCCCCACCATCATATGTGATAATATGTCAATCGACGCTATCTTATTTTAACCCTACGTAAACCATTTCTTAACCATAGCTAAACCATAATTAATAATTGGTTAACCCAAAACTAACCATTGCATGATTTAAATATAGCATAATTAGTCCAGAATAATATATAGCAACATATTTATATTATTATGTGCAAAATAGAATAAGATTACTTGTAACAATAAAAAAATATTTCTGCAGACAGTTGTCTTAGAAAACCGCCTGGAGAAATCATTTGTGCAGGCGGTTCTCTAAGTCAACCGCCTGTGCTAACACGATTTGTATCAACCGCCTGCACAAATGATTTCTGCAGGCGGAGAAACATCCACAGTATAAATTCCGCGCTCCGAATCCAAATTTTCACTAAGTCCCCGGAGGCCGCGCATTCTTCACGGACACCGTTAGGCTGCCGGAATCGCCACCTGCCGCCGCTGCGATTCCAACCACGCCGCCGTCTCTCTCTCCGCCTTGCTCTGTGCCACGTCGCCGTGCAGACCCTCCCGTGGTGCCTCTCCGTCCACCTGCGCGCGCCGCGCCCCGCCATCGACGGAGCTGCGTCGCCGAGCTTGCTCCGCGGTAGGGCTCTCTCTCTTCTCTCTCTCGCTCTCCTCTCTCTCGCCGTTAGCCCGTGGCGGCGCGGCTATGGTCGGCGGCGAGCACGCACAGGCCTGCAGGTGGCCGCGTGATGGTGGGGCGGCGGTGGCGGAGGTGGCGGCGTGCCGCCGGGTGCTGGGCGGCCCGCCGCGGTCGGGCCTAGCAGGCCGGCCTGCTATTGGGCCGGCCTGCTAGGGGCCGAGCGGCCTCTATTTTGTTTCTTTTTTTTGTTAGTTTTTTTAGTTAGGTTTTTAGTTAGGTTTTCATTTAATTATAGTTAGGTTTTTAGTTAGGTTTTTTAGTTGGGTTTTCATTTAATTATAGTTAGGTTTTTAGTTAGGTTTTTATATATTTTTATTATAGTTAGTTTAATTAGTTAGTTAATTTATAGTTAGGTTTTTCAGTTAGGTTTTATAGTTAGGTTTTTATTTTCATTATAGTTAGTTTAATTATGTATATATCTTCCATTGTACCATTATTAATAAAGGATTATTCCTTTCATGTTATATATATATACATATTATAAATGATTATTTCTTTTTGCATTGTAATTATTAGTTAGGGTTTTCTATTAGTTCATTAGTTTATTTAGTTAGGGTTTTCTTGTTATAACTAGGCTTACTTAATTAATTATCTTTTTCATTAGTTCATGTAGTCCAATTATAGTTTGGTTTTTAATAAATGATTTTTTCCTTTGTATATGCTAGAAACATCGCCATGAGTTCTCCAACGAACCAAGGATAAGGGTCGCCCCATAATGATGACCAAGGACAAGCACGACCCTCCCACAACGACAAGAGTGGCTCTACTTCGGAAGACGAAGGATATCACACCCCTAGCGATCCGTGCCCTAACATCGATAGGGTGGCTCGCCGTGAAATGCAGCGTGACCCAAATTACGATCCGGCAAATGACGAGGTAAACACATCCATGATTTCATGTGTTTACATTACACATGATTAACTTACCATGCATGATTTCATGTGTTTATTATTTTACACCTTACATCTATGATATAGGAGGTGATGTCTCAATTCCGTCAAATTGCTGAAGAAGATACAGTGACACCCGGAGACGCCGTACCAGAACCAACCGAGACGACCACCGAGACTGGTTCAAGGAAAAGGAAGCAGAGTGATCGAGCAAGAGGTGACAGGGGAGCGAACAAGTGGCCGGACAAAACATATCGGGTTACAGAAGTCAATGCCAAAGGACAACCTGTAGCTCCTCAACCAGTGCGAGCTAAGTTTCGGAACGCAGTTGGTTTCTTAGTTAGAGATATGCTAGACTGCACAATATCTAATTGGAAGGATGTGCCAGCTGATACAAAGACGGCCATGTGGAATAAGCTTTGCACGAGGTTTCTTTTTCCTCAGGGTTCAGAAAACCTCGATAGGGCATATGCCATGAAGCAGATTGCGAGCTCGTTCTGAGGCTGGAGGTATGAGCTCAATGTAAAATACCTGAAGCTCGGGTTGGACCCGACAACGAAGTACAAGATCATGGCAGGTCAGTGAGCTGTTTTTCAAGAGCAGAAGAATCGGCCAAAATTCCTAGTTGTGAGCCAAGCCGCTTCAGAACAAGTAAAGAAGAACGTGTACCAGCACCACCTTGGCTCAGGTGGATATGACCGTCAGCTAGAGAAATGGAGAAGAGAAGAGGCTGAAAGAAAGGCGGCGGGGTTGCCTGTGCTGTCTGAGCAAATTGGCGAAAGGAGCGCGAATTAGCTTCGTGCTCGAAAACCTTGAGAAATAACAGATACAGGCGCGTCCTTTCATGATCCATTAGTGGAAGAAGCTGCAAAGAACATCTATGCGGTGGCAGCTAAGGAAAAGGAAGGATCATTCAGGCCACAAAGGGAGAAGGACGTCCTGACTGTTGCTCTGGGTAACCCCGAGCATCTTGGACGTGTACGAGGGATCTCATCTAGGAAGGGATGGAAAGAAGGATTTGGTCAGGAGTGGGAGGACATGTACAAGAAACATGATAGATACAAGGAAGAGATGAAGAGTTATTTTGAGCAAGAGGCCAAGAAGGACTTCAAAGAGATGATGTCTACAATGCTAGCTAACCCTGATCCTGACTTGGTGCAGCAATTGGTGAGCGTGGTGTCCAATCAACAAATGACGACCACTCAAGCTCCATCCCAGATGCAGATTGTACCAGCAACTGATCAACAGTTAGCGAGTCCACCGATTAAAAGCAGTGTCGCGTCTACGGCCAACAAGGTTTGCTATCCAGTTGATGACATCACAGGGCCAACACCTTGTTCCCTAGTCATAAGGTACGGTTTCAATAATAATTGTACAAGGGAAGTGGCCAGTGGCTTTGCTATACCAGGACGCAGGTACCATAACAGCGACATTCCAGATGACTACTGCAAGGTAGAAGTCTCGACGGTCGTCCAAGGATATGAGAACGACATGCTAGACATCCTAGGCCCAGAGGATATTGAGAAACTTGGCCAGGCTGTCAAAAATTTCATCCTGTGGCCTCGACGAGACGTCCAGTTGACTCAGGAGCAGCCACTAACTCAGGAGTCTACACATGCCGAGTCATCACAACCTGACCCACCATCACCTCGTCATCCTGACCCACCATCACTTCGTCTTCCTGACCCACCATCACCTAAGCAACAAACCCCGCCACCACCGCGGCCTCACTCTTCCCCACCAGCCAAAGAATCCGAACAGTTACTTACGACCCCGCCAGCTCCGTCGCCGCCTAAGAAGAGGAAATTCCTGATACCCAAATTGGTTTCCCCACATGAGCTGAAGAAGAAATTTACTGGCACGGCTCTGTTTATGAAAGGAATTGGAAAGTCTCGCACGACACGTGTCGTTGACTTGGCTGAGCACAAGAAGGCAGCAAAAGAGGAAGTCATACAGATCAGGAAGCCAACGAAGAAGGATTATGAAGATGTCCCAGAAGAATATGTGTTTACCAAGCTTCTTCTCAGTTGGAAGCGACTAACAAGCATCCTAGCTGGTATAAAAAGGATGCATGACTGGTACATGAGAGCTTCTCACGCTGGCCTCGACTCGATAACTGTAAGTATACCATATGGGGCTTTTCTTTGTACCCAGGGTATGGCCTATCTCAGCTTCGAGGACATCTGGTTGATGATGAACCTCAAAAAACTTGACGTACAGACCGTCACATTATTTGCATCGTAAGTATATGCTTGTGTGTCGTTATCATGAATTTGTTGTGTTATGTGAACAAGTTTGATGAGGATCTTTGATATTCAAAAAAATGATCCTCTTGCAGAATGCAATATAATGAGTAGGAGAATCGTGGGGAAAGAGACGAAAGTAAGTTGATTGGGTATCTTTCTCCAATGAAACTATGTGAGGAGCAACATACATTAAGGATCGGGACGGGACATGATAAACTAAAGGGCTTGAGTGAGGAAGAAGTTTCCTTGAAAATAGTGGAGATGCGTAAGGACCTTGAAGCCAAATATGCCATTTATGTTGGGAACGCGCTGAAACAGTGGAGGAACAGACAAGTCATAATGGCCCCGTACCACTTTGGGTAAGTATAATATATATACTGTGTGTGAGCTTAATTGTGTATATTACAACATCATTAATATGGATTCACAAATTTGATTCGTGCAGGGACCACTGGATCTGCTTTTATATTTATCCAAGGGATGGACGGGTGGTGGTCTTTGACTCCGCAAACTACTTGCCCTCAAAATATGCAACTGTCCTGGTTCTCATAGAGCGGTAAGCCAAGTTTTCGTGTATGCATGCATATATATACTTTTGTCGATGTGTGATCAGCTTGAGAGATTAATTAATTTGGTGGTGATTAATTCGAGTTGTTATATATAGGGCTTGGCGGTGGTCCAAACTAGAAAAGGGAAAGGGAAAGAAAAAGTCGTTGGAGAATATTCCTCCAATGAATATAATTTATGATTACTCGGTATGTATACCTTATTATATATGCTATACATATGACACATATATGACAATATATGAAGTTGGCAACTTAATTATTTGTCTTTTATATATAGTGCCATAAGCAACCATATGGATCGGTCCACTGTGGATATTACGTGTGCGAGTTCATGAGAGTCAACGGACGATACGTCAACAACCTTGAGGTAATTAATGCACAAGCAATAATATGTCATTGAAATTCAAATTAATGGGTAATAATCAAGTTAAAAAATTTGATGTTTATACAGGGACAGGGATGTAAGATAGAAATGGCAAATAACATGTCAGAACAAACTTTGCTTAGGCATCATCGAGGACATGTGCAATTTCATGTTGACACAAATCATATCATTCAACGGCAACTATCACGATCCTACCAGCGCCTTAGCACAGCCCAAGTATAGAGCGCTAACAGATATTGGCAGCCTAAATCTTCAGCGTGAAGATTACTAGCTAGGGCACGAACAATGTAAAAACATTGATCGATGCATGTGTATTTGTATATATATATCTCGATATCGCATGTGATATAAAAACTTAGAAGTATATATTAAATATGTTTGTACATATAATTAATTAATTAATTGCATGTTTTGTATATATATGTATTGATAATGACTGTATAATAGGACCTAATATATTCAATATTATATCGTATTATAATATTAAAAAACAGTGCACAACCTGTTTTGAAAAAAGGCGGAAAAACTAAATACAAGCGGTGAGTTATGTGAACCGCATGTGGAAAACGTGTTTCTACATGCGGTTCCTAAAGAGAACCGACTGTAGAAATCAGTTTTCTACTGGCAGTTCGCTTTAGGAACCACCTGTAGAAATACCTTTTCTACAGGCGATTCACAGGAAACCGCTATTTCTACTGTCCTTTCCCGCTGGCGGTTGGAAGAAACGCCTGTAGAAATGCGTTCTCAACCGCCAGCATAGAGATTTTGTGTACTAGTGTATCCTTCTAGCACGGCGGGTCAGTCCCAACTAGCGGGCCCTCAGGCCTGGCAGTGCAGGGCCCCAATTCATGACTGTCCACCGTCACCAGGGCAGCCACATGCCCACATCTGGTGTTCCAGCTGTCAGCTCTGGGCTGCTTGTGGATGAACAAAAGTCCCTGTATGGATCATGTACGTGATCCGGCTCAGGGTCTTCCTGTTCCTTATCCTCTGCGAGGCTCTACCTCCCACCTCGTCCTTGGTTTTGAATGGGCAGCATTGGCATTGACATCCATAATCCTTGAAGGCGCAGCTTGTTGGTACACATCCATAGGGTCATTTTAATAAAAAATCCACCAATTTGTGTTGTCATCTTTTGATTTCCTCATGATCAGGCGATTCACCCGTATTCTATTCACTTGAACTGCATATATATATATATATATATATATATATATATATATATATATATATATATATATATATATATATAAAGATTAATCTCCTGTTTTGTTGTCATGTTATTAGTTGCAAAAGTAATTTGGACTACTCCAATTGTATGACAAGAGACGAGCAGGGATGCATATATGAGTACTCTAATTGTAATTAAGAGAATTTTTTACTATGATTGGAGAAAAATTGACAGCTCACGTGAAGCGATCCGACCATCAGAAAGTTAGAGAAATCAAGGGGAACCAATTTTGAAGGAATAGGGAGGCACCTGGTGCATACAAAATGGTGGGACTGTAGGCGCCGAGCGTATACTAAAATTGGTGGGACCAACATCTAAAAGCTAGCATAATGCCACTTCAGTGCATCACCATTCAGTAATAGTGTCTGTATATATTGATTTTTTTCCTCTTTTGACTGTTTTAGACAAATGATGTGAACTTGGCATTCAATGCAACTCGAAAAGCAGAGTTTATGATTGCATATGCTGCTGGGAGTCAGCAAAAAGGTGGCGTTGATGATGACCTTGCTTTAGTAAAAACAGTCTTGGATCTTAACTTCAATAATGTAAATGAACTACCATGACGTGTCCGGGTTTCAATGGAATCAATAAGCAAGTCGCAAGTCGCGGTATTTTTCGCGTAAAATTCGCGCGCTACGCGGCCAGTGGGATTTGAACCCGTAACTTCTCTCGCGCACCCTTCCCTACCACAGCACTACACTCTCACTTGTCACTGTATCCCACTTCGGCTCCCCACATATTATAACAAACCGAGAATAAATTGACTGTTTGAGGCCCTAAACGAAGTCAAATGAAAAAGTTGTCAACTACAAAGTTGCATAACTTTTCAAGATCTACAACTTTTATGTTGGAAATTTCTCCATCCGAGGTCATTTACAGAATTTGAATTTCAAATTTGACAAATTCAAACTTATTTTTCGTCACCAAGATGATTTCAAATGAAAAATTTGTCAACTACAAAGTTTCATAACTTTTCGAGATCTACAACTTTTATTTAGACAGTTTTTTCATACGAGGTCATTTGCAAAACTCAAAAATTAAAATTCAGATTATTTCTATAGGCGGGTCACTTAAGGAACCGCCACTAAAAATCAATTTCTAGGGGCGGTTCATTAAGTGACCCGCCAGTAAAAATGGCGTTGATTTCTAGTGGCGGACGTCAAGTGAAACCGTCAGTAAAAAAATACATGATGCCACTGTAGAGCTCCTGTGTACTGGTGGTTCTGGACTGTTCTCAAACATCCCTGAAACATTGTGGCTCAAGCCCAACTAGTGGTCCCTCTGGCCTGGCCGGGCTATGAAATGATGACTGATAGAGTCCATGGTTTGCAGTCACCAGCACAGCAAGAAAATTTCACGCGTGATAGAAGAGCCACGCGATAACCAATTACAGACAAGGAGTCAAGGACGATGAGAGGGTCTTCTTTGTTGTCCTCTGTGTCATCATCGATATTGAATGGGAAAACGGGCAGCAATGTGGACTTTTGGTTCTCTTGAACTAGTTGCCTTAAGCTCATGTTCTCATCTAATTGTTAGAAAACAAGAAGAATGCAAGTATGACAAAATGAACTGTTATTTGGAGTTGTACTCTTTTTTTGTTCTCTCTTTCTTATTTTCATTTTTGATGCATCTGTCTGCTCTTACCTCGATTGCGACAATGTCTGATGCTTGACTTTTTTCAATTATGTATATATCAAGAGATGTATAACGTGTTGAATTGTTTAGCATTTCTTTGTGTTTTGTTCGTTTTTTTGAAATTGTGTGAAGAAGAAAAGACACACCATGCACAAACCATTGTTTTTTGAGGGGAAAACAACATGCGCAAAACTTTGTGTGTGTTGCACAGGTTGTTTCATAACAATTTCAAGAGAAGAAACCAGCATTTTAGCAGAAGTCTTTGGCACAATAATTTGTACAACTGACCTTTGATATGGGGGAAAGCTTATATCAACAAATACATACTGTGATATAGAATGTCGCTAAAGGATCATTTCTGTAGATTGGATAGATCATGCTGCGCTACAAGAAATAGAGAGACAGCTCCACAGCACACAAAGTAGATTTGCACAGCTGCGCCACACGACCGTTTCGTCTATATTAGACAAATCATGCAATATATTATTACACTAATTTAGGAGAAATTAATGTATCTAGGATTATTGGTACTTACCACTGAAATATACTAGAAAGACATTGATTTTGGAACTAGCGAGTTGAAAGAATGTGCATTATATATTGATGACGTCTAATTGATGCTAGTAAATTTGAAATTATGAGAGCTCATGGAGAACATGGACTAGAAGTCTAAAGAATGATCGGCTCTGCTTCCCACGTGGAAATGCGTCAGTCACGCACCCCCACTTGGCCACTACAGTACTCAACAAAGCCACCTCTACCTACAAATACAACAACAGGTGGCTCAATGCCTCAAAGATAGTACCTTGTTTAGTCATTAGTTATCTGACCATACAAGTAGTATAATAGAATGTTCATATCAAAGTCTTATGTTTACTTGTGACTGGGAGATCCACATCAGGAAACTAATAAGCGCCCACATCTCCTGTTTAGGCCTTTCAGGTTGTATGACGATGTGAGTATGCTAAAAGAGGACAACTGTGGTAGTGTTAAATGGCAAAGTAGGGCGATGTATGCAACATTGAAGTGTATGCAACATTGAAGATGCCTGCAGCACCCAACGTCCATGTTGGCATATCTGTCGCTGTCATTGTCAATGGTGTGGTGGAAACAAGGGACGAGGAGGGATTATATGCCCCTGCACAGTTTCTATAGATTTTATTAATTTTTGGAAATTTTGAAACTTTATACAGTTTCCTTCCCCTCCAATCAATGTAAAAATCGCATCTCTGGATTTGCAATTGGCTCGAAATGTATGCTCGGTTTAGGACCTCAAATCAATTTATGCTCGGTTTCGAACAATATGTGGGGAAGAAAACTCTAATGTAATCACAAGTGTGTGATGGGTAGAGTGATAGAGGAGGCTATGTGCGAGGGTGACGTTGCGGGTTCGATCCCTTGCCACCACGAAGTGCGCAAAAAATGCCGCGACTTGTGACTTTGATTAAATATATTTTTCTGCTATTTTTGAAACCTGATTTAAATTTACACTGGTGGTTCACAAATCACAGCCCGTGAAAAAATTGATATTCACTGGCCTCTTTTAACGGCGGATAAGAAAACTGCCAGTGCAACTGGATCTGCAACCGCCAGTATTAAGATCTTTTGTGCTAGTGCATCCCTAACTGTATCCATCACTCGCTGAACGACCACATCTACTCTTTCACACCATCACTACAGCCTGGGGCAATTAAGGTGAGTCTGCACCCATGAGCCAATTAAGCACGTGGACTGGTATAGAGAACAAATGCAATGCAGGTTTGATTTGGAGGTGGGCTCTTCCCAGTTATTGGATGCTTAACTTCTTTTTAATTGGTGCCCAACTGCCCATCGCTGCCCAAGTGGATATATATCACCTCCGACTCAGAGTAGATCAAGCCTGCAGGCAGAACTAGAGTAACACCAATGGCTGCCCATGTAACATGCATGATATTAGCTTCTAGTACTGAATAGTTGGAATGGGATGTGTCTGGAATGCTACCATGTCATCTATGGGTCTGCAAGCCTCCAGGAAACACCCGTCGCACGGTTGATCAAGACGACCTGCTCCAACTGCTCTCACTCAGACCAGCAGCATCAAACGCCTTAGCTTCTTCATTCATCGGAAGTCGAAGGCATCCATGCTAGTGTGGACCAAAGTCGTCGATTGTTCGCAAGCATCCTTGAGACATTGTGGCTCAATCCCAACTAGTGGCCTCACGCCTGGCCATGCTCTAAACTGATGACTGATCGAGTCCACGGTTCGCCGTCACTGGCGCTGCAATGAAATCTGAAGGGCGAGTGGAGAGCCACGCCACATCTGCTTCAATTCGAGGCAAGGATGACGAGAGGGACCTCTTCGTTGTCCTCTGTCATCTTTGATTTTGGATGGGCACCCGGGAAGTAACGTGGAGCTTTCGTTCTCTTGAACTAGATTAGCTTAAGCTCATATTCTCATCTTATTTGGTGTGGTGCAAAAGTAATTTACAACAGAACAGTGTCACAAAGCAAGAAGCATGCAAGTACGACAAAAGGACTTGTTATTTGGAGTTGTTACGGATGTTTTAAATAGCGGGCTACAGAGCAAATAGCGGCGACTCTCCACAACAAGCTATAGCGGAGCTATAGCGGGCTAAAATGAGGCTATAGCGGGGATATAGCGGGCCAAAATGAGGCGACCCTCCTTTTCTTGTACTCTCTTTCAGAAATTTTAATTCTAGATGCATTTGTCCACTCTTACCCTATTTGTGAGAATGTCTAATGCTCGACTTTTGCCAATAATGTATATACCAATAGATGTATAAGGAGTGAATTGTTTAGCATTTCTTTGTGCTTTGTTAGCTTTTTTGAAATTGTGCTAAGAAGAAAAGACACATCATGCAAAAACCTTTGTGTGTGTAGCACATGGTGTTTCATAACTCTTTCAAGAGAAGAAACTACCATTTTAGCAGAAGTCACTAGTAGAGAACTGGCTTTTACTCCCGGTTCCTAAACCCCTTTTGTCCCAGATTGGTCAACCAGGACTAGGAATCCGGGAGTAAAGGCTAAAATCTTTAGTCTCGGTTAGACAACCGGGAGTAAAAGTCTCACGAGTCTAAAAAATTAAAGTATCACATGCACTACGTCCCATGAGATTCGAATCTAAGACCTCATGCACAACCTCGCGCATAGCTTACCATCCCACCTACAAAGTACATGTGACTTAAAATTGGATGTTTTCCTTTTGAACTAGCCCGCGGATCACCCTTTAATCCCGGTTGGTGCTTCCAACCGGGAAAGGGTCCTTTAGTCCCGGTTGAGGACACCAACTGGTATTAAAAGGTCTACTTTTAGTCTGGGTTGGTGTTATCAACCGGGACTAAAGGTTCCATGCCTTTAGTCACGGTTGGTAACACCAACCCGGACTAATGTTGACCCTTTAGTCCGGGTTGGTGTTTCCAACCGGGAATAAAAGTTCTCTGACAACTTATAAATGTTGGAACCGGGACTAATTCTTCTTTAGTCCCAAACATAAAAAATGCCGAGACTAAAGATAAAAATAGATGTGGATCAAAAGTCTTTTCTCTACTATTGAGTCTTTGGACACAATAATTCTGACTGACCTTTGATACGGAGGAAAGCTTATATGAACAAACAGATGGTGTCATATATGCTAAAGTACCATTTCGTGTAGATTGGATAAATCATGTTTTGCTGCAACAAACCGATACAGCTCCACAGCACACGACGTAGATTTGCACAGGCACAGCTGGCCGTGCCGCAGGACCGTTCCTTCTAGATTGGATAAATCATGTTATCTATTATAACATAAATTTAGGAGAAATGTATCTAGCTAGGACTATTGGTACTTACCACTGAAATATATTAGCAAGACATTGATTTTCGAACTAGCGAGTATAAATTATGTGCATTACACATTGATGACTTCATGATCCAATAAAATTAAAATTATGAGAGCTCGTGGAGAGCATATACCAGAAGTCTAAAGAATTACCGAGCTCTGCTTCCCACGTTGAAATGCGTCAGTCTTGCACCCCGACTTGGCCAC
This sequence comes from Eremochloa ophiuroides, assembly GCA_038502445.1. NCBI lineage: Eukaryota > Viridiplantae > Streptophyta > Magnoliopsida > Poales > Poaceae > Eremochloa > Eremochloa ophiuroides. Next base: position 21,128,075 of record JAHLJS010000001.1, on the reverse strand, counting down.
TTCGGTACTCAACAGAACCACCTCTACCTACAAATAGAACAATAGGTGGCTCAATGCCTCAAAGCTATAGTACCTTGTTTAGTCATAAGCTGCCAGATCACACAAGTAATAATAGAATGTTCATATCAAAGTCTTCTATTTATTTGTGACTGGGAGACCTCAGGAAACTAATAAGCGCCCACGTCTCCTGTTTAGGCCTTCCAGGTTGTATGACGATGTGGGTAAATACCAAAAGACTACAACTGTGGTGCTGTTAGGGCACGTACATCGCGTCGCCTGGTGTCATCTCTATCTTTGTTTTTTTACAGAAACCACCCTGGTTCAGTCTGGAGACGGTGCTCCCGTTGTATCGCAAGGCGACGGCGAGGGCTCGTGCTCCCAGGACCAAGTGCCGTTTGGAGCAGCGTTGTACTGCTCGTCTTCTCGTCTTGACGACACGAACGGATCCCCCGTGCATGGTGCCGCCTTGTAAAGCTCCCGCCATCTTCTGCTCGATATCAAACTCAATGCTGCGGCGGCAGCACCCGTCTCGTTCCATCGTGGCAACGGCGTGGAGGCGACACCCATCCCCTTCGGTCGCTAGAATACGGAGGGCGTCCACGATGACGCGACGGCAATAGTTTCAGCCATTTCAAGGACAACCCGATTGGTGTAACACTTTCTGCGAAATTTTGCTAGACTGTTTCTGTTAGTGAACAAAGCTATTTGAACGAGAACAGAGCTTTATTTCAGTTATTTTCTAAATGTGAACAGATGTTTCGGTTATTTTTTTAATGTGAACAGAGCCTTTTGTCTACTGCTATATTGAATGTGAATGAAATTAGACAAAAAGCGTTGCAACTATATATAATGATGGTTTCTAAAATTATTGTAACCATGTTGCTCTTATTTATGCTTGATACATATTCTATCAAATAGCCATACAATAGTATACACAAATTTATTTGTAGTTGATCTTACCTACATGCAAAGCATTAAAAAGCTTGCAGACAATAAGATAAACTATGCGTTGTATGAACTGTCTTTATACACGTCTTTATGATAGATTCAAGGCTCTTAGAGATGACCCCTGTCTGTGTGGGTAGTACATGCTCTTAAATTACAATTGGGCGATGCATGCAATATTGAAGATGACTGCAGCACCGTGCTCACAAAACAACTAGTCCATGTTCGGATAGCGGTCGCCGCCATTGTCCAGGCAGTTGTGGAAACAGCGGACGTGGAGGGACAAAATCCCCAGATACAGGCTCCTAGACTTTCTATAGATTCTCTTAATCTCTTTAAATTTTGAAAAAATTATACTGCTGGCCTCCAGTCCAATCAATGTAAAAGATCGCTTTTCTGGATCCGCAATTGGCTCAACACCTAGTCCTCCTCTTCTTTGTCGTCCTCTGCGTTTGTGCATCGTCGTTCGTTTTGATTGTCTTGGGCAGCAACGATGTCCCAGCCTGAATGCGCCGCTTATCAGTGCAGTGCATATCGCTTGGGATCATTTTAATTAAGATGTACAAATTATATATTGTTGTATATGATGATTTCACAACAGCCTTTGTGGATGAGTGAGGCCACAACGGTGAGGCCAGTATGCTTTTGGTTTAGTCACTATATATAGCTTCAACCAGCACGTGGAGTTTTCATTCACTTGAACTAGAAGATTGTTTGGGTCCATTCAGCTGGCGTTACGCCATTGGCTGCTGCTTTTATCACTATTTAAACAGTATTTGTGTCATTACGGCCACGGAAGCAGCAGTGGCTGTGGCTGACAATGATGGATCATGAAACGTGAGACGAGAACGTGCCACATCTGGTTCATTCATACAAGAACAAGTTCCACATCTAGCTGTGGTCGCGCTCCCATTTTTACCGGTGATTTTCAAAACCACCGGTGAGAGAGGACAGTGAAAATCAACTGTTCTATGTGTGGTAGGCTTGAGAACCGTCCGTATAAATCAATTTTCACCAGTGGTTCTTTCAAGAAACTCAACAGTACAAATCAATCCGTACTGTTTTCATAACAGCCCGACAGTATAAATGTTTATCTAGAAAATATAAAATGGATTTTAATAATAGTAGAAAAAATATTTAATTATATGAGAGGCCCATTGGTAGTGGCCACTCTTCTAGAGTCATGTTTCCTGGCTTAGCTCATCGAATCCTTTTTAACAAACGGAATCTTTATTCAGCTGGAACAATAAACACAAAATCCATGGCACTGCTTTATTGAAACGTTACAAAAAAAAAGGAAAATGACAGCACAACAGCACTCACAACAACTTTGTCAAAATAAAATTCATGATACACGTTGAATGAAAACGACATGACACACTATTAAAGTAAAGCACGCTGCTAGCTGCATGCCCCTGGCAACACAAACCACTGTCACACGGCCATATAATTATATATTGTTATGGTGATGGTGGAAGACAAGTCCCAAGTCCCTCCTCAACAACACAAGTAAACAGCTTGTTCTTTCGACTAATCAGCGCTTATTTTCAGTCACGAAACAGTATTTTTCTCTCACAACAAATCAGCACGAGCCAAAATCAGCGTTTATTTTTCAGCCAAAAGAACAAGCTGAAAGCCAGAGCAGCACTTATTATCACCGGGGGTGCAAGAAATTGCTATGCAACCAGTCTGCAGCAGCTTTCTTGCCCCCTGCAGGTTGGCACCATGGATGCTGGACAACTGCCAGCCCGTGGCGGATGCCGCCATGGACTCCCCAGGTGTTGTCATCAGCAGCAGAAGCAGCAACATCCTCACCACAGCCATCTTATTACTGGTAGTCGCCATTCTTACTCCTTTAATTAGCACAACCCTACTCTCTCTCTCTCTCCAGATCTCCTTCGCTTGGCTTTTACTTGTACAGGCAGCTTGGCTCCATCCCTCCCATTCACCCGTCTTATATATAGGCGCGGATGATTGATAATCTATGTAAGAGCATCTCTAAGAGACATGCTATCTTTATTTTGTATGCTATATTTAGAAGTTTTAGAGTAAAAAGTGAATTCCAACAGTTATGCTATCTTATTTTGTAAAATAGCAAGCGGGATATTTCTGAAATCTCACACAATAAATATAGCTTGCATGTGTCGCTAGGTATCTAGCATTGTCATAATAGAAAGGCTGTTGAAGTTTTCTATTTTTTTACGCACTTTTCTATTTTTAAGGTTGGCTAAATCATAAGTTTAGCAATATATTTTTATCAACTCTGGTGGAGTTGCTCTAAGATATCAAAAATACATAAGTAACCCTTGAAAGATAATCTAATTAAACTGTTAATGTTAAATGTAAATTATCTCCAGAAGTCGTCATTATGACGGGCAGGGGCAGGCCGGCTCCATCACACCGACGATCCATCTCATGAAGTAACTGTAGGTACAACACGCATTTAATTCCATTTTAAAAGAAAGCAACCAATACGGACAGAACTCGTGGTGTTTAACTAAATTATATGCTGCTTCCTGGTCAACGAGGGGAATATTTCGGTCAGCTAGATATCGTAGAGTAAAAGTTAGTAATGTTATATTAACTAATTGAATGATGATGAAAAAAATATTAGGGTACTGAACTACGTCTACCGATCATCTCCGTTAATTCAGGTGGCAGCATGTACTAGTATGAATTGATATGACCAGTCGTTGTTGACAAACCAAGAATTAATATTAATACTGATGAACCAAGTCTAGCAGATCATCCACTTGTACAGAACTGGCCTTTAATCTCGGCTTCTCGGTTTCTAACCCCCTTTCGTCCCGGTTTGGCCAACCGGCACTAGAAATCCGGGACTAAGTCCTGTTTGGCCAACCAGGACTAAAAGTCTCATGGGTCTAAAAAAATAAAGTACCATCTCACTTACAGAGCACATGTTACTTAAAATAGGATATTTTCCTTTTGAACTAAAGGGTCCTTTAGTCCCGGTTGGGAACACCAACCGGGATTAAAAGGTCCACTTTTAGTTTAGGTTGGTGTTATCAACCGGGACTAAAGGGTCCATGTCTTTAGTTACTGTTGGTAACACAAACCGAGACTAATGTTGACCCTTTAGTCCGGGTTGGTGTTTCCAACCGGGATTAAAGGTCCTCTGACAACTCATAAAAGTTGGAACCGGGACTAATTCTTCTTTAGTCCCGAACATAAAAAAATATCTGAGATTAAAGCCAAAAATAAATGTGGATCAAAAGTCTTTTCTGTGCTAGTGATCTCCTTTACTTTACGTGGCAGCATGTATAGAGTGTCCTGTTTGGGAGGAAACTAAGAGGTCGATGATATATAGATATACCGTCCTCTCAGTTGCACGTGTCATGCGACCACACCCGCTAGTGCTGGTCGAACCTCTCTGTAGTCTCTTAGCATCAATAGCATTGATTACAGGCTCTCCCATCAAATCAAATATTAATTTGTTGAATGGTGACAATGAAATGTTAGGATACTAATAACCATGCCTAGCACATCAACTCCTTTAATTTACGTGGCAACATGTATGGAACTAATATGTCCAGTTCGTTGACAAAACTAAGATGTCGATGATGTATAAATATACTCTCGGCTCGGTTGTTGCACATGTCCTGCGGCCACCGCCTGCTCGAACCTCTCTGTTGTCTCCGGAATCATAGCATTATTGTTACAGGCTCACCTATCAAAACAAATATTAATTAGATGAATCATGACAAAAGAAGTATTAGGATACTAATAACCACGCCTAGCCTATCAACTCCTTTATTTTACGTGGCACCATGTATAAGCCATTAATATGGCCAGTCGTCGAGAAAAACAAGATGTTGACGATATATATAGATATATACTCGGCTCAGTTGCACGTGTCATGCGACCACCTGTTAGCGGCGGTCAAATCTCTCTTCAGTCTGTGGCTTCGTTTGTGCTTTTGGCAACATTTGGCGGCTCTGGGTTTTGTGGAACCATGGTTTTTTTTGAATCCCTTTACACAGGGTGTCTTTAGTTTCGTCGTTTGCCTTTTAGGCTGTTCTGTTTTCTTTGCTGTTGCCTCTGTTAAGGGTAGATGGGGGAGAATGTTTCCTTGTTGTCCTGGAAAGGTTTTGGGATGGTATGCGAGCTCCTCTTCTGTAAACGGTTTAAACCGTCTTTAGTGCAATGCCAAAAGACTGGAGCCTTCAGGCTCTAAAACTCTAAAAAAATCATAGCATTGATTGCAGTCAAATCAATTTTTAATTAATTGAATGATGGTAAAAGAAATATTAGGATACCGAACCACGTCTAGTAGATCATCTCCCTTTAATTTCCGTGGCATGCAGCTTCTCTGAAGAGAAGAAGAGGAGTCCGAGGAGGAGCCGAGCTTGTCGGTAACTTCATCTATGGTGCATCTCTGCGCTTCTTTATAGTAACAAAGTCCCACTTCCTTATTTAATTATTGTTATACTTTAAGTATTTGTTTGGTTGTCTCACTGCTTGGTTAGAGTGCTCTAATTCTTGGATCCGAGTTAGAGTAGTAAGTTTATAGATTAAGCGCGGTGCTTAGACTATATCTTACCCGTGAGTGCGCCTAGGCCCACGGATAGTAGTGGTAGGTTCTAGGTGGTGACAGCCCTAGGATCCTTTGGATTCCACCACGTTCGGCCTAGTTTTAGTATCGTAGAGTTTCAAGATGTACACTGCCTAATCAGTCTTACCCTGGGCGAGTTTAGGACTTTACATGCTCACAGTAAACAAGTCTTGGTATATCACATAATTATTTGGTGCTACTATTCAGACCTTCTCTTTCTTCCCAAACCTTAGATCTTGTCTCCCTTCACACACGTTTCCTGTGGATTCGATAGAAACCTGTGATCACTCCTAGGGAAAAGCTACATCTGACAGCCGTACACTTGCGGTCATTTTCGTGTGCCACCCCAGGTGTCAACAAGCTTTTCTGGTGCCATTGCCGGGGAACGGTAGCTGATTTAGTGCGACTAAGATCTATATTTACCCCTATCTATCCTTTATGGAAGAATTATCTATGTTCCAATTCGCTGCTCCTAGGAGTACGCGATTGGAACCATCTTCATCATCTCAACCTATTTCTACCGATGGGTATGAATTGCGGCCTAGTTTCATAACTATGGTACGAGAAAATACTTTCTCAGGAAATGAGAGAGAAAACCCATATACTCATTTGCGAGAATTCGAGCAATTGTGTGCATGTCTGAATATCCCAGGCATGTCACATGAGACCCTTAAGTGGAAGTTATTTCCGTTCACTATGACGGGAGTAGCCAAACTGTGGTACGCTCGGACCGTAGGTGGCGTAAATGGAGAATGGGAAGAATTGCGCACTCAGTTTACCTTAGCCTTCTTCCGAGTAACCCGAGTAACCCAACTCCGACTCGAGGTGCTTGCTTTCCGTCAACAGGAAGGGGAAACCTTAGGTGCTGCCTGGGCTCGATTACTTGATTTAATCAATTCTGGACCCGACCTAGCCATTCCAGACCAGGTACTCTTTCAGCACCTGTATGTTGGATTAGGAAAACATGATGCTCATCATCTTGATTTAGCATCCGGAGGTTCATTCCTTCATCTTTCTGCAGCTGGTGGTAGAGATATTCTTAAGAAAATCCTACAGAACACCGAAATGCATGATGAGTTTCCTAGAGAAGAAGAAGCTAAGTCTTCAATTCCCAAAGAAACTGAACCTTTAATTGAACCTCCCGAAAACAAATCTAAAACTCTAGAGGAGAAAGAAGAAGTACCCTTAGAATTATTATCTGAAATCAAAACTGATATATTCGAAGACTTTGGGAAAGCCTCAAATTACTTGACCCAGCCTAAACCATCTTCGAAATCATCTTTTGAATCTCCTGATGAAGTTCTTGATCAGTAAGATATGCAACATCTTTCTGCTATCATGAGCCACGAGTAGACTACTGAAACCGAAGTATCAAGAAAGGTTTCTCGCATAGACAATATGACCAATGGGATAGAATGTAGATTTAATGGAGATCGTATTTTTCAGCCTTTTATGATCCCACTTTTCGAATAAACATGATGTCCAGCACTTTTCTATCTGAGAAATTCTCAAACATTATCCTTCAACCTACATATCAATGCCTTAAAGACTTCGATGGTGACATTATACAGAGCCAAGGTATTGCTAAGATTATCCCTTGCCGCATTAATAATACGGACCTACTCTTGGACTTCTATATCTTTGAAACCACCAGATTCAAAGTTTTTATAGGACAACCTTGGTCCAACCTAGCATATGAAGGGACAACCAAGGGGAAGGTTGATGTCAAATTAGGGATGGAAAGGTATGCTTTGCCTATAACTCGTGCAATAAATTCTATTGCCGAGCATCCTCCTGATCCAGATCCTTTGGAACAAGTAGTAATAGCTAATCATGAAAAGCTAGCACAACCAGATAACGAAGAATCTAAGTCATTTATAGAGGAAGAGGCTCCAGACAATAAGCGCGGTGGTTAGACTATATCTTACCTGTGAGTGCGGCTAGGCCCACGAATAGTAGTGGTAGGTTCTAGGTGGTGACAGCCCTAGGATCCTCTGGATTCCACCACGTTCGGCCTAGTTTTATTATCATAGAGCTTCGGGATGTACGGTGCCTAATCAGTCTTACCTTGGGCAAGTTTAGGACTTTGCATGTTCACAGTAAACAAGTCTTGGTATATCACATAATTATTTGGGGCTACCATTCAGACCTTCTCTTTCTACCCAAACCTTAGATCTTGTCTCCCTTCACACACGTTCCCTGTGGATTCGATAGAAACCTGGGATCACTCCTAGGGAAAAGCTACATCTGACAGCCGTGCACTTGCAGTCATTTTCGTGTGCCACCCCAGGTGTCAACAGTGGCGAAGCTGCCTGCGCCTGGCAGGGCTTACGCTTATCGTGGGCGATGGCTTCCCAAATCTATCGGGGCAGTCGATGAAGTGGCGAAGTAGGGCGGCCTGCACAATGCAGGGCTTATGCGCCGTCATGACTAGGCCGCTCCGAACGGGTGCTGGACTTACGCGTAGTCGATGTTGTGCTGCCCAAGCAGTTGTGGGGCTTACGCATTAGCGAAGTTGTACTGCCCGAGCAAATGCGGGTCTTACGCATTGCGAAGTTGTGCTACCCGAGCAGATGCGGGTCTTACGCATTGGTGAAGTTGTGCTACCCGAGCAGATGTGGGTCTTACACATTGGCGAAGTTGTGCTGCCCGAGCAGATGTGGGTCTTACGCATTGGCGACGGATTTGCTGATCTGCAAATGTGGACAAACACGTGTATCGAAGTAGTATGCTTTTTATTGAAGTAATGAAACAAAAATACACATATCTGCCTTGACACGCTATCAAGGATAGAAGCGACGGAGGTGTTCGATGTTCCAGGAGTTGGGGATGTCGATGCCATCAAGGTCACACAGCCTGTATGAGCCTGGCTGATTTACGGCTCTGACCATGTATGGTCCCTCGCATGGAGAAGAAAGCTTATGCATGCCCTTGCTCTGCTTGCGACGAAGGACAAGGTCGCCGACCACGAAGAACCTGTCGTTGACGTTCCGGTTATAATATCGCTGTAGCCCTTCCAGGTATTTAGCCATGCGTACGCAGGAGGCCAAACACTCTTCTTCGAGTCTGTCGATGTCTTCTCCTCGTGCACTTTCTTCATTGTAGTTCTTAAATCTAGGAGCTCGGAAAGCGACGTCGGCTGGTAGCACTTCTTCTGATCCGTAGACTATAAAATATGGCGATACGCCGGTATTCCGGCTAGGCTGTGTCCGCAAGCCCCAGACGACTGCTGGCAACTCGTTGATCCATTTTCCTGGACTTCTTTCGATGACTTCGTGTAGGCGCTTCTTGAGGGCGTCGAGTAACATTCTATTTGCTCTTTCAACTTGTACGTTAGCTCGAGGGTGAGCCACCGAGACATACTTTACCACGATGCTTCTTTCGTCGTAGAAATCCCAGAAGTCGCTTCCAGTGAAGGTGGTACCGAGGTCGGTGATGATGCTGTTCGGAAGGCCGAAACGATGAGAGATGTCATTGAAGAACTCCACAGCTTTGGTCGCTGTTGCTTTCACCAATGGCTTGTACTCATTCCATTTGGAGAATTTATCGATGGCGACGTATACGCAACGGTAGCCCCCTTTAGCCGCCTTGAAAGGACCTATCATGTCGAGTCCCCACGTGGCAAAGGGCCAGGATGCAGGTATGGTCTGTAGCTCCTGTGCTGGGACATGTATCTGCTTTGCAAAAAACTGGCACGTCTCGCAGTGGCGTACAATCTTCTCGGCATCCTGGACGGCGGTAGGCCAGTAAAATCCTGCTCGGAAAGCTTTGCCGACCAGAGTACATGAGGCTGCGTGGTTACCACACATGCCTCCATGCACTTCTTGGAGTATCTTGATGCCTTCTTTGCGTGTGACGCACTTCTGGAGTACTTCACTCCTGGTGTTTTTACGCATGAGCTTGTTATCGACGAGAACGTAATTCTTGGACCGCCTCACAAGACGCTCTGCTTCTATTTTGTCATCGGGGATTTTGGCTTCGAGCAGATAGGTGATGAAGGGTGCTCTACAATCTTCTTCAAAATCAGAGATGCAAGCCGCTATCTGACCGGACGGAGGTGCTTCAGCCTCTTCTTCTTCTTCTGGGATAGAGGAATGGACCAAGTCATGGATGAAGACGCCGGGAGGGATATCAGCTCATGATGAACCGAGCTTAGATAACTCGTCAGCTGCCTGGTTTTCAGCTCGGATGACGTGGTGGAACTCAATGATGAACCGAGCTTTCTGATTGCGGCGACGTAGGCGTCCACCTTCTCGTTGTTGCAGTCCCAATCTTTATTTACCTAATTGACAACCAAGGCAGAGTCCCCATACACCATCAGCCACCGGATGCCGAGCTCGGAGGCAATCTGTAGGCTGTGGATAGAGGCTTCGTATTCGGTAGCGTTATTGGAGGCTTTGAAATATATTCTCAACACATAGCAGAGGCGTTCGCCCGAAGGTGATATGAGGAGTACGCCGGCGCCTCCACCTCCAATGCTGAGTGACCCGTCGAAATATATCGTCCAGTGCTTCTCCTGCTCGGTGGGTACTTGTTCCTGGATTTCTATCCATTCGGCGATGAAGTCAGCCAGCACCTGTGACTTGATCGTCGTTCGGCTGTGAAATTCCAGAGAATAAGTTCCCAACTCCACGGCCCACTTCATGATTCTGCCATTGGCGTCTTTATTGCGAAGGATGTTGCCGAGAGGATATTGGGTGGCCACTACAATTGGATGGGCTTTAAAATAGTGACGGAGCTTGCGTGACGTGATAAGGATGGCGTAGATCAACTTCTGCACCGTTGGATAGCGAGTTTTGGACTTGATCAAGACTTCGCTGATGAAATAGGCTGGTCGCTGAACCGGATATGCGTGACCGTCTTCATCCCTTTCGATGACTATTGCCGTGCTGACAACATTGCTAGTAGCGGCAATGTAGAGTAGCAGAGTTTCGTCCTTTACGGGTGCTATAAGGAGCCGAGGATGTACCATGAACTGCTTTAGCTCCTTGAAGGCCTGATCGGCTTCTTTCGACCAGACAATGTTTTTGCCTGCCTTGAGGAGCTTGAAGAAGGGAAGGCCTTTTTCACCTAATATGGAGATGAATCGACTTAAGACCGCCATGCACCCAGTGAGCTTCTGAACATCCTTAACGTTGGTCGGGGGCTTCATTCTCATGACGGCCTCGATCTTCTCTGGATTAGGGAGGATGCCCTGTTTGCTGACGATGTTGCAGAGCAGGTTGCACGACGGAATGCCGAAAATGCACTTGGAAGGATTCAGTTTTCATTGGAAAGCATCCAACTTTTCGAAGACTGCTTCAAGGTTGGAGATGAGGTCTTCAGCCTTTTGGGTTTTTAAGACAACGTCGTCGACATAAGCTGCGACGACGTCGAGAATGAGATCCTTGAGGCATGCCTGGATGGCCCGCTGGTATGTCGCGCCAGCGTTCTTCAGGCCAAAGGACATGGTCTTGTAGTAGTAGGCCCCGAAGAGAGTGATGAAGGAGGTTTTCTCCTGGTCTTCTTCCTTCAAGGCGATCTAGTGGTAGCCGGAGTAGCAGTTGAGGAAACTGAGTAGCTCGCAGCCGGCTGTGGAGTCAACGACTTCATCGATGCGGGGGAGACTGAAGGGGTCTTTAGGGCAGTGATTGTTGAGATCGGTGTAATCAACGCATATTCTCCATTCTTTATTCTTTTTTCTTACAAGGACCGGATTGTCTAACCAATCGGGATGATACACCTCTTTAATAAAGACGGCAGCTAGGAGCCGAGCTATTTCTACCCTAATAGCCTCCTTCTTGTCTGGAGAGAAACGCCGGAGCTTTTGCTTGACGGGCTTGGCGGTCTTCGAGACGTTCAAGGAGTGCTCGATCAGCTTCCTAGGTACGCCAGGCATGTCCGCAGGTTTCCATGCGAAAACGCCGACGTGCTTTTCTGAGGAAGCCGACGAGCGTGTCTTCCTATTTGGGATCAAGATTTGCCCCGATGCGAGTAGTTTTACTCGGCTCACCGGGAACGAGGACGACGTCCTTTGTCTCCTTACTCTTGGTAGCAGCTCTGGGTGGGGTCTTCTCCAGGATGACTTGTTCTTCAGACGCCAGCTTCTGTGTGTCCACTGCGCACGTATTCGTCAGGATGGAGCCGTCGGTGGCTTCTGCCATGGCGATGGCCTCCTTCTCGCAGTCATACGCGACTTGGAGGTTAGAACGGCCCGTGAGGATGCTGGTCTCCGTTGGCATCTTCATGATGAGGTAGGTATAGTTGGGGATGGCCCCGAACTTAGCCAAAGCTAGGCGGCCAAGTATGGCGTGATACGCGGCGTCGAAATCGTCCACCAAGAAGTCGATGTGCTCGGACGGGCAGATTGATCTGTCCTAGGGGATAGAAGGGCTGCCCTAGGACGATTCCCCAAAACGGAGCCGTGGTCGGCTCCAGGTCTTCTGCTCGGAGTTCGAGCTCCTTGGCGGCTCCGGAGAACAGGATGTTGAGGCCGCTGCCACCGTCGATCAGCACCTTGCGGAAGAGTGTCTTGCGTATCACCGGGTCGAGGATCAGCGGGAAGCGCCCTAAGTATGGGATCTCCGTCCACTGGTCCTCTCTGCTGAAGGTGATGGCCTTGTGCGACCAAGGAGGAAATCTCGGGTCGGCGACGGAGGCGTCATGGTTGGCGACGGAGTTGACGCGCCTAGCGACGAGCTTCTGCTCCCTCTTCGACTCCATCGCTATGCGGCCACCAATGATTGTGGAGACCATTAGGTGAGCTTCAGTGTAGCCTGGAGGTGGGTCGTTATTGTCATCGCGCTTGTCTTTCTCGGACTCTATGCGAGCCTTCTTCTTTTCTTCTTCTTGGAATGCCCTGAAGAAGCCATAGCATTCTCTCATGGAATGCTTGTGGAACATGTGGACGGGGCATTGACTATCGAGGAGCTTATTGTAAGCCTCTTTATAATTGCACTTCGGAGCTGGTCGGGCGGTGTAGACCAGGTAATGGAGACGCCTTTCTCTAGCCCTGGAGCTTGTGGCTCATCATGGCGATGTCGATCGGAGCGCTGTTGGTCGTGGTGATCGCGTTCGCCGCGGCGGTGGTCCCACTGTGCTCCTCGGTCATCATGGCGCCGATCAGATCGGCAGTCGGCGTCCTTGTGGCGTGATCGGTCGGGGAAGTGGAGGCGGCTATGGATGGAGTGGCGGGCCGCCTCGCTTCCCTCGGCGTATTTGTTGGCGATGCTCAGCATTTCAGCGATGGAGTTTGGTCTGCTGTGGTACAGTTTCCTCTGGAGCTCCTCGTCAGGTCGGAGGCCAGTATGAAAGCAAAGATGGCTTCAGCATCCGTGACGCCTGGAATGTTGTTCCTAGTCTCTGAGAAGTGTCGAATATAATCCGGCAGCGATTCTCGTGACGCCTGCTTGAGCTTCTCAAGATTGAACTTTGTGCCTGGCTGCTTGCAGGTGGCACTGTAGTTGTTGATGAACTGCTCCCTCAGCTGGTCCCAAGTGTCGATGGAGTTCGGCTTTAGGCTCAGCAGCCAATTATTGGCGGATGCATTGAGCATAACCGGCAAGTAATTCGCCATGATGTCGGAGTTCCCCCTGGCAGCTTTGACCGCGATCTTATAGACGGTAAGCCACTTGGTGGGATCGGTGGTGCCGTCGTAGGTTTCGACGCCGATGACCTTGAAGTTTGGCGGCCAACGTACCGCCTCGAGTTTCGTTGTGAAGGGAAGTCTTGGAGCATTTTTGTCGTTGACTGGAGGGCCGTACGCTTCATCATACTTCTTATGGCGCTCAGTCTCTGCTGAGTGCCTAGCTTCCCTCCGATTCTCGATACGCCCTCGGAGATCTCTGGTCTTCAGCTTTTCATGGAGGTCGGACTGATTCACCTCCTAGTCTCCATCGTGGCGATGACGTCTCCGGCCGCCACGGGAATGACCACCATCATCGTGAATAATCTCGGTGCCCGACGCAGTGGAATGCGATGGAGGTGTTAACTGGCGGTCTTCGTTGATCTAGACTTGGGCTGCCTGGAATAAGCCGTAAGGCGCTCCACTTTAGGAGTCGGGGCTAGTCATTTGGACTCCGCTATCGCGACGGCGACGTTTACACTTGGGGTCTTGTAGACCTGGTGTTTCCCGACCATATCAAACTCTGGCTCCAAGTTCCGCACGGTGCCCTTCCTTGCCTCAGCTTGCTGCTCGCGACGCCGTCTTTGGTCGGCGTTTCTCCCCTCGCGGGCTGCTCGGGCTTCTTCAGTTTTGTTCGGGGGAGGAGCGCTGTCGTTGCTGATGGCGAGGACGGGCCCGCCGATGAACCGACCAATGGGAGAAGGCAGATCAGTGAGATCGCCGCCTTCCACATCGTCGTGGTCGTAGTGGATGTTGTCGGCGATGATGAAGGTGGAGCTGGAGCCGACGTGATCGGGGGAGGCGTGATCGGAACGGCGCAGCAGATGTGCGAAACTAGAGGCCGCGTTCCGCAGACCGAATGGCATATAGCTACTCGGGAGGTCGTGGTCGGAGGCCCTTGGAACGTGACTGTTCGGGGTCACAGCTGTCACACCCAATTTTAAGGATAAAATGGGATGCAAAATCTTATGTGCGCCCAGAGATCAGTCACACACATAAGCCAACAAATTGCATAAATTGTATCATAACCAATGTTTAATACATAGCGAATAATATCAAAGTCATTACACAGCGGAAAATAAAGATAACTCTCGTGGTAGCTCCATAGCACAGGGACGTCGACTGGTGAAGCACAAGACTAGTAATCCTCTGGGTAGTCCTCATCACTATCACCATCTGTTACCCATCCGGGATTTTTAACCAAGTAATGAAGAATAAACAAGCGTAAGTACATGTCGTACTCAACAAGACTAGCATGGGTTCATGAGGCTCAAAAGGTTGACACGGTTTAACAGCAGGTTGCTTTTAATTAATCATCTTTTATGCAGTTGGACAGCAACAAGTTAATATGCCCATTCTCATGATCATAGTAAACATAATTAATGAGTAGCAATAAATAGATTTAGCAATAAGTAAGCATCACCCCAAAAGATAACTACTCCGTAAGACGTCCAAGGCCGCTCTTGACCGTGAGCTCGGCTAGTATACCAGTTTTACACTCTGCAGAGGTTGTGCACTTTCACTATGAGCCGTGATTCCCATTTGCTCGGGTTAATTACTCCCATAACACTACCGAGGTGAATAAGCAGGGTCTCACTATGAAGTCTTTCAAAGAACTTCGCCTAACAAGTTAGGACCGCTAGGAACCCGGCAAGCAGATGTAGAGCCCCCCTTCTTCGTGGCACAAGGTCACGCAGGTTATACACACTCGGACAGGAGCCGCACTATACCCGAGTCGTCAGGTCCCATCACGCCTTTCGGTAACCTCTAACAATCTAGAAAAAGTGCCCATACTTGACTAAAACCAGAGCCATGTAGCCCTCATAGTTGCACTGTCAATCCCGGTGTCATACTTACAGATCATTATCGAAGGTGAAGGATTTTGAGCATCACAAAACTATGCTCAAATCCCCTAGTTCCCTGTTGCTAAAAAGGCATCTTTTAATCATATTGCATAATCAATTAATTAAGTTTACATGATCATGATATCAATAACGCACTAGCATCAATTACCACATGCATAATCCCATAGGTTGCAAGGAACAGGATAACAAAACTAGGAAGTAACTATGGTTAACAAGGAAGACACATGCAAATGCAATTATTTATTTGGTGAATAGGACAACAAGGATGATCCATGCTAATACTTGCCTTGATCCGCAAACTCCTGGTGATCCGGGTTGTCGCAGTACTGATCTTGATCACCCGCGTATGGCTCACCGTCTATACTCGATCCATCATAACAACACACACGCATACAGGGGCAATCATGCATACAAACAAGAGTTTTCATTAGAACAGTACACCAACAGAGAGAAAATAAATTAAAAAGGTTATAAAACAATCTACACGTTGCTACGATCACATCGATATAAAGTTTGCGCAAATCGGATTTAAAACGAGGAAGATATGAATTTTTCAAGGTTTATAATAGAATAATAATAGATTAAATATAATCTCGAATTTTCAAAGTTGAAAATATATAAAACAGTGGTACCATCAGATAGATTATGAAATTACGAGTATAACGCAATTTGAATCGTTCAAATCGGATCTAAAACAAGTAAATTATGATCAAATGAAGTTTAGTGGCAAATCTGTAAATAATAGAAAACACATTTGACAAATACCGGTAGAAAATACGTTTTCTAAATTGAAAAGCGCAAATCACAGAATACGCTAAGGGATCGCAGGTTTAGCATTAAAAACTGCAGGGGGTTATACGCTGGCCGAATCGGTATGGGCTGCTCTCGGCCGTCCGATTCAAAATCGGCGGATCAGAAAAAGAGAGGAGGGGTGGCGGTGCTCTCGGCCGGAAAACAGAGGCCGACGGCGGCGCCATGGCCGGAGGGCCACCAGAGAAGGCGAACTCGGCCTTCGATGCATGAAATAGGTCGGGAAGGGTACCCATAGATCGGGAAGAGCATCGCAAGCTCACCTAGGGTGATGGGAAGGTCGGAAATCGACTCGGAGATAGCTCGCGGCGTGATCCGGCGGACGGTGGATCTCTGCAACGGCGGCAGAGGCGTGTCAGTGCACAAATCGAAGGGGGAAAGTGCTCAGGAACTTCACAAGATCACAGCGAAGCTCCTCAAAGGCTTACCGAGAGGAATTGGTGGCGAATCGAGCTAATTGCTCGCGGCGGCGGCTGCTCGGTTCTCGCGGGAGCTCGGCAATGGCGGCGAGAAGAGGCGGCTAGGGTTAGGTGACGGCTACGGGGGGGTGTGGCGCTGCTTAAATACTCCCGAGGTGTGACGACAATCTCGGAGATTGAAACAAACTCGGCGAGCGGAGAAATCGGCTTCGGCCGTTTCTTCTCTGCTACGGACTCTCGGCGCGGCGACGAACTCGGCTTCGGCCGTTTCTTTCTTGCCCGCGTCGGACTCTCGACGAGCAGCTGTAACACCCGGAAATTTTCAATTTTTGAAAATTGGAATTTAATTATATTTATTTATGCAATTGATTGAGCATTTAATATATAGAATAATATTTTTTGTGAATTAAAATAAACCTTAGGGCATAGAAACATGTTATGTTGCATACATGCCGCTGCACATATTTATTTCCTGAGATTTGATTGGATTTTGCAAGGGTTCAAAACTTAGTTTGAAAAGCCATTTGGAAAACAAATTTGAAAATGAATTGAGAAAATTAGAAAAGGGAAAACTCCCTCCCCTTCTCTGCAGGCCGAGCCGGCCCATCCCCTCTCCTCAGCCCAGGGCGCTGCCCCTCTCCTCCTTCTCCGCATGGGCCGAGCCGGCTAGGCCGAAGCCTAGCTTCAGCGCAGCCCGCCTCCCCTCCTCTCGGTCTCGCTGACACGTCAGGCCCACGGCTCAGCGTCGTCTCCCTCCTCAGGACAGAGTCCGAGCGGAGCACGAGCGCCGCCTCCAACAGAAGGCAACCGCCGGATTTTTCGGCCGAGTCCATCCCGTGCATGCCTCCACTGGCCCGTAAAAGGAAGCCGCGACCCTCTTCCCCCGCCGCTGACGCGTAGGGCCCGCTGCCCCGCGCCATCCCTTTCCTCCAGTCGGAGTCCGCGCGAAGGCACGAGCGCTCCCTCCTCCGGGTCGAGTCCCAACCGAGTCCAGCTCTCCTACGCCTCCCTCGCGCCCCTATATAGGTCGGCCGAGCCCTGCCGTCCCTCCCCACAAGTTCCCGAGCAAGCCACGCCCGCCAATCTTGCCCTTGCCGCCGCCCCGAGCTCCGCCGCCGCCGTCGATTTCTCCTCGGGAGGACTTCTCCATCGAAATTGGTTGTTCTGCAAGCTTCGCAGCAAGGTCAGGGACCTTCCCGACCCTTTCTCCCTCGATTTTGTGCACTATAGCCATGATGCCGAGATTCGCCGCCGCCATAGTTCCGCCACCTAGCTCGCCGCATCCTCCCCGAGCTACCTCTGTGGCAACCGAAACCATAGATAGGTTTGGCTTGAGCTCCTCTTGCTTCCCGACCAGATCCCGAGGTGTGCCGAGCTTCGTAGCCCCGAAAACGCCGTCTCCGGCCATCTTCCGGCGAGGAATCGGCTGGGCACCGCCCGACTCCGGCGACCAGAGCCGCCCCTCTTTTCCCCGAGCTAGCTGCGCCGTCCACGGCCGATCCAACGGCTCACAGTGAGAGATACCCTTTTGCTGGCACTTTTGCAAAAGAGCCCCTGAGCTTTTTAATGTTCTAACCCGCGATCCTTTGGCGTATTTCTCAGATTACGCTTTCCTATTTAGAAAACGTATTTCCTCGGTTTTAATTCAAAAGGCGCTTTCAATATTTACAGATTTGCCACTCAGTTTATTTCGGCCATATTTTATTCGTTTTAGCTCCGATTTGATCCGTTCAAGTCTCGTTAGATTCGTAATTTCGTAATCTATCTAATGATACTACTGTTATTCATGTTGTGAACTTTTAAAATTCAAGATTAGATTTAATCTATTATTTTATTAAAGTAAAACTTGTTTATTTCATAACTTTTCCGTTTGAACTCCGATTTGCGTGAACTTTATATCGTTGGAATCGTAGCGACGCGTAGATTATTTTTATACACTTTTCAATCTGTTTTTCCACTGTTGGTGTATTGTTTCTAATATAGATCTTGTTTGCTTCGTGTATGATTGCCTCGATGATTGTGTGGTGATTTTATGATCGAGTTCAGACGGTGAGCAATACGTTGGTGATCAAGAGTACACGGAGGATCCAAGTTCTCCAGAGCACTGTGATCAAGGCAAGTATAGCATGGACCATCCTTATTGCCTATTCACCTTAATCACTAAATTCATGATGCATGTGTCTACCTTGGCAACCATAGTATTTATTCCTAAGTTTTGATCACTTGATCCTTGTTACCTATGAGATTGCATTTGAGTAGTGATGCTAGCGCTTGATGATGCCATGATCTTATGAACTTGATTAATTAATTATGAGATAAAGATTAAAAGATGCTTTTTAGAAACATGGACTAAGGACTTATCTGTAAGTATGACACTGGGAATTACAGCGCAACCATGAGGGTCATATGGCTCTGACTTTAGTCAAGTATGAAGTTACTTGCTATTATGTTGTTAATCTTGAAAGGTTCCTTGCCGAGCTGGTTGTTTTGCGGCTCCTGTCTTTGTGTGTACTGCTGCGTGTGTGTGCCACTAGAAGGAGGGCTCTACCACCCCTTGCCATTGCGCCCGGATTGATTAGTGGCATGTTAGGAAGGCTTTTGAAAGACTTCATAGTGTACCCTGCCACACTTCCTTGGTGAGGTGACATGGGAGTCATGACCCTTGGCATATGGGAATCACGACTTATGGTGAAAGTGTGCAACCTCTACAGAGTGTAAAACTGATATATCAGCCGCGCTCACGGTCACGAGCGGCCTTGGATGTCTTACAGGAATTTAACTAATTGAGTACTGATTTATTTGAAGTTTCTATTGATGTTTATTCCATATTAATTATCATGTTTATATGATCATGCAAATCTTGTTCCTTGGTATATTCTATTGTTGCTACTCAATTGCTAAAATGTGATCAACTAAAAGCAACCGATGTCGACCAGTGTCAAGCCTTATTTGAGCCTCATAAACCCATGTTATTCTTGTTGAGTACGACATGTACTTACGCTTGCTTTATTTTTTATATTTGGATAAAAATCCCGGATGGGTAACAGATGACTATGATGATTCTTCTGAGGATTACTAGGATTGTGGTTCACCAGTCAACTACTTCCCTGTGAATTGGAGTTTCCACGAGAGATTATAATTATTAGACCACTGCTATTTATGTAAAGACTCTGTGATATTATTCGTTATGTATTAAACCTTGTGATGGTACTATGTAATTTGTCGCTTATGTGTGTGATTGATCTCTGGGCGCACATAAGTTGGTTCATTCAATTTTATCCTTAAAATTGGGTGTGACAGCAGCAGAGGGAAACAGGGGAGGGGCTGTTCTGTGGGTCCATAGGTCGGTAGCACCGAGCGCTGGGGTCGGGCTGGCAGTCACGACAGAGGGACGCTTCGCGCGCGTTCGGCCGCGGTGGATGAACACGGCAGCGGCGTCTCTGTTCGCGCGGCGGGGGAGGTGGAGAAGGAAGGGCTGACCCGTGGGTCCCACTCGTCAGTCAGATGGGGTAAGGGGAAGGGAGGGAGCAGGTCGGCCGAGCTGTCCTCGGGCCATCCGACCTGGATCTGCTGGGGCCAGGGAGTGGAAAACAGGCCAAGTTGCTGCTCGGGCCAGAAAGGAGAGGGGAAGGGCTCTGCTCTATTTCCTTTTTCCATTTTCCAAAAGGATTTTCAAATTGGGTTTTGAAATATTTGAGAAATTCAAATAATCTACAACAGTACGAAGAAGAAATGCTCCAGCATGAATGCATCATACATGTGTATGACCTAGGTTTGATTTTATATTTGAGAAAAATTATTATTTCCCTATATTGGAATGATCAACTAATTGCATAATTAAATAAATTCCCACTATTTAAAAGAATGCAATTTTTCGGGTGTTACAATTCTACCCCCCTTAAAAATAATCTCGTCCTCGAGATTCAGTTGGTGCTTACCCAAACAACTCCGGGTACTTTTCTCTGAGATCTTCCTCTCTTTCCCAAGTAGCTTCTTCCTCAGAGTACCGATGCCACTGCACCTTGCACATCTTTATAACTCGACTTCTTGTGACTCTTTCTGTGGTTTCCAAAATTTTCACTGGATGTTCCTCATAGGTGAGACCCTTCTTGAAAACTATTTGCTCGACAGGAACCTGCTCTTCCGGTACTCTCAAACACTTTCTCAACTGAGATATGTGGAACACATCATGCACACCGGACAAACTTTCCGGAAGTTCTAGCTGATATGCCACTTCTCCACGTCTCTCCAGGATCTTGAAAGGACCAATATACCTTGGTGCCAATTTTCCTTTGCTGTTGAACCTTTTCACACTTATCATCGGGGACACTTTAAGGTATACATAGTCTCCTACATTAAAAGCTAGTTCTCTTCTCCGTGTATCCGCATAACTCTTCTGTCTAGATTGTGCTATTTTCAAGTTCTCTCTTATTGTCTGGACTTGCTCCTCTGTGTCTCTCAACACATCCGGTCCAAACACTTGACTTTCTCCAGTTTGATTTCAAAACAAGGGTGTCCTGCACTTGCGTCCATACAATGCTTCGAAGGGTGCCATCTTGAGACTTTTCTGGTAACTATTATTATAAGAGAACTCCGCATACGGCAGACTCTTATCCCAACTTGTTCCATACTGTAAAGCACAAGCTCTCAACATATCTTCCAAAATCTGATTAATCTGTTCAGTTTGACCGTCAGTTTGAGGATGATATGCAGAACTGAAGTTCAGCTTAGTACCTAGAGACTCATGTATCTTTTGCCAGAAATTTGAGGTGAATTGAGTGCCCCTATCAGACACAATTTTCTTTGGAACTCCATGCAGACACACTATTCTCTCCATATACAACTCTGCTAGTTTAGGACCTCCATAAGTGGTCTTGACTGGAAGGAAATGAGCTACTTTAGTCAGTCGATCCACAATTACCCAGATTGAATCATAACCTCTCTGAGTACGTGGCAATCCAACTATGAAGTCCATACCGACTTCTTCCCACTTCCACTCAGGTATCTTTAGTGGTTGTAGCAATCCTGCAGGTCTCTGGTGTTCAGCTTTAACTCTCTGACAGGTACTTCCTGGGTGTATAGAATATGCTGACTCATGAGCTTCACGCAGTATAGCGTCTCGGATGAATTTCACTTCAGGTACACAGAGTCTCTTCCCAAACCATAAGGTTCCATTCTCATCTAGCCTGAATCCGGGTGATTTTCCAACCACAATGTTCTCCGCTATTTCTTTGAGCTTCTCATCTTCCAACTGAGCCTTTCGTATCTCTTGCTCTAGTGTGGGTTCAACTCCATCTCAACAGCATTGATCATAATTCCCAAGTTGAGACGCTCCATCTCTGCACACAACTCTGCGGGTATAGTGGTTGCTCGAATCTCATTAGCATAACTCTTTCTACTAAGAGCATCGGCCACAATATTTGCTTTGCCTGGATGATAATGCAATTCCAGGTCATAATCCTTTATCAATTCCAACCAACGACGTTGCCTCAAATTCAACTCTGACTGTGTGAAGATATACCTCAAGCTCTTATGATCTGTATAGATGTCACACTTATGACCAATAAGATAATGTCTCCAAATCTTCAAAGCGTGCACCACAGCTGCTAGCTCCAAGTCATGAGTAGGGTAATTCAACTCATGCTTCCTCAGCTGTCTCGATGCATATGCTACGACTCTTCCTTCTTGCATGAGAACACAACCAAGACCTAGGCGGGAAGCATCACAATAGATAGAGAACTTCTTACTCAGATCCGGCAAAACCAACACTGGGGCTGTTGTCAATCTCTTCTTCAATTCTTCAAAACTAGCTTGGCACTTCTCAGACCACACAAACTTGGCATTCTTCTCTAGCAAGGAAGTCATTGGCTTCGCAAGCTTGGAGAATCCTTCAATGAACCTTCGGTGGTAACCAGCTAAACCAAGAAAACTACGAATGCCAGTCACATCAATTGGTGGCTTCCAATTCAACACGTCTGCCACCTTGCTTGGGTCTACAGAAATTCCACCATTGGACACAATATGTCCTAGAAAAGCAACTTCTCTCAACCAGAACTCGCACTTACTTCGCTTGGCATACAACTTGTGTTCTCTGAGCTTCTGCAAAACCAATGTCAGATGTTCGGCATGCTCTTCTTCATTCTTGGAGTAGATCAAGATATCATCAATGAACACCACAACAAACTTATCCAAGAATTCCATGAATACCTTGTTCATCAAATACATGAAGTAGGCAGGTGCATTAGTCAAACCAAAGGACATTACCGTATACTCATACAATCCATACCGAGTAGTGAATGCAGTCTTAGGTATGTCAGAGTCACGAATCTTCAACTGGTGATAACCTGAACGGAGATCAATCTTGGAAAACACACAAGCACCTCTTAACTGATCAAATAAGTCATCAATTCTAGGCAACGGATACTTGTTCTTAATGGTGACCTCATTCAGTGATCGATAATCAACACACATCCTTTGACTACCATCTTTCTTATCAACAAAAATAACTGGGGCTCCCCAAGGTGAAGAACTAGGACGAATGAAACCTTTTTCTGACAGTTCTTTGATTTGTTTCTTAAGTTCTTCTAATTCTTTAACTCCCATTCTATATGAACGTTTAGCTATAGGTGCAGTACCAGGTAACAACTCAATGATAAATTCAATGTCACGGTCAGGCGGCATACCTGGCAACTCATCTGGAAACACATCTTCAAACTCATCCACCACTTAGTTATCCGGCTGCACTTCTTCTCTGAGCTGATGTACTGTGGCTTTCTGTTGAACTTGCAAAACAACCTCAATTCTGACCTCATCTCCCTTCTGGGTAGTGATAGTCACGACCTTCTCCTTGCACTTTATATTGATGTCATTCTTCATCATCCAATCCATACCCAGGATAAGATCAATTCCGGCAGTATTTAGCATAGTAGGGGTTATCTCAAATTCTACCTCCCTTAGTGAGACAGTAATCGAGAGACACTGAAGAGTAGCTTGCATAACACCACCCGGAGAAGAAACCATAGTAGGATGTTTCATGACACTAAGGGGAATACCATGCTTTCTAACAAATGTGTGCGAAATGAAAGTATGCGAAGCACCAGAGTCAAAAAGAACTGTAGCGGGGATGGAGTCGATATTGAACGTACCCATCATGACCTCTGGAGTCTCCTGTGCCGTATCAACCGACACATGGTTCACCTTCCCGGTGCGAGGTGGCACTCTCTGCTGGTTGTTCTGCTTCTGGGAGGCTTGGGAATTCTGCTTCTCAGGACAATTGTAGGACAAGTGTCCTTCCTTGCCACAACAGAAACACTTGTTGGGGGCACCATTCTTCACTGGGATGTTGTTGGGAGCTGTCAGTTGTGGCGCCTGGTTGCCACCTTGTTGCTGGTACTGGGAACGCTGCTGGTTCTGGGAACTTGTTGATTCTGGAAATTGTTCTTGAATCCATACTGTCCCTGGAAACGTTGTTGCTGCTGAGGCTGCTGTTGGTTGTTACGAAAGCGGCTGTTGCTTCCAGACGACTGCCCTTGAAACTTCCTCTTCTTCTTCTTCTCATCTATCTCACGGCGCTTGCTCTCGATGATCAAAGCTTTGTCCACCAACTGTTGGAACTTGGCGAAAGTGTGGGAGAGCAACTAGTACTGGAGATGATCATTCAGTCCTTCCAAGAAGAGCTCTTGCTTCTTGGCATCATCATCAACCTCTTTTGGAGCATACCGCGACAATTGGATGAACTTGTCACGGTACTCGGCAACTAGCATTCCTCCCTGCTTCAGAGAGAGAAACTCCTTCTTCTTCAGCTTCATCAACCCTGCAGGCACATGATGATTGCGGAACCCCTCATGGAATTGCTGCCAAGAGATGGGGTCGGCACGTCCAAAACGGAAAGACTCCCACCAATTCAGAGCAGCTCCCTGCAACTGCCCAGATGCATAGAGAACCTTCTCGACGTCATTGCATTGGGCGATCTCCAGCTGCCTTTCTATCGCACGCAGCCAATCATCAGCTTGGAGAGGATCACTGGAATGATCGAAGGTGGGCGGGCGTCCCTTCAAGAATTCGCTTCTCTTGTCACAGGGTGGTGGAGGTGGATTCCCGTTGCCATTGCTTCGCTGCAGCAGTTGAATGTTCTGGGCCATCTGCTGCATCAGCTGTGTTTGCATCATCATCAGTTGCTCCATATTAGGCTGTGGCAGAGGTGGTGGTGGATTAGCATTTTCTTCAGAGGTACCATCACCCCTTGGGTTCCTCCTGGTGTGGGTCATCTGCTGTTCAAATCATTGAAGTGAGGTTTAGAATTCTTTTCCATTGAAATAACACTTAAAAGACTAGAACAGGAAATTCTGGGCGCGATCCAACAACGGCAGAGTAGAAAAATAGTCATATCTGGAGTTCCCGAAGTCAAACAGAGACATGCTATACATGGTTGGAAAGCATGAGAAAAAATATACAACTTTTATTTAGATCATCTCTCCAGATTCTGTCGTTAAGTTTATCAAAAACAGATTTGATTCGAAACTATTTCAGAGTAACAGACAGCGCAGAAACTTTGACTTGTGACATTTGTTTCTCCCAAACCATAACTGATATTGAGATGATTCTTGCGGCCAAAGAAAACTGCAGAAGTCTAGTTTTTCACAAAAATTTCATGATTTTTGGTCGCATATAATTAAATAGGAAAAATAACTAAGGCAGAGAGGTCTGAAAAACAGCACTGCTGGAAACTGAGATAATCAACCCAAACTATTATGCATTAATTCAAACCTATATAAAGAGATTTGCGGACATGCCCACAATCCCAGCACTCATTACAAACTCGAAATCAAGCATTGTTCATAAGGAAAAGCAATCTAGCACAAAAGTTCACAAGACACGAACTAGACTCGACTTGACTCAACTTGCGCTACTAGCGTCTTTTGCTACTAACTGGGGGTAACTCCTCTAGGGGTCGATGTCGGTGCGGGTGTGAGCATCTCCATGGTCTCCTCGATTCCTTGGCGGCGATTCAGCTGGACACTTTGGTGATGGCAGAGGGGGTCCAACACCGAGTTGCCTGTTCAACTCATCCACCGCCCGGCTGAGCTTGTAGTTAGCTTCAGTCCTGGTGTTCAGCTCATCCAGTGTCTGGTCCAGAAAAGTGTTGGTCTGAGCCAAACATTCCAAGGCAGCGTGGAGTCAGGCGTTCACTTCTCCAAGTGGACCGGCGATGCTGCAGTTAGCTTGGCCACTCTAACGGCGGGGAAGGTAGCGGTGCATCTCCCACTTGATGATGTCCCAATTCTCGTGGCGGTGCACCATAAGAGCTTGTCGTGCGGCATCCTTGATGGCGGCAGCTTTGGAGAGTCAAACGGAGACAGCATAGTGGATATTCTTCACCTGGCTTCCCTCCTTGATGTACACCCTCGACTCATAGTAGTCGGCGTTGTCAGGGTGCTTCCAGTGCTCCGTCTTGTACAGCACCGAGGCGTTGGGGTAGAAGCGGCGCACCAAGTCAAGAAGCAGCGGGTGGTAGTAGTCATCACCATGATGATCATAGTGAATCATTCCCACCCAGGGTTTTCCACCTTGGTCTCCATCATCGTCGCCATCGTCTTCGGGGTCGTCGGAGTCATCCGAGTTGCCTCCATCATCTCCGTCGTCAGGGTCACCAGCACAATCCTGGTCACCCTGCGGCTCCACCTTCTCGGGTTCATCTTTCTGAGGGTCCTCCATAGGTACGTCTTCAGAGCTGTCTTCCAAGGGCTCTTCACTGGGCTCCTCCTGCTGGGGCTCCTCCACTGGTACGTCTTCCACGGGTACCTCTGGTCGGGATACACGTCCGCCAGAGACGAAGCGCTGCAGGTATCTCTTAGGTGGCATGACACGCTTGCGGGCAGTGCGTTTAAGGTTGGCCATCTACAGGAATTAAGATTAAGTTAAAATTTTGCAATGGACAAGGGTAGGATATCAGCAAAAACTTGTAGCAAATTAATATATCAAGTAAAAAGAGATAATAAAGTTAAGGCCTATCCAGTGCTAACTAGGCTTGCGTCCTACAGTCAACACGGCTTTGATACCAATTTGTCACACCCAATTTTAAGGATAAAATGGGATGCAAAATCTTTTGTGCGCCCAGAGATCAGTCATACACATAAGCCAACAAATTGCATAAATTGTATCATAACCAATGTTTAATATATAGCGAATAATATCAAAGTCATTACACAGCGGAAAATAAAGATAACTCTCGCGGTAGCTTCATAGCATAGGGACGTCGACTGGTGAAGCACAAGTCTAGTAATCCTCTGGGTAGTCCTCATTACTATCACCATCTGTTACCCATCCGGGATTTTTAACCAAGTAATGAAGAATAAACAAGCGTAAGTACATGTCATACTCAACAAGACTAGCATGGGTTCATGAGGCTCAAAAGGTTGACACGGTTTAACAGCAGGTTGCTTTTAATTAATCATCTTTTATGCAGTTGGACAGCAACAAGTTAATATGCCCATTCTCATGATCATAGTAAACATAATTAATGAGTAGCAATAAATAGATTTAGCAATAAGTAAGCATCACCCCAAAAGATAACTACTCTGTAAGACGTCCAAGGCCGCTCTTGACCGTGAGCTCGGCTAGTATACCAGTTTTACACTCTGCAGAGGTTGTGCACTTTCACTATGAGCCGTGATTCCCATTTGCTCGGGTTAATTACTCCCATAACACTACCGAGGTGAATAAGCAGGGTCTCACTATGAAGTCTTTCAAAGAACTTCGCCTAACAAGTTAGGGCCGCTAGGAACCCGGCAAGCAGATGTAGAGCCCCCTTCTTCGTGGCACAAGGTCACGCAGGTTATACACACTCGGACAGGAGTTGCACTATACCCGAGTCGTCAGGTCCCATCACGCCTTTCGGTAACCTCTAACAAGCTAGAAAAAGTGCCCATACTTGACTAAAACCAGAGCCATGTAGCCCTCATAGTTGCACTGTCAATCCCGGTGTCATACTTACAGATCATTATCGAAGGTGAAGGATTTTGAGCATCACAAAACTATGCTCGAATCCCCTAGTTCCCTGTTGCTAAAAAGGCATCTTTTAATCATATTGCATAATCAATTAATCAAGTTTACATGATCATGATATCAATAATGCACTAGCATCAATTACCACATGCATAATCCCATAGGTTGCAAGGAACAGGATAACAAAACTAGGAAGTAACTATGGTTAACAAGGAAGACACATGCAAATGCAATTATTTATTTGGTGAATAGGACAACAAGGATGATCCATGCTAATACTTGCCTTGATCCGCAAACTCCTGGTGATCCGGGTTGTCGCAGTATTGATCTTGATCACCCGCGTATGGCTCACCGTCTATACTCGATCCATCATAACAACACACACGCATACAGGGGCAATCATGCATTCAAACAAGAGTTTTCATTAGAACAGTACACCAACAGAGAGAAAATAAATTAAAAAGGTTATAAAACAATCTACACGTTGCTACGATCACATCGATATAAAGTTTGCGCAAATCGGATTTAAAACGAGGAAGATATGAATTTTTCAAGGTTTATAATAGAATAATAATAGATTAAATATAATCTCGAATTTTCAAAGTTGAAAATATATAAAATAGTGGTACCATCAGATAGATTATGAAATTACGAGTATAACGCAATTTGAATCGTTCAAATCGGTACTAAAACAAGTAAGTTATGATCAAATGAAGTTTAGTGGCAAATCTGTAAGTAATAGAAAACACATTTTCCAAATACCGGGAGAAAATACGTTTTCTAAATTGAAAAGCGCAAATCACAGAATACGCTAAGGGATCGCAGGTTTAGCATTAAAAACTGCAGGGGGTTATACGCTGGCCGAATCGGTATGGGCTGCTCTCGGCCGTCCGATTCAAAATCGGCGGATTAGAAAAAGAGAGGAGGGGTGGCGGTGCTCTCGGCCGGAAAACAGAGGCCGACGGCGGCGCCATGGCCGGAGGGCCGCCGGAGAAGGCGAACTCGGCCTTCGATGCATGAAATAGGTCGGGAAGGGTACCCATAGATCGGGAAGAGCATCGCAAGCTCACCTAGGGTGATGGGAAGGTCGGAAATCGACTCGGAGATAGCTCGCGGCGTGATCCGGCGGACGGTGGATCTCTGCAACGGCGGCGGAGGCGTGTCAGTGCACAAATCGAAGGGGGAAAGTGCTCGGGAACTTCACAAGATCATAGCGAAGCTCCTCAAAGGCTTACCGAGAGGAATTGGTGGCGAATCGAGCTAATTGCTCGCGGCGGCGGCTGCTCGGTTCTCGCGGGAGCTCGGCAATGGCGGCGAGAAGAGGCGGCTAGGGTTAGGTGATGGCTACGGGGGGTGTGGCGCTGCTTAAATACTCCCGAGGTGTGACGACAATCTCGGAGATTGAAACAAACTCGGCGAGCGGAGAAATCGGCTTCGGCCATTTCTTCTCTGCTACGGACTCTCGGCGCGGCGACGAACTCGGCTTCGGCCGTTTCTTTCTTGCCCGCGTCGGACTCTCGGCGAGCAGTAGAGGGAAACAGGGGAGGGGCTGTTCTGTGGGTCCACAGGTCGGTAGCACCGAGCGCTAGGGTCGGGCTGGCAGTCACGACAGAGGGACGCTTCGCGCGCGTTCGGCCGCGGTGGATGAACACGGCAGCGGCGTCTCTGTTCGCGCGGCGGGGGAGGTGGAGAAGGAAGGGCTGACCCGTGGGTCCCACTCGTCAGTCAGATGGGGTAAGGGGAAGGGATGGAGCAGGTCGGCCGAGCTGTCCTCGGGCCATCCGACCTGGATCTGCTAAGGCCAGGAAGTGGAAAACAGGCCAAGCTGCTGCTCGGGCCAGAAAGGAGAGGGGAAGGGCTCTGCTCTATTTCCTTTTTCCATTTTCCAAAAGGATTTTCAAATTGGGTTTTGAAATATTTGAGAAATTCAAATAATCTACAACAGTACGAAGAAGAAATGCTCCAGCATGAATGCATCATACATGTGTATGACCTAGATTTGATTTTATATTTGAGAAAAATTATTATTTCCCTATATTGGAATGATCAGCTAATTGCATAATTAAATAAATTCCCACTATTTAAAAGAATGCAATTTTTCGGGTGTTACAGCAGCTCGACGACGCGTCCCTGAGGAGTGACGGTAATGGCCAGAGTCATGTCCTGGCGGAGCGGAGAAAGTCGTCGCGCCGTTGATGGGCGCTGAAGGCAGTCTGCAGTCGACTCCAAGATCTGGAGACTCTCGGACAGGCTTTGGGAGACCCAATCTATGGATCTGATCAGGTCGTCATTGTCGATGGTCTTTCGGACGTAGCGTGGCAGCTTTCTTGCCGGGATGGAGGTTGCCGGAGGAGTCAGAGTAGATGCGATCTGGGTCGCATCCAGGATCTTTTCTTCACCATCGAGACCGATGATCCAGGTGATGGATCCCACCGTAAAGATCTGGCCCGGCGTTGGGAGCTCGATGGAGCTTGAAAAAATCATCTTGTTCGTCATGGATCAGGAAGCACACCCCCTACCTGGCGCGCCAACTATCGACGGAATGTCAGCGATAGTCTACCGAGGGGTATGCCCAAGGTAGTAGATTGATTGGTGAAGGTGCGCCTGAGACGAGCAAGAGTTACGCTAGAAACGTGAGACACGAGATTTATATAGGTTCAGGCCGCCGCGAGGCGTAATACCTTACGTCCTGTGTGTTGCTGTGTTGTATTGCTAGTAGATGAGTTGAGTTGAGGGGATCCCCTGCCCGCCTTATATGGTCAGGGGGCAGGGTTACAAGTCGGTTTTAGCATGTATATCAGATTACAATCCTATCCGAACAAGGAAACTAATCGGCTAGATATTAGGAAAGCTATTTCCTTGACCGCCAAGACTTCTAAGCCGGCGGATGTGCGTGATCTTCTGGAGAACGTGCAGACGATGCGTCCTTGGCAGTCTGGCCTGATCGGATGACTCGGCCCATGTATAGACATGCGGGTATATGGGTTTATACCCCACAATTAGGTATCTGGATGTGGTCCATGTTTGAACCATATTCGTTGATATTATTACTAACAATTAGTGGGGGATTGAATGCTTGGCTTGTTCGCTGAGTTGCTTGCTGGTATTTTTAATGTCATCATTATTTAACAACATAAAAAACACATGGTACTAAATTAACTTGTCATAAGCAACTAGCCACTTATCTCTCACCAACATCCCTAAGCATTGAACTAGGTTGTCATCCCTAATTATACTAGCTAGGAACAAAGTATTAAATGAATCTATTATTTCGTGTGACTAGGCAGAAATAAATATAAGAATATGAACTAAAGAACAATTCTGCAAGTGGACAGATAATTATACCATTGTAGCATTTTACCAAGAGTATCATCAGGTTGTCGATTTATATTTATACCACTAGGAAGGTCTTAGTAGGACTTATTATATCTATAACTTATACTGCGAATGTAAAAAATAAACCATAACTATAATCTTACTCATAGCAGGGATAAGTCACATTGTTGACATCTACTAACGTCGCCAAATATAACTATATAACTTTTAATGCAAGAGGCGAAATTAGAAGGTGAATGGCAATTAATTAACTTATCATTAGCAACTAGCCACTTTTCTATTACCAACATTGTTATGCAAGAACTAAGTTGTCATCCTTAATTAATAATACTAAGAATAAATAAATGTTTCATATATTAATCTATGTGACTAGGCAGAAATAAATATAAATAATATAAACTAAGATCAGTTCTGCAAGCAGACAGATAATTATACCATTGTAGCATTTTACCTAGGGAGTTCTACTAGGTTGTACATTTATATTTATACCACTGGGAAGGATTAGGATAAACTTTAATCTATTATATTGATGGTGATGGTATACAATGGATAAGTGACATTACCGATGTCATTTACTCTAATCATAACAGGTAGAGGTCACAAGATAAATAAATATAAAGGTGATAAGTATGATCAAGCATCATAAATAAAAAATAATCATCAGAGCACCTCTCTAGTCATAGTAATAGCTAGCCAATGGATAAACTAAGGAATTAATATCAAAGGTAATTCTATAACTACATCAATGAATAACTCTAATTAGTGCAATTACATCTAGCAATCATTGTTAGACTAATCCTATATCATAATCACATGCAAAGGGCATCATCTAGGAAGGATGTGAAACAGAGTCATCATCCAACTTCGCGACCGTGCCTGCTAGCCTACATACGGGGGGTGGACTACAGAGGACTCAACGCAGCTGTCACCTACGCGATCTACCACATGACCCGGCACATCAGGGTGCACTCGCAGATAAACAAAATACCTAGACACCACGTCTACATATTGTTCATAATCTATCCATCGTCCGCATGAATAAAGGCTATACGAGCAATTACATGAATTCAATAAGATCAAACCAGCTATACTAGACATATAATCAAAGTAGACGAAGATTATTGTAATTAAGAACATATGAACTATTAAGAACAATGTTTCCCTAATCATAATGAAGAATAGTATAATAGAGAAAGAACTAGAATTATACCGAACTCCGTGCTCCAGACAAACGCCGGGGCTCCATATCCGCCGAAGAACTAGAACTCCTCTATTTCTAATCTAACTAGGCTAAAACTATGAACTAGGAGGCTCTTGATGAACGAGGAGGCTCTTGATGGCTTGAGGACTTGATGCCTTGAATGAATGATGGGTTGATGCGTCCAGGAGGGGTCTGCCCCTCTATTTATAGCCCGGTGGGATGCACGTGCGCCGTAGGATCAAACCGACTTGAAACAAGGGCCGAGATGGCTCCACAGAGGCGGTGGAAGAAGGCTCCAGAAGGTGGGCCAAAACTCTAGTGGGGGGCGCCGGCCGGCCCCACCCTGGTGGGTCTCGGGCCCCGGTGCTTCGGGTGTGTTCCAGATACTTCTAGTGTTCTCGTGATGATGTTTCCTTGGCGGTTAAGTTTCGTGGTAATCATGCTCTTTAACCCTTCTTTAATGCTTTTCTGAAATAGCCCCTGAAAAATACAGAACAGGCAAAACTCGTGGAAACTGTTAGTTAAAACCCTAGACTAGTGTGTATTCATGTATCCTTTGGTGTCTAAAGTTCTAATAAAAGTTGACGTTATCCACCGTCAACAACACCCCCAAGCTTACCTGTTTGCCAGTCCCTGGGCAAACAAGCTAAGCCTAATTACTAATGTAATTGGATCAGCAATTGCTACGATGCTTTCATACTTTCCAAGTACACATGCTTCAAACATAGATTCTCCTCCGAATTAGACAAAACTGCTCTAACTTTTAAACTTACCCATTTTTCCTTTAACTGTGGGGCTTTATAATTCTTGCCTTAGTCTTGAGTAATTGAAAGAAAGAACAATCAAGTCATGCACTATGTAGCAAATTCTTCACAGTACCAATATTCCGGAGTTTTGCAAGTTTTCAAAATAAAACTCAGAGCTTTAATTGTATGACACCCTCAAGTCTCTCAGTATATATGGTATTTGTGGATTTCACTTAAGGCATTAATGTTATGCCTTCCTATAACTGAAGATTATAGTGGAGCTCATAGGAGTGGCAATAACAAGGTTTAAGTATACTTGCAGTTCATATGTTGTAAAGTCAAACAATGGATCCACAGAGAATCGAGGCATACAATCAAATCAAGATGTGCATGTGTATGGAATGTGGTGGATAGGTGTTTATATGGTATTTAATGGCTATTGCTAATTCTACTTTTGCTCTTTGAAAATGATTCACTCTCATTTGGAATTTGGAGGAACACATGGGCTATCTTTATTCTTTCTTTCTTTCTTCTTTCTCTTTTTTAGATCATTCGGGAGGCGAGCACCTAGTACCCATTGTTTTAATATTAGGACACTTGTCCATCTTTTACTTCCTTTTATATTTTTGCATAGCCACCTGTAACCTTTGAATATAAATAACTGGAGAGATAATAATAATAACTTAGAGCAATTATATCAAGGCTGTCCCTGTGGGGTATACTTTTGGTTGTTTACTTCCAGTGTAGGAGAAAACATTTTCATGATGAACATTGATGAAAGTGGAAATGGTTGCGATTACTGCCAGGGTAGGAATAATGCATATGTGCTGAAGCGTGTACGTGATCTTGGTTTTAAAAGTATGACAAGACTCTCATATGGTATTCAACAAAAGTTGACTAAACTCAATGCAAAGCAAGCAGCATGAATATGCAAAGGTTTTCCTATCTTGATGTATCATATATGGCATTGATAGGAATTCATACTTTATCATACAAAAGCTCGTCATGTAAATTTTAATTTTTCAAAAATAAATCTCCAGAACTTAGTAATGTTAGGAATAAGATAAATAGTAGCTCAACTTTCATGAATCATATCAATCAATTACCTAGACTTAGCTCAAATATATGCCTCTGCAAGTTTCAGGTTCAGAGTAAATTCTTAAGTTAAAACAGCAATATCCAAAACTCAGGAGAATTTAAGTTTGACAACTAGGCATTTGAAAAGTATTGTGACAGAGCAACTAATCATCATCTCTAAGACAAAATTTTAATGTTCATCATTTTTCTTATTAGCTCTAGCCTAGACCGACTCTAAACAAACTCTAATATATAGATAGATATTTATTTGGTTTTTAAATTTTATCTTACTAGCTAACTCACGCGAAAAAACGATATAGTAATAATAATAAGATAGGAAACTTATACTTAACTGGATTTTAATTGGAGGGTGCCTTCCCCCGAGCTTGACGTTTGACAGGGTCTTTGATGTTGCAAATTGAGTGATCCTTCTTGAAGCAGGTGTATCGACAGCATAGAGATGTCGGATTGACTAGCTCTTTGATCTTATATTTTCCTATGAAACTCAATTGCCAATAAAAATATCAAATCTTATGGAGACGGTTTAGCTAGGTTTAATATCACTCCATAGTAAGTAATTGATTTTATATTTCCAGTAGAAGCTTAAGCTTCTTTACCCAATGAGGAAGCTTCTCTAAGAGTGTGGACCTTTATGTGTCCACATATTTTTGGTATTTTTAGATTTTCCTATGATACTATGGTGAACCTTCATGTGTTCACATATTTTTGCTATTTTGTGCTTGTATAAAGTAGACTCAATAAGCGCATAGGTAAAGTTACCAGATAACTAGGGGATGCTCCTCCCCCAAGCTTGATGTTTGCAATACTCGGTGCTTGAATGATCTTCAGAGTGAGTTGGTTAGTAGCAGTCCTGGTGGGTGCCACTAATAGACTCTCTCCTTAGTTATAATATTATTCCTGCATAGTTATACTCCAACAAGAAAACCAAAAACTCGAGGCTCGAATTATCAAGGGGTTAGCGATCAGCCAATGAGCACTTTGATTATTCTCTGAGTTGATTTTAATTAATAGATTTTACCAGGATTCCAACAGGATTCTCTTTTTGGGGCTTTTCTAAGTTTCTTATGTAGCAATAAAAAAATGTATGCATGCAAATAATTTTTATGCCACCACAGGAATATTCATTTCTCATGGGGCTTAAGATTTTCATAATGCAACAAAGTAAATATAGATTGTTATTTTTATTTTTATTTTTATGCCACCACAGTAAATATGCCTACAGGGTTACCATATGTTCATTCACATGGGGCTTTAATATTTATGATGCAGTAAATAAAGCAGTAAATATTTTTGTTGGTTTATTTTTAATATGCAAAAAATGATTGTACTAATAAATATGCTAAGCAAAATTACTAATGAATGCTAAATTAATTAGATAACTACCATTCTAACCTTATGGCTAGGGTACAGAATTTAAAGTCTACCGACAGGATTTAGATAGAGGAGGGTACTTACTCAGTAGGTTCATCGTCTGAAGTTATCTCAGTCAATTCCTCATTTTACGGTGGTGTAGCAGGTGCTTCTTCCTTCTCCTTCCATCTCTTTTCTGTCTCTTCTGCTTCTCTTTTTTAGTTCTAGCTCTTCCTTGTATGCTTCTCTTGATTCTTCATCTCTCTTCATCCATTCTTCTACTTGTGCCTGGATCTCTTCTTTCTATGCTTTAGCAATCTGGTCCATCCTCTCAGCTTCCGCTTCCCACTCACTCTAGCGTGGTGCTTGTACGGCTTCTTCTTGCTCCTTGTAGCGGTCTTCATACATCACAATCTTACTAGGGAACTCCTCCCATCCACAGTGAGGTTGGGCAGCTTGGCGGCGGGCTTGGCGTTTTCTCCTGTTACGTTGCTTCCAGATCTGCTCATGATTAAGATGTGTTCTAAATTGATAGTGTAACTTTCCAATGAGTAGGTTGAAGTGGATCTGCCCAGAACCGATGTAGGTGATAGCATTAGCGGTGTAGAGAACGGTCTTCCCAAAAGAATAGGCGATTCGTTGTCTTCCTGCATGTCAAGAACTAGAAAATCTGCGGTATATATTTATTTTGAATTCTTACCATTACGTCCTTGACTACGCCTTCAGGGAATCTCAGTGGTTGGTCTGCCATCTGCAACTGAATATAAGTTGGGTATAATGGTAAATCATCAAATAATTCATCATATACCTTTACGTTGATGCCTGATCCAGTGTCGCAGATGGTGTCGGGAAAAGTGATGTCTCTGATTGTGCATTCAATGATTAGTACACCTGGGTCACCTTTTTTTATTGGAAATGGTTTTGGGAGCATATGATCAATTTCTGTGTTAATAGCATTGATTAGTTAAGCAGTTTCTTCAGGTATATACTGGGGCTTGTTCTTCCTCCATCTTCTATTGTTTTTCTTCTTGGATGCTGGTTGTTGTTCTTCTTCTTCTTGTTCATGAAATTGCTTCGGGACTGCAGGGTTCTTGAGGATGCGGTTCTTGAATGAAAATCTCTCCTTCTTGTCTTTGATGGAGAGGACAATCTTGGCATGTTCTGCATAGATGATGGCTTTGGTTGTGCATAAGAACGGTCGTCTCAAGATAATGGGTGCCTTCTCATCTCCTCCAGTATCCATGATCACAAAGTCAATTGGGACATATGATTGCCCCACTCTTATAGCTTCTTCTAGTACTCCCTCGGGGTAGCAAATGGACTGATTTGCAAGCTGCAAACGTATATCTTTGTATAACAAGGGATCACCTAAAATTCTATCATAGATTACCTTAGGCATTATGTTGACACATGCGCAGGAATCGCAGATAGCCTTTGAAAAGCTGTGACATCCTATGGAGATAGGAATCACAGGTCTTCCAGGGTCTCCCATCTTTTCAGATAGTGAGCGATCTATCCATTGTATATCTGCAGGCTCAATTTGGTATTGTGTTGCATTGTGAATATCAACAAGGTTAGCAGTTTCTAGATCCTCCGGCTGGCCCCGAATCTTTCCTTTTTCAAATGAAGGGACATCAGCAGCTAGCTGAGCTAATTGTGAGTCTAACATTTTATTAAAGCTGTGCTGATTCTTTATAACAGAAGCAAAGATATCCATTCTGGTATTTATATTTTCTAAAGTTTTATCATTCGAGGCTACCTTTCTAGACATTTGATCTAACAATTTAGATTGACCAGCAACTAAATCTCTTAAAGGCGGAAGATTGTAATTATTATAATTATTACCCTGGTTGTTACCTTGGTAATTACCTTGTCGAGGTTGCTGATTCCATCCTTGGTTTGGCGGGCTCCATCCTTGATTTTGCTAAGGATGATAGTAGGTGTTGCTGTTGATGAAGTTCACATCCTCTTGCAACGTAGGGTAGTTGACAGCTGAATGCCCGTAATCTCACATTCTTCGTAGGTCATGCGAGAATCATTGATATGCATGACTTCCTTCTTCTCTATGTCGAGCTTCTTCATAATGAGGTCTAGCTTGGCAGTGACCATGTCAGTCTCCTTCAGATGATGGATGCCTCCTCCTCTCTTGCGAGACTGAGTACGTTCTTCATTACAGCTTGAATTTGAGGCCATCTTCCCAACAAGTGCTTGAGCTTCTGGAAGCTTAAGTGACAGGAAAGCTCATCCAGCTGCAGCATCTATGGACTCACGGGTGCTAGTGACTAGCCCGTGGTAGAAGGTCGCAATAGTAGGCAATCCTCTATCCCATGATGAGGACAGTCTTCAATGTAATCTTGGAATCTCTCCCATGCTTCAGTGAATGATTCGTCATGTTGCTGTTAAAAACTTGAGATTTTCTCACGCAGAGCATTTGTCTTGCCTGTAGGAAAGAACTTTGCCAGGAAAGCAGTTGAGCGTCGGTCCCATGTAGTGTTCTTGTCTTTGTTGGCGTAGAACCGCTGCTTGGCTTTCCCTAAAAGTGAAAATGGGAAAAGACGGAGTAAAATAGTATCTCTTGGTACTCCTCTAATCGTGAAGGTGCTGCAGATCTCTAGAAAGTGTTGTAAGTGTGCACTTGCATCTTCATGAGCTTTTACACAAAACTGGCTGGCTTGAACCATGGTGATAAGAGCAGGCTTGAGCTCGAATCCATTCTCCCCCGTGTTGACTGCTAGTCTAGTCCGGATGTTTTCTGTTGTTGGGGCAGAGAACTCGTGCAGCGTCTTCTCTGCCATGTCTTCAAACACAGGAGATAAATCTTCTCCTAAGTGTTCTTCCAATATTGGAGCTGGCTCCCTTGATGAATGAGCTTGAGCAGCAATGGGTGTTTTTGATAGTAGCTTGAAATTGTCCCTCGCTTCTACAAACTTCTTTCTTCTCAGGAGTTTCACGGGATCGTCAGTGAAAGTATTTGGAAGATAAAAACCATTCATTCATCACCCTGCATAAGATAAGCAAATGATAAAAACAAGGGTGCGCCTGTTTGAGTTAGAGATCAATCGGTAATACAATCTTATCCATTATGTATACATATGCCATCAATATTTCTTAAGTTTAATGTGCCTTCCCCGGCAACAGCGCCAAAAATGGTTGTTGGCATCTACTAACGTTGCCAAATATAACTATATAACTTTTAATGCGAGAGGCGAAATTTGAAGGCGAATGGTAATTAATTAACTTGTCATTAGCGACTAGCCACTTTTCTATTACCAACATTCTTATGCAAGAACTAGGTTGTCATCCCTAATTAATAATGCTAAGAATAAATAAAGGTTTCATATACTAATCTATGTGACTAGGCAGAAATAAATATAAATAATATAAACTAAGATCAGTTTTATAAGTGGACAGATAATTATACCATTGTAGCATTTTACCTAGGGAGTTCTACCAGGTTGTCGATTTATATTTATATCACTGGGAAAGACTAGGATAAACTTTAATCTATTATATTGATAGTGATGGTATACAATGGATAATTGACATTACCGATGTCATTTACTCTACTCATAACAGGTAGAGGTCACAAGATAAATAAATATAAAGGTGATAAGTATGATCAAGCATCATAAATAAAAAGATAATCATCAGAGCACCTCTGTAGTCATAGTAATAGCTAGCCAATGTGAAACAGAGTCATCATCCAAGTTCGCGACCGTGCTTGCTGGTTACAGAGGACTCAACGCAACTGTCACCTACGCGATCTACCACACAACCCGGCACATCAAAGTGCACTCGCAGATAAACAAAATACCTAGATAGCACGTCTACATATTGTTCATCATCTATCCATCGTCCGCATGAATAAATGCTATAGGAGCAATTACATGAATTCAATAAGATCAAACCAACTATACTAGACATATAATCAAAGTAGACAAAGACTATTGTAATCAAGAACATATGAACTATTAAGAACAATGTTTCTCTAATCATAATGAAGAATACAATAATAGAGAAAGAACTAGAATTATACCGAACTCCATGCTCCAGACAAACACCGGGGCTCCAGATCCGCTGAAAAACTAGAACTCCTCTATTTCTAATCTAACTAGGCTAGAACTATGAACTAGGAGGCTCTTGATGAACAAGGAGGCTCTAGAAGGCTTGAGGACTTGATGGCTTGAATGAATGATGGGTTGATGCCTCCAGGAGGGGTCTGCCCCTCTATTTATAGCCCGGTGGGATGCACGTGGGTTGTAGGATCACTACTACATTTTTTTTACGGTGGCGGTTGTTTTTGATTAACCGAGGCCTTTACCGAGGTGGTTGTATGACCGCCACGGTTAATCGGAAAAAACAAAAAAAAGAAAGATAGCCCAGCAAACCCACTGGCCCAGTGAGCCCGCCTGTCGGATCCGCTGCCACAGGGAGCGCCGCCGTCGGATCCGCCGCCGCAGGGAGTGCAGCCGCCGGATCCGGCCGCACCAGAGGGGGAGCTAGACGGGGGCCGCGCAGCCGCCCAGATCCTCCGCGCTGTCGAGCTGTCGGGCCGCCGGGCCTCCGTATCGTCGCGCCCCGTGCCGCGCGCCGCCGCCATAGCTAGAGCCGCATGCCGCCACTGTAGCCCCACTGCACTGCCGCACGAAGGGGAGGGCCACCGCCGCCACGCAAGCCACGCGAGCCGCCTTGGTCGGTTGCGCCGCCGACGTGGCCCGCTCGCGCCGGTGCAGTCGCGCCGCCGCCATGGCCCGCTCGCGCCCATGCGGGGCCGGGCTGCCGCGCCGCCGAGGTCGGACGCGCGCGCCGCCTCTGGTCCGGGCCGCCGCGCCGCCCAGGCCGGCCGCGCGCGCCGCCGCGGGGCCGCGCCGGCTGCGCCGTCCTGCGAGGGAGAGAGGGGGAGGGAGAGAGATGGGGAGGGAGAGGGATGGGCGCCGAGGGAGGCAGAGGGATGGGAGAGATAAGATTTTTTCGGCTGAGGGAGAGAGAGAGGTGTGCTGGTTAGGGTTTCCAAGTGTTGCTTATATATGCAACGCGATGGTGGGCCGAGATGGGCTACCGGGTTGGGCCTCATTTACCGAGCCGGTTGTTTTATAATGTCTGCCTCGGTTAATGATTTACCGAGGTGGTTCGCTTAAAATAGACCACCTCGGTTAATATACATTAACCGCAGCGGTCATTTTAATGCAACCGCATCGGTTAATATATTTTGCGAGGCGGTTTTTTCTAACCACCTTGGTTAATCAAAAAATAACCACTCGGTTAATCGAGGTATTAACCGCGGCGGTTTTTACTGCTACCCACCGCCAAAAATAAATTGCAAATGTCTCCTAAAAGATTTTTTGTGGTAGTGGATCAAATCGACTTGAAACAAGGGCCGAGATGACTCCACAGAGGCGGTGGAAGAAGACTCCAGAAGGAGGGCCAAAACCCTAGTGGAGGGGCGCCGGCCAGCCCCACCCTGGTGGGTCTCGGGCCTCGGTGCTTCGGGTGTGTTCCAGATGCTTCTAGTGTTCTCGTGATGATGTTTCCTTGGCGGTTAAGTTTCGTGGTAATCATGCTCTTTAACCCTTCTTTTATGCTTTTCTGGAATAGCCCCTGAAAAATACAGAACATGCAAAACTCGTGGAAACTGTCAGTTAAAACCCTCGACTAGTGTGTATTCATGTATCCTTTGGTGTCTAAAGTTCTAATAAAAGTTGACGTTATCCACCGTCAACACACATGATAAAGATATATAGGATAAACATGATTAGTCATCATTATAAATAGGTAAATATCAGAGCTCATCTAGTCATAACAATAGCTAGCCAATGGATAGATAAAGGAATTAATATCTAAAGTAATTCTATAACTACGTCAATGAATACTATGATTAGTGCAATTACATCTAGCAATCATTGTTTAGCTCTACCTACATCATGATTAAATGTAAAGAAGCATCATCTAATGAGGATATTAAAACACAAGGGTCACCTCCTTCGCGACCACGCTCTACTCGTCCTACGTACGGGGGGTGGACTACAGAGGACTCAACGTAGCTGTCACCTACGCGATCTACCACACGACCCGGCACGTCAGGGTGCACTCGCAAATAAGCAAGATATGTAAACACCATGTCTACATACTGTCAATCATTCATCCACGATATCTCTGGACGAACTCTATATGAGCAATTACATAAATTCAATAGGATGAAACTAACTATGCTAGACATATAATCAAAGTGAACAATGACTATTGCAATTAAGAACATATATAAGATTAAGAACAATGTTTCCCAAATCATAATGTTGAATGCAATAAGAGAAAAGAACTAGAACTATACCGAACTCCGCGCTCCAGACCGACGCCAGGGGCTCCAGATCCCGCTGAAGAACTAGAAGTCCTCTACTTCTAATCTAAATAGGCTAAAGCTATGAACTAGAGAGGCTCTGGATGGCCTGATCTCCAAATGACTTGATGCCTTTGGGAGGGGGTCTGGCCCTTTATTTATAGCCCGGTGGGATGCACGTGTGCCGTAGGATCAAACCGACTTAAAACAAGGGCCGACATGCATCATGGGAGGCGGTGGAAGAAGACTCCAGAAGGCTGGGGCCGAAACCCTAGGGAGGCACCGGCCGGCCCCACTGCGTGGGGTCTCGGGCCCCGGTTGCTTGGGTGTGTTCCAGACTCTTCCAGGGTCTTCGTGATGATGTTTCCTTGGCGGTTAAGTTTCGTGTCTTTTATGCTCTTTAACCCTTTTTTTATGCTTTTTTGGAATAGTCCCTGGAAAATACAGAACATGCAAAACTCATGGAAATTGTCAGTTAAAACCCTAGACTAGTGTGTATTAATGTGTCCTTTCATGTCTAAATTTCTAATAAAAGTTGACGTTATCGACCGTCAACATTGTTGAACACCTTTCCCTGCCTTCTTCTATTTCTCAATAGACTTGGTGAGAGAGCGGTCATAGTCCTATAGTGAGAGGGACTTTTTAGATTCTCTCAACTTTATCTCGTGAACAATCTTTTCTGCCTTAAACATTGGGATGTAGATAGAAGTACAGTTGTGCGTTCTTTTTCTTCATCTCATCTCTCTCCTTTCGTTGTCCTATGAAATAATCTGCGACTTATTTTTTCACCACAACATCTAATTCCTCTTTAGTCATTTCATCAGGCAGTTTATGAGGAATGGGCTGCTTTGTTTGCCCAGTGGCTTTCTTCTTTGTGGGCAGGATTGGGTGTACCTGCGGTGGAGACCTCTTAGTAGATGGCTTGGGAGGCGGGGGAGGTGTTGGAGCTCGTGGCGGATATGCCGACTTTGGTGGTGGAGGTGATGGCCTCTCTGGTGTAAACACATCTTCGTACTCGTAGCCCAGAGCACTCTGATGGTCTGGGGAATGGATTATTGGACTTAGCCTTGGCTGCTGTAGTTCTTCAGGACGAGGTGGCGGTGGCGCCCCTGGAATAATGATGTATCTCTTGCACCATGCAATGAATGTCTTCTCAGCTTCTCCTAGTGTCTTCTCCCCATCACCTCCTTCAATGTCAAGAGGCACATTGGCAAAACCTTTGGTAACTCTATCCACCGAGACGCTAGCATATCCAGGTGGTATTATTCTCCCGTGAATAGTAGGTGTCTTGGTCGGGTCTACCGGGTTTACAATACCGGTAGCAACCATGACTGTGGAGTTCCCCTCCGCAATGTGTAACTCACATGGTGTTAGTGGATTAGTGATGTCATCCACGGGGAAGCGGAATGCTCCGTCATCTTGTTGATTTGGCAGCTCAGTAGAAGCACAACTGCTTTTGGCAAGATTTTCAGGTGGGCTAACTCCCACTTCTGATGTATGTTTACTCAATGCTAGTTCCAATTGCCTTTTAATTTCCTCTTGCATTCTTTCTTCGAGTTGTTTTTCTCGATCCTGAGACTGACGCAGCGCTTCCCGTGACTCGAGAACATATTCCTCTAGCTTGCGCAACCGCTCTACCTCCTCTTCCTTCCTTCTCTGACGGCATCTTTAGCTATCTTTGTCATCAGGGAATCCATGTTGCCACGGCACACCGGATCCCAAGCCTCTGGTTTGGCCCGGGTGCTCAGCAGTACCAATGGCATATGTTGGTTCGTCTTTCTCCCTATTCGGCCTGAATACCCCTTTTGATTTATCGTCTATAATATATTGAAATCTTTCTGTTGCATTTACATGTTTCTGGCCGTGAATTAGCTTCCCGGTCTGCAGGTCAAGACTTCAGCCATGACCAAAAAACTAGCGTTTCGCACATGTAGTTCATGCAGCTGATTCTGGTGTGAGCCCCTTGGCTAAAATATCTGCTACCATTTTTTCCCACTTGGGAATGGCAGAAGGGTAACCACCTGGTCCCAACTGATAGTGGTTTTCCTTTTTCCGAGCATTCTCGGTGTTCCTTCTGACCCGTTTCTCACCCTCTTCCGATAACTTGTACTATACAAATTCATCCTAGTAGGGCCTACACTTTGTGATCGGACTAGTAGCTCGGTCAAAATTTGGCATCTTGTTCTCTTTGACATATGTCTTGTAGAGGTTTTTCTTCCAACTATGGAATTGTGTGGCCATCTTCTCATTGCCCAGCGCCTAACTAGCGACTTCAAATCTTCACTGTTGATTTCAGGATAATTATTCGTTTGTAGCGTGAAATGTTGAAGAACATCATTCCACACTAGATTCTTGTCAACATCAGACACAAAGGTAATTTCAGGAGCATGGGGCTTTGCCTTCCATTCACGTGCATTGATCGGGATCCTGTCCCTTACAAGGTATCCACAATGGTTTACGAATTTCATTGCATGTGGTCCTAATGGCTCCCTTGTATTCGTGTTGAATTCTGTGATTACGAAGCGACCCTCTAATAGCTTCTTGGGGCCTCGGACTCCCTTGCTCTTGTGCGTAGTTATCGTTGTTCCAGAGGACTACAAAATTAAGTTAAAAAACAAAGATTTAATAAGTACCGGTAAACACGCATATAATGATTTGGTGACCATGTGTTCACAATAAAGAAATACCTCGCCAGTAGTATTATCTGCAACATTGTCTGGTTGCACATTTCCATCATCCATTAAATACTGAGTCCCGTCGTCTTCCCTATCCTGCCAGTGTTGATGATGTCCATCATTTCTTCACTACAAGAGATATGATCTTCTACGACGTTTCATTTATGTCGTAGAAAGTCAAATTTATGTAGTATTTCACAATTTATGACACACGCGTGACGAAAATGCATTTGTCGCCTATTCCCCGTAACTAAAGGTGTTCTGCGACGAAACTAACAATATCGTCGTAATTTTGCGACGTTCATACTTGCGTCATAGATTTACGACGCTTAATTTTCGTCGTTGACCATGAATGATTATGCAGGTACCGCATTGATAATAAAAAATCATAAAACATTAGTCATATGCTGAGATAATGATTAGGATGTAATGTCACAATTTGATATAAAGATTTATATCATCCCAAAATATTTGATGAACCAACAAAGTTTAGATCAATCACATTCAAAGAATTATCATAGTCAAATCAATCAAATAATTGTTACTTTCCAACTTCAAGCATCCTACCGGCAAACACTAGTGCATCTTGTGTTTTTTTACAAGCACAAGTTACA
The DNA here is from genome assembly GCA_038502445.1 of Eremochloa ophiuroides. NCBI lineage: Eukaryota > Viridiplantae > Streptophyta > Magnoliopsida > Poales > Poaceae > Eremochloa > Eremochloa ophiuroides. The sequence continues at coordinate 21,083,502 of JAHLJS010000001.1, read as the reverse complement.
GGACCACTATTATTAAACCTAAACTAACACGCAGCGTTTAAGACTCTAAGTACAACTACAACTGCATAGTTCTATGATCCTTGATGATGGCTCGCAACATTTCGAATCCATGGATGGGCCCTGAAAGCAACAATGGTAAGAAATTAAGTTAAGCAAAGCAAAGGTAACTAGAGATAAGACATTACAAACCAAATATGGATGTTTATTCATCATGTCTAGGTTGCCACACATTCAATCTTTAGTAAGAAAAACTTCATCAATCAAAAAAATATATCCTACCTATGTAGAAAACAAATAAGCAATAACAAATTTTCTACTGTGCCGATTTATTTAAACAAAATATGTATTGATGTAAGTAGGAAATTGCAAGTTAAAAAGGTTGTCTGGACTATCTGCAGAATGTAAAAAAGAAAAGTATTTCTTGTCATGTTTCTTTAGTGCAAGCTCAAAAGTTATAGCTAAAAGCAGAGGTGTAATTGGCATTGTTTACGCTGTCTTGATTTTTCAAAAACAAAGTGAATATGTACTATGATCTATTAAGCTTCTAATTAACTTACTATACAAACCACGACAAGTAGAAGATTTAGGCAACACCAACAGAAGAGCAATTGGCAATAACAAGTGCTCTGAACTACTGGATACAGAAACTTCAATAGCTACTGAAATTGAAACAAAAAACAAGAGCTATTGTCAAACTCTTATCAGAGAAAGAGAGTCAAACAAAACACATCTCAGGTGTACAGTTAACATCGCAAGAATAGAAACATGCTGAGCTATTCTGAAATAAACTACAAATTTACAAAACTCTGAATGGAACAATCAAACCTACAGCAGAAATTCAGAGCTTTGCATTGACAATTTTTTGCTGATATTGCTGCCGAATAGCAGCTTCACCACTTGCCTGATGATATGCTGCCAACCTGCAGAACACAGCAGTGACATAGTTCCTCTCACTGAGAATGTAAGCCTGGACAGGACACAATTCTAAACATAGGAACCAAACAGGGCATGCTATTATCTTCTTAAGTTGCTGGCTGACAAGAAAAGGTAATGTAAAGAAAGAGTAAAAGCATCATTGAAAATAAAAGATGATCAAACAGAGCACTCATAAAAGAAAAGGTAGTGTAAAGAAAGGGTCCGTTTGTAATTCAATAAATGCACATTTTCAGTATTTGTGTGTAACAGTAGCGACAGTCCGCAAATAAGCAGATTGCTACTCTTTTGGCCGGTTGTGCACTAAGGGTCAGAGAAGGGCAATCACCTTTTTGTGATAATGGATACAAAGATCACTGAAATCTAAATAAGTGTTGGCGCAAAAAGTGGTTCCCTAAGCCCAACACACCAGCGAAGCCGGAAACGACCCTTGAGGCAGTAAAGCTCTCGCAGATCCAGCTAGCTTCGGACCCGGTCTGAGAGTGTCAGTAACACCCAAGCGTGCCAGTCAATTTGACCTGCAATTGACAAGGAAAAAGATAGTAATCAGTAATCACAGGGCGGAACTAACCGGTATGTCCAGGTAGTTCCAAATGTATGGCTCGAAGAGCCGATGTAATGGGAGATCGACTAGAAAGCCGATTCCGTCATGTTATGAACCGATTGTAGCGAAACATGCATTATAATTCAAACTAACCGATTCAGACATGAATTTAACGACATATACTTGCTTAAGATAGAAATACGCTATAAAAGATGTAGTCACAGCAAGCTAATATGATCATAAGATGTCTCAATGTAAAACAAGATGAAATCGGCTACTTTAGCCGATTCAGTGTATACGAGCAACATACAAGCCTATAAAGCAAACAATGTTTCAACTCTCCGGCTAACAGATCTAAATCACAATCTTGCAACAGTGGAGATCGAGCGGATCGAGGCAGTCATGATGAAGTTGCAAGTTAGATCTGTTAACCCTTGAATCTAGACAATGTTTATTTTATTACTTGAGTGCGACCCGTATCTAATCTAGATCCAAAATACAATCGGCTAGTGCAAAGCATTCAATATGAAACGTATGGCAAGCATAATTCGTTGAACATATAGATCTAATAGATATAAGCCGACGTATATGGATCAAGACGGGCAAGTTGATGATTGCTTTAAATAATAAACAATAAACATAAGCAACATCGGTAACTTAATGAATCTAGCTAAACTGCCAAATTTAACTAGAGCCGATAACTAATCCATGCATGCAAACTGTCTTAATCTATAGCCTGTCCACCGGATGACGTTAACTAATAGATTAATCAAGAAAACAAACACGAATCAATAACTAATCCGCGCGTGAAAACCGTCCTAATCTGCATCTCGTCCACCGGATGACGGTTAACACAGATTGATCGGGTAAACCAGCGTGAATCATCCTTGACTCACTATGCTTCCCGCGTCCACCGGATGACGCCAAAGAAACAGAGCTTAGCAGGGACCCTGGTCCGCCATGCTTCCACGTCCACCGGATGACGCTAAAAAGACATAGTTTAACAGGGGGTTGACGATACTTACAAGCAAGCCTGCGTCCACCGAATAACACCCAGCCTGGATGAAGTAACTCGCCGGACTCGACTGACTCTAGGGTTTGTTTGGCCGGAGCCGAAAGTTGTATTGTATTGATGTTGTTGTTTTTACAATGGCCGAGGGCTTATATTTATACCCTGAGCGTAGCTAGAGTCCTAGTCGAATCACAACTCATCAATAGATAAGGAAACTAACAAACTATCCTATATCTAAGGTAACTTGGAGTCACATCTTCCCTTTCATAACAGACTCCGATCGTGATCACATCCTGGCGGCGCGGACTCTAGATGACGTCACCAATACCAACGCTGCACGCCTTCTGTCACCTTCGCCCGATAACCGATTCTCCGTGCAATCGGCTATTCTCCTTCCTTCCGCTGGACGGAGTCTGCTTCCGAAATCGGCTATCTTCCTCTAGTATCGGCTATCGGCTTCTGGCATCGGCTATCGGCTCCCAGCCCAAAATTTGGTGTTAACACATGCCCCCTAGTTCGGAGTATGATTTCTTCATGCTTCGAACTATGATCCGATGGTCTTCCTTGTGCCGAGAAACTCACTAGCAGCTATAGTGCGTCTAGGTCTTCTTCCTTTAATCTCAAAGGTCTTATTCGCCATTATTTCTTCGCATCTGTACGTCCCTTCATTCTAAGCCGATAAAGATGTTGACGACTTTTTGCTGCATACGAATCGGCTCTCAGGCTTGCATTATATCTTAGAATCGATTACCCAGCCTGATCCGTTCTACATACAAATCGGCTTTCGGGCGTACTTCTTAGTATCGGCTTTGTTCGGCTTTCCTTTGGAACTAACCCCTCTGCCAGATCCATCATGAATCGGCTTGTGGATACTCACAATAGGATCGGCTAAAACAGCCTGACCCAAAAAAAGCCGATCGGTGTGTGACCATTGATGGCGGCGCTTCGTTTCCCCGATTTGGTAACTGCTCCAGATTCAAGAAATGCGGATTAACTGCAACCTAAAATCCACCGTGCCGTCTCACTTCCCAAAGAAACCGCCTCGGTGCCCGTGTTGTCTTATAAATAGTTGGCAGGCTTGAGGCAATATCATACGCCATCGTATCCGTCTCGCCGACCAACTCTCCCGGCCTCCTCCCTGTATCCAATTCGCTTCCGCTCTCAATCCTTGTTTACAACCATGGCCGGCGATGGAAACCATGGGAAGCGTCCGGCATCTGAGCCCGTCGACGGCGATGAGATCGAACGGAGTATCCGCCGCATCTGGGCCAGCGTCGCCCGAATCGAGCAGACTTTGGGGTAAATTCAACCGTCATCCTACCATCTCCTCGCTGTTTCCATCTGATTTGATCTGTTTCTGCAGTCACCAACCATCTTTCGTCAGCGGCATTGCAAGCTCTTTAGCCGGCTTGAACAACTTTGCCCCCGGCGCTGATCTTCCTCGGGCAGCTCCGGCGGATGGTGATGCCGTTCCTGCAACCGGGACAGCAACCCCGGAAACCCCCGCCGCTGGTGACGCCGCCGGGCCCTTTGCTCCTGTAAGGGCTCCAATCAGGCGTATGATGCAAGTCAGCGGACGGGGAGCCCATAGCAGGTATCTTATTCTCCCTTTTCGTCGATCCTTGAATCTGGCTAAGTCTGGGTGCCTGATCTGACGATCCCTTTCAGCCAACATCTTCCGCTCCATCTTCCTTCCGGTGCACCAATCGGCGCTAGTTCCTCGGTGCGTCGCACAGCACCACAACCGAACCTCCCTCACGCTCCGGCTCGCAGCACCACCTCCGGAGCGGAATCGAACTCGGAATCATCTTCGAGTTCCCGCGACTCCTACACCGCCGCCGACAGCCGCCACTTCCACCATGAGATGGTGCGGTATCGCAACCTCTACTCCGAGGCTACCAAAGAGGCCGGCCGGCTGGATAAGGAGAACGAGGACCAAGCCATCGCGCTTGTTGTCGCCAGTATTGATTTGACGGAGGCGCGGGCCAACCTCGCGGAGTCGTAGGCCACCGTGGCGGGTAATCTCCTGCTTTGTCCAACTATGTGCACGGCGCATTTCCAATCACTGACTTTCCTTGCTTATGCAGCTCTGACGACGCAGCTGCACGAACTGCGTGTGGCTGTAGCGAACGTCACCAACGTCCTCCGCGCACGGGGGCAAACGCAGGTAAAGCAGCTTGCGGACGTGCACCACCGCGTTCGCCAGGTGGCGATGAGCGGCGTCTGTCACGGTGCCGCGGGAGCTCTAACCGCCGCCCAGATCAACTCCGGCATCGTGCTAGAGAACGTCGAACCGGGAATCCGGGCAGGCCAAGACATGGAGGAGTTCGGCACGCTAATGGCCACTTTCGCCCCTCATGCCGACGGTCTCTCCGTGTCCATCGACGCCGAGGACGTGATCCGGGACGGCGTTAATAACCCAAACTAGATTGTATTAGGCATTCTGATGTATATGATACTTCTGAACTTGCCATGCCTGAAACAATCCAATTTGCAAAACTGTATATATATATATTTTTTTTTTGCTAAGGGCGACTCGTTACTACGATGTCGGCCATTTTTGTCCTGAAGGTGACCCGCCTGCACGGCATCAGCTGTTAGAGCCAGATTCACATGAATCGGCTATTATCCCCCAACTGGGATGCTAGGATAGTATTTCTTCAGATATTTCCCGTTGATGGCTCTGGCGAGTCTCTGCCCTTCCAAGTCTTCAAGGATATAAGCATTACCCGGAGCGCATTCCACCACGTGATACGGGCCTTCCCAATTTGGCGACCATTTACCGAATCGGCTATCTTTGGTACCAATAGGTAGAATGACTTTTCATACTAGCTCTGATTCGGTGAAGCTCTTGCTCCTTACCTTTGTGTTGTAATACTTGGCCACCCGTATCTTATTCTTTTCAATATATTCCAAAGCCCTAAGCCGATGACAGTGCAAATCTTCTAAACTGTCCATCATAATATCTTTGTATTCACCGGCCGTAAGCTTGTTTTGCAACGTGACACGCCGTGTCTCAGACTGAATCTCCCATGGCAAAACAGCAGCGTGTCCGTAGACTAGCTCATAAGGTGAAGCCTTGATCGATCCATGTTGTGCCATGCGATATGCCCACAGTGCCTCGCTCAAATGCAAATACCATTTTCTGGGGTTCTGCTCAATCTTTTTCTTGATGACTTTGATCAAAATTTTATTGGAGGCTTCTGCTTGTTCGTTGGCTTGGGCGTAGTACGGCGATGAATTATAAATCTTGATGCCCATGTCGTCAGCAAAGGTCATAAACTCCTCTGAAGTGAACATTGTCCCCTGATCGGTTGTGATCGTCTGAGGTATGCCGAACTTGTAAATAATATGCTCCTTCACAAATTCGATCACGTCAGCTGAAGTGGCGCTCCTCAAAGGAACGGCTTCTACCCACTTGGTGAAGTAATCAGTCGCCACTAGGATCCATTTGTGACCCTTGCTCGATGGTGGGTAGATTTGGCCGATTAGATCAATACCCCATCCCCTAAACGGCCATGGTTTAATTATAGGATTCATAGCAAAAGCTGGAGACTTTTGTATATTTCCAAACTTTTGGCATTCTTGACACCCTTTATAATATTTGAAACAATCTTCCAGCATCGTAGGCCAATAGTAACCAGTCCTCCTGATGATCCACTTCATCTTGTGAGCTGATTGATGTGCACCGCAGACTCCATCATGTACTTCGCTCATTAGCCTTACTGATTCTTCTGCCCCCAGGCATTTGAGCAGCACTCCTTCAATAGTCTTGTAATACAACTGACCATCCAACAACACGTACTTGGTGGCTTTATATCTTAGCTTTCTGCTGACCTTTTGTGAAGGATTTGCCAGGTAACCTGCTATCTCGCCCCTCCATTCATCAGCCGATTGCTCGCTGTTACAAATCTCCTGCATCGGCCGATAACCCGACGCGTTCTGCGCTAGCCGATTAGCTTCCTGGTTCTGGGCCCTGGGGATGTGACAGAGAGATACCGTCATGAACTTCTTGATGAGAGCCTGGCACTGATCATAGTAGCCTCTGAGTATCTCGTCTTTACACTCATACAAACCGAGCAATTGGTTGATGACTAGTTGTGAATCGCCAAACACTTCAACTGCATCGGCTTTTGCTTCATGCAGAAGCTAAAAACCTTTCCATGCGGCTTCATATTCAGCCTGATTGTTTGTGACAATCGGCCCTATCTGGAAAGCATACTCAAAACGCAGACCTCGCGGTGAGATGAGCACTACTCCGGCGCCACCACCTTGCTTGCACGAGGAACCGTCAAAAAACATAGTCCATGGCGCTATATCCGCTACATTAACCGATCCCCCGTGATGCTGTGTAATGAAATCGGCTATCACCTACCCTTTGACCGCCTTAGCCGATTCGAACCTCAAGTCAAACTCTGAAAGCGCCAGGATCCATTTGCCTATCCGACCATTTAAAATAGGCATCGAAAGCATGTGCTTGATGACATCCTCCTTGGACACCACCACACACTCTGAGGCAAGCAAGTAGTGCCTCAACTTGGTGCATGAGTAGAATAGGCACAAGCACAACTTCTCGGTAGGTGTGTATCTTGTCTCAGGGTCAAGGAGCCACCTGCTCAGGTAGAAGACTGCTCTCTCCTTCCCTTCAAACTCTTGAAAAAGGACCGACCCAATGGTATGGCTTTCGGCCGTCACGTACAACTTAAAAGGCTTCCCTACCCGTGGCGGTACTAAGACAGGAGGAGTCTTCATGTATTCTCTGATCTCATCAAAAGCCTTCTGTTGCATGTCACCCCATTTGAACTCTTGATCATTCTTGAGCTTCAACAATGGCGAGAACGGCAGCACCTTCTCTGATAAGTTGGCAATAACCTTCTGATAAAGTTAACCTTACCAAGTAAAGACTGCAATTCCTTCTTGTTGGTTGGAGGTACGAGTTCATCGATCGCCTTCCTACTCTTGCTGCCAATCTCTATCCCTTTGCGCTGGACCATGAATCCCAGAAATTCGCCAGTTGATACGCCAAACGCACACTTGTTAGGATTCATCTTCAGACCATGTCGCCTTGTGCATTCTAAAGTGGTTCTCAAATCAGCCAGGTGATCTTTATTGCTTTTGGATTTCACCACCACATCATCTATATAAATTTCAACGACCATGCCGATCAACTTGTGAAATATATAATTCATAGCTCTCTAATAGGTTGCACCGGCGTTCTTTAATCCAAACGTCATGACCACCCATTCAAACAAACCAAGCGCACCAGGGCACCTGAAGGCGGTCTTCGGGATGTCTTCATTAGCCATAAAAATTTGATTATAACCAGCATTGCCATCCATGAAGCTAATAACTTGATGCCCAGCAGCCGAGTCTACCAACATATCGGCTATCGGCATAGGGTAGCCATCCATCGGTGTAGCTCTATTTAAATCCCTGAAATCAATACAGACTCGCAATTTACCATTTTTCTTATACACAGGGACGATGTTCGATATCCACTCGGCATATCGGCAAGCTCGAATGAACTTGGCTTTTAACAGCCTCGTGATTTCGGCCTTAATGTCAGGTAGAGCATCCTCTCTAAAACGACGTGGAGGCTGCTTGTGTGGCCGAAACCCTGGCTTGATAGGTAGCCTGTGCTCAACAATAGATTTGTCCAATCCAGGCATTTCATAATATTCCCAGGCGAAACAATCTTTGTACTCTTTCAATAGTTGAACCAGCTCCTAACTGAACTCTGGGTCTAGATTGGCGGCAATAAACGTCGGCCTTGGTCTGTCGCCGGGTCCAACATCCACTTCTTCGAGCTTGTCGGCCGACGTGAATCCTTGCCCCAACTTACCCTCTGTGCCGTCAATCGGATTCTCCATTTAATAAAAAGACTCAGAGCCGATTGCCCTGATTGGCTGTTGACTCTCATCACTGACCTTGATGGAGCCTCCTTCCCAAGTCTTGCCAGAGAAACAGTCATGATCCCCAGCTTCCCAGTATGTGGCATCTGCCGTCGCCACGCTGACCGAGTCATCGGCCGGGATCACTTCGACCTCATCGCTATGCCACTGAATGAGGCACTGATGCATGGTCGATGGCACGCAGCAGTTGGCATGAATCTAGTCGCGTCCGAGTAGCAAGCTGTAGGCACCCTTACTGTCGATCACGAAAAAGGTGGTAAGCAGTGTCTTCTTCCCCACTGTTAGCTCGACGTTGATTGCCCCCCGAGTGTTGGAAGAATTGCCCCCAAAATCCTTGAGCATTAGATCAGTTTCTATTAGATCATCAGGACCCTTGCCTAGCTTGCGGAATGTAGTGTAGGGCATGAGATTGACAGTGGCACCACCGTCCACCAATCTTCGTCATGGGCATGCCGTCGATATAACCTTTGAGATAGAGGGCCTTCAAATGTCGATTCTTGGCTGGCTTATCAAAAGTAGCTTGCTGTGCAAGCACTAACTTGGCCACTCCGTCTTCTGATCCCAAATCGTCTGAGTCAGACTCGGTATCATACTTCTTGGCTCTGAATTCTGCAGGCAGCACGAACACCATCTGTGCATCGGCTACAGCCTTTCCATTATTTTGTGGAGGCTTCTCGCGCCATATCTGTTTGGCACGTCCTTCAGATTGGAGCTCTCTGTTTCTGAGCCGTTGCACCCGGCGCCTTTGGCTCCTAGTTAGATCCCCTGGGCACCACTGATTCTCTTGCCAAACCGGCTGTCGGCGTTCAACTACCGCTTCATCAAGCCGATCGTGTGAGTCCCTTTTTTCACGCCGATCCCGCGGGCTGTGGGGGCTCCCCAGCCTCTGATGTACAGACCGGCGGTTGACCTGGGACTGCCTGTACTCTCGGTACTGATCGCTGCATTCTGGGCAGTTGCGCAGCGTTGGTAGTCTCAGGCCTTTATTCCAACAATGTCGGAAGAATGGGCAATGCCAATGATCCTCCTCACCTCCCCGGTGGCGGGTCATTTCTTCATGATAGCACGCCTCTTCTTCTTCGCGGAGCCACCTGCGGTACTCCTCTTCTTCGCGCTGCAGCCGCCTCTGATGATCTTTCTCTTTCTGTCGCCGCCACTTGTTCAAAAGGTGCTGGTGTGTGGGCCTCCTGCTCTTGGTGCCACTAGATTCTCCCTGCTCCGGTTGCATCTGATTCTGTTCCCTCCTTCCTTTGATCAGCGCCAGCTCCTCAGCTATGATTTGTGCATCGGTATCAACTGAGGAGTTCTTTCTGGCCCGTTTGGAGGTTAATACCTTTACTTTAGTCAGAGGATTCGCGATCTGGACCATGTTCTGCCCTTTCGGGAATGGGAATTTGTCGATCTTCATCTTCCCCTTGGGAGGAGCCTCAAATTTCAACAAACCGCGCCTAATAGCATTCTGGATTGCTGCTTTAAAATTGCGGCAATTGTTTGTAGAGTGTGAGGTGAGGCCGTGGTACTGGCAGAACGGTTTTCCCTGCAAATCTTCAGGAGATGGCTTGACGTAATCAGCTGGGAAGGTGATGTGGCCTGCACTGACTAATAGGTCGAAGAGTTTGTCCAGCTTGCGCGTGTCAAAGTCGTATTGACCTTCCGCGCTCCAACCCTTCGGTACGGCCATGGGCTTTGTTCCCCATTTAAGCTCAACAGTAGCCACTTCTTCATTCTCTCCATCCTCTGAGTCGGAATCACAGACGTAGGCCTGCTTGTATTTTGAATCCTTCTTGAAACTCTGGGCCTGCTGTTCTAATGCGGCCACCCTCTGCATCACCTCGCTGATGCTGTTGAAGTTGGTGCCCACCAGCTTCTCTTGGACGTGTGGGAGCAACCCACTGACCACTATCTTGGCGAGCTGCTTGTCGTTCAGGTTCAAAGAGTAACACATGTTCCTGGTCTCCCTGAACCGCTTGATGAAAGCCGATCCAAGTTCATTCGGCTTTTGGCGCATGTTGGTGAGATCTGTGATGTCTTTCTCCCCAGTGCCGGAGAAGAAGTAATTATGGAATTTAGTCTCCTGATCTTCCCAGCCTTGAATCGAGCCAGGCTCCATAGATGCAAACCAGCTAAACGCCGGCCCTGTCAGTGATAGCGGAAAGAGCCGGACCCTGTGAGCTACCTCATACGAAGCTTCGCCGAGCTGGGTCAGGTAACGGCTGATGTGCTCCATGGTGGTGATGTCGTCCTGCCCACTGAACTTGGAGAAATCGGGTAAGCGATACCTGGGCGGCAATGTCACTCGGTCGTACCACTCGGGGTAAGGGCGCCTGTATTTGATTCCAGTCCCGGTCTTCGGCTGTAAACCGAACGTATCACGGAGCATGGCACTCATCTGCTCCAGCAGCTGATTGTTGGGCGTCTGGGCGTACCCCGGATGCGGCGCTGCCTGAAGGTCTTGATATGTGATCCCCTCATGGTATCCAGGAGTTGGGTTGGCCACGTCTGCCGCCGGCGTATTTCCAGCTGTCAGATTCACTGCTGATGAGTTCATCGAGTTCACCGACTGTCCAGTGGCCTGCATGAAAGCGGCGAGCTCCTCCGGAGTATGATCTTTGTATAATCTTGGAGAAGCTGCTATTTTTTGAGCCGAACCGGCCGCAGTGGCACTCTGCCCTGGCGTTTTCGGCTGGCTCGGCTGTTGCGGTGAGGAATTGGAGGTCCCTGCCGCTGCTTTTGGATCTGCATCCTCTGCGGGTATGTTGAAGTAAACCGGACCCAGAGACTCCCAATCCTGCCGTTTGAGAACAGTCTTCATGATGTTATAGAATGTCTGCATGAAGGATTTATGGTGATGGCCGACTGCTGAATAGGCGGCCTCCCAGGTCGCTTCTTCCAGCATCTGCTTGAGGTCGGCCTTGCACTCCTCTTCAGATTTATCAGAATGGCCGTCCATGATCCATCTAGGGAATGCATTCTTCTTCACTACCGAGCCATCACGCTGCTTGCTGAATGAAAGCAGGCAGGCATCAGCGAATTCTTCAACAATCTTGTTCAGCACTGCTGCGTCCTCCTCACTGAGGTCTTCGACCATGACCCTGAGGACACCGTCGTCCCTGGAGGGACCGTCCGCCGCAGCCTTTTCTTTTGCCATGGTCTTCAATGAAAGGTCCCACCAGGCGTGCCAAAAAGTGTGTTGGCGCAAAAAGTGGTTCCCTAAGCCCAACACACCAGCGAAGCCGGAAACGATCCTTGAGACAGTGAAGCTCTCGCAGATCCAGCTAGCTTCGGACCCGGTCTGAGAGTGTCAGTAACACCCAAGCGTGCCAGTCAATTTGACCTGCAATTGACAAGGAAAAAGATAGTAATCAGTAATCACAGGGCGGAACTAACCGGTATGTCCAGGTAGTTCCAAATGTATAGCTCGAAGAGCCGATGTAATGGGAGATCGACTAGAAAGCCGATTCCGTCATGTTATGAACCGATTGTAGCGAAACATGCATTATAATTCAAGCTAACCGATTCAGACATGAATTTAACGACATATACTTGCTTAAGATAGAAATACGCTATAAAAGATGTAGTCACAGCAAGCTAACATGATCAAAAGATGTCTCAATGTAAAACAAGATGAAGTCGGCTACTTTAGCCGATTCAGTGTATACGAGCAACATACAAGCCTATAAAGCAAACAATGTTTCAACTCTCCGGCTAACAGATCTAAATCACAATCTTGCAACAGTGGAGATCGAGCGGATCGAGGCAGTCATGATGAAGTTGCAAGTTAGATCTGTTAACCCTTGAATCTAGACAATGTTTATTTTATTACTTGAGTGCGACCCGTATCTAATCTAGATCCAAAATACAATCGCCTAGTGCAAAGCATTCAATATGAAACGTATGGCAAGCATAATTCGTTGAACATATAGATCTATTAGATATAAGCCGACGTATATGGATCAAGACGGGCAAGTTGATGATTGCTTTAAATAATAAACAATAAACATAAGCAACATCGGTAACTTAATGAATCTAGCTAAACTGTCAAATTTAACTAGAGCCGATAACTAATCCATGCATGCAAACTGTCTTAATCTATAGCCTGTCCACCGGATGACGTTAACTAATAGATTAATCAAGGAAACAAACACGAATCGATAACTAATCCGTGCGTGAAAACCGTCCTAATCTGCATCTCGTCCACCGGATGACGGTTAACACAGATTGATCGGGTAAACCAGCGTGAATCATCCTTGACTCACTATGCTTCCCGCGTCGACTGGATGACGCCAAAGAAACAAAGCTTAGCAAGGACCCTGGTCCGCTATGCTTCCACGTCCACCGGATGACGCTAAAAAGACATAGTTTAACAGGGGGTTGACGATACTTACAAGCAAGCCTGCGTCCACCGGATGACACCCAGCCTGGATGAAGTAACTCGCCGGACTCGACTGACTCTAGGGTTTGTTTGGCCGGAGCCGAAAGTTGTGTTGTATTGATGTTGTTGTTTTTACAATGGCCGAGGGCTTATATTTATACCCTGAGTGTAGCTAGAGTCCTAGTCGAATCACAACTCATCAATAGATAAGGAAACTAACAAACTATCCTATATCTAAGGTAACTTGGAGTCACATCTTCCCTTTCATAACGGACTCCGATCGTGATCACATCCTGGCGGCGCGGACTCTAGATGACGTCACCAATACCGACGCTGCACGCCTTCTGTCACCTTCGCCCGATAACCGATTCTCCGTGCAATCGACTATTCTCCTTCCTTCCGCTGGACGGAGTCTGCTTCCGAAATCGGCTATCTTCCTCTGGTATCGGCTATCGGCTTCTGGCATCGGCTATCGGCTCCCAGCCCAAAATTTGGTGTTAACAATAAGACAATTATTTATGGTAATAAATAGCCCTTTAAGTGTTGGATATTCTGTATTTATGTATTTATCAAGAACAATAATACTGAAGTTACAGAAGGGTGGCAACTTTAACAGAAGACCATGCCATACCAACAAGGGCATCGTAGAAGTCATGACTGAGGAAGTTTAATCCAACATTGATCCATGCAGTTCCCAAAGGGAGAGCAAACACAACAGCACAGCCTCAACCTTGCTTGGGTTTTATCATCTGACCACTAGTAGGGAGCAACAACTTTCCAAAATCTTGTAGCTGTACCAGCTCTCTGCAGGTATCAGCAAGACAACAAATAGAGAAGTTCACATTCATAAGCACTTAGCGAATAGCAACCAACCAGAAGTGGCTTTTAACATGAAACAAACTAGTTGAAGCATGCTAGGACGACATTCATTAGCACTAAGCCTTAATGCTGCTATATAACTAGAAATCATTATCATTTTTTGTTCATCTAACAGGCTAAAGCATTAATCTATTTTCGTGATGACTGTACAGCGAATACTAACATATTCAGAACTTCAGGCTCCTTTCTGCATGGACTGTATATCATCTAAAATCTTCCTTTATGGCCACAAAACTCCCTACATGCCATTACATACTTATTCAGGTGAGGACAATAGAAACTACACAGCAAATAATTGTTTCAAAACCTACTGAAACTTCATTTAATCGAGCACAACAGCCTACTGTAAAATGTAAATTACAAAGCAATCAGTGGGTAATTCCTAACTGTGTTTTTTATTCAAACCATTCATTTCTCGTTACATATCCACACACACAATAGTTGCTAGCAAAATGTCTATGCTACATTAACAAACACAGCACTAAATTTATTTTGACTACTGAATGGTAAAGTTAATTCTTGTGCTGTATGAAAGAAACAAAGAAGGCAATCCTACTACCTTCCAGATCTAGCAAATGTATTCAGAGGGGTTGTGATTGAAGTTGGATGGACTGTAATCTCGTCCTCCCCGGCAAGATGGATGCAAATCAGAAGGGGCTATGGGTCAGGCTCGATGGAGGGGGCGTCGAAAGCTCTTGGGTTGTAGAGGCATGTCAATGGAGGCTGCAGTAGCTTTGAGGCTTGGATCTGTGGAGGTAGTAACCAGATGCGTGGGCTCTGAGATACCCAATATCCCCAGTGTGCGTCCTCATCCTGTGATGGTATGGAGGCTATGGGGGAGACAGCCGGCGTTGGATTGCTGTGGCTTGGAGCCACCGCCGGACGTGCATGGCCTGTGGCCTAGAGCTCTAGGCGACTGATGTGGGGAGGCAGGCAGCGGCTTGGACGTAGGGGGAGGCTGTGATGGGGAGGAGGACGGCAGCGGCGGCCAACAGCCGGAGAACACCGGCGTCCGCCCGGGAGGAACTTGCGGCGGCGCGAGCAGGTGTTTTTTTTTATCTGTGGGCGGAGGCGGCTGGGGAAAGTGAGGAGAGGATTTGGGGAAGAATGGACAAGCACGCGCGTGCAGCTTGACCACGCGCGGGAGGGGGAAAAATTGGCCGAGCTGAAAAATGTTGAGCGCGCGACATAGTGGGAGGGGAAAAAATGGCGCCGCTAAAAATTTTGGGCGCAAAAAACATTTAAAACCCCACGTCGACTGAAAAATCTGAGGAAAAAAACTCCACGGCGGATGGAACCGGTGACAACTTTTTTAGGATCATGAATAATTTTAAATAAAAAAGTCATTAACTACAACATTTTTCATCTCATCGAAATCTAAAACATTGATATTGGTCGTTTCACTACTTAAGATAATTTGGACAACTAAAAAAATAAATATGAAATTGAGGATGAAAAAGAAAAAAATATATTCAAAAAAATTGTCACACGCTTTTTCGAGTGGGTGCGGTCGATGCATGTATAACTTCCTTAATTAATCACCTAACCTCAAAGTTATTTGTAATTAAATATATGATAATTTTCTTTATATTTAGTATTGGTTTTTTTAGACATTGTTGGTATCATATCCATCAAGAATATTGGTTCGTTTCCCATTTGAGCTGTTTGGACAATTCAAAGGAAAAAATATTTAAAATAAGATACATGGATTTGAGCCTAGCAAACTAAAATCTAAATAATAAATCGTGATTATTCAAAAAAAATTTGTATTTTGAAATATGGAAATCCTACTACAACGAGTGCTAGTAGATCTTAGTGACGGACACATAATTTTTGTCGCAAAGTCATACTCCCAATAAAAACGTCTTAAACGAAATGACTTAGCGACAAATTTAGCTGTCGTCATGAGAAAATCGTCGTAGAAGGTCATATCTCTTGTAGTGCTTGTTCCATATTGTCTCTTCGTTCGGCCATCTAGATAGAGGGGGAAAAATTGGTAATATTAATATTGCATGTTCCATAACCCGAAACCCTGACGCTAAAACATAAACCCTAAACCCTAACGCTAAACCCTAAAACATAAACCCTAAATCCTAATACAATTAGTTTATCACTAGAAAAAATTAACTAAAAATAAACTAACTAAATTAAACCTACACCTAAATTAACCTAAACCCTAATTAAGCAAACCTAAACTAACTAAATAATATATTAGTTTATCACTAGAAAAAACTAACTAAAAATAAACTAAGTAAATTAAACCTACACCTAAATTAACCTAAACCCTAATTAAGCAAACCTAAACTAACTAAATAATACAATTATTAGTTTATCACTAGAAAAAACTAACTAAAAATAAAACTAACTAAATTAAACCTAAACCAAAATTAACCTAAACCTAAACCAAAAAACTAACTAGAAAAAAATTGGTTTATCAGTTTTACCTTGCCTTTAGCTAGCTAGCTACAGCGGCCGGCCGAGAACATGCAGAGCTAGCACAGGGCGCGGGCGCGAGCTGGGAGGGCGGGATGCGGCCGGGCCCGGGGCGCAGGCGTCGAGGGCGGCCGGCATCGAGGACAATTTAGGGCGTCCCGCGGTGGCGGCGTCGAGGTCGAGGGCACGTACGAGGCGGCATGAGGGCGGGCGGCACACACGCGGCGGCGCCGGCCACGAGCAAGGTCAGGGCGGGGCGCAACCGGGACCGGGGCGTCGAGGGCGCGCAGCCGCTATAATCGAGGGCGGCCGTCGTCGAGGTTGCAGAGCGGCCCGCGGCGGCGGCAGTGTCGAGGGCATCAATGGTGGGATCGAGGGTCGCGCGGCGGCACATGGCGTGGGCGGCTCGAGTGCGCCGGCGAGGGCGGCAGCGCGCCAGCGGGCGTCGAGGGCACGGCGGTGGAAATCGGACGAGTGTGTGGATCGAAAGGAGGAAGACGACTGTTAAATTTATAGGTTGGGACTTTTAGTCCCGGGTCTATTAAGCAACCGGTGTTAAAACACCTTTAGTTCCGGTTCTCGGCTGAAACCGGGACTACAGGTCACACTTTTAGTCCCGGTTTCAGCCGAGAACCGGGACTAAAGGTAGTTTTTGGCAGGCCGTCAAAATGGCGGCCCACCTTTAGTCCTGGTTCTCAGGCTAAACCGGGACTAAAGGTGGGCTTCCTATTCACTTCCTGCCCATTTCTTCATTTCTTTTTACATTAATTTATAAATCTAGTAAACCTTAATAATTCATTAGTAAATTAAAGACTTGACAATTTTTTTAAAAAAAGAATTTAACTTTATTTTACTGTGTGCTACACAAATGAAAAATCAGTTGGTAATATTTTTTGTTTTCATTATAAATATTGAAAGTAATATATGGTAATAATCATTAATTCATTAATGCAAAAATATAGTGCTCAACAAATATAAATAAAATGATTGGTATTTGACAAAACAATTATTTTCACATTATTTCAACGTAAATTCATGAATCTAATGTCTCACAATTATTACATAATATCTCAAATAGCTCTAAGCAGTCACAGTAGTAAACTTTTTCTTGACATATGTCCCTTGATCATGGCCGCGACGTAGCCATGGAGTTTCTTCATCATTGAGTAGGATGCATGGGTCTCTGTTGACCATGATGGGTGGGATTCATTCATCCTTTTCATGATCTTCTGACGTGTCTGTCTTGTCTTCAATTCCCACAATATTTCTTTTCCCTAAAAGAACTATATGACGCTTTGGCTCATTGTTAATTCGGTTCTTGTCGTTTTTCCCTCTCTTCGGTTTTGAAGACATGTCATTGACATAGAACACCTGATTGACATCCTTAGCAAGCACAAATGGTTCGTCTTTGTACCTAGTGTTATTGAGGTCCACTATTGTCATTCCATACTGGTTGTCCACTGTTATCCCGCCTCCGGACACCTTTACCCACTGGCACTTCAACAAAGGTACTTTAAAAGTAGGTGCATAGTCTAGTTCTCATATCTCCTCTATGCGGCCATAGTATGTTTGCTTAGTCCCATTCGGGTCTGTGGCAGCTATGCGGACACCACTATTTTGCTTGTTGCTCCTTTTATCTTGGGCTACTATGTAGAATGTATGTCCATTTATCTCGTACCCATTGTATGTGAGGATATGCCATGATGGTTGCCTAAACAATAAAAACAGTTGCTCCGGAATACTCTGATCACCCTGACATTCTTTTCGTAACCAACTGCTAAGGAATTCCATGTGATGACGCGTAATCCAAGCTTTAGTCTTGCCTGGAAACTCTGATCATAGGAAGCCCTTGTGTCTGTCCATATATGGCTCCACCAAGGTGGAGTTTTGCAGAACTGTGTAGTGTGCTTTATTGAAATAACCGTCACCCTGACCGATATATGTTTTCTTCTCTAGTGTCCCCTTTCCACTTAGCCTGCCCCCTCATGTCGTGATTCTGGAACACCAATTGGGTCTAGGTCAGGAATAAAGTCAACACAGAACTCAATGACCTCCTCGGTTTCATAGCCCTTCGTGATGCTTCCTTCTGGCCGAGCATGGTTGTGAACGTATTTCTTAAACCTCTCAAAGGGGAAGATGTTGTGTAGGAACACAGGACCGGGAATTTAATCACCTTGATGAGATGAACTAGGAGGTGTGTCATGATATTAAAGAAGGATGGAGGGAACACCAACTCAAAGCTGACAAGACACTGAACCGCATCATTCTGTTGCTTAGCAAGATCTAGAGGATTGATTGCCTTCTGAGAAATTGAGTTGAGGAATGCACATAGCTTCATGGTGCCTAGACGTACATTTGGAGGTAGAATTTCTCTTAATGCAACTGGAAGCAATTGCGTCATGAGCACGTAGCAGTCATGGGACTTTAAGTATTGGAATCTCTTCTCTGGCATATTTATTATACCTTTTATATTTGAGGAGAATCTGGATGGTACCTTGATGCTGTTTAGGCATTCAAACAGGTTGTCCTTCTCTTCTTTGCTAACAGTGTAACTAGCAGGTCTTAAGTATTGGCGTCCATTGGCTATCTTCTCTGGATGCAGGTTGTCTCAGTTCATTCAAACGCTGGAGGTCCTGTCGTGCTTCAAGTGTGTCCTTGCTCTTCCCATACACACCCATGAAAGCCTAGCAGGTTCACACAAAGATTCTTTGTTAGGTGCATCACGTCGATCGTGTTGCGGACCTCTAGGGCTTTCTAATATGGTAGGCTCCCAAAATATGGGACTTTCTCTTCCACATAGGTGCTTGACCGTCAGCGTCGTTCAGGAATGGGTTCACTGCCAAGTCCCTTTTCCAAAGACTACTTTCACATCCTTGACCATATCGAGTACATCCTCACCGGTGCGGTTGATAGGCTTGTACTCGTGGTCTGCCTTACCTTTAAATGCTTGCCTTTCTTTCTTACAGGGTGATTCGTGGGAAGGAATCGACGATGCCCAAGGTAGATGACCTTTCTACATTTTTTCAAAAATATACCTTTAATGTCCGTGAAACAGTGCACACATGCATTATATCCCTTGTTTCGCTGTCCTGAAAGATTACTTAGAGCAGGCCAATCATTGATTGTTACGAACAACAATGCACGGAGGTCAAAGTGCTCCTGTTTGTGCTCTTCCCAAATACATACACCTGATTTGTTCCACAAAAGTAGTAGTTCTTCAATTAGTGGTCTCAGGTACACATCGATATCATTGCCAGGTTGCCTTGGTCCTTGGATTAGCATTGGCATCATAATGAACTTCCTCTTCATGCATAACCATGGAAGGAGGTTGTAGATACATAGTGTGAACAGGCCAAGTGTTATGACTACTATTCTGCTCCCCCAAAGGATTCATACCATCCAACCTTTATGTTTCTTGCGTCGTCTGCAAAATCTGGGAACTCTCTATCGATTGCTCTCCATTGAGACCCATCAAGCAGGGTGTCTCAATATATTGTCCACCTTACAGTCTTCTTTGTGCCACCTGGCATTAGCTTTGCATGGCCTTTGTTTCTGAACAATCGTTTCAAGCGTGTTATTATAGGAGCGTACCACATAACCTTGGTAGGGATTTTCTTCCTGGTTCTGTAACCATCAACATCACCAGAGTCATCTCGTCTGATCTTATACCAGCGATGCATGGCATACCAGGGCCAGAATCCGAACTTCTCGTACTCCTCGCCTACGGTATAGGATGCAGTCTTTCGGGCATGCATGTATCTTTGTGATTTCCAATCCCAGAAACCTGTTTTGCTTCATAGGTAGTGGCTGGAAAATTCGTTATCCTTCGGAAGTATCTTCTTTATTTTCTCAGCAACTCCCCAAATCCCTTGTCGGATACACCATTCTTTGCCTTCCATTACAGCAATTCTGGTGTGGTACCCAATTTATTCTGTCATGCATCACAATTTGGGTATAGCAACTTCTTATGATCCTCTAGCATGCGCTCAAACTTGATCTTCTCCTTTTCACTTTCGCATTCTCTCTTTGCATCGCAAATAGCCTGAGCAAGATCATCAACGGGCTCATCTTGTGTTGGTACCTCTTCTTTAGCTTCCCCCATTGGAATATCATTATTTAAGGCACCATAGTCAGCAATATTGTCAGTCATCGTCCCATTGTTCTTCTTCGTCTTCTTCCATTATAACACCTCTTTCTCCGTGCTTGGTCCAACAGATGTAGTTTAGCATGAAACCAGACTTAAACAAGTGTGAATGAAGAGTCCTTGGGCAAGAATATTCCTTCAAATTCTTACAAACAGCACATGGGTAGCACATGAATCCACCGCGCTTGTTTGACTCGGCCACATTTAAGAAATTATGCATGCTCTCAATGAAATCTTTGGAGCGACGATCAGGTGTTGTACATCCAATGCCGACTCATCTACATTACAACACAAACGAACCATATATCACAATATTGGACATTAATTTATGGAAGCCTCATTGCAATGTAGACAGTCACAATTAGCACTAAACTAATAAAACCTAAAATACACTTCAGCAGCCTAAGGATATCACAACTGATCTCAAGTAAAACAGACAGATCATTCGTCTGTTCAACATCAATGGGCTTCTTTCGCAGGACTCACTGCCTCATCAGCCAACTCAGTCACCCACCGCAACTGCCTCTGCAAGAGTTTCAAACACGTGTTTGGCATACTCTTCTTTCCAGTACCATCTTGGACATCCAGTGCCATCCCACTGAAATTAGGATAAAAATTCATAAGTTTAGTCAAAACCATAAAGACAATTTAAATTAACATAATTCATTATATATAATCATCAAATGTGATGGAGTAACTCACATTACGATCCGGACACTTCTAGAAGATACGCCCCTTGTTGGGACACTCCTTCCTCACTCGGAACTCCAGCACAATCTTTTTCTTACACTTACCACACTCAATGAGAGGGAGGTTCGGTCTCAGCCGCTTTTTAAACCCGATGATAGGCCAAGGACCCGGAAAGCAGTTGTCATCTACTCTTTACTCTCTAGACTCAAATTTGTAAAGCACTTAAATTCCTAATAATGTATTTAAACAATTGAAACTAAAAAATTCTAAAATTTAAAACACAATTTATATATACAACATTTGAGCAACAAATGTGTGCTATGCATACTACCTAGTGAAAATACCGGCTCATTTAATCTTCCTTCAACCAAATATACAAACTGATTTTGAGCTTGAAATATAAATGGAGAAATAACCATATCGATTCTTTTTTTCTAGGCCAAGAAATGAGATATGCTAGTGATTAAACAAGAGAGAATAAAGATAGTAACCTTTACAACCGTAGAATTGAGAAATTGGAGGAGTAATGTATCCGAGCTCCACACTTGAGCAACAACACTGAGAAGAAGCAAGAACACTGAGCTTGAATGGCTCGGGCTCGGGGGGAAGAAAGGTTCAAATGGAAGGGAGGAAACATTAGTCCCGGTTTAGGCTACAAACTCGGGACTAAAAGTTAAGCTGTAGTCCCGGTTGTGGCCACAAACCGTTACTAAACTTTTAGTCCCGGTTTTGAGCACCAAGCGGGACTAAAGCCTAACTTTTAGTCCCAGGTTCTAATAAAAAACCGGGCACTAAAAGTTCCCCCTGGACGTTCTAGCCGTTGCGATCCGTTGGGAAGGAAGATTTACTACCGGCTCTTATCTCCAACCGGGAATTAAAGGTTTCTTTCTTCCCAGGGAACGAATAATTCCTGTAGCTAAAGCCAAAATCGGTAGCAGGATGAAAAGTCTGCTCTCTACTAGGTGCACCTATTTTCACACTGCCTAAATTTCACTTCCAACTCCTAACAGTACTACCTAAATCAAGGCTTCTCAAATTCATTCTAGCAAGTCAATGACGCATGGGACCTGCATGTCATCTTCCACACAAAGACAGGACTCGGCCATTGTGCATCGACGGTGAAATTCACATCTGTTCTTTCATCTCCTGATCGATTCCTCTAGACATCGAGTGTGCCGCAACCTTGCGCATCTCCTGAACCTTCGTCGCCTCACCTATCAGTTGTCGGATTTGCCGAGGACGTGGATGTCCGCCGCGGTCATCCATGGGAGGTGCTCCGGTAGACCAAGCCGCACCATGGGACAGGGCCGTCAGCGCAGGAACAGAGTCATGAGGAGGCCAAGCCTAGCGGCGCCACCTAGGGGTAGGGCCTGCTGTGTCGGGCAGGCCCGGAGGTAGGGCTGCCGCGCAGGGGCAAGGACAGTGCCGCCGGGGGCAAGGCCGCCAGTGGCCGGGGACAGGTCGTGCTGCTGGGGGCAGCTCCACCACACCGAGGCAAGCTGCGCCACCGAGGCAAGGCCGCCGTGCCAGCCTAGGTGTGTCGGGGCCATACTGTCGAGCTGCTGCGGCCTGCGGGTGTGTGTGGTCGCGGCAAAGAAGGCCGATTGAAGGAGAAGACGAGCGCGTGGGTGGGTGAAAAAAATTAGGTAGCCGTGTGTTGGGCCAACAGGAATAGCTAGTGGGAGGGTGGATTTAGGTAGCCAACAATTTTTTTTGGTCTAATAGGTAGCCGGTTGGAGTGGATTTGTTTGGTTCCACTACCTAAATTTGGGATAGGTAGCCAGTTTAGGTAGTCTGCTAGATAAGCTATCAGGCCCAGCTCTTCCCGTTCGTTCACTACCCTCATCTGCCTGTCCGTCGTCATCTCTCGCCGGTATGCCCGCCACCTCGTCGTTCAGTTCTGCCTTGCCTCATCTGCCCATTGTCGTCTGCCCCGGCCTACCTGCTGCCTCGTCCAACTGCGAAGGGCGGCAAAATGTTGTAGTGCATCTTCCTCCTCTCCGATTCCGGGGACGCGTGGACCATTGCCGGTGGCCGCCTTCACCGGCGAACCTTGGGCCGCGAGCTAGTGGCTGGGCGGCGGCGTGGGCACAGGGTCGCGGGGGCTTGGCCTGGGGCAACCCATACGGAGTGGCGGCGAGCTCCAGCCCAGATCGTGCCCAGATAGAGAGAAGAAGAGAGAAAGAACCGTGCAGTGTGAAGGAAAGAGAAGGAGAGGATACGGTAGAAGGAGAAAGGGGCAAAAAGGTCACGCCAGGTAAAAAGAAGGGGGCCACATATTTTTGAAGTTGCTAAAAATTTTGAAATGGCAAAATAGAGCCCACCTTTGATAAGGGCATTCTGTTGAAGCCCGCAAACTCGATGGCATTTGGGCGAAGCCCACCTCTCATGAGGGCAAATTTCCAATTTTCTCCATGTGTGGAGGGATCGACAGCCCCACATCGGCCCTGCTCTTTAAAAAAAAGCACGCGTCGATCTAGCCTAGGCTTAGAGAAGCTCCAATGGCTTGGCTATTCTTGTTGTGGATGCTATTTTAGAATTTTGTGTAGTAAAAAATAGACTCCAACATATGTGCTATTTGATTTTGTAAAATAGAAAGTTGGCTATCCCTTAATTTTTGTTGGCCATATATAGCCAACCATGTGCATTTTTGTGTAGATATAAAGCTCTCTCGCTATGATTGCTAGAAATAATTGCGCTAGTCAAGGTATATCCCGAGTGGGCTGTGGGGAGAATGTCAGTTGAGCAGGGCCGATGGCAGGGCCATCACGGCGGAGCTCACCGATACCCTAACCAAAGTGGGTAGTATTGAGGGGGAGGGGGCATCGCGACGAAGCTCGCTGACTCGAAATTCATGAAGCCGCAACCCAAAATTGTCCTACTACTATCCCTATGCTAAGCAATTAACCACCCTTGATTGGACAACCAAAACTATTAGCAATAGACCTAAATGAAATAAGAAACATGCAAGGATGAACAGATGAAGTCCAATCACATTTTTCATGTGTTCTTCTGTAGCAGTGAACACATCTATGCCCTGAGTTTGGTGATTTGCAGTTTGAATGGTTTATGAGTGCAAGTGTTGTGGCTATTATGTGTTTTTTCTATAGTGATATTCAAATTGGGGCTAGACACAAGGTGAATATACGGTAATGATAAGGTGCGGGATGCCACACACCCGCAGTCCGCCTCCAGTCGCCCCGCACTCCACCTATAGCTCTCCACGCGTGACACCCGCCCTCCCCTGCAGCTTCTCTCACTCTTCTCATTCTCTCCGCCTCCCAACCCTCCATTCTCTCGGTCTGCTCGTGTGCCGCCGCCCCTCCCTCCCTCCCTCCTTCGCCCCTGCGCTCCGCGCCCCGTTACGCCCTCTCTCTCCTGCTCCGGCATGGCAGTGTCCCCAGTGACCCCCTTCCTCTTCTCCGGTTGGCCATCTCCCGAGCTCAACTCTGGTGTGGGGAGCTCCCGGTGCGGGCGCAGATCTGGCGTGGGCGCGCGGTCCTGCTCTGGCATCGCACTCTCGGTGGCTTTTCCCCCACCACGGCGTCCTCGTCCCCCACATTGGTGCCGCCCCTCCCCTCACACCGGCGTCTTCCCTCACCAGGAATCCCTAATGTCCGTAGATCTGGCTGCCAAGGCACTCGCCGCGCTATGCTCTCCTCCTCCTTCTCAGTTACAATAGTATATTTTAGTTGTTTCATACATTTTAGAAGTATGTTGTAGTTGAAGCAAATTGATGTTTCAAAAGTAGATTAAAATGTTGTACATGTTGCAGTATCTACTCACCTATGTTGCAAGGTGTTATATCTGGATGTCACTTATGTTTTGTAAATGGTTCTTCAAGTTTTTTTCAGTTATTTTTAAGTGTTTCACACGCATGTTTTCCAAGTGTTTCACATGTTTTACGACATATGTTGTGATTGTTTTGATCTGAATGTTTTAAAATTAGATATGTTATTGCAACTCGTGTTTCATGTGTTTCTTCTCCCTTTAGATCCATGTTACAAGTGTTTGTTCTGGATGTTTAAAAAGTAGATCGGGTGTGACAACTCTGTCCTCACTTTTTCTGCTGCTTCCCCTTTGTCCTGGTGTCTCCTCCTTATTCTCCTAGCGCTGGCTGCACCTGCCGCTTCTTCATCGTCTTCTCGAATGCTGGTCGTAGCCATATGTTACAATCACCCGTGGTTACTTGTGAGCAGCTGGGGAGGAGCGAGCGAGAAGACTCAGTTGAGAGGCGCGGGCGATGTCTGAGCCCCGCGTGGAGAGAGGCGGGATGCAAATGGGGCGTCCCGCGCGCAGGTACGTATGAGGAGAGAAGTAGCGGGTTCGAACGTCCGATGGGAGGTTGCAACCCGTGAATATATCCACGAGTTTCTTGCTCATGAAAACTTCGATTTGTCGAACAAAATACTACTCGACACACGCTAAAAATTTATAATAATTATCGATTTATTATTAAAATCTTAAATTTGTGGAACAAAAATACGCCACACACGCTAAGAAACGTTGACTGACCCCCCGGTTCTCGCACGCGCCGCGCGTGGCGTGACCGTACGTCTTCGCGTCCGCAGCATCCATTCGTCTCCACGACGAGTTGGGGCAGGGGAATCAACGAGTCCGTCCAGTCCAAGAAACCAAGGCACGCGCACGGTCAGATCGTCGACCTCGCGCGCACCCACGGCGGCGGCGGCACGTGGAACTCGCGGTCCGCCCGTTCAAAGTTTCCACCGTGAAGCCGGAAGCTTCTTTCTGGTGGGTCAACTCCCCAAGTCCCAATCGATTTAGGGGCTGCTGCTTGGATCTGTTGCCGCCGCACACCTCTCGCCACGCCCGCTCGCCTCCTCGCGCCCGCTGCCTGCCTTGCCTCGCCGTGCAACTCGATCCGGCGGCGGCGGAGCTCGATCCGGCGGCGGCGGTGCTCGATTCGGCGGCCGCGGAGATCGATTCGGCGGCCGCGGAGCTCGATCAGGCCGCGGCGGAGCTCGAATCGACGGTGGCGGAGCTCGACTCGGCAAGGCGAGCTCCTACCAAACGCGTTGCTTTGCTCGGCGAGGCGAGCAGCCGGCAAGGCATCCGAGCAGCCCCGCTTCCTCGTCGTCTTCCTCCGCACCACCCAACGCCGGCGGCGCCGTGGATCTCGGCCATCTCCGGTGGCTGGTAAAGCTCCCATTCGCCCTGGCTTTGCTGCAGTTATGTCTCTCCCCCGCGCGCGCGGGCACATCCCCTCGCATCGATCTCCATCTCAAGTTCTCAACCCCGCCACTTCGCAGACCGCTCTTGGTGCCATGGAGGAGACGAGCGCCGGCGCGGTGGCCGGCCTACCCGACGACCTCCTGGTGGGGATCCTCTCCCGCGTCCCAGCCAAGTCCATCTGCCGGTTCAAGTGCGTCTCCAAGGCCTGGCGCGACCTCATCGCCGATCCTCACCGGAAGAAGCTGCTCCCCCAACCTATGCAGGGGCTATTCATCATGACGCCCAAGAAGAACTCCGAGGATGAAGAAGAAGAACCAATGGTGTGCGATCCATACCAGTTTCAGAATGATCGATCTGACAGGTGGATTATTCGTACCTCTGGGCATCGACCCTTCCTTCTACTTCCTGACGACGAAGCTGCCGATCCAGGTCCTCGTCTTAATGGATTCCTGCAACGGGCTTGTCCTCTTTGAGAATCGCCCGGAGCTGTTCTCAGACGCATTGAGCTATGTCGTGTGCAACCCGACCACAGAGCAATGGGGAACATTGCCCACCTGCGGCTCTCGTGAGCTGATAACACACACCTTTATGGCTTTTGATCCATCCGTATCCTCTCATTTCCACCTGGTCCAGTTCCAGATCCCTGATTTGGAAAAGGAGTTGATGTCAGTGCACGCGTACTCGTCTGAAACTGGGTCCTGGAGTCGCAACCAAGTTCAAGTTCTCGAACAAGAAGAGCAAGGACAATCGAAAGGGTGGCGTCAAGCCACGCTAGCTCATGGAGACCCTTGGTGTGCCTTTGTTAATGGCTTCCTGCATTTGACAGTTCGGGACTCTGATAACAAAAATAAGATAGCTGTTGTAGATGTACAAGGAAATGCAACGAGGATGATCAGAGTGCCAGAGGATACTCGGGGGGTTTATTTTGGCCAATCCCAAGGGCGCCTGCATTACATGACTCAAAAACCATTAGATGCCTATGAAGAGCTGTCCATCTGGGTTCTTCAGGATTCTGATACACAAGAATGGGTGTTGAAGGACACTGTGAACTCTTTGAAGCTCTTTGGAGAAAAGAGTTGCTGCACAGGTGGCATGTCGGGCACTATTGAGATGATTGACATTCATCAAGATTGCAATACTGTTTTCTGCATCCACTCCGCAAGCCATAAACTGGTAGCATACAACATGGACCGTAAGGACGTGAGTGTTATTGGGACTTTCAAAGATTCAGATAGGTGGATGGGTATTGGTCGTTATGTTCCCTATTTATCAGAATTACCGGCTCTTAAAAGTAAGCACAAAGCCCAACTGTTGCGATAGATATGGTTTGATTGGGAGATTAGAGATCAGCCATCGAAGGGACTGCAGCTGTCACTAGACAACGAAGACCATCGGCTCTTTAATACAGCAACAAGAGTGGAACTAGGCAATGGACGCAAGGCATCCTTCTGGCACTGACGATGGCTCAACGGAGAAGCCCCAGCAGAGCTATTGCAAGCACTTTTCAGACATAGCAAGAGAAAGAATCGTTCTGTGGCAGATGCGCTGACAGATGACAGATGGGTTACAGACATTGACGACAACATTAGCCAAGAAATCATTGTGGAATTCCTGGAACTATGGGATAAATTGCAAGGAGTTCAGCTCATGTAATCACAAGGTGACCGAATGAACATGGCTGAACACACAAATGGACGGTATTCAGCAAAGTCTGCATACGCTCTGCAGTTTGAAGCTTGGCCTAGATGCAGTACAGCTGGAATCACATGGAGGACAAGGGCGCCACCCAAATGCAAGTTCTTCACTTGGCTGCTGCTTCAAAACAGGATATGGACAGCAGCGAGACTGCAGATTCGGCAATGGCCATTGGCCCAATGAATATTTTTTGCCAGCTCTATGTCTGAAACCTGGAGACAGCAGAACATTTGTTTGTAGACTCTCCTGTAGGTGAGAGCGATATGGGAAAGGGTGGCAATCTGGGTGGTGCGGGCACCAAGCCTTCATCCAGCTAACTGGGAACAGGCTGTGACTGTGAAAGAATGGTTCCTGCAGCTGGTTAATGGATTGCCAGCACCAGCGAAGGTGGGGCTGAAGTCATTGATTATGCTAACTATATGGGAGGTGTGGAAAGAAAGGAACAGAAGAGTCTTCAAGGAGTGGAAGCAAATCAATCGGATCATGGAGACCATATACGATGAAGCAAAGACATGGGCCAATGCAGGTAACAAGGGCCTGCAGCAGGTACTGCCGATACAAAACGAACCGGATGCAACAACAACAGGCCAGAGCACGCAGCAAGCAGTACCAAATGATGTGGTTGTTAATCCCCCAAGTGTAAATTAAACCTTAATATAGAATAGGGGTGCCCTGGACCTCAGCTTGCTGAGCTCTAAGCAAAATAGGTGTGTTGGCGCATCTTGTGCCAAAAAGAGTTTGTAATTGTAACTTCCTATACTTATCAATGAACGGTAATGATCCTAACCGAGCGTCCGGACGCCCCAAACGATACGCAGGCACGTGCTGCCACCCTCCCCTCCGTGCGTGCCGCGCCCCCACCCCCATGCGGGCGTGCCACGCCCCCCGCGGCCGTTCCGTTTTTTTCTTTTTTCGTTTTTTCTTTATCTTTTTTATTTCTTTTTTCATTTCCTTTTTATTTTTTATTTTTTTTTCTTTTTCTTTTTCTTTTTTCTTTTTTCTTTTTTGTTTTTATTTTTATTTTTTTATTTTTTTCTTCTTTTTATTTTTTCCTTATTTTTTATTATTATAACATTTATATATTTTGTATTTCTTTATGTGGATGTTGTAAAAATAGATTAGAAATGTTGCACATGTTGTTACAAGTGTTTCAGTTATATATTGCAAGTGTTGCTCGAAATGTTTAATTTTTTTGAACGTATGTTTTTAATTGTATGTTTGTAATGTTTCACCTTTGTTTTTAAAATCAATGATTCGCAAGTGTTTCATTTAGATGCTGCATATATTTTCACATGTATTGTTTGAACTGTTTTATCTGAATGTTGCATATGTTTGTAAATGGTTTCCAAGTGTTTTATGTGTTTTTTCAAATGTTTTACCGGCTTGTTTCGAGAATTTCAGTAGTTCCGTACATATGTTGCAATTGTTGTATCTGAATGTTTCAAAATTAGATCTAATGTTACAGTTAATACTTCAGATGCGTCATGTCCATCGCCCAGATTGGGAGGCTCGCCACCGGTAGCGATCGTTCTGCGCCAGCTGGCAGCGACCCCGCATCTTTTCAGCAACTGTAATCATCCGTATGCCTGCGTGCTCATCTTCCTTGTCCTCCTTTTGTGCTTCATAGCGGTCATTCTTCATCCTCGGCAGCTTCGGATCTGGTAAGGCCAGCGTAACCTCCCACAAGTCGTCGTCTACCTCCTCTGTTGCCAGCTAATAGGATCGACCGTTCCCCTCCTCTACTCAGCTTTGTCTGGAAGAAAGGGTGAAACATGCATGCTGCAAAAGCGTATATCCAGTGTTTCAGTAGTTTTAAAGTATATTGCAAGTGTTTCGTATGAATGTTACAAAACTGTTGCATATATTATAGAAAAATTTATTAAAATATATCCACGTGGGATCTTGTTTTCAAGATTTAGTTGCAAGAAATACAATGATGCCATTATTTTCTAATTAGGACGGTTGGTTTAGGAGTTATAGCTTTTAACTTTAAAAATCATGACATGCATGTACGCATGCATTGGCTGGCAGCACCATACACGTGCGTCTGGACCAGTCACGAGCGCCGGGCGTCCGGGCGATGGGAGTCCCCATCCAGTGGCGGAGGTACATGCACCCGGCATACCCTGCAATTCCAGCGACGAATCAAGTATATATAAGATATACGTACATATACACATATACGCTCACTTGTTTAATGCATGTACGTTAACCGTGCTAGCTTAGCCGCGAGCTCAGGCCTGCGAGCGAGCGTGAGGCCCAAGCGGCCATGCGACTGCAGGAACGTCGCCCATGCAGCCAACGGCCCAGCAGCTGAGCGAGATAGCTAGACGCGTACGTCGTACGGGAGAATAGCCAGTTAGCCGACGCAGCGACGACGCCAATACAGAATTACGGATTAGATCTTCGTGACTTTTCCCTGCCCTACGCCGGCGCGGCAGCGCCAATACGATTCAATTGTTTATTGTTGTCGTCGGCGCTCTGTTGTCGTCCTCGGCATATCATTGTCCAATCGTCCTCGGCCTTGTGATCTCGTCCCGTTCGGCATTTTGTCCTGCCCTACGACGGCATCGGCACTTCAGCAGTGAGGTGATTTTGTGATCTAAATTGTTCAGATAAGATTCACTTAGTTCTTCGGCTTTTCTTGAAAAGGAATTCATGTGTATTTTACTTGCTAATTACTTAGTGCTACAATTATAAAATCATCTATCACGCAGCGAGGCAGAGGATTTCTTTCGCATCATCAGAGTCGATCTAAATTGATCTTTTGTTCAGCACTCAAATCATGTGAGTGATCCATATTCGCATATATGACAGTTCAATCGTGCAAGCAATTTATTTAATTATTTGACACTATATTCTATGTAATATTTATGCAGTTATGAAGAGAAACGGGGACATTGCATCGCTTTTTCAGAAGCATGAAGCAAAGAAGAAGGCAGCAACAGCTGCAATTACTTCTAATCCTTCCCCAGATCCGGTTGAACCAGTTGTGGAAGAGCAAACTCATGAGAGAGTAGTTGAGGAAATTGTAAATCCTATGCCACCGCCGCCGCCACAACCGTCTTCACAGCCACCAGTTTATGACATCAGTCGCCTTCCACATGATCCAGGTGAAAGACACCCTATTCTAAAATATCCTGTTAATGATCAAGATGCAATTCGAAGAGCATATATTATTAAAGGTCCTTTCAAACCTTTTGCACATGATTTTCCAAAAAGAAAGATTTCAGATAGGGATAGGGGATTCAACTATTGTTGGATGTACAATCATGATTGGATTGAATATAGTATTAAGAAGGATGCTGTGTTTTGCTTCATATGCTATTTGTTCAAGAAGGGTAGTGGCTCAGACACATTTACTATTGATGGATGGAGGAATTGGAATATAGGAGAGAAAGCACTTCGCAAACATATGGGTTCTAAGGCACATATTGCAGCTCAAGAGAGATACATTGGCTTTACAAATCCCAAAGTAGCAATTGATTATAATATTGAGAAGTGGAGTGATAAGGACCTTCGTCTTTATACGAAAAGGTTGACTTATTCACTTAGATGTATCAAGTTTCTTTTGCATCAAGGGTTGGCATTTCGTGGACATGATGAAAGTGAAGAATCTAGCAATAGAGGGAACTTCATTGAACTTTTGAAATTTCTTGCGGGGAATAGTGAAGAAGTGAACAAGTATGTTTTGGACAATGCTCTAGGTAACTGTACCTTAACTAGCCCAGACATACAAAAGCAAATTATTCACTGTTGTGCCCTAGAAACTAGAAAGAAAATAATTGAAGAGCTTGGTGATGAGCCTTATGCAATTTTAGCTGATGAGTCTAGTGATATATCACATAAAGAACAACTAGCTCTTTGCTTGCGTTATGTTGATAAATTGAGAAGGCCACGTGAGCATTTTATTGGAGTTGTTCATGTAGATGATACTACCTCTTTATCACTTAAGGATGCAATTGAAACTTTACTTGTTAGTCATGGCTTGACCATGACTCAAATCCGTGGTCAAGGATATGATGGGGCTAGCAACATGAAAGGAGATATTAAAGGATTGAAAACATTGATCATGCAAGAATCACCTTCTGCTTATTATATTCATTGCTTTGCTCATCAACTCCAATTGGTTCTTGTTGCTGTTGCCAAGGGAAATACTGATTGCAAGACTTTTCTTGATCAAATATCTATCTTGTTGAGTATTGTTGGAGTTTCTTGTAAGCGTCATGACATGCTTAAAAATGCTAGGCCTGAGAGTGTCAAAAAAGCACTTGATTGTGGTGATATTGAATCTGGAACTGGATTACATCAAGAGATGGGTTTGCCTAGGCCTGGAGATACTCGATGGGGATCTCATTACAAAACGGTATGCAATATCATTACTATGTATGAAGCAATCCATGATGTACTTGTCGATCTTGGGGATGATCCTGCGTATAAGGATGATTGGACCAGAATAGATTTTGTGACTGGAGCATTTGAGAACTTTGAGTTTATTTTCTTTGCACACTTAATGTATATTATTTTTGGATATACAAATGAATTATCTGAGTGTTTGCAAAGAAGGGACCAAGAAATTCTTAATCCAATATCACTGGTTAATGTGGCAAAGAAAAGAATGCAAGAATTGAGGTCTGATGGTTGGAATAATTTTCTTGAGAAGGTCACTTCATTTTATGATAAACATGGTGTCGAAGTTCCTGCTATGAATGGTGATTATGTTCCTTATGGAAAATCAGCAAGGAAAGCTTGTGCCCAAAAGCAAACCAATGATGGCCACTTCAGAAGAGAAGTATATATTGGTGTCATTGATCAAATAAGTCAAGAACTTCAGAATAGGCTTTTTTGTGTTATTTAGTGCATATAAACCGAATTATATTGTCGATTTTACAATGAATACCGAATTGGTAAATGGATTTACTGAATTGTATATGAAAATTTTTGGGCGGCATACTCTTGGACAAAATCCTAGATTCGCCACTGACCCCATCAATCAAAGCCGTTAACAGATCTTTCGAAAAAAAAAGAATTCTTGATCAGCCTTCTTGATTGCGGCCCGCGCCGTTCCGGTCAGGCCAATAGTTTGATAGAAGCTCCGAGAAGGGCTTGAAAATTGTATCGAACAGAATACTAGCTGTAATTCCAACCTTCCTGCCTTCCTTCTCTGCTTCCCTAATTCTCCAGCTCCTTCCCCTGCTGATCTGTTAACAATTGGTATCAGAGACGGATCGTACCCTGGCCTCGCCACCACCACCTCCACCTTCGCAGCCTGCCGCACTAACACTACACCTGGCGACGCCGCGCTCTAGGAGCCATGGAGCTGAACCTGCAGTTGGTTCTGGATGCGCTCAACATGCACTTTGATGCCCAGGACGAGAAGATGGAGCAGTGCTTCTCCGACGTCTCCCGCGACTTCAATGACCGAGTCTCCGTCGTCGATCGAATTCGATGGAGGCCGCATGCGCCGACTTGGAGGAGCTCCGCGTCGCCCACGTCAACTCGGAGCGTGATGACCATGTGTCCACGTTGGAGGTGGCAGCTATGGATCTTGGTTCCTAGCGGCATGCGATGGAGTCCTTTGTTGTGATGCTCAAGCTTGAGGTTTAACGCCTCTCCAAGCCGTGGGACCGTGAGGTGTTCGATAAAATGTCGCACCTCCCTGGCCTCATGGGTTCGTCGACCGCGGTGGCGCCTCCTCTGTATAGCCCGCCACCCACCACCCTCACTGCCTCCAGGGCGCCACGTTGCTTCATCTCCCCGGGTTCATGAGTCTGGAGTCCTTGCGACTTGGACTCATATCTCCTCCTCCGCTTGATTTCCATTCGCTCTGGTCCGTCGTGGAGTAGTTCCTTCCATGGTCCTCCTCTTCCTCCATCTCCTAAGTGTCCTCCATTCCCCACCGTCGTCCCCAATTCACCCTCTGCTGTCGCCATTTCCCCATCCTCCATCGCCTATCTCACCGGGTCGCCCTCTGCCTTCCCTACCATTCCACACCCACCTCCCTTACAGCTCCACCTTCCATCTATCATAGTTCCACCCCAATCCAATTCGATTCCCGAGCTTTCAGTTTCCCCTATTTTCCTCCGTATAATCCGTCCTACACCCCTGCCTTTCACATGCTCAAGTCGGCTCTCTTTGCTCTAACCCGGTTCTCGCCCTGCCCGACTTCGCTATTCCTTGTCACGTTGAGACGGACGTGTCAGGCTCTGGCGTTGGCACTGTGCTACAGCAGAACGGTCACCCGTTAGCTTTCATCAATAAAGCTTTGCTACCGCGCAATCAAGGACTCTCGGTGTATGAAAAAGAATACTTAGCAATCTACTAGCGGTTGACCAGTGGCGCCACTATCTGATGCAAAGTGAGTTCGTGATCAGAAGAGTCTAATTCACCTCAATGAGCAGCACCTGCATACTCCATGGCAACAAAAGGTGTTTACCAAACTTCTTGGCCTCTGCTACCACATTGTTTATCATCGTGGTGTTGAGAACGGTGTCGCAGATGCCTTGTCTAGGCGCCCTCATCCTGAACTTCTTTAGGCTATATCTTCCCCCACACATGAGTGGCTCTCTGAATTGACTGATTGGTACTCCTCTGATCCTGTGGCCTCTGCCCTGCATGCTCCATTGTTGGTCAACCCTGCTGCTCGGCCCTCCTTTTATTCTCTAACGCGGTCTTATGCTATATGAAGGCAAAATTTGTCTAAAGGTGTGCAACTACAGCAGCGTATTCTTTCTGCTCTCCATGATAGTCCAATGGGAGGTCACTCTGGTGCCCCAACCACTAAGCAGAAGGTGTGTCACTTGTTCTATTGGCCCTATGAAACATCCTCGATTTTCCACGAAGGGAAAATCCACAGAATGAGCTATAATGTGATAAAACCATAGATTGATCCCGTCACATTATCATATATCAGTTGATACTACAGTCATACATCGTAAATGTTTACAAAATATTGCATCAACTGAGTAGACTCCTATTACAGGGTTGATCTAGCGGAAGCATTTCTAGTCGTCATTCAGAATTGGCGGAATATGTCGTCGAGTGAAGGCTCCTCCCTCATGGGTACCATCAGAGTCAATCTTGACGTAGCATAGTCTTCATCTCCTGAACCAAACTTGAGCGTAGGCATGAGACCTTCTAATACTTCTTATCTCAATATCTCTGTTAGTCAGGTAATCTGCACACCGCCAGATATGTGCAGGCCATGGTCAGCACCGATGAGCTTTAGTGGAAAAGAGAAAACAAAGGATCTGGCCATCCTAACATTCGGCTGTGGTTTGCATCCTAAGCGCATGCAAAGTAGTATCAAGTAATAATATCATAATAGTTTGTCAAGTTTTAACCCATATCATCAATTCCCTTTAGTCTACCCCAAATCCATCATCCCACCCATACACCACCTCTCACACACACCTCACGCTCAGTCGACAGGACCAATTCCCTCTCGGGTCCTGTCTCAACGGCACACTGCCATACCAGGCACACTGCCGGACAATCATCAACCAAGGGGAGAAAAGAATATCGCTCTCTACACTAGTCGGAGCTTCACAGGAAAGGTCCATAGCCGACGAATCGGCATATGTATCGATCGATCAACCATACACTCTGCAGAGGTTTTACCACTCACAAGATTAGCCATCATCGATGCTGTACAATCATCTAGGCAGAATTCCGGGTGCTTGCTTGCCTAGGTCGATGCCACCCTACCACTCAGCCCTGGGTAACTTCGGGCACGAACCGAAACGCTGAGACTGGGAGACGCAGTACCGGGCCCAATCAGTGGTACTGCGCATCTAGAATGGTGTGGGAACTTCCTGCATCCGCCACCGCCCACCCTATCACCTTACAACGTAGCAGTAGTGGCACCGCCCTACCAAGTAGTCTAGCCGTTCCCTGCCCATCGAAGACGAGTGAGCAGTAAAGGATTCCCATGAACCTGGTGCTAGTCGTTCCTAGGTTTGACCAAGCAGGCATCTTCCCTTAGGGGATTCTCTCCCCGTGCCTACCACGGCACCTCCATTCACGGAACTTCAATGCACATCCCGGAACCACCTCATAAGTCATTACCCGCCACAGGTATCTCTCGTGGGAATACCCAGATGCAACTCCCGGCAATACTTGCTTACACAGCTCGTCGTGAATCCCACTTGGTCGACTCGACCCTCACCACACACCCAAGACACACACAGCACGCTCATAGTCCACCAGTCTGGCACCCCAAACCAAACCATTCCCAGAGGTTCACCACCAGCATCGCATCATAGATACAATGCGAGCGGAGTTAATAAATATGGTGATGTAATATGTAAGCAAGCAGGAAGATAGAAATATATAAGAGAGCGTGAGTGTGAAGCTGAGTAGCATAGTAGAGTGGTTGCAAGCAGTGTAATAATGGCTTAGGTAGTTGCATGCATCATATACTAGCAAAAGGAGTAAATATAAAGCACTAGCATTTCTAAATATGCAATGTCTAATAGGACTCTCTAAAAGAAGGTGCTGCCATGACACCTGCGTTGTCGGGGAAGTAGTGGTACGAGCACTCCTCGGTTAGTGTAGTCGTTCTGCTGGGCCACCTCCTCCGGGGTGACTTCACTCCACGATTCCTGTCGTCGTCCATATTCTCCTCCTCTAGCAGGTCTCATCCCGATCATCGCTAATCCGGAAACGACTACTCCGCGAAGCAATACAAGGCAGAAAACACCCAATACACCAAAAGATGACGGGACGCAGGGAGATCCATAAATATTGGAGAAATAATAAAAGGTACACGTCTTGGCCCTCTCGGCGTATGTCCAATTTCATCGGGCCAAAGAAAAATTAAGAGTGGGGTTTGCTATGCACAAGCTTATGTCACGGCCAAGCCAATATGGCTTTATAATAAATGGTTTAGGCTAGAGCTGATCCATAGCAAACACCACGGCTCATGATCTTCCGATCCGAACGCCACGGAGAAGACGGGGATCGGAGGATGGGCCAAGCGAATGGGGAAAACGTCCAATTCATCGGCAATAATGTTACACATGACAATGCGAGTGCTTTAATCCACTTGTAGGGTACCAAGGCTATGGTTCAAATGGGTACAATCATACAAGTGTCTAAAGACCAAGAATCAAGAGAGAGGGGAAGTTAGCTGGGCACATCCATGTCATATTCTCGGTCACATCTTTCGTGAAGATGGTTTTTAAGTAGTCGATCTGATCGACACACATAGGTCCGAGATCTTGACATGGACCATAGCTTCGCTAACTAGAAAGGGTTAGTCCGACCTTTGATCTAGTCACCGTGAGCAAGATGGGATTGAATAGAGCGGGCTAAACGAGAATGAAGAGCGAGTGACGCAGAAAGAGCGGTGGTCTACTTCTTCCAACGCACACGCCACGACAGAGACGGGGCAGTCAGAAAAGAGAGACACATAGAAGAAAAGCAAGTACACAAACCACTCATAGGGTACTACGACCTGGGTGCACTGGCACTAAGTCATCTCTCAGATTTGTAGCGGTGTGGTTGTTACTGCGAGAATCGAAGAAATACGACGGTCGCATAGAGTACAAGCATACGAGGGCTTGGGCACGAAGACTCAAAGAAATACAAACGGGGTATAGCTCCATGGTCATGGCGAGACGCACTCACGGCCACAAGCTACACCAACAAAACGAGAGGTCGTGTTGTCGCTTGACATTACAGTCATGGTGGGACGGATCCCGCGATCGCAACGTCCGAACGAGATACGATCCTCCAGCCGGCTCGAAGGCACGGCACACAAACAGACAACACATCAATAAGATCCAATGACGCGACCATAAGACAAAATGAGTCGACAAACTAGTGGAGTAGCACATTTCCATAGCATTATGATGGATGGATCATGTATTACAAATACAGATACAGATAGATCGTGAGAATAGGGTGCAACTGATACATGTACAGACAGATCGTAAAGATAGAGTACAACAGAGATATGAGCAGACGGATTATAAGGATAGGTATACAATATGGAGGGCTGAAGTATAGGAAGTTAGAGAAAAGGTTCTTCAATAGTCCAGCGTCGTATATCACTTGGCTTTCCAACAGTCCAACATCATCTACGGGGCCTCAAGATCTAGCAACGGAGTTACGACACGAAGGCCATACAGGGTCAGCGTCAAAGGAAAGTGGCGAGGCCTGCTGCTACATGTCCCGGCTCCTCTTGGCCAGCTGCTGGTACCTTCTGGCCTGCTATGGCTTGCTGCGGCTAGCCGTGGCCGGCTGCTGGCTGGTCATGGCTGGCTGTGGCCTGCTGTAGGCTGGTCGCAGCTGGCCACGGCCGGCCGGGCGGGGCTGGTGACTAGCCGAGGCTGGCTAGAGTGACTAGATGCTGGCGCGTCGAGTTCGATGCGGCTTGGCGAGGAGGTGGCCGGGACACCATCGTCGTCAAGGTGGTGGTGCGGGCCGTGCGGCTGTTCGGTGGAGCGGCCCCGGCAAGGGTTCGGCAACTCCGGTGGCTCTCCTGCAGCAGTGCAACAGCGGCACGATGGCTGGTTTGAGGTTTGGGCACCAATCTGAAGGAAACAAAGGAAGATCGACGCTTTGATGCTCACGGTTCAGCGGGAGACGAGGCGAAGCAGAGGTGAAGGACGAGCAGGATGCAGACCTGGTGCGGTGGTGGCGCGAACGTCACAGTCGGGCCTGCGGCTTGACGAGGAGGATGTCGGGGTGGCGAGGCGCCATGCTCCAGGTTGCTCCTCGGTGTCCAGGTCCATGGAGTGGTCAGGACCGGAACGGCGGTGTGGCTTGACGTGGTGCGGAGGAGGGCGCAGCTCGTTGTGGCTGGTCAGCTCCGGGTCATCCATGGTGTCGGCGTCATAGGTCGAGGCGCTCAGACACGCAGCAACGCCGGGCGAGGTCGTCGCGGATGCGCCGCCACGTCGGGACGGGCTCGGCTGAGTCGCGCTTGGGGTCTGCTTCGGCCGGCTGCGGCTCGGTGCCGGCCTCTAGGCAGTGGCGCAGGGGCGAGCCCGGCTGCGCGGCGGTGAGGCGTGGCTGGCCTGTGGATGGTGGTTGGAGCGCCGAAGTCGATGACGAGCTAGCCACGAGCGCTGCAGCGCTCGGCGAGGCACGCGACAGCAAGCTCGGCGTCGTGGCGACGCGTCTGCTACTCAGTCCGTGGTGGCGTGGCCACGGCCAGTGGAGTGGGTCCGGTGCAGGGCGAACATGACGGCCATGGCGGCTGCGGGTTTGGCACGTCGTGGCTGCGGCAGCTGGAGGTGGAAGAGGAGGAACGAGCAGAGAGCGGAGATGGTGGCGGCGCAGGCTTGGAGAAGAGCAGAGCGGCTCCACTGGCTTCGTCCTTTATTCCGTGTTGGCTAGGGTTCGAAGCTCTAGGGACGGCGGTGATCCTTGAAGAGCGGGCCACGGACACTCGTCGAGCATCACCGGTCGCACGAGTGGCAGTGGGACACGGGAGCACGCGCACACGCAGTGCTGGCGGCGGCGGCGGCGGCTCCCTGGGAGGCAGGGGCGCCTCTGCCTAGGGTTTGGAGGCGGTTGCGCCCGAGCTGGGCCTTGGGCCAGCGGGTGCGCGTGTGCGGCCCAGGGAAGGTGGCCGCAAGTTGGGCCACGAGACGCGGGGGCCTGCAGGAAAGGCGTGGGGGTGCGACCAGTTTGGTCTTGGGCCGAAAGGAGGGGGTAGGAAGCTGGGCTAGATTTATTTAGAGGAGGAGGTCTCTTTCCATTTTCCTTTTCCATTATTTGAATTGGTTTGAGATAGGGTTTCCTCATTTCTAATTACATGGCGTATGGATTTTGATGAGTTGGATATAGAGGAAATTTGAGATGGGTTCACGAGAGAATTGAGATGAAAGGATTTAGTGGTAATCGCTACGGAACTGTGCTCTCTGACACAAAACCCTAGACCATCTATAGTACCCTTGTCAACTTCTACAAACAACCTTTATATGAATGCGACTGATTGTTAGTGAGTTAGTTGTGGCTCGTCCTAGAAGCTACATGCTTCACTCATATTGCAAGAAATTTTTTTAAAAAGTTCGTATTTTTGTTTATCGAAAAACCCGGGTTGTTACAGTCCACCCCCCTTACAGGAATCTCGTCCTCGAGATTTAGGAGTTAGTGTCAGTGGATGGTATGTTCTGATGCATTGACTTTGCAAGTAAAGATTTTGAAGAAGAGTTTTGGAAAAACAGCTTTCATGAAATCCGTTTTGGAATAGGAGGAAGCATAACATATTTTATTATATTTTTTTATAGAAGATCTTTTCAATCAAAACAAATCTGGGTACGAGGTAAGTTTTAAAACCATGACTATTATTTAGAAATCAAATCCCTTTTGAAATTATTCGTGGTGTCTCGGAAACCAAGTAGCTTGTAAATTTGTAAAGCTTGTTTGAAAGCTTTTGAATTTCTGGGTTTCACAAACCATTCGAAACCGTCTTTAAATGGAAATAGGTTTTCCCAAACCTTTGGTAACACACGCGAAAGACCTTGAACTTCGTTTCGCAAAACATTTTTCTAAAAGAGCTTTTGGAACTTAGTTTTCGAAAACCCTTGCGTTTAGAAATATTAATTTTAAGAGTAAGAACTTTTCCCAAAATTTAAAGAAAGAAGACTTAGAGTTTGAAAACCTTTATTTCTAATCGGCACATTGAAATCAAAGGGAAAATCGTTGGTAGGGAAACTCCTTTTAAAATAGTAGAAATTCGTCTATGAAATGAATTTTTTTGAATCCCTTTTTATAACGAGGCGGGGTGTTTGGAGACGGTTTTGAACCTTTTTAAATCAAATTGGTTTTAGCAAAGGTAGCTTTTTACAAAATCGATTTTTTTCCTTGCAAAATGGATTTTTTTTTAAATAGAGTCCGACTTGGAAATTCAATCGTACCCATGCACCACTTCGGGTGCGGTCGCGATCATGCCACGTTACCTACATACGCCCGGTGGCAAGCTATGTGGATGCATCACACATTGGGCCCCAAGTTTCGTAGTGGTACCGTAGGTCGAGAACGACTTATCCAATCGAGGTGCTAGGATCGGCTTAATATTCCAAGCAAGAGGGAGAAAAGAGCCTTTTGGGAAATCCTTTTTAAATGGTTTAGACGATCAATCTTTTGAAACTCATTTTTAAATTCTATTTACACACTTGTAGAAGAGAGGTTTCAACTCAAAATTTCGAAATCAACACAGGTATTGGTGACTTTTTAGAAATTAAGCTATTTCAAAATCTTTTGCAATGAGCTTTTGGTAAAAGAGGTTTTAAAATAGGGGTATGCGGAGTTGAAACCATTTTGAAAGACACATTTTACGATTGCTGAAAACCGTTCAATATGGTTGATTTGAAACCTTGTTTGGAGATTAGAGAACATTTTTGTGAAATTTTGGAATCGGGAAAAATTAAAAGGAGTTTTGAATCAATATGAGTTAAATAGCAAAATCTTTTGAATGCCTTATTTTCTGAAACAATTTTCAAAACTTGGTTTAGTTTTCGAATCAAAGCTTCACTCCGTTTGTTAATTTTAAACGAAATCAGTTTTTGGATAATGAGTTGGAAATCATCTCATTTTTTTTAAAGAGCACGGCTTTCACAATCGAATTGGTTTTCAAAAACTGTCTTTTTCCAAGGTTGTACTCTTTTGAAAACAAGTTTGAAAGAAAAACATATTTTGGTTTTGCTAAATTCCTTTCACATGGGTTGGGAATACCCTTTTCGTAAGCATTTGTTTAATAAATTAGTTGCCATTTATTTTGAAAATAGGGTTTACTTGAAAATAAATTGGAGGTTTGGTGAAACCAAAAGCTTTTTAAGCAAAATCTGGGCCAATGATTTTCCTATTTTTAAATTATTTTGTTAAAGAGTAGAACTTTTGTCTTTTGAAAGAAATTTTGTAACACCATTTGGAAAACAGTGGGTTTTCAAATCATTTGCAAGGAGCTTTCAAATACATGGTAGGTAGAGCATAAGAGCCGAAAACACTTTCTTTTGGAAACTCTGGAGGTTTTGAAATCATTTTTCATTTGAAATGGAGTTGCTTCTAAAATTAGTGAAAAGGAATCTTTTCAATCCAAGGTGGGGAGGCAATTTTGAAGATGCATGGAGTTGAAAATCTAAATCAATTTTGAAATAGAGTGGTAAAGATATGCTGCTTGGTCCTGTACTTCCAACTGGTGGTCAGGGTTGCTCTTTTGAGCATATAGCGGTCTTGGTTTTCAGCCATCCAGGTTTCGATCCTGGGACCTATGGGTTATGGGCGTTTCCTGGAGTCTCACGTATATAAAA
The DNA here is from genome assembly GCA_038502445.1 of Eremochloa ophiuroides. Lineage (NCBI taxonomy): Eukaryota > Viridiplantae > Streptophyta > Magnoliopsida > Poales > Poaceae > Eremochloa > Eremochloa ophiuroides. The sequence goes on along the minus strand of JAHLJS010000001.1, from coordinate 21,041,431 downwards.
TAATTTCATAGCCTACACTCAGGCAATATAAACGCAAAGAACCATAAGAAGCAAAAAGATCCAGGCAATCAGGCAGCATTACAACTCCTATATGCATAGTGTTGACTTAAGGCGACTCCTGAGCCTTTATAGTCTTACACATCTACCGGTCTATCGTGGGCAATCAAAAGGGAAGTCCACTTCTTATGGGTCAACTTTTAGAATAGGTAAGATTAGTTAGCGGAAGAATTCAAGGTGCAGGGGAAAGAATCAAGTGCTAGCATCAAAACTCAAGGCGGAGGGGAAATTGTTTTTCGCAAATAGTTTTTAGACAAAGTTGTTGGCTCATATACTGGTAACCGGTCCTAATGGTCTCGTCCTAAGGTCAAGTATGGCTCTGATACCAATTGAAACATCCTCAATTTTCCACGAAGGGAAAATCCACAGAATGAGCTATAATGTGATAAAACCATAGATTGATCCCGTCACATTATCATATATCAGTTGATATTACAGTCATACATCATAAATGTTTACAAAATATTGCATCAACTGAGTAGACGCCTATTAGAGGGTTGATCTAGCGGAAGCATTTCTAGTCGTCATCAGAATTGGCGGAATATGTCGTCGAGTGAAGGCTCCTCCCACACTGGTACCATCCGAGTCAATCTTGGCGCAGCATAGTCTTCATCTCCTGAACCAAACTTGAGCGTAGGCACGAGACCTTCTAATACTTCTTATCTCAATATCTCTGTTAGTCAGGTAATCTGCACACCGCCAGATATGTGCAGGCCATGGTTAGCACCGATGAGCTTTAGTGGAAAAGAGAAAGCAAAGGATCTGGCGATCCTAACATTTGGCTGTGGTTTGCATCCTAAGCGCATGCAAAGTAGTATCAAGTAATAATATCATAATAGTTTGTCAAGTTTTAACCCATATCATCAATTCCCTTCAGTCTACCCCAAATCCATCATCCCACCCATACACCACCTCACACACACCCCTCATGCTCAGTCGACAGGCCCAACTTCCCTCTCGGGTCCTGTCTCAACGGCACACTGCCACACTAGGCACACTGCCGGACAATCATCAACCAAGGGGAGAAAAGAATATCGCTCTCTACACTAGTCAGAGCTTCACAGGAAAGGTCCATAGCCGACGAATCGGCATATGTATCGATCGATCAACCATACACTCTGCAGAGGTTTTACCACTCACAAGATTAGCCATCATCGATGCTGTACAATCATCTAGGCAGAATTCCTGGGTGCTTGCTTGCCTAGGTCGATGCCACCCTACCACTCAGCCCTGGGTAACTTCGGGCACGAACCGAAATGCAGAGACTGGGAGACGCAGTACCGGGCCCAATCAGTGGTACTGCGCATCTAGAACTGGTGTGGGAACTTCCTGCTATCCGCCACCGCCCACCCTATCACCTTACAACCTAGCAGTAGTGGCACCGCCCTACCAAGTAAGTCCAGCCGTTCCCCGCCCATCGAAGACGAGTGAGCAGTAAAGGATTCCCATGAACCTGGTGCTAGTCGTTCCTAGGTTTGACCAAGCAGGCATCTTCCCTTAGGGGATTCTGTCCCCGTGCCACCACGGCACCTCCATTCACGGGACACCAATGCACATCCCAGGACCACCTCATAAGTCATTACCCGCCACAGGTATCTCTCGTGGGAATGCCCAGATGCAACTCCCGGCAAGACTTGCTTACACAGCTCGTCGTGAATCCCACTTGGTCGACTTGACCCTCACCACACACCCAAGACACACACACAGCACGCTCATAGTCCACCAGTCTGGCACCCCAAACCAAACCATTCCCAGAGGTTCACCACCAGCATCGCATCACAGATACAATGCGAGTGGAGTTAATAAATATGGTGACTGTAATATGCAACCAAGCAGGTAGATAGAAATATATAAGAGAGCGTGAGTGCGAAGCTGAGTAGCATAGTAGAGTGGTTGCAAGCAGTGTAATAATGGCTTAGGTAGTTGCATGGATCATATACTAGCAAAAGGAGTAAATATAAAGCACTAGCATTTCTAAATATTCAATGTCTAATAAGACTCTCTAAAAGAAGGTGCTGCCATGACACCTGCGTTGTCGGGGAAGTAGTGGTACGAGCACTCCTCGGTTAGTGTAGTCGTTCTGCTGGGCCACCTCCTCCGGGGTGACTTCACTCCACGGTTCTTGTCGTCGTCCATATTCTCCTCCTCCAGCGGGTCTCATCCCGATCATCGCTAATCCGGAAATGGCTACTCCGCGAAGCAATACAAGGCAGAAAACACCCAATACACCAAAAGATGATGGGACGCAGGAAGATCCATAAATATTGGAGAAATAATAAAAGGTACACGTCTTGGCCCTCTCGGCGTATGTCCAATTTCATCGGGCCAAAGAAAAATTAAGAGTGGGGTTTCCTATGCACAAGCTTATGTCACGGCCAAGCCAATATGGCTTTATAATAAATGGTTTAGGCTAGAGCTGATCCATAGCAAACACCACGGCTCACGATCTTCCGATCCGAACGCCACGGAGAAGACGGGGATCGGAGGATGGGACAAGCGAATGGGGAAAACGTCCAATTCATCGGCAAGTAATGTTACACATGACAATGCGAGTGCTTTAATCCACTTGTAGGGTACCAAGGCTGTGGTTCAAATGGGTACAATCATACAAGTGTCTAAAGACCAAGAATCAAGAGAGAGGGGAAGTTAGCTGGGCACATCCACATCATATTCTCGGTCACATCTTTCGTGAAGATGGTTTTTAAGTAGTCGATCTGATCGACACACATAGGTCCGAGATCTTGACATGGACCATAGCTTCGCTAACTAGAAAGGTTTAGGCCGACCTTTGATCCAGTCACCGTGAGCAAGACGGGATCGAACAGAGCGGGCTAAATGAGAATGAAGAGCGAGTGACGCAGAAAGAGCGGTGGTCTACTTCTTCCAACGCACACGCCACGACAGAGACGGGGCGTCAAAAAAGAGAGACACACAGAAGAAAAGCAATTACACAAACCACTCATAGGGTACCATGACCTGGGTGCACTGGCACTAAGTCATCTCTCAGATTTGTAACGGTGCGGTTGTCACCGCGAGAATCGAAGAAATAGACGGTCGTATAGAGTACAAGCATACGAGGGCTTGGGCACGAAGACTCAAAGAAATACAAACGGGGTATAGCTCCATGGTCATGGCGAGATGCACTCGCGGCCACAAGCTACACCAACAAAACGAGAGGTCGTGTTGCGCTTGGCATTACGGTCATGGCGGAACGGATCCCGCGATCGCAACGTCCGAACGAGATACGATCCTCCAGCCGGCTCGAAGGCACGGCACACAAACAGACAACACATCAATAAGATCCAATGACACGACCATAAGACAAAATGACTCGACAAACTAGTGGAGTAGCACATTTCCATAGCATTATGATGGATGGATCATGTATTACAAATGCAGATACAGATAGATCATGAGAATAGTGTGCAACAGATACATGTACAGACAAATCGTAAAGATAGGGTACAACAGAGATATGAGTAGACGGATTATAAGGATAGGTATACAATATGGAGGGCAGGAGTATAGGAAGTAAGAGAAAAGGTTCTTCAATAGTCCAGCGTCGTATATCACTTGGCTTTCCAACAGTCCAACATCATCTACGGGGCCTCAAGATCTAGCAACGGAGTTATGACACGAAGGCCGGATAGGGTCAGCGTCAAAGGAAAGTGGCGAGGCTTGCTGCTACATGTCCCGGCTCCTCTTGGCCAGCTGCTGGTACCTCTTGGCCTGCTATGGCTTGCTGCGGCTAGCCGTGGCCGGCTGCTGGCTGGTCATGGCTGGCTGTGGCCTGCTGTAGGCTGGTCGCAGCTGGCCACGGCTGGCCGGGCGGGGCTGGTGACTAGCCGAGGCTGTCTAGAGTGACTAGATGCTGGCCGAAGGTGGCTACAAGTTTCTAGGAGGTGTCAGGATGTGTCTGGGTTCCATCGGTCTACACGGGCATGGTAAATCACGGCGTGATGATAGCTAAGGTGAAGCTCGGATGGGGCGTCGGTGCGTGTCGGGGCGACCAGGTAGAACTTCCAGAGATCTTCTCCCTTCTCGATCGGTGTCCGTCGTGTCCATCGGTGACATCAGCAGAGTGGTCTCGGAGTCCAAGTGCACAGGGTAAAACCGAATCGCAATCATGGTGGTGGTTTGGGTGGTCCTCGGCCACGCCGGCGTTCTTGGAACTCCGGTGGTTCGATTTGGCTAAAAGAGGTCTCGTGTCATGTGTGTGCGAGTGTCCTGAGCCGGAAGGGGCTCGGCCTACGCGTCCCTTAGTACGGGACGCCATGACCCAAATGGCGGGTCCAGCAAGGTGACGGTGCTCACCATGGCGGAGAAGGTCGTGGCTCACCGTGGGGTCGTAGGTGTAGGATGTTTCTGCTGTGTAGGGTGATCGCCGTGCCGTGCCGATCCGCAACGGTGGCACCGGTTCGGCTTGTGGCAGTTCTGCTCGTCACGGCAAGGAGCAGAGTGCCGGGTGGCGTTGGGTTCGATGCAGCTTGGCGAGGAGGTGGCCGGGACACCATCGTCGTCAAGGTGGTGGTGCGGGCCGTGTGGCTATTCGGTGGAGCGGCCCCGGCAAGGGTTCAGCAACTCCGGTGGCTCTCCTGCAGCAGTGCAACAGCGGCACGATGGCCGGTTTGAGGTTTGGGCACCGATCTGAAGGAAACAGAGGAAGATCAAGGCTTTGATGCTCACGGTTCAGCGAGAGACGAGGCGAAGCAGAGGTGAAGGACGAGCAGGATGCAGCCCAGGTGCGGTGGTGGCGCGAACGTCACAGTCGGGCCGCGGCTTGATGAGGAGGATGTCGGGGTGGCGAGGCGCCACGCTCCAGGTTGGTCCTCGGTGTCCAGGTCCATGGAGTGGTCAGGACTGGAACGGCGGTGTGGCTTGACGTGGTGCGGAGGAGGGCGCAACTCATTGTGGTGGTCGGATCCGGGTCGTCCATGGTGTCGGCGTCATAGGTCGAGGCGCTCAGACGCGCAGCAAGGCCGGGCGAGGTCGTCGCGGATGCGCCGCCACGTTGGGATGGGCTCGGCTGAGTCGCGCTGGGGTCTGCTTCGGCCGGCTGTGGCTCGGTGCCGGCCTCTAGGCAGTGGCGCAGGGGCGATCCCGGCTGCGCGGCGGTGAGGCGTGGCTGGCCTGTGGATGGTGGTCGGAGCGCCGAAGTCGATGACGAGGCAGCCACGAGCGCTGCAGCGCTCGGCGAGGCACGCGACAGCAAGCTCGGCGTCATGGCGATGCGTCTGCTACTCAGTCCGTGGTGGCGTGGCCACGGCCGGCGGAGTGGGTCCGGTGCGGGGTGAACATGACGGCCATGGCGGCTGCGGGTTCGGCACATCGTGGCTGCGACAGCTGGAGGTGGAAGAGGAGGAACGAGTAGAGAGAGGAGATGGTGGCGGCGCAAGCTTGGAGAAGAGCAGAGCGGCTCCACGGCTTCGTCCTTTTCCGTGTTGGCTAGGGTTCGAAGCTCTAGGGACGGCGGTGATCCTTGAAGAGCGGGCCACGGACACTCGTCGAGCATCCACCGGTCGCATGAGTGGCAGTGGGACACGGGAGCGCACGCACACGCCGTGCTGGCGGCGGCGGCAGCTCCCTGGGAGGCAGGGGCGCCTCTGCCTAGGGTTTGGAGGGGTTGCGCCCGAGCTGGGCCTTGGGCCAGCGGGTGCGCGTGTGCGGCCCAGGGAAGGTGGCCGCAAGTTGGGCCACGAGACGCGGGGGCCTGCAGGAAAGGGGTGGGGGCGCGACCAGTTTGGTCTTGGGCCGAAAGGAGGGGGTAGGAAGCTGGGCTGGATTTATTTAGAGGAGGAGGTGTTTTCCATTTTCCTTTTCCATTATTTGAATTGGTTTGAGATAGGGTTTCCTCATTTCTAATTACATGGTGTATGGATTTTGATGAGGTGGATTTAGAGGAAATTTGAGATGGGTTCGAGAGAGAATTGAGATGAAAGGATTTAGTGGTAATCGCTACGGAACTGTGCTCTCCGACACAAAACCCTAGACCATCTATAGTACCCTTGTCAACTTCTACAAACAACCTTTATATGAATGCGATGATTGTTAGTGAGTTAGTTGTGGCTCGTCCTAGAAGCTACATGCTTCACTCATATTGCAAGAAAGTTTTTTAAAAAGTTCATATTTTTGTTTATCGAAAAACCCGGGTTGTTACACCCTATATGCGCAAATCCGTGCTTCAGTTCATCCGAGCTTATCGTGCAAAGTATCCTGGACTCCTACAGCCTCTGCCTATTCCTTCGTCTACACGGGAGGTCATTTCCCTGGATTTGTGGAAGGATTACCGTTGCCTAGCTCGGCCAATGCAATCTTGGTGGTGGTTGATAAATACTCCAAGTATGATCACTTCCTTGGATTGCGCTACCCTTTCTCTGCTGCCACTGTTGCTTGTCTTTTCATGGATCAGATTTATCGGCTGCATGACATACCCTTTGCTATCATTTCAGACCATGATCGAGTTTCACTAGTAAGTTGTGGCAGCTGTTCTACCAGTTGGCCAGAACTGAACTTCGCATGAGTTTTTGCTGCCACCCTCAAACTGATGGGCAGATGGAGTGGGTCAACCAATGCCTTAAAATGTTCCTCCGCTGTTTTGTTCATGCTTTCCCCCATCGCTGGTCGCAGTGGCTATCTCTGGCAGAGTTCTGGTATAATACCAGTACTCATTCTGCACTTGGCAGGTCACCGTTTGAGGTGCTTTATGGGTTTCCTCCTCGCCGCATTGGCTGCAGTTTGGAGGAACGAGAACTAGTGCACTCTCTCATCCACCTGTATTTGGAGCGCGCCCAACTGCGCATGAAGAAACAAGCTGATAAGGGTCATTATGAGAACTCATTTGCTGTCGGTGACATGGTATCCTCAAGCTCTAGCCTTATACATCTGGATGTTCCATAGAACTATGGATTGCACCATGTTTCTTGAGTTCGAATCCATTGTCTCCAACATCAGTTGTTGGTCCAGTACGGATGTTGGTGATGGTTGGAGCAGAGAATTCGCGTGGAGTCTTGTTTGCCATAGCTTCAAATTCTGGTGTCTGACTTCTTATTTCTTGGTTATCTTCTTGGTTCAGCGCTCGAACTTTCCTGAGCTTAGCTTTGGTCCATCGGAGTAGTGCTTCTGGATTATCAACAAAATTCTTTGGAAGATCAAAACCATGCATTCATTACCCTGCATAAGATCACAGAAGTAGACAAAACAAGGGCAAGCTTGTTTAAGTAGAGATTGATAGTTTTCTCGATCTCATCAATGATACAAGTGATATTGATATTCCTTCATTCCTTCAACCTTCCCTAGCAATGGCACCAAAAATGCTTGTTGGTAATTATTAACTAGGCACTTGTTTTGGACAGTTACATTTTATCTACCTGTACCTCTAGTTTTATTGTACCTAAAAGTGCTTGTTGATGCTTCTTATCTTTTCATGTGACTAGAAAGAATATTATGATATAAAGTAGAAGTAAGGTATCCACAAGCGCACAGATGAGTGTTGACGGTCGATAACGTCAACTTTTATTAGAACTTTAGACATGAAAGGACACATGAATACACACTAGTCTAGGGTTTTAACTGACAGTTTCCACGAGTTTTGCATGTTCTGTATTTTCCAGGGGCTATTCCAGAAAAGCATAAAAGAAGGGTTAAAGAGCATAAAAGACACGAAACTTAACCATCAAGGAAACATCATCACGAAGACCCTGGAAGGGTGTGGAAGCACCTCGACAAAGATGGGCCCGAAAGCCCACACTTGGGCACCGGCCCCACCCCCTAGGGTTTCGGCCCCCGCTTCTGGAGTCTTCTTCCGCCGCCTCTTAGGAGTTATCTCGGCCCTTTGTTGAAGTCGGTTTGATCATACGGCGTACGTTCATCCCACCAGGGCTATAAATAAAGGGGCAGACCCTCCTCCCCGAAGCATCAAGTCATTTGGAGATCAAGCCATCCAAAGCCTCTCTAGTTCATCAGAGCCTCTCTAGTTCATAGCTTTAGCCTAGTTAGATTAGAAGTAGAGGAGTTCTAGTTCTTCAGCGGGATCCGGAGCCCCTGGCGTCTGTCTATAGCGCGGAGTTTGGTATAGTTCTAATTCTTTTCTCTTATTGCATTCAACATTATGATTTGGGAAATATTGTTCTTAATCTTATATATGTTCTTAATGGCAATAGTCATTGTTCACTTTGATTATATGTCTAGCATAGTTAGTTTCATCCAATTGAATTTATGTAATTGCTCGTATAGAGTTTGTCCAGAGATATCGTGGATGAATGATAGGCAGTATGTAGACGTGGTGTTTAGGTATCTTTCTTATCTGCGAGTGCACCCTGACGTGTCGGGTCGTGTGGTAGATCGCGTAGGTGACAGCTGCGTTGAGTCCTCTGTAGTCCACCCCCCCGTACGTACGACGAGCAGAGCGCGGTCGCGAAGGAGGTGACCCTTGTGTCTTAATATCCTCATTAGATGATGCTCCTTTACATTTAATCATGATGTAGGTAGAGCTAAACAATGATTGCTAGATGTAATTGCACTAATCATAGTATTCATTGACGTAGTTATAGAATTACTTTAGATATTAATTACTTTATCTATCCTTTGGCTAGCTATTGTTATGACTAGGTGAGCTCTGATATTTACCGATTTATGATGATGACTGATCATGTTTATTGTAACACCCTAAATTTTTCTACATTTGAAATATAGGTAAAATTATTTAATTTGGTATTTTTGAGCTCATGAAAACATAGGGAAATTAAAATTTTTCATAAAGATAAAATTCAGCTAGGTTTTAGCAACATGGTTGTGCATTCATGCTCTTGCATATGATTTATTTTGGTTGAGTGATCTTTGCCAAGACTCAAAATGATTAAGAATGATTTAATGATATGAGTGAGTAAAGTTTCCAAAACGCGTTTAGTAAACGATCTTTTCTGCGTGTCTCTGTGTCTATCTTCAATCAAATTCCTTGATTTCCAACTCATATCATTCAGTCAGAGTTTATCAAAACCTTTTCTTCAGCTCCAAATCACTCTTTGGTGCTCATCATTCATCAAATTATCTCTAATAACTTCCCGGGAATTTTTCCGGCTTTTTCTAGACCTTTCTCCTATTTTTCTGCGAGCAAAATCTAATTTTTAGATGCTCCAAAATATCTTCTCATGATGTCCAAATACTTTATTTAGATTTATCATGTTCCAAAATGTCTCCGGAAATTTTCCCATAATTTTTGGAGCATTCGGAATATTTTTCGCACACTAAATACTAATTCTAGACTTTTTTGTAGAATTATTTTATTTGTGAAATTATTCAATTCCGAAAATAATAAAATCTTTCATTGTTCACCGGTCCACAAAGCCCATGAGTAATTATCCTAATAAATCTCTTTAGCCCATGCATTATTTACTAACGGGCTTTAATAATAATTTAGGCCCATTAGTAAAGGAGAAGGGTGCAACATCAATTAGTACCATATTGTTAATTGACGTTGAGGTGAGGAGTTCTTCTCCCTATATATATCCGCCTACCCTTTAGACAAATCGTACCAAAACCACCTCAAGGGATGTCCCCTAGTTTAAGAATCCGATAGTAAATTAATTTTTCTCTTCTTTCTACTGTGTTATCTCTCGACGTCTCGTCTGTGTCGGACCGTCACAGGCGAGGCACCGTGGGAGCAGCTCATGTTCTCATTTACCCGGCCACCAGGTGATCCGGCATTGTTTTCTCTGGTTGACGTGCATCGGCGCTGTGTCGCTCCTCTCTGCAACATTGCCGGCCTTCCGGCGCCTCCCTGCGTACCTGTACGTGGAAGAGAAGCAGGCCGCCAGCCAGCTGCATGCTCGCTCATGAGCAGGCCGAGGGCCGAGTTCCCCTCCAGCTGCGCTGCTGCCTCTTAGGGGCCAGGCCACCGGACGAGCAGGGCGCCTGCCTCTGCTGCTGGGCCGCTGCCGAAGCTCCCCTCCCTTGCGAACCGTAGCGGCAGCTTGAAGCCATGGTGTTCTCTACGTACAGACCTCTGAAGAAGATAACAGAAGGAGACGAGGCATCTACCGTTTTGCCATCGATAGTATTTTGCCCGTTGTTTCTTCGTTTTAGCTCCGATTTAATCCATTTAACTTGTGTTAGATTCATATTATCAAAATCTACGTGTTAGTGATACTTTCAGATCTGTTTTTAACTTTTCAATTTCGTGGCTAGATTTGATCTATTATTTCTTTAAAGGCAAATCCTATTTAATTCATAACTCGTACGTTTTAACTCTGAATTAGTCCGTTCAACTTGCGTTGGTTTTCAATTTGTGTAACCTACGCATTAACGAGGTGGTTTAATATGTTTAGAGATTCTAAATTAAATATTATTTTAATAATCTATTAATCACTTGTTTTCTAAATAAAACCAAATCCTCTGGTAGTTGTATCTTTTCAACCATAAATTCGATTAGCGTGATCTTCGTGTCTGTGTGCTCATAGCAACACGTAGATTCGTTTTATAAACTTTTTAACTTCTCTTCTCATTGATTGGTGTATTGTTCTAATAGAGTATTATATTTGTATGCTATGCATGTATGTGTTGGATGCTTGTATGGTGCAATATAGTCATGTCCAGTCGGTGAGAATTATGTGGTGATCAAGAAGCAGTCATCGGAGGTTTAAATAAGAGAAAAGGATCTCAAGTGTAAGGCAAGTATAGCATGGACCATCCTTGTTGCCTATTCACCTTAATCATTAAATTCATGATGCATGTGTCTACCTTGGCAACCCTATAGTGTTTATTCCTAGTTTTGATGACTTGATCCTTGTTACCTATGAGATTGCATTTGAGTAGTGATGCTAGTGCTTTGATGGGTCATGATCTTATGAACTTGAATAATTGATTATGAAATAAAGATTAAAAGATGCTTTTTAGCAACATGGACTAAGGACTTGTCTGTAAGTATGACACCGGGACTTACAGCGCAACCATGGGGGCTATATGGCTCTGGCTTTAGTCAAGTATGGAGTTACTTTCTATCATGTTATTAATCTTGAAAGGTTCCTTGCCGAGCTGGTTGTTTTGCGGCTCCTGTCTTTGTGTGTACTGCTGCGTGTGTGTGCCACTTGGAAGGAGGGCTCTACCGCCCCTTGCCATTGTGCCCGGATTGAGTAGTGACATGTTAGCGAGGCTTTTGAAAGACTTCATAGTGAACCCCGCCGATCTACCTTGGTAGTGGATCGAGAGGCTGATCACCTCGAGAAAAAGGGTAAATCACAACTCATGGTGAAAGTGTGCAACCTCTGCAGAGTGTAAAACTGATATATCAGCCGTGCTCACGGTCACGAGCGGCCTTGGACGTCTTACAGGAATTTAACTAATTGAATATTGATTTATTTGGAGTTTCTATTGATGTTTACTCCATATTAATTATCATGTTTATATGATCATGCAAATCTTATTCCTTGGTATATTCTATTGCTGCTACTCAAATTGTTAAAATGTGATCAACTAAAAGCAACCGCTGTCAACCAGTGTCTTGCCTTATTTGAGCCTCATAAACCCATGTTATTCTTGTTGAGTACGACATGTACTTACGCTTGCTTTATTTTTCATATTTGGATAAAAATCCCGGATGGGTAACAGATGACTATGAGGATTCTTCTGAGGATTATTAGGATTGTGTTCACCAGTCAACTATTCCCTGTGGAATGGAGATTCTGCGAGAGAGTTATCTATATTATTCCGCTGTTATTAATTTAAAGGCTCTGTGATATTATTCATTATATATTAAACCTTGTGATGGTACTATGTAATTTGTCGCTTATGTGTGTGATTGATCCCTGGGCACACATAAGTTGGTTCATTCAATTTTATCCTTAAAATTGGGTGTGACATTTATCCTATATATCTTTGTCATGTGACTGATCCTTGTTATGAGTAGCATTATAGTTATGGTTTATCTTTTACATTAGCAGTATAAGTTGTAGATATAATTTAAGTCCTACCAGACCTTCCCAGTGGTATAAATATAAATCGACAACCTGGTGATACTCTAGGTAAAATGCTACAATGGTATAATTATCTGTCCGCTTGCAGAATTGTTCTTAGTTTATATTTATTTATATTTCTGCCCTAGTCACATGGAATAATATATAAAACCTTTATTTATTCTTAGCATATATAATTAGGATTGGCAACCCAATTCATGCTAAAGAATGTTGGTAAGATAAGTGGATAGTTGCTATTGATCAGTTAATTAAAATACCATACATCTTCTAATCTCGTCCCTAGTGTTAAAAGTTATAAAGTTATATTAGGCGACGTTAGTAGATGTCAACAAGCATTTTTGGCGCCGTTGCCGGGGAAGGTAGCTAGACATATTAAGAATATTGATAGACTTATACTTATTAATGTAATCAAGATAACCATTAACCCCTGCTCAAGTAGGATTACCCGTGTTTTGTCTACTTTAATATCTTATGCAGGGTAATGAATGACCGGTTTACGACCTTCCGGCAAGCTTCCACAAAAAGATGAAACATAATAAATCCAAGATTGAAAAAAGTGGTCGACGTCACAAAAATTCAATTCGTATCTCAAGTGACGGGAATAAAGATGCTACATCACTCACAAATTTCATCATGTCAGACATGGTAAGTATGATCAAATAAAGGTGAGAAAGTCTTGCTCATGAACTTTAAATTTGATGAGTAGTTATCTTTTGCATTCCACTGCATGTTTACTTTAAATCCATATATTCACCCTATTTATTCTAAATTCTTTCTACTCATAACTTATTTAGTTCCATTCATATATCCATCTCACTTGCATTCTTATTTAAAGAAAGAAAAAAAATATATAAGCACATGAAGGCTCATGATTAGTATTTAAAAAAAACTCATCATGATCATGCTTTTTCGTCTCTACCTGAATAATTCCCTACTAGTGCTTTCTTGTTACCTTTGTCTGCCATGGTAAGTTTTGGTTTGGAGGTACTTCATATGGCCATATGAGTATTTTTCAAAGGCTTTAAAATTAAGCATGGTGCTTAGGTTGAAATGCCTTCCTTAACTAAAGCTAGCCATGGAGTTTGGTTTGGTTATTGAATTAGAAATTGCTGTAGTAGACATTGGATATTTTGTCGGACTAACTCCTGCAGGAAAATTTTGAATCAAATCTAGTGAAGACAAGAGATGAGTTCACACCGAAGATGAATCAAGGCAGTAATGACTTTGCACAAGAAGATTCAGCTCATTCTTTATAAGAGGAAGAACTGTGAGTATTAATGTTTATTCATTTATCTTTCGTTGTAAGTTATCTCTGTTTTGAACCATGCTAGAATGTAGCAACAACCATATAAAACACAATAGACACAATCTATGCTAAACAATCTTAAAACCATATATCATCTTGTTAGCATAGAGGAAAATCACAAAATAGTATGGACAACAAAACCTATATTTCAATTTTGTTATATTCCCTCAGGGTTTGTGTCCATTAAAATTTTGCAGAAAATAAAATCCTTAATCTATTGGAGATGAAGTTTTACTTGAACATCAAAGAAGTTCCCCGCCCTAACCATCAAGACGGTGTAATACCCCGGGTATTACGGCTAATTAAATATGCCATGTCATCATGTTTATTTTAAGTACCTGCATATGATTGTGCTTAGGGACTTTAGAGTGACTTATTTATGAATGAGTTTGATTTTGCAATTGAATCCCTAATTGGTGACTAAAAATAAAAGCAAAACAAAAATCCAAATTAAGCCCTAATCGGACCCTAAAACCCTAACTCAAAAACTACTTAGAATCAAGTGATGGTGTCTTAATAAAAGTTGTAGATATTTTAAAATGGAACAACTTTTATATTGGGTGTTTTTGAAGTTATTTAATAGAAATTTAAATTAAACCCCAATTACTACTTTGAAATTCAAATTTGAAATGCTAATTTCAAAACTATTGAGAATTTGACTAAACTTCCTTAATAAAGTTGTCAATCTCAATAAATGGGACAATTTTTATTTTTGAAGATTTTCATGTTGTTGAGAATAAATTGGATAATTTAATGGGATTAGAAATAAAATCCAAATAGTAGTTTTACCCCTTTTTGAATATATTCAAAAATTATTCAAAATCTGAATTTGGTCCCAAAATCAAAGTTGTGCAGAATTCAAAACCCTACAACTTTTATATTGGCCAAATTTCGAGTTGATGCACAAAAATTGGGCAATTTGGTCAAAAACCGAGTGAGAGGCATTGAAGTGCTACAGTGCTCTGCCCCTCCCTCCCCTGTTCGCGCACAGGCGCGGCTGCCCGCCGTGCCGCCCATGCCGGCCGGGATCTTGCTCCCCGGCGTAGCCGCGCGTGTGGAGGACCCCGCGCCGCTCTGGATCGGCCTGTCCCCTCTCTTCTAACTCCTTAAAAGGCGACGGTCGCTCTCTCTCTCCTGTTCTCCCCTCCCGGTCACCGTCGCGCCTACCTCGGATCACGGCAAAATTCGCCCTCACCGAGCCATCACCACTGTCTCCAGCTTGCAGTCAACTAGCTAGCTCTCTTGCGTGTCATTTGCATCCAGTGGTGCGAGACGTAGTGGCCCGTACGTGCCGGAACGTTCGTCGCTGTCTTCGCGGGTGACCGGAACACCGCCGCAGTCATCCCTCACGCGACTAGCTCGCTGCGGTGAGCCCCTCCTCCCTCGGTGTCACGTTTGGTACTCTCTGGTCCGTGCTGAGGCTCATGCTTGCGTCAGTTTGCCACCTTGTCCCTTAGGATCGTCGGAATGGGAAACACGCCGCCGGTGAACTTCGTTGCAGCCGCTGCCGTCGTCACGCTCTCGCCTCGGCACCGCCTCGAGCTCGACCTCCAAGCCTAACTAACCCTCGGTGAGCCCCAGAACCGATTGCGCCCCTAACCTTGAACACTACCGACCTGACCACGCTGGCGTGCGGCGTGCCGCCGCTGCCGGGCCGCCATGCTCTCGGCCGGGCAGAACCCTAGGTCCTAGTAGCCCCAAAACCTACCTCGATCGATGCGTTAGAGTCCTATGAGTGTGTTGGGCCGGTTGGCTTCGCCGGAGACCTCGCCGGCGGCGAGCTAGCGCCGGTCAGAGCCGACGGGCAGCTGCTCAGCGCGCGTGTGTGTGTGAGAGGGACCTCGGGTTAGAAGAAATAGAAGTTCAGGGGGTTATTTGCAAAGTACATGACTCATGTGAATAGTGAGCTTTGGACTGCGGGTTGAAATCTAGTGTGTTCGGCGCGGGGGGGGGGGGGGGGGGTTTGGCAAAGTTGCCATGGCACAGCGCGGGCAGGCCGAGTTGGGCCGGCCTGTTTGCTCGTGGGCCGACTCGGGCCGAATCGGTTTTTCGTATTTTGGCCGGAATTAAATGTCTTTTTCTATTTCTGATGAAATGAATAGTACAGCTATTTGTTATTTTCATCAGAATATTTCTGCTAAACTAAAAATCATAAAAATAATTATGTATACTCTCTGAAGCATGTAGTATTTAATAAAAATATTAAATATAAGTTTTGGACACCTTCTGTAGGAACTAAAAATCAGCACAATAATGGTTAAATGCAACTTTGAGAAATTTTAATAAATTCTAGGTTGATCCAAAAATCATAAAAATTTATGTGGTACTATTTTAGGGTAAGAACTATCTGTTAGAAAAGTTTGGGGTCAAATGGAAATAGTTTGCTTATTTATTAAATAACTGCTTAATAAATTGAATAATAAATTAAGTTGAAACCCTAATCCCTATAGACTTGTGTGTTTTTGGATTGGTTGAAGACCATGGGTCATTCACTATAGTGATCCTTGCCACGTTAACTGGTGTGTTGCGGTAGATATTGAACAAGTTGTGCAGCGGCTTTCTATGACTGTTAAAATGGTCAATAAAAACGAAATGCGAAACACCCTTTTACCTAGGAGAAATGTTTTGCAACTTTACCGTGAGGGAAAGTTGTACTCAAGGTTGTTAATTAAATGTTTGTTCTACATTTTCCATTCATGTCATTCCGCACCATGTAAGCATGCATCATTATTTTACGTGTAGAGATCGGGTTCTCGGAAGAATTTCTTGATTGCTCCCCGACGGAAGAATTGTTCGTCGAGAGAAGTCAAGTGGGTTTCTCTGGTTTTCTGGCGGAAGTGACAGACTTGCAACACAGGTAAGCCCCGGTGCATTCAGCCCCTTCCTTGTGTTTTATAAAATGTTTATAACTTGAGTTAAAATATTGCATTAGGTTGATAGGAGTTGACTGCGACCTACTTGCTGCATTGCCTACCTTGATATATTATCCTTGAGCCCGTTTTAAAATAAAATGTTTGGAAAACGCTTAGCCCTGCTAAATTAATTTAGATTTGCCTGAAATGCTACTTTCTGTGCTATGATTATATATTGAGAACAAAATATGAGAATTGGTGAAGAACTTGTTATCCGTCGGTTGACTTGCACTTGGGTTAGCGTCCCAACGTATTGTCGCCATCGGAATAGTTTGGAACCGGTTGATGAAAAAGGAAATGTTTCGCTCGGGTGATGTGCACATGGGTCAGCAGGAAATGTTCCCCATGTCTTATCATCCGGCACGCAAGGGTTTGGAAACCGTTTGGTAACTGTGTACTTGGGTTAGAGTCCCAATGCATTGATACCGACAGAAAAAGTTTAGGGACCGTTCGTTGTAGGCTTGCTGGATCGAGACTTTGCAACTAGCCACATACTCCGGGAAGCCCTATCTCCGGTGGCTCTATTGCTTGAACCGACAACCACGCAATGGGAGTGGAGAGATAGTGAGAGTAGCGTGTACCATCGTGGCCGGCGTGCCTGGAGATGAGAGGAGTACTGTGCTCTCGGGTGGCGCAAGACCGGTTCAGGGGTAGAAAAACCGTGGTAGACGGGGTTGGCGTATGCAAACTTAAGTGCTACATACGCAGTGTGGATAGAGATCCCCAGCTGGGTATTTAATCGATTCGAATCGTCGTTGCTCCTCGGATAATGGAGACTTGATCCACTGCCCTACCCCGAAAAGTGGTTCGGAACTACGATGTTTTTGAGAAAGGTTAAGAATCTGAAAGTATGTTGATACATGAGAATGAATTTGGAATAAGGTACGTTTGTCCCAGCCTCATGCAATATTTAACTACAATCAACATCTTATGTCATGTTGCTAATTTGTCTTGGTCACTCCTACCCTATGCCATGCTCAAACTTAACTTGCTAACAATTAAAACAAATAAAAAAATATATAATAATGCTCCTGTGGTTCACCATACATATTCTTGCTTCTATTTGAATAAATATCTTTAGTCATGTAAACTTCCTTGTTATATTATAAGTATGCTTCAGAATATTACTTGAACATAACTATGAGATCAAAGCATACTTGTCTAAGAATTTGGTTGTATATGTAGATTCACCTCTCCCATATAAAAATGTTTAAATCCTATTAGGAGACTATTCGTAGAATCAAGTTGAGGTTGAAGGTGCTTTTTAAATAATATATTTACCTTAACCTTGCTGAAAAAAGTTGAATGAAGTAATGATGAATCATTTAAAACTAAAGCTATAAATTAACCTTGGCAAACACTATCCATACTTTAAATTGAATATTCCTTCGGGTATGTGTTGTGTACTAACCCCTTGCAGAGAAAAAAATATATATAATGAGAGAAGCAGGAGGTCTGAAGAGTGAGAACAGTGTAAAAGAAAAGATGCTAATGAACAACTCAAGATGCAATGAAGGAAAGGACCATTGAATTTCATCTACCCTTTATCATGCTCCAATGATGAAGGTAACATCTTAAGGTAAGTGGTTATTAATTTCCTCTTGATCTTGGTATGCAATAAATGAAAAATACAACCATGTTAGAGTTACTGCTTAAATTGATCAACTTGATTAACTCAACATGATTTGTTCTCTAAGTTTGTTCATAGCGCTATTCTCTTGATCCCAGTCTTAACCAAGTAAGCTAGACATACTTCGTCTATTGTTACTAAAAAATAATAGTCATCATGAAAATTTTAAAGATGAGCAGTCTTTCCAACGGTTAAGTAACTTCACTCTTTATCTCACGAGTTTAAATGCCATATTTATACTTCTGTATGCTCACTCATGTTATAAATGAACAATATGAATAACATCAATCTTATTGTGCCCAAGGTTAGAGAATGAATAAACTTCTGGTTCTGTTGGTGTTCTCCCACCAGCAGAGCCCATGTACTTGATCTCTACCTTGTTTTTATGGGCAGAACACACTTCAATCAAAGTGTGGGGAGACAATCCCTCAAATTCGATAAGTGGAAGTTCTTAACTAGTAATAATGGTGCACATAAGATTGGCTTCGAGATGCCGACAAAAGAAAGGAAGAAGGTGGCACCACCATTGGGAGCCACTAGTGGAGGCACCACCTCAAGAGCAAACCAAAGTACTTGACTAATGAATCACTGCAAGGAGGAGTCCAATTTAGAAGACTCAAAACATCGAACCCTCGCCGTGAGGTAACATCAGTAGTTATCCAAATTTTGCTTTTCTGCATTGCATGAATTATTTTCTCTTAAGTCGGTTTACCCTTATACATTAGCTTTGCATAGAAAATGACAAGAGCGAATAGGCATGCATTAATCTGTATTCATGCATCTTAAAAACTTGAAGCCCCATGTGAAACCCTTGCGGTATAAAACCTGTAGGAGTACTCATCATGGTGGCCTAAAAATAAATACAACATACCATGCATATTTATCTTTCTGCATATTAAAACAAAATAAAAAATCTTTACCGCTTTATTAGTGCATTGAAAAGAAAGAAAAAAATATATATCATATAGCTTTTATTGCATCAAAAATATTAAAGCCCCATGTAAGTAGACTTATGGTAACCCCGTAGGAATATTTATTGTGGTGGCATCAAAATAAAAATAAAATAGAATTTATATTTATTTTACTGCATCACAAAATAGAAAATCTAAAAATAAGAATCCTGCTAGAATCTGCCAACTAATATTAGCTCATTAGAATAATCAATTACTCATCTGGCTAACCGCTAACCCCTTAAATTCGAGCCTCGAGTTTTGGTTTTCTTTCTGGAGCATAATTATGTAGGAACGACATTATGACTAATGAGTGAGTCCATCAATGAAGCCCACTAGAACTACTACTGGCAAGCTCGCTCTGAAAATCATCAACACCAAGTATTGCAAACATCTAACTTGGGGGAGGAGCATCCCATAGTTATCAGGTAATTGTACCTATGCGATTATCAAGTCTATTTTATAAAATCATAAAATACCAAAAATATGTGAACACATGAAGGTTCACCATAGTACCATAAGAAAATCTAAAAATACCAAAAATATGTAGGCACATGAAGGTCCACACTTTTTACAAAACCCCAAAAATATGTGGGCACATGAACGTCCACCCAATTAAAAAACTTCTGCTGGAAATATAAAATCAATCACTTACCATGGAGTGGTACTAGACCTAACCCCTCTCCATGAGATTTGGTATTTTTGTTAACAATTGAGTTTCACAGGAAAATACAAGATCAAAGAGCCAGTCAATCTGACGCCCTTACGCTTCCAATACACCTGCTCCCAGAAGGATCACTCAATTTGCTACATTAAAGACCCTGCCAAACATCCAGCTTGGGGGAGGGCACCCTCCATTTAAAATCCAGCTAAGAATACGTTTCCCACCTTATTATTATATTGCTTTTCACGTGAGTTAGCTAGTAAGATAAAATTTGAAAACCAAATAAATATTTATCTATATATTAGAGTATGTTTAGAGTCAGTCTAGGTTAGAGTTAATTAAAAATGATGAACATTAAAATTTTGTCTTAAAGATGATGAATAGTTACTCTGCCATAATACTTTTTAAATGCCTAGTTTTCAAATCATGAATTCTCCCGAGTTTTAGATATTGCTGTTTTGACTTAAGAATTTACTCGGAACCTGAAACTTATGGAGGCATAAGCTTGAGCTAAGTCTAGGTGATTGATTGATATGATACATGAAGGTTGAGCTGCTATTTATCTTATTCCTAGCATTACTAAATTCTGAAGATTTATTTTAAAAATTTAAAATCTTACATGATGAGCTCTTGTGTGACAAAGTTTTAATTCCTACCAAAACCATATGTAATACATTTAGAGTTAGGAAAACCTTTGCACATTTATGCTGTTTGCTTTGCATTGAGTTCAGTCAACCTTTGTTGTATACCTTATGAGAGTCTTGTTATGCTTTTAAAATCAAGATCACTTACACACTTCAGCCACATATACATTATTCCTACTCTGAGAGTAAGCGCAATCATCTTCCACTTTCATCCAGATCCACCTTAAAAATATTTTTCTCCTACACTGGGAGTAAACACTCAAAAATATATACCACATAGGACAACCCCTGTTTAATTTCTCTATGTTCTTATCATTATCTCTCCAATTATTTATATTCAAAGGACGCATGTGGCTATGCAAAATTATTGGAAAAAAAGAGGGAGTAAAAGATGGACAAGTGTCCCAGTAATTAAAACAATGGGTACTTAGATGCCTGCCTCCCTGTAAAAAAAAGAAAGAGAAAAAGAGAGAGAGAAAGAAAAAAGAGAATAAAGATAGCCCATGTTTCCCGCGAAAATTCTAAGTTCCAAAAAAAAAGGAGAGTGAATCATTTTCAAAGAGCAAAAGTAGAATTAGGATCAACCATTAAATACCATATATACACCTATCCACCATATTCCATACACATGCACATTTTGGTTTGATTGTATGCCTCGATTATCTGTGGATCCATTGTTTGACTTTACAATATATGAATTGTAAGTATGCTCATCCTTGTTATTGTCACTCCTATAAGCTCCACTATAATCCTTAGTTATAGGAAGGCATAACATCATTAATGCCTCAGTGAGATCTATAAATACCACATATTAAGAGACTTGAGGGTGTCATACAATTAAGCTCTGAGTTTTATTTTGAAAATTTGCAAAACTCCGGAATAATAGTACCGTGAAGAATTTGAGACATGATACTTGACTTGATTGTTCTGTCTTTCGATTGCTCAAGACTAATGCAAAAGCTGTAAAGCTCCATAGTTAAAGGTAAAATGAGTAAGTTCGAGAGTTACAGCAGTTTTGTCTAATCCAGAGGAGAATCTATGTTTAAAGCATGTGTACTTGGAAAGTATGAAAGTATTGTAGCAACTCTTGATCCAAATACTTTGGTAAATTAGGCTTAGTTTGTTTGCCAAGGGACTTGCAAACAGGTAACCTTGGGGGTGTTGTTGACGGTCGATAACGTCAACTTTTATTAGAACTTTAGACATGAAAGGACACATGAATACACACTTGTCTAGGGTTTTAACTGATAGTTTTCACGAGTTTTGCATGTTCTGTATTTTTCAGGGGCTATTCCAGAAAAACATAAAAGAAGGATTAAAGAGCATAAAAGACACGAAACTTAACCACCAAGGAAACATCATCACGAAGACCCTAGAAGGGTGTGGAAGCACCTCGACGAAGATGGGCCCGAAAGCCCACACTTGGGCGCCGGCCGGTGCCAAGGTGGGGCCAGCCGGCCCCACCCCCTAGGGTTTTGGCCCCCGCTTCTGGAGTCTTCTTCCGCCGCCTCTTAGGAGTCATCTCGGCCCTTTGTTGAAGTCGGTTTGATCTTACGGCGCACGTTCATCCCACCGGGCTATAAATAAAGGAGTAGACCCCTCTCCCTGAAGCATCAAGTCATTTGGAGATCAAGCCATCCAAAGCCTCTCTAGTTTATCAGAGCCTCTCTAGTTCATAGATTTAGCCTAGTTAGATTAGAAGTAGAGGAGTTCTAGTTCTTCAGCGGGATCCGGAGCCCCTGGCGTCTGTCTGGAGCGCAGAGTTCAGTATAGTTCTAGTTCTTTTCCCTTATTGCATTCAACATTATAATTTGGAAAACATTGTTCTTAATCTTATATATGTTATTAATTGCAATAGTCATTGTTCACTTTGATTATATGTCTAGCATAGTTAGTTTGATCCTATTGAATTTATGTAACTGCTCGTATAGAGTTCGTCCAGAGATATCGTGGATGAATGATAGGCAGTATGTAGACGTGGTGTTTAGATATCTTGCTTATCTGCGAGTGCACCCTGACGTGTCGGGTCGTGTGGTAGATCGTGTAGGTGACAGCTGCGTTGAGTCCTCTGTAGTCCACCCCCCGTACGTAGGACGAGCAGAGTGCGGTCGCGAAGGAGGTGACCCTTGTGTCTTAAGATCCTCATTAGATGATGCTCCTTTATATTTAATCATGATGTAGGTAGAGCTAAACAATGATTGCTAGATGTAATTGCACTAATCATAGTATTCATTAATTGACGTAGTTATAGAACTACTTTAGATATTAATTCCTTTATCTATCTTTGGGCTAACTATTGTTATGACTAGATGAGCTCTGATATTTACCTATTTATGATGATGACTGATCATGTTTATCCTATATATCTTTATCATGTGACTGATCCTTGTTATGAGTAGCATTATAGTTATGGTTTATCTTTTACATTAGCAGTATAAGTTGTAGATATAATTTAAGTCCTACTAGACCTTCTCAGTGGTATAAATATAAATCGATAACCTGGTGATACTCTAGGTAAAATGGTACAATGGTATAATTATCTGTCTGCTTACAGAATTGTTCTTAGTTTATATTTATTTATATTTCTGCCTAGTCACATGGAATAATATATAAAACCTTTATTTATTCTTAGCATATATAATTAGGATTGACAACCCAGTTCATACTAAAGAATGTTGGTAATAGATAAGTGGCTAGTTGCTTTTGATCAGTTAATTAAAATACCATACATCTTCCAATCTCATCCCTAGTGTTAAAAGTTATAAGTTATATTGGGCGACGTTAGTAGATGTCAAAAATGAGTATACCATTGTAGCATTTTACCTAGAGTATTACCAGACTGTCGATTATATTTTAGCAATGGGAAGGGAAATATGAAGGAATATATTACTTGTATGTATGAATAATGGAGATAGTCAACTATACTCAATCGATCTACTTATAACAGGGGTAAGTCACAAGATAATATATAATAAAGCATAATGATAAGTCATAAATAGTAATCACCCTTAGAGCATTCCAATCTAGAGCTTTAGCATGGATTAGGTAGGCATAGAGAAATATTCCTTAAGTCATTCTTAACTATATGTCAGTGTATACCTTGACTAGTGCAATTATGTCTAGCAAACATAGCGAGAGAGCTTTATATCTACACATAAGGGACATTACTAATACGGTAGTTTATGAACATAGCATAAAATCTACCTTGGCAACCGGGCCCAGCTTGGACTATATTAGTGTTGGAGGAGCTCATGCTTAGCTTTCGATACATAGGAATTGCTCTGTTTGCTAACTCAAGTCATGTATTTTCACTTGCGTTTATCTTAACATACCGTTAGTGTAAATCTAATTTGTATTACCTGTATGCTTATATGAAAATGTTAACACCACTACAAATAATTTGAGATTAATAATTTTGAATTTTTTACAAATGATGTGAACCTAAAAGTTGTAGTACTTGACAAGATCTATAACTTTATAGGTGACTACTTTTGAAATCATTTAGGGCATGAAATTTATGTTTGATGATTAATCATTTCGAAATTCATATTTTTTGAACTTCTCAAACGGCCTTGGAAGCCTTGGATGGAAAAATGACCAAAGACAAAGTTGTAGATCTCCACGAGATCTAAAACATTCTAGTTGAAATATTTTTATTTGAATTCGTTTTGTTTCAAATCCCCATTTTAAAATTTGGTAGAGTGAATATGAGGGAACTATTTCTTCCTTCAAGTCAGGAGAGACTGGGGGTGCAGTGCCATAAGAGAACACACTTTGTGCCTATGCGCTGCAAAAATGAAAAACTTGTGAGAACCGTGTTTACTGCCTTGTGGGAGCCTCTCCGAATTTTAATTTTTGCTAATTTTTTAACCCGATTTGTAATTCTAAAAAAAAATCATGTGCACTGACGACATTCTTAAGAAAATCACCAGCATAATCGAGTTATAATGGCGATTTCCTTAAGAAAACCACCAAAAAATTTTATGCAGGCGGTTCTTAGATGACTCTAGTAAAGTTCGTTAATTTCACAGTTTTACACGCCTTCGACACTTGCGTTGCTCAAAAGATCAGTAGAAATAAAAAAGATACTAGCAGTAAAAAAATTGTGTACAAGTGTTTGTACAGTGTGAGTATGGGTTACCTTCTGTTGTTATTATTATAATCAACAACGCTGCTGACAATTCATTTCAATTGAAAATCAGAAACAAGAATCAGTGAATACATACAAAACCAACACACAGCACATCAAGTGGATATATATCACGTCAGAATCGGAAAAGGAACATGAGTGAATACATATAACCAACGCACAGTACACCAAGTGGATATATATATCACCTCTGAGGAGCTGACCCGAACAGAACAAGCAAATATAGACAGCATTAGAGTAGCACCGTACCCATCGCTGCCCAAGTGACTTGAAATTAATTTCACAGTGCGGAATAATCGGATTGGGATGCATCTGGAATGTGACCCTCCCATCTCAGGCCACACAAGCCTCTAGCCGGCACATGCCCAAGCATTCTGTAACATGTTGGCTAACATTGAAGTGGTCGCCCCTCACCTTGAAGGATCGTGAAGCATGAAAGGAGAACCGTGCAACATCAGGTTGAATGCCCCTATGAGGACAATAACGACAATTGGGTCTTCTTTGTTGTCATCCATCTTGTTGTCGGTTTTGCATGAGCGTTTGGGCAGCACGTGTAGTTTCCGTTCACTTGAACTAGACTACTTTAAGCTCCAGTTCCTTTCCCATCTTGTTAGGGGCAAAAGTAATTCATAATGAATCAGCATCAGAAAACAAGCAGCACGCAACCAGGACAAAAGGAATCATAATTCGGAGTTTGTACTTTTATTTTTTTTCCTTTCTGTTTCTTATGTTCACAGTTGAGATGTGTGTTGTGCTTTCTTTCCTGGTTTGGCCGGTAAAAGGAGTTGAACTGTTAGCTTTTATTTTGTGCTTCTTTTCTTGACCTTGCCCAAAGGCATGGTTATTTCATTAGGAGGAATCGTAGTTGATCACAGCCTCCCATCCCGTGGTAATTGGAATTACCATGTACTGCAAGAACACAAAAGAGAGAATAATTTATAGAAGACAATATGCGTTTCAAAATACTATACTCGAAGATGGAGACATTCATCAAAGAAGGTTCATCAGCGACATGATACCCAGCTTTTTCGAAATTTTATCAAGAACAAAATGCACCACACAAAACTTTGTGCACCAGCACTCCCCCAAAGGCTGAATGCTCAAGAGCATGTGCTCTTGGGAGCATATTTTACTTTCCCCACCTTTCAATCAAACATGCCTTTTGCCTTGTGCTTGACCTCTATGCCAGTCCAGGGGCTTGGGTGCTGGGTCTCCTCAATTGCCTCCTGCTCCACTGATGGTGTGAGAGAGCAGAAGTGGTGATGCAGGAAAGAAAAATATGCTCTGAAGAGCACATGATCAAGAGCATGTGCTTTTGAGTGCGTCCTTGAAAGGTGGGCTCTTCTCAATTATCAGTGCTTAATGGATCCAAAAACACAACAATCCATCCTACAAGCAAACACAAGAATATAACTGTCCATCGTTAGCGGCCGGAGTTCGAGGATATGGTCAGCGTCGCGACAATTGGAGCAAGTGGGGAAGGATATCTTTTACCCATGCATATGGGTGGTGATCTAGTCTTAGAATTGAATGTCACGAGAGTATGCTAAGAATATTTTAATATTAAGCCATGTTACTATCACTTAGACAGAGGCTGGGAGGTTGTTCAATGGCCGTGTATCAACTCTATGTACTGATCCTAGAACGAAATAGAAGCTTCCTTCTCCAAAAAGTAACAGTCCCGTCCTTAACACCATGGTTGAGTTCATCCCATCCAACCTCACTTTGTATAGCCGAACCTACTCTTAAGGCAATGGCTCACTCAAGTCCTTAATTGGCACACCTCCTTAATTGAACCATCACCATTACTAGGCATGGCCTAAAATCTGAGATCTAGAATGAAGCTAAGAGTTTTTTTAGCAGAAACAATCTTCCATTTAGCATATCTCTACTCCTAAAAAGATGAAAGTGCAATCGTTTTACAGGATAGAACCAAAGTTACCGACTCCCGTCGCCCGCCTCTCAGCCTTGCCCACCCGCCTCGCCTTGCGCCGCAGCCGCGGCCGTCGCCGACCCCACCCCTCGCTCGCCTCGCCCTGTGCCGCCTCGCTAGCCCGTCCCAGCATCGTGCCGCCACCGCCAGCCCGGCTCCTCCACCGCCGGCCAGCAGCGCTTCAAACGGCCGACCGCTCGACCTCGTCCCTCGGCCACCTCGGCATCGCTGCCTCGGCGTCGCGCCGTCACCGACGCCCGTGCCCTCCATGCACGAACGCCGCCGGCCGCCTTGGCTCTACCCCAGCCAGCCTGACGCCGAATACTAGCTGGCCGCCACCTGTGCCTCGGGCCTCGGCCGGAACCCTAGGGTCGGCCAGTGAGGACGACGCCGCAGCGGCCGCATCCCATCGAACAGCAGTGTTTAAGAGCCTCTTCCCTCTCTTGAACAGTGAAGTGTAGCTAGAAAAATAAATTATACCATGTATATGTTACACGTTTTGGTATTTTCATATAAATCAAGCATCAGTTAGAAGACAATGGCGCCCTTGATCCTAATTTAAGGGCACTAAAAATTGCAGCTATTAATAATAAATTGTTGAATGTAGGTTCTGTTGTCAAATCTACCAAACGATGGGGAGATGATAAGGAGGCACAGAGGAGAAGCTGACTTCTGCAGAGAATGAGAAGGGGGCTGCTGAGTTCAGATATGGACTATGGACAATGTAGTGTTGTACGTGTGTTTAGGCCTTGGAGTTTCGATGCTAAAAAAGTTGTTTGTGTAGGATAGCCGGGTAGAGTTGTGTTTTTGAAGTTGCTGCTAGGCAAAACAAATAGCTTATTAAGCTTAGACTAATAAGGACGCCAAGTTGGTACAATATATACTATTGTGTGCACCTATTTGACAGATATTTTCTAAATCTGAAATCACACAGTATGCCTCACATGGTTGTTTATCTTTATTTGTAACGAAATCTAAATCAACTCTAAACCAAAACAAGGATGACATTGCCCTTTTCTTTTTGTAATGACTAAAAAAAATAAAGGTTGGTCTTACTGTTAATTTGAACTATCTTCTTGCCAATTGTATCATAAAGGTTGGCTGCTTAAGTAAGTGCAGGAGGCAAGCCATCCTGTGTAGTACCTTGAACTGCGAGATGGTTTGAGTCACTTGATGTATCTCTCTGTACCTGATTAAACTTGATGCTACAAGAACTACTGAATTTGTTATTTTGGAAGTGTGGCTGAGCAATTTTTGTGCAAGTCTGATTTTTCTTTTTTTTTGAGAATATAGTCGGTGGGCAAATCATTTTTCATGCTGAGGTTCTGCACATGATAAAAGATTACTAAGCTTGTCTTCGTTAGATCATGGCTTCTGCTATTCCACACACACGGTCAAGAAAGATAGGAGTAGTACTATTCCACAAAGAACAGATTGGTCTTTAAAATCATCTGTTCAGAGTTCTAACTTGATGAGGCGTACGAAGCTTGTTGATAGTCCTTCCACCAACCAAAAATTTGTGGAATGTAATTTTGAGTAGAGACAATTCATTAGCATCTCGTGCAGCGATGGCTAATAATTCTGCAACTGTTAAGAAAAAGCAATCTTATGGAATAAGCTTTAGCAAAAGAAATTTACACACTACTCACGTCTCAACCTGGTTGTATTAGCAAAACACTGGCTCAGTTCAGTGCTATGGAAATAGCTTTGACATAGCACAATTAGCGAAGGACTTCAACCTCTTTTATCTTGTTTTGTCATTTTAAGGTCGGTATTTAGTTTCACAGTAATGTTATTATCGCGTGATCTATATGTTTTTTATATATAAGTTTAAGCTGTCCCGTAGCAACGCAGGGCACGAACCTAGTCTTCATAATTATCAAAGCAGAGGTGGCGCTTTGGATCAGGGTGGCAAGAATCACCGTTGATAATCTAGAGCTGGCGATGTTGATCCTATCCTTGGTGTTTTATGGCCCTTGGCCTCTTTTCTTTTCTCACACTCTATTATTGTGGGAATTGAAGGATTTTGGCTAGTATTTTGTTACAGTGCCTGTATGGGTTCCTCCCACTCTTCTTAATATAACCAACAGCCCGACTGAGAATTCATTTCAAACTAAAAGCAGAAAAAGAAATCAAGTGAATGCATAACCAACAGGAAGCACGTCATCAACGGGATATATAGCACCTCGGATGACTCAGAGTAGAACATGCCTATAGCTATAGACAACAGAACTGGAGTGACACCCGTCCCTACCCATTGAGCTGGTATTAATTTTGTAGGTGTAGTGCTGAACAATCGGATTGGGATGCGTCTGGAATCCCACCCTCTCATCTATAGGCCTGCATGCCTCCAACCTTTGCAAGGTTGATCAGGATGATCTGTCTCAACTGTTTCCCTTGAAGCAGCAGCATCTAGCGACTCCACCAGTCTGAGCTGGGAACCTATAGGCATCGATGCCAGAGTGGCCCAAGGTCTTGCATTGTTCTCAAGCTGCCTTGTAACACGATGGATCACGTCCAGGTTACCAGACCCTCAGGCCTAGCTGGGCCTCCAACTTATGACCGATTCCACCGCGGGCGCCAGCACAATGGCGCTCGTCTGAACAATGGAGTTCGTGAGAGCCACGCCAGTTCTGGTTAGAGCACAGGCGTCCGTTGTAGATCGTTCATGTTGGAACTAAGTTGAGGAATCACGGACAGATCGTCACGCTCTACATCTCGTCACTACAGCATCTTCCCTGTTTTATATGGTTTTGAACAGGCAGCAACAACGGCCCTTGTCTTTGAAGGCACGATGCTTATCTGTACAGTGCACATCCTTGGGACCATTATAATTAAGAATCTGCACCAATTGTTGTTGTCTTTTGATTGCACCCTGTCCTTTGTGGATTAGACAGGTAATAGTTGCTGCTACAAGTTTAGTCGCTGTACCTTCAATCTGCACATGCAGTTTTCATTCACTTGAACTAAATTGGCTTAAGCTCCGGTTCTGTTGAAAACAAATGTTGGCAATTGGCATCAGTATCACCAAACAAGCAGTATGCATGTATTGTTACATTTCATAATGGGCTTGGCCTTTGTTAATTTAATGCAATCAAATAAATCCTAAGGCCCTGGTATATATTATATGCAGCAGCAGAAACATCGCGAATGGCGATCCTGGCGAGTTTCTTCATGCCCACGTGCTCTCGCAATGGCCTCCTGTAACCTGTGTACATGCTGCCAAGGACCTTCCTGCAGCCTTAAACGTGAGGCGTTGGCAGGTAGTAGAAGCTGAATATCCTTCCCAGATTTGGATCCGCGGTTTATTTGTCATGAATTCATGATCCCTCTTTCTCTTCTCCAGAGTTCTTCCTAGTTCTTTCTGTTGATCATTGTCAATTCAGATTGACGGAGCTTTCGGTGGCCATCATTCTCCAATCGGCAATATTGGCGGCGTTGCCTCTGGTTTCCTGCCTCTGTTTGCTTGGTGATCGCGTGGTTCACATCTCTGTTTCATCGCCGGCAGTTCGTTTCCATGTCTACAAGCTTTGTTCATTTGAATGTTCTTAATTAAGTTTTTCTTTAATCACTGACATGGTGGTTGTCCTAATTTTGTTTAGGACTTTCATCGCCGGGGAGCTTAGGAAAAGGGTCATTGGACAACAGAGTTGAGACAGTGACAACCTTCTCCGCTGTTTAGGACAGTACCACTTACCTGGCATGAAATAGGATCCTAGTGAGAAACACGTCAGGACAACGCCCAAATTTTCAATTCTAAGGACAGCACTGATTTGCATTCTATGAATCAATCAAGCTGTCAATCGTTTTTCAATTCTAGTGACAGCCCTGATTTGCATTGTCAACATCTATATACAGTTACTAGAATCAGTATCATAGTGTGGTCGTGCACTGACATCAAGTGTGTCATACATGTAGGGAACATAATGTCCAGCGGCAGTAGGCCTCACAGTGATCTCTAGATTAAGTTGGGAAAAGATTGTCCCTATTATTTAACACAAGAATAAAAAAATGTTTTTTAGATCCAACGAGGATGAAGAATCACTCCAACACAACTCCACTAGGAAGTACTGCCCTCTGTTCCAAATTATAAGACCTTTTCTAGATACATTAGTTTTGCTACGTATCTGCACAATAGAGTATCTATGTGGATAACAAAAGTTGTGCACCTAGAAAAGCCAAACCATCTTATAATTTTGAATGGAGGGAGTATGAGAGAAATGTAATTACAAACGATCATTGTGACATTTATAGTCCAACGGATTCACCAAAATTCGGATGCCTTCATAAAAGGCATGCTTGAGAATCAAGACACTATAACCAAGAAAACAACCTACAAATTGTAGGGGGTCATGTTCGCCTCCATGGCTCCACCTCCCCACCATTGTCAATCGAGAACAGCAGAGATGGGCATATGCATGCTTCTGTGATACCAACAAAACAAAAAGCGGCCCACTGACCACTGCCAAGCCCGTAGCACAATGCAGGATGCTAGGCCCCGAAGCTGCTACTGGATCGTGTGCTGTGACTTCGCGTCGCCTCGGTACTCATGTACTTGCCGATATTCGCCACAACTGAGCATACCATCCCACCCTACAAAGCTGCTCCCGAGCCTACCGCCAGTCCACACT
Source organism: Eremochloa ophiuroides (assembly GCA_038502445.1). NCBI lineage: Eukaryota > Viridiplantae > Streptophyta > Magnoliopsida > Poales > Poaceae > Eremochloa > Eremochloa ophiuroides. The sequence continues at coordinate 21,010,588 of JAHLJS010000001.1, read as the reverse complement.
GCTCCCAAGCGCGCCACCACTTTAGACCCCTAACATGCGTCCATTAGCTAGGGTTGAGTGAACAGTGGGGCTTTTCGTTGGTTGGGCCATTTTAATAGAGGCGGGCCTGATTTATAGAGGCAGTGTCTTTTGGACTGTATTAGTGCATAGGTTGAGGATCTCCAAAGTTTCTCAAATATTTTAGGAGACAGCCTGTGTAAACAAATCAGTTGTCTTATAAATTAAGTTACTGTTGTAGTGTTGGGCATGCTCGTTGTGATGCCTGGCACACACTATTGCATGTGGTTACACGCTCTGAAGTTTTGGGTATGGTGTTGTTGATTCAGCACTATTTTATAATCCTTCACTACTACATAAAAGATTTTAGCTGAGATAAGGCCCAAACATTAATGGAGGCAAAAAAGTTAGTGGTAATAAATGTTCCATAAATGTTTGGAAAAATGTTATAATTTTGTATACACATGTTTCCATGGTTGCTTGTTATATACTGTACCGGTCTTTGTCATCCTTGTTAATGAAGTGAATCCATTTTTTAAATGACACATGTCCCATATATCAAAACCATTTCAAAGTTTTCTACCAAGCATATACATAGAAGATATGTTCCTATTAAAAATTTTAGTTTTTTTAGACCAACTTTAGTTATACTATTATAGATTAAGTAGTAGCAATATGGTCATATGGAGATAGAACATCAATTATTTTTGCAAAACAATTGATTTTTGTTATCTTCCTTGTGATGTTTTTGTACCTTATTAAAGTACATGTTGTTCGATTTTCAATTTCATCCCATAGGCATTCAAAAATCCATTTAAACAATAAAACATAGTGAGTCGTTCCAAATAATTTTGAATGTCTTCAACCACAGCACATGTGACAACTATTGCATGTGAAATCGGAAGGATTTATACTTCATAGAATATGCGATAAGAAAAACAATAAATAACATTACATATTTGATAACAAAAACCTTTTAGTGAAAGAGGTACATCCCCTTTTAACTAGGCTC